>JAOXNO010000052.1:34583555-34644529 GCA_028565335.1 Limnodromus scolopaceus | reverse complement strand
CAGTATCTGATTTTCACAGATTATTTAGTTTTTAAAATATGGTTGTTCAGTGAAGCCACTTATAACAGTTTGTTTTTAAAATCTTTTACATTTGTAAATTGCTTTGTGATTCTAAGCAAATTGGAGCTCTGGGACCATAAAGCAGATTTAATAAATCTTTTGGCCTGTAGGAAATGTTTTTCACAGGCTTTGTTCACCCACAACGTTCGGAAAGTACACGCCAATAAAAGAGCATCGTGCTCTGGCTGCATGGAGCTAAGTCCTCTAGCAGAAGTGACCTGGAGGAAGAGGTGAATAGAAAGACATATTTTGGCTGGTAAAGTCAGGACTTCATGTTTAATTTAAAAAACCATTAAACTTTTCATGTTTAATTTAAGGAAACAGTATAACATTGGGATTTATTATCCTAATGATGCTTTGTCAGTGCTACATGATGCTAGTGGCATGCCTGCTGTACAGGCTGCAGATGTATAGAAACATTTTACTAAAAATGCCTTTCTTGTTGTTACTGAGAAAAAAAAAAAGGAGAAAACAGCTAAGGCAGCAACAACGAAAACAACACATTAGGCATGCACTACTAGCCTAGCTAATTCTAGGGGTGCTATTAGCAAACATTTAGGCAAATCTATTAACATTTAGCATCAGCACAAATGCAATTGCATTCCTACTTTTCATGTTTCTGGCAAAATATGCATGGCCATTCAAGGGAGGAAAAGGACATTGAAGCCATTTGTTAGGTAGTACAGCCTAAATGTAGAAAGAAGTTCTAGGGAAATTGCTAAATTGAAAAAGAAACTTGAGTCAAAAAATGTTACTTAAAAAGGGAGCTGGATTTCTTATAGAATAATGCTGATCAGGTGTTTGTTTGGCATTTTCTGTGCGTCACCACTGATATTAATTTTAAAGAAATCTTAAGCTTTTAACACAGTTTTATATTTATTTCTTCTTTTTTGTTGTTGTTGTTGGTTTTTTTTATTTTTGGAACCAAGGAATGTATTTTGAAAAAGGTATACAAAGTAGCCTTTTGTTAGGTGCATCCATTGTGCAGTTAAGTTAAAAATATTTTTTAAAATACTTTTTACCTTCTAGGATATACCAGACAACTTTACAGCAGAACAGGCTGAAGGGGTAGCTACAATAATTTTCTTATTTTTGACAGTGACAAAGGAGAAATGCTTTATTATAAGTCATAAAATATCGATAGTGTAGACATATTGTAATATAATGCCATAAATTGGAAAAATCTTCCTAACTCTAGCTTAGGTTTTTTGTGCGTTGACTGACATAGAAAATTACACAATAGAAAATTATCTTCAACTTTACAATTGAAGTAAAATATTTTTTTAAAAAAGTTGTCATGGATTCTGACTATTATGATTATTTTTTTAAGCACTGAAGTTTATCAAGGGCTCAACATTTTTTAAATGTCCGGCTGTATAGTCCTATAAATTTACCATCACTGATATTCCAGGAGTTCCCTGTGCAGAAAATAAAACAACCAAATCATCATTGTTCAGCTGTTTCTAATTTTAAAAAATTGGTTTGTGTTTTATTGGTTATCTTGTTCTTTGAGCTACCCAATTTGCGACTTGGTATCAGGAAGAATTTATGAACTAAAACAGAAGAGTCCCTGTGTGTACTTAATTATTGTAGGTACTTGTATTTCCCGCTCTGCCTGGTCCTCCCCTCCATTCCTCTAAGTGGTGTTAATTTATTGTGGCCTCTTGGTCCTTTGGAGACCCCAGAGCTCCCAGGGGGATTCATGATGCTTGTTGCCTGTTCAGGCCCTTTTGGTTTTTTCCAACTAAGTAAAGCATTAATGTGTGGAGAAAACGGTTCTGACAGCGTAGCATTAATCCTTTTTCTATATGGAGAGTTGTCTCTAGTAACTTTTACTGTTTGTCTCCTGTGAGTAGGCCTGATTTTCATCTTCACTTCAGTACTGTGTATTCATAGAGTTGTTTAGGCTGGAAAAGGCCTTTAAGATCATTGAGTTTAATCGCATTGAATCAGGGGAGTTAAAGCAAATGAAATACTAAATCTTGTCCAGGGTTTGATTATGTTGGTTTAGAAGCGCTTTTGGTTGTAGGGTTATGCTGTTAGAATGTCTAGGCTCTATTGCAGTAGAAAGTCACGGGTTTTGACTGATTTTACAACTCTACGCTTTTAACCATTCTGATATTTTTTTGGTAAATATCCCACACTTGTTTGTTTGGTTATTTAATTCCTCAAGCAGTTGCTTTGTTTTATTCTACTGGGGTTTTTTTATTTTTTTTTTTTAATAATTTCTTCTCTTTCAATGAGGAAGGCAAGAATCAAATTTGTATGAACCGGATACTTTGTTATGCTAACACATATTTTGTACTTAACATGTACAGATTTAAGTGATTATTTATATAAAATGTGTGAGAATAAATTCTTCCTCTGCTTGTCGAGACATAAATTCAAGATTCTGATTTTTTTTCTACACACAGCAGCTAATGATTTAATTTGTATTGGTGGCAGCTTAAATCCTGTCACTGCTCAAATGGCATTGACTGCTGCTCCAAAAATACACAACCATGAAATAAATCCCAGATTGTTATTAAAAAAAAAAATAGACCAGCTTTAAATACTTCATTTCTCAATTAAATATTAATCTTCTAAAGTGAACAACTTAAATGTAAAAGAAGAGTAAATAAATGTTTCTTTTTACAGAGACCTTCAGTTTATCTCTCAATACAACTTTCATCTGGAAAATTAATGATACGTTCGTGGGTTTCAGAGGATTTGAGAGCTTTTAAGCTGTCTTTTAAAATCTTTCTTCTACATTTTGACATTTTTAGGGAAGGCATAATGAACTTCTGTTGAAGGCAGTGGAATTTGAAAGTGTTCAACAGTTTCAAGCAAGATGCCAGAAAGAGTGCAAAGTCTTTTAAGTGATCATAATAAAAATTCATCTAGAAGCCCCCCCATTTTTTTCTTTTTTTTTAAGGCATATTTCACAAAAGAGCTGAGTTTCTTCCAGCACATCATAATATATTTCAAGGATTGTGCTGACAGCATCATAAAGACCTCAGAAATTGAAGCCTACCTTAGAGCATGGCATTGAAGTGAGATTTCTTACTTCTTCAAAGATTTTAAAAGTAGCAGAGATTTGGAGAAAGAGACTCATTGTAATGAGACCGGTACATGCAGTCCTCCTCACGCTGCTCAGTCACAGCACCCAGTTAAACCTCTGCAGGTAGGATAATTGTTGACAGAGGGGAGAACAATTTGAATTATCACAATGTCAGTGGCTCTCAGCCGCTCGCCTGAACCTGTTTGTTGTCTAAAGGCAAAAAAAAAAAAAAAAAAGTTAAACCAGTAATTTTCCTTTATGAGAACTCAACATGTAAAATTTTAACCACATAGGAAGTTTGAAATGTCAACTTGATTCTGTTGTTTAGATCAATTGGGACCTGGGCAGACACAAAGATGGTGGTGTCACTTTGCGTTGTAACTGCTTTCTTTACCGAGAGGGTGTCAAACACCGGAACAGGCTGCCCGGAGAGGTGATGGGTGTCCCGTGGCCGGCAGTGTTTAAGAGGCATTTGGACAATACCCTTAACAACATGCCCTGAATTGCTCAGCCACTTGGGCTGGGGGATCCTTGCCGCTCCCTTCCAACTGAAATAGTCCAGTCTAGTCTATGCTAACTCTTAAACCAAAAAACCGAACTGTGGTAAACTCCCCAAAAGCTTATTCTTTGACCAGAGTCCTCAAGAAATTAGTACTCTAGATCTGGGATGATGGAACTATGATCTTTACATGCAATAATGTGGCTGAAATCATCCGTTGTTGAGTGAAAGTGTTGATCTTGTGGAGCACAGCAATAATTTCTGCTAGGGCTGTTTCTTCCTTGGCAGATCTGAGGTTTAATATAGTCAGTGCCACATGTGTTGATGTAGCCATGCACCAGATAACCAGTGTCCCTGCGTGGCCGGAGGACAAATGGTAGCGAAGCCAAAAGCTTTTCTCAGCCTGGGTGATGGCTCACCTGGCAACGTTTTGGAAGCAGGTGGGAGTGTTTCTTCATCTTGGATCACCTTTCTAGCAGTGATAAAGCAATGTACTGCCTTTAGTACATCGGTTGGCAAGGAGCAGTAGCAATGAAGAAGGTAATGCAGAAAACGCATCCTGTAGTTACTTTTAGGTTGCCGAAAAGCTGTAAATGGGCTTATTCCAGAAAATGAGATATTTAATTTTGTATTTTGCTCAAGTTGATAAAACAAGCTCAACTTTGACTTAAGTCATAGAGGCAAACTCTTGCCCTGTGTTATCAATCCAAATATTCTAATCTCAGAATAGTTACGTAATCACTGATGTCAGCTGTTCCTCCCTGATGTACCCGTCATATTGAACATTTTATCATTTTAATAATGAAGGCTCTTTCCTGCCTGCCGTCTTTGAGTTAGCTGCTACGCTAAGTCTATGGTAGTGCCAGAAGATGGATATGCATAGGTAATTTCTATTAACACTGGTCAAAGAATGGAATGGATACTATAAAGATTTTCAGCTCTAATAATTTCTATAGGAAGGATATAGCAATTCATGTGATTGTTGATTAGTTTGGCTTTTTTAGGCCATTCTCAGGGCCATCGTTACTCTAACAAAATTTTAATCAAGTCTTTCAGTGGCAATACTGAATTTTAAAAGTTAGTAGTTACTGGTTACAGCATGACTTCGTTAGTATACAGGAAAATCATTCTGTGGTGATTAACATCTATTCGCATCTTGGAATGCATTATGGGCTCTAAATTATCATAGAAATTAATGCAATCTTCTTAAAAGGGCTTAAAATATGGTAATAGATACAGCATACTAGCACCTGCAGCTCAAGGTACCAAAGTTATTAAAGTTGGATATAATTATATTTATTTTGCAAGCATCTAAATGAGGGTAAGAATGAGAAACAAAGTTTAATAAAAATTGAAAAGATCGGCACCCAATTTGAAGTCAATTTAGATTTTTAAAATTTTCTTTTATTTAATGAGTATATTGCTATTTCTGATGCATATCAGATACTTTGCAGTGTCCATTTTAAAGTTCAAAACCTGTGGCAGAATTGTGACGTTCCTTGTGCTGGGTTTATATTAGCAAATTCAGTCAAGTGTGTTGCTTGTGATTTACACCAGGACATCAAGAAGGAGAGAAATTAGTTTCACAAGTTTAGTTTCTCAAGGCTGCTGCTTCTTACCTGTGTGCTGTGCTTGTGGGTTTTTTTAAGGGTCACTTGCAGATTAATTTTCTAGCTGTCTAACAGTACCGGAAGTATGAAAAACAAAATATGGTAGCTCTTTGCAACTGGGTTTCTGGTTTACACCTGTGCAGGTATCCTGTGGGAATAGGTTAGCGATGAGCATCAGTGGGACCTGAAAACAAGCAGGTCCAATTAACTTGGGGCTCCTGTACTGTAATACTGTGCAGCTTTAGAGATGGATGAAAAAGTAACTGATCTAAACTTGACTTCAGCTCCTGTTCTGCAATTAAATTAATGGGGTTAGCCAAGAAATAAAACTGCTTTTTTTGCAAAAGGTTATGGTTATTTCCCCAATGTAAAGAGAAATAAATATACATATGTGTTTCTGTTGAATACCTGTGGCATAATAAGTAGATACCTCCTTATTCCTTATCTCCGTATTCTTTAGATGTTTCATTGAATGAATCCCTGCCTATCTTTAAGATAACAAGAAGACATGCTGACATTTGATGCAAGTGTTCATTGTGCATAAAGTAAAGCGTGTACAGCACATTAAGTGCAGAGTTGGAATGCCAAGAGAGATTTACAGATAACAGAAATTAGTGGAAAATGCTTCTTATTATCAGTACAGAAAAGCTGTATCTTAAATGACAGCCAGATGCTTGTTTACTATGATTATAATGTTAATGGTAATATTCTGTTCGCAGTTCTGTGTGTGTAGCAGCTACTGAGGTCATTGGGAATTCTGGGAGACTTTAACCCCTAGGTTTTTGTTACTTTTTTTTTTTTTTTTTTGAGTAAAATGATGTCTGCTGCTCACAGTGCCAAACAGTATGAAACAATATAAAAACGGTAGCTATTTAATGAGGATTTTTGTTTGTTTCTTTGGGGGGTATGTGTGTTTTGCTAGACATAGTACAGGAAAGCAAAATCTTGCAGGCTGAAAGATTATCATCCATCAGTACTTTTGTTTCAATGTTTTCAACGGTTCCTTCATCACTAGATGCTTTTAAGCATCTGTTGGTATTGTATGATGATCTTAATGGGACAGAAAAACAAGTTTTTACTGCATAGGAATGAATTCAGAATATTTTCCCCCCATTTGGAATGAAGTTAAAATTACAATTTGGTCCTTATGTAGATATCCTTTTCCAGCTGTAACACTTGACATTTAATTTAGCTTTAAGTTTGAAACCAAAAGGAAGTAGTGAAAGAGAAAATGGAATAAAAAGGGATTAAAAAAAGCAATCCCACAACAAGACAAAAAATCCCAAGGAAAGTCAATAAGCAGTGTAATTACTGATTCATTCAGAAATAGGACTAATGGTTTTCTGAACTGAAATGACCAAATCCAGTAACTCTCAGTTTGTCAGGGCAATAATAATGGTATTTGTATCTCTTTTAATTGGCTTTAACCTTTCCCTTTGTGTGGAACTATTAAAAAATTAAAGGCAAAAGTATTTAGAGAGGCAGATTTATGTGAGCTCATGGTTTGCACTGTTTTAATGAGGTCAAAGCAATAAAGAGTCTCAACAGATCCTAAGGTCTGGATGATGAATGACTGTCTTCTGCTGCTGACTCACAGTGTTGTGCTCAAGTCTTAGGAGTTGCTGTTTAAATATGAAAATACAAATTTCTACAGTTAGGAACTTATTTTTGAGTGATTTACTCTTTCTTAGGAATATGTATGCAAATGTAGTTGAATAAAAATTAAAGTTTTGCTTCTTGGCAGGAGGAATATTGAAGTGGTTGGATTAGAGAAAATGTTTTTAAGGTGTGCTTGATTTTAAAATAAATAAGTAAATAAAACGCATTGGCACACATGTGCTTAAATATATCTACTTAGGGTTCTCAGGCATGTCTCCAGTAAATTGTTCATTAATCATATATAGAAAAGTTATGATCAGAGTTTAGCAGATGGTAAATGTGCTGTTTTCCTAGAGCAAGGTTACACACGTGGTGGATAAGTAAGTGGTAGTTTTAGTGGAAGTGTGGATAGTAATTATTGCTTATTGATCTTTCCTTAGTGGCTTCATTTATTAAAGGTGTTTATTTTATTTGGTTTGGTGGAAGTCTATTGTTCATCAAGCTCATAATTAAAAGATGATCCTTAGGATTTCTTGGTCTTATTTTAGGCTTTAATTTTTTCCTTTTTTCTTTTGAAAAATATTCCCTTGAAAAATATCTGAAGTAAAAATCTGAAAATGGAGTAGCAGCGAGTTCCCCAGTTCACATCCACTTATGCATTAAAGTTTATATAGCGAGCTGCAGTATTTAAAAATAGAGTTGATGAAGACCTGCATGATCACTGACTGTATTCCTAGGGGAAACTGAAGCTGCTTAAGAAAGGAATGTAGCTCCTCTTGCACTTTGAAGCATTATGAGAGATAATTCCCATGTCGTTACCTTCCTTTCTCTAACAGTATCTTCACCTACCATTCACAAGAGAAAAAACACTATACAAATAAAATAGGTATTACTTTCAGTGGGAAACAACTATACTGTTGATCTGAAAGTTTTAGTAACAGCTCACATTTATATATTTTTATGATACTTTTAAAATAGTGAATTATGAACGATTGAAAATACCCTCCAGCTTAATTGAGAACCATTATGTGTAGTAATTGCCAGTGATTTCAGAAACAGCCGTTGTTCTCTGGCCTATTAACATAATTTGAATTTTTTATTGCACTTCATAATTATCTGTTGGAGCTAACAAACAGGCCCATTTACTGAAGTATTTAAGAACAAAAGCCCCAAATGGACTGGATTGTGATGTATTATTTCTATTAACCGACCTTGCTTGGAACAGTTTTGTACCTCAGTTTTTGATGGGGTCATGACTTCTGATAGAAGAGGAGTGTGGATTTTCTAGTTTTCATTTCATTAGGTGTAGGTAAAATGGCATCTTTTAAAATTGTCTTTGACTCTTTCTAACGTATCTAGTCCATTTAGTCCTCAGCACCACTTTAATGTGATCTCCAGGATAGCTGGAGAGAAACACTATTTCAGCCTGATGTATTTAACAAATTTCATCAGTTCACCGTAGCAAGTTAGCAAAGACAGAAGAAATTTGATCCCTGCTTAGATTAGAATATTTTTAGATCAAGACTGCTTTTTAGTTTCATAATTTGTAGTGAAAACAAGCTGCTTATCTATCAATTAGATTTCTATGTACTGCAATAAAAGAAATCACTGAAACTCACTGTCTTATTACTGTTTTTCCCAGCACGTGATCACATACAGTGTACTGTCATTTGTAATATAAAAGCCTCCGGTGACAGAAAGATCTCCTCGTTGTTCCTATTTCTGTCATTCTTCTTTGTAGAAACCGTTTTAAGCAGGCTTTTCTTCCTTGAGCGTTTAGACCTCGAGCCTTCAGGTAATCTTCTCAATTAGTCCCTGGGGCTGTAGAGAGACAGGAAAGTGCAATTCTCTTAGCAGCTGAAATTGCAGGTTCAGGTTAAAATTAAGGTTTTAAACTATCTTGGGGGAGGGGGAGAAAGAGGATAGGAACAGATAGAAATCCTGGACTTTTGGCTCACGGTAAAGATAGTGAAATATGTGATGGACTTTTCGGAGTGAATTGTAACTAACTCTTCCTTTGTAAGCCTCTGGCAGGTGATATGTCAGGCTGTGTAGGTTGCTTCTCTCTGTATCGATCCTCTCTGGCCTACCAACTTCATCTACATTCCTCTAAAATCCCTCAAATGTTGCATTCGTTCTTTGTAGGGCTCTAATGGAAAGTCTGAGAAGATTTTGGGGGACAGAGGAGCTGGAGGGGGGCGTGGGCAGAAAGGGGATGCTCCTCTAACCATTTTGACCTAAGCAAATTGCTTATTTAGGGTATTCAGCTTTCAAATAACTTCACCCATCATTTATTGCTTCTTTCTATGGCAAAAACATTTTACATTCCCTTTCACATGCGTAATCAGAAAACATACACCAAGAAGTCAGTATAACTGTTGGGAAAAATATGTTAGTGATAAAAAGACAACTTTTGCTGTGAGCAATGAGAAACAGTTCATAAGCAGGTGTAGAGTTTTTATTTGTTGTGTTTGGTTTTCTTCTGGAGGAAATGCCTTTCCAATAAATTGACAGAGCCCAGCTGTAAACCTACATTCCAGGCATGAGCTTTCCGCAGGCTCCGAGTAGCAGCTGAGAGGACCGTATACCCTGCATGCCTTGGCCAGCGGCAAAGTCTAGGTTTGAATAAACTCAGAGCTTTCTGAGGATTAAAATGGCATATTTTTTATCTTCAGAGATGTTTTAGATCTGTGAGGTGGAATGAATGGAAAATTTCTTAATACGTAAGTGTTCTCCTATCATTGAAAATGATAAAAGTTATGTAAGTGTGATTCTTCGTGCTTTAGTGTGGGAGGCATCTTTTTGAAGACTAGGCAAGAAAATCACCCATTATCTTTTGTCATTAGTTAAGCCTAAACTAGGAATCTTGAATTATTATACTACCTTTATGATAATTTTTATTGTGGGCTACTGGCTATTGTTACTGAAGCATATACTTACATCACATTTGCATGAATCAAGCTAACTGGTTTTGCCTTGCAGGAAATACTTTTTCCTATCTCTAGCTTGCTGGTTTGTTGTTTGCATTATTTTTTTTCCTTAATTATATCAATATAAAGTGAAACATACATCTTCCTTCTCAGGAATAATGAGATTTTTTTTCTGAAAATAACTCACAGGGCAACTCTTGGTAGGGTTAGGGCACTGCATATCCTAGTAGGCATGCACACATACTTGTGTGTGTGCATATATTGTGTATATAATATCTACGTGTGTGGTATACACCTAACTCTCATATATTATGTGGACTTTTTTTTCCTTGCAGCAGTGTAAGGGAAGCTCCTTACCCTGGGGACTGCCTCAGAAGGGTCACCTGCAGTAAACCCCATAGTGAGGATAAACAGCAAGAGGTTTCTGCTTGTTATTAGACTAATGTTCTAAAATGTTTAGCATTTCTTCTTTTATAATTAAACAAGTGCATTCTTTATCCAAAAGATAGTGAAATACAACTCATTTGAGTTGTATCATGCATTATGTTGGCATAGTGTAGGGATTTTTAAATACTGCACAGGATGAGACTGGTGATTGTATGCACCTTAAAATATGCTTGCTTTATTTTTCAGTCAGTCTTTGACTCTTGTTATAGGTGTTTTATGTATTCTATCATATGTGCTATGGATTGAGAAGATACTAGGTCTCATATGAAAGTACTAGCAAACATCCACGGATGTTCCTGTCATGAAATTTTACAAGGTGTTAACTACAGGCAAATTTGAGACTCTTACAGCAGGCATTCTTTTTAAGAATCTAAGCTCTTTTGATACTTTTATGATAGCTGTAAACTGTTGACCAGAGAAGGAACTGATAATTTTTTGTCTGATTCAAAATCTGTTCATTTTCTAGCATACGTATATAGTGATTTATTTTCTAGCATATATATGGAATGCTATGCACTAGAAAATAATATATATATAAAAATTATGTATAAAATAATATATATTATATATATGCTAGCATATGTGTATGCTACTGAGGTTAGGGGCAGAATATCTGATGCCCTTGCATCATTTAAAATTAAAAAGGGGAGGAATGGATAATCTTATTAATAAGGACAGTACCATAGTCACTTTCTTTGTCTCTTTGTTATTAAAGGAATATGTCCTTTGTTACTCTTATGAGATTATTACTTGTGGGATCTTAGGGGCTGATCTGACTTGCATTTTCTTTTGTAGCTGTTGTACATGATTTGATTTACTGTACATGGATCTAATAAATAATGGGATTAAGCTGAATAAATGGTTGTCAGTCTGTATAGTTGTAGCCCAGGTATTTAATTGCTCTTCTAACTCAGAAGGCAGTAGGTTTACACTCCACTGTTGTGAATCATCACATGGTTAATTTTGGAATCCATGGTGAACTTAAACTCTGAAATAGCATTGTGCACAGCAGAAAAGTTGTGTAGTTATTGTTCGTAAAACCAAGTCTTACTGTGCAGAAACAAGTCAAAGTTTTAAACATTGTATTTTCCAAGTGCTCTGTACTGTTATGTTTGTTGTTTCAGTTGTACATCAGGTAACGCTATATATTGCAAAGGAAGTTGTTTCTGCCGTATTTTTCTACCTCACTGCTTACAGGTGATGCCAAGGTAGTGCCAGGGTTAGACACGATGTGACCTGGGGTTGCTGTGGGATTATTTTGCCTGCCTGGGAAGGGGAAGCTCTTAAGTGTATTTAACATAGGGCCAAGGTATTGGTTGGGAGAATTGATTTGCTTCATACTTTTATTTGTGACATGCAATAAATACGGTAGTTGATCTCCTTCTTGCTTAAAAATTGCAGTGTAAAGGAATATTTAACGTAATTATCCTGATTTAAGAAGATCAGGCAAGTTACAAGTTGCTTTTATAGTGTGGAGACCTGACTTCAAGCAAGGGTGAAAAAGAAATGATCCCAGATTACTTAAGTACTTTTCAGTGTTCTCTGTCTCCATTGATAGACTGAATTTTTGACAGCGAAAGCACATACAGTTATATTCAGTTCATCTTCCCTGACTGTTTTCTCCATGAGCCTTTGGCTGAGTTTAGTTATGACTTATAGCTTGAGCATGGCATTTGGGAAAAACAGAAAATGTAGTATAAATGTAAATGTGAAAAGCTACAGCTCATTCTGTTTTTGAAATTGTTGGTGTGAAAAGAACTCAACAGTGTTTTATTTAAACAAGGTCTGCTTCAACCTTGATTGACTTGCAGTAAATTGCCTGGTACGAGAGGCAAAAGGAAGTGGATAGAAAAATGGCAATCAGCACCAAATGTTTCACATATTGATTGACAAGCACCAGAGATGTGCTAGAGTAAGATAAATTGGCTAACAGAGCCCATCTTGACAGCTCCTGAGATGGGAAAATTGTTCCTGTTAATTTGCTGCTGGGACCTTGTCATTTATGGGGATATATATTTGAGTGCCTTCTAATGGTGTAAACAAACTTTGGATTCCTAAGTAGCATATTTCAGCTTCAGTTGCTTTAATTCTTCTCTGTCCGTGTATTTCTGAGCTGTAGTTATAAAGTGCTCTAAGATCGAAAAGATGAGAGAAACTATCATTATTTTAAAGATACAGTTCACGCTGAAATACAGAATAGCACGTTCAGGCTGTTCTGTAGCCTGTTTGATGTTCAGTGGGTTGTTGCTTTACCGAAAGGTGTGGAACAAAGCCCATTTGTTTTTAGGGGAAGAACATGTGTCTTTATTCCTTCGTTCTGGCAAATTTAACTCCAACTATAACAAAAAGATTTCTTACCTTTTTAACTTATCTGATTTTGTGCTTGCAAATGCCTTTTAATCAGGTTACAGGTTTGTTTAGTGCTACAGAGTGAAGCTCCCTTTTCCATAGGGTAGTCTTTCATGTCTGCGATTCCTTTTCATTAAAAGGAAATTTTATCTTTTTAATTTCCTGTACTGTTCTCGCAGAGTGCCATTAATTATGGTGATAAACAGCAGTGCTAAAATAGTTAATGGTCTGATAGCTGTTGTGTTGCAATCTGCCACTCAGAAAGGCTTTATTTTGGCTGAATCTTTTCACATAAAGTGAAATTTGACATAAACCTCACTTAAGAAATCAACATTTGCAGCGTTCATGTAAGAAAAGAGAGTAGATTCCAGTGTTCATTTAAGGTGTGGCCCACAAACAGTGAATGCTATTGTCCTTTTTTCCATAATCTATATTCTGTTTCTTTGAGTCTTCTTCCCAAACTCTGAACTGGAAATCAACTTTACAAAGAGGGAAGTATTTCAAACCTTTTTCAATACTGGGTTTGGACAAAATTTTATCTGCACTTAAATTGCTCATTTCCAAGTGGTTTGGTAGTTTTGTCCATAATCCTGTATTTGGGTTACTTTTTGTATTCCATGTCTTCTTTAGGGAATAGCCAGCTCTACCAGAAGACATCAGAGAGGTTTTAAAGGGTTAAATAGGCCTGGCTCCGTCTTAGTGATGGTATTTCATTTTCCGCTTTGGTTTTGAGCTGCAGTGTGGCTCCAAGCTGTGTTCTAGACTTGGGCACCATGGACCATCCTGAACCAAACGAGCAGCAGCCTCCTGGTGTTCCCGTCAGGAAAAGACCGCTGGTGGGGGAACTTCTCTCTGCTCAGAAGCATTTTAGGACTCTCAGGCGAAACCCTGGCTGTGCCAAAGGCAAAAATACAATTTGTATTGACTTAAATAGATCTGAGATTTTGCTGTTGTGTGCCGTTACATTGTGGAATGTTCATTCTTGAAGCAGGATCTGTTAAAAAAAGTCACGCCTTTAGTTTCCTGTTACACCCAAAACTTCTGCTCATGTCAATACAGGTTGTGTAAGAAATGCAAGACTGGGTCTTGAGAGAAGAAACCAGATGAAGCAAGAAGAGTGTAAATATCAAGATAATATCATGTAAATATAAGTATCAGTATCAAGAGTAATGGAAGATTAATTCCCTTCATACTTTTCTGCCTGCACCTTAGTATCTCCCAGCACTAAGATACAAACATCTCTAGGGGGAATCACACCAGATGTTTAGCACCAGTTCAGAAGTGCATTCCACACACGTTTAGAAAGCAAATAGGAACACTGTATTTAAACTGGAGGTGTAACTTAGAAAAGCAGACTCTGATAACCTGCAGCAGAATTAGCTGGAATGTAGCACTGTCACTCCTCCATATGATAGTGCAGGTTTTAAGCCTATTATTTAAATTATTTAGCCATTTACATAATGGTGATCATGTGAAGCCTGGTGTCCATTTCCAATTTGTTCATCAGAAATTAGAGCTGCTTTTTCAGCAGGTTGCAAAGAGTTAACACAAACTCTCTGATCATTATCCAGCTCCCACCAGTAAGTACTATCTTTGTATGACTTTCACAGAGTTTGTTAAATAATTACAGGTTGGAGTTTTCTCATGTTTGTTCAAGATAGTGTTATTTTTCCCGCCTGTTAGTGGCTCCAGGCACCTGAATCACTAATTGTTCCAACGTTCCTGGAAATAAATTTCTCTAACTGAAATAAAGCCAGCATCATTCAGGAGGATATGTAGTGGAGATGGCGTGAGCAGTTGTTTAACAGTATTTAGAATTATAATAAAATAAGGGGAAGGTAAATAGGAGGTGTTTGTATAGCGGAAACAAGTATTTAGCACAGCATAGTCTGACCTCTCTGTGTCACTAGAATAAAAATCAAATCAAGTGCTTGTAGATTTATGTAAGGTGGATTTCATAGGATGTCTGCTAATTACCTACCTAGGCCTAATAACCCTTTCATTAGTGGAACTCTCTTGAACAAATGCTTAGCTCTGTATGAGCTGATACAACTGATAAATAGGAAATTTTCTTTCTTGATTTCTAAAAGCTGCACGTATTATTACTATATAGGTGGAAATTCAGTTACATATGTTGGGTGTGAATCTTCCAATAAGTTTCTTGTAAATACATTCCTTATCTTAGAATGTTATTTTTGTCCCACAGGGGACAGCTGATGAGTTGTTGTAATTTTATGTTAGTTATAGTTCAATAGAAGCTTCTTTAAAGAACTTAAGTTAATGCAAGTTCATGTGAATGATGTTCGTGTGGATTTGTCTTTTTCTTCTTGCTCTGATTTTACTGGCTACATCAGAGGTATGGTAAGATTAGAGAAGATGTTTTGACTTTATGAGTGATGGGAAAAAATCACGGAAACAAATTACTATTTTCCAGCTATGAAGGTATCAAACATATGCCAAGTAATCAGCTCACTACTGTAATAGGTTCATGAAGGAAAAGGGTTTTCTAATCTTATTCACTGATGTTTTTCCCAAGACAGCAACAGCTTTTATAAAATGATGCTTATAACTTCTCATTACAGAATCTAATCTGCCCAAAAGACATTGAACAGCTGCAAACCCCTAACATCTTCTAGCTGTAAATTGTTTTTATTATTTATCTTTGTTTAACTAAAAAAGAAAGGGGCATCAGATGATTTAACAAGACAACAATTAAGTGACATTAGCTTTTGACAGCAGCAAATTGTTCCTTTACATACTGAATAGGTTTAGATAATTTTCAAGTCATGACTGTCTACTTATTTTTAATATCTAAATTCCATAAAACTGATATATTTTGTAGGTGGATTGCTTAGGAAAATTAATTTAACTTTAACACTGAAAGTCCGAAGTGATTGATTTCACTTGTTAGTCTTATTCTTCTGCATAGATTTTAGTGAGGATAATGTCTTGTATTGGTACAGCGATTTTCATATTCAAGAATTACATATGTGCAGTACTTCAGGAAATATTACCCACATGCAGAGGTCAAACGGCTTAAGGAAGATAACAAAACTTGTGCAAGCTTGTAGAATGCATCCGTAATAAAAAAATAGAGACCAGGACTTAATGGCTCTTTTTCATTCATCCCTTTTCTATTACAGTTCCTAATACAGTTCCCAAACTGTATTCCTGGGTGTGCAGTAAATGCTTCTACTTCAGAGGACAGGGAAGAAGAACATATTAAATATGAATATATTTTAACACTGGATTTTTTCTTTTTTTTTTGGTAACAGAAACTGGTTGTCATTTTAAAATTTTTGGGTTTTTCTATCACTTATAATACTTTATAAACAATTTCTCCTGTCAGCAAAATTTAACTAGGACTACAACAATGAGACTTTATGCATTACTGTCACGAAGCTAGGATTATTTTGTTGTATTTGAGATTTTCTTGATTTATAGCTACTCCCACCCTCTGTAGGATTGCTTGCGTAGGATATATAAATTATGAACTCTACCTAAGAAAAAATAGCCTTGAGTTTTAGGATAATTTTATTTAAACAACATTTTAACTTCTACACTATTAAAGTGCTATACATACAGGTAAGGTGATAAGTTCTAGGATGATGTTTTCTGAAGGAATGCACTATTTTACTTGTACAATGGAAATTTAAGAATCCTTCAAAACTATATTTTATGCTGCAACAGATCATCCTATATTACTGTGTTTCATATTTTCCTAAAGGCAGAGATTTTGGCAGGTATGTGTTAGTTTCTTCAGTGCCCTGTTCCTGGGGCCTTTGGTTCCCCTTAGAGTTGACTTTTCAGTGTTTCGCAGAAAGGCTCTAGGAAACCTGGGGGTGGGTGAGAGAAAAGGTGGTTTCATGGGCTGCTCGAGAGGGCAGGGTATGGACAATGGCTTGTCGGTGGCTTCAGTATTGTCTTTGGGGATCTTGGCAACAGAAATGCTCTCACTCACCCTGAACACAGCGGGAGTGCGTGTGCTGAGGATGTGATGGAGCTGTGCCTCCTGCTTCTCTGAGGAACAGCAACACCAGCCTTTCAACATTTCAGCCACCTTGAAAGGGAAAACCCACCCCAAAAAAAATAAAAAATAAAAAAGGAAAAAAGGTCTCAGGCTTCAGGGGCCCAAGTGAAGCCCTTCCGAAGGACTGTAGCTCCGAGCAGCACCAGGGAGCAGGGTGGTCGGTAGCCAAGCCATCATACGTGCAGTCTATAAAAACATAGCTATAGACATGGATGTCTCATTCCACAAATGGCTCCACCATTTTGTACTCAGCAGAGCAGAATCTGCAGCATATTGGTGAAAGCGGCGTAGCCGGGCTCCGTGTGTGCCACACAGCTCCGCTCTCGGAGAAGCTGCTGACAAAAGATATAAACCTTCATTTAGACAAGTGCAGAAATTGCCTTTTGGGCCATATTCTTGCCTAAACCATAGTTGCATAATTATCTTTATTTTTTTTTTATCTTCATTCTGTTCATTCTCTCCCTTGGATTTTGTGCTTTTTTTGCATAACTGAAGTTTTCAAGAAACTAAGCAGGGCAGGTAGGGTGTTGTTCATTTTCACAGAATCGCAGGATCTTCATGGTTGGAGGGGACCTTTGACATCATCAAGTCCAACCATACAACAACAACAAAAAAAGCCAACAAAAACCCACCACACCAACACAACACCAAACACAAACAAAGCACCCAACCCAACAATCTTGGGCACTAGAGCATGCCCTGAAGTGCCATGGGCACACATTTCTGAAATACCTCCAGGGTTGGTGACTCCACCGCCTCCCTGGGCAGGCTGTTCCAGTGCCTGACCACCCTCTCAGTAAAGTAATTCTTCCTAAAATCTAATCTAGACCCCCCTGCCGCAACTTCATACCATTTCCTCTGGTCCTGGATTTGTTAAATGGGAGATACAAACCCATAGTGCTGCTTTGTCTTGGCTGGTTCATTCTTATGTAAAGGGCAGGTGATGACTTACAGTGCTTAGATCTCTTTTTTTGGCATTCTCTTACCATTGTTTCAAAGCCACCTTCTGTCTTTCCCTGGTATGATACCATGGTATCAACGTTATCCTTACCTGCCCTGACTCTCTGTTTTGATGCAGAAAAATATCTGAAAACATCAATAAACAGGTCTGTGCAGGGGTATCAGCCCCGTGCTTTTAGGAAGACCTTATTTTCTCCTATGACTCTTGTGAAATAGAGAAATAGACTCTGGGAAAACATTTTTCTTAGCTTGGCTGGCTTTGTTCATTTGTTGCTTTTAGAGAGATAGGAGCTTCAGAAGCACTGGAAGTACCTTTCTTTGGTGATAACTCTGTCATCCAAATCCTGATTTGTATCTTTCTTTTTTGCTGTTTTGAAGCTTGTTTGCCTTAGAGAAAAAACGCATCAGGAATTTAGGCAACAGAAAGCAACTTGATGCTGAAGAAAATTATCACGAATAGTTAGATTTCTTTCCCTTTTTTTTTTTTTCTTTCGTGCTTCATTCTGGGCTTTTGTTTTGTCAACTTGAAATGCGCTCTGATGAATAAAGGGTTACCGGAATCTTCTTTACAGATAAATTAGCATTGCTCCTTGCTAGCTGAGGTGACGGTTAGGTGGTGTGTCTTGTGCTTCTCCCCTGCGCCGGCAGCGCAGGCTGCTTATCTCTGGGGGACTTCACCCCTGAGGAGAGCTCTGCCCACTGCGCCTCCGCTCCGGCCTCCCGTGCGCTGAACTACAAATGCCATTTTAGCTATAAAAATAATAGACGCTGCTACCGTACAGAAAGTGGATGATTTTTCCTGTTGCCAGTTAACTCTAGTAATTTCATCAAATACAAAGTATTTATATTCCTTATGCCAGTTATGACAATATATATTTAATCTATTAAATATGACTCTGCTTGTGAGTGCCCAGCCCATTGGCAAGACGTGCTTTGCACACATATTGGTAGGACAGGGTTTTTTTTCCTTGCAGAAAGCAATTATTTTGGGGAGGAACAGGGGAGTCTGCTGAATGTGCTATACCTCAGGAAAATTGCACCTTCATCAGCTGCCTGCTTAATTTATAGTGCTTTGCACTGCACAAACATGCCTCTTACGTTATCTAGTTGTTTCCTGACACATTTAGTAACATTTCTCACTCTTCAAAGTGAACTTAACATTGCTGACAGTGCAGGTGCCTCAGTGAGGCTGACATGGAGATGCAGGGAGGAGGTGGTGGAGGAGGAGGACAGGGGGTGTGTGTCTGTCTGTCTGTCCGTCAGGGTCCTGGCCATGTCCCTCGTATCAGTTCCGTGTGGCTTTCCAGCCCTGTGCCCTGAAGTAAGGGGGAAAAGGAGGTGGAGATCTGATCCTTCCCTTTCATCATCTCTAGTGAATGTCCAGGCAATGCCATTTCTGCATAGCCTTCCTTGTATAATGTCAGTAAATATGAGCGACGCAGCAACTGCTGTTCATGATACTGTCCATCACTTAAATCACTAACATGATTTTATGGGATTACTTTATATAGGGTGCTATACTCTGTATTGGTGTGTCATGAATATAAGCTTCAATCAGTAAATGCCAAACTCTTAATTGCCAATTAAGTGTTTTACAGTTTCTGTTTTGATGCCATCAGTTATGTAGAACCAACTCGTCTCCTTTCACTTTCTGCTTCCCTAGCTTCCTGCATTAATAATTGAATGCTACTACGTGGTCCAAATGGTTGTTTAAAACAAACCCAAACAGTTATCTTAAAGTTTCCCTTCTTTCTGCAGTCTAATGTGTTGAGGATTGCACAGTAAGCTTTTGGCTTGCGTGCTTCTTTTCTGTTTGAGACCTGGTCCTTGTGACCAGAGCTGTAGAACAAACACAAAAGTGACTTTATTGATAGTAATAAAAGTAACTAACTATAGTTATTACAGATCATTTATATTTATTTTCTGCATGAATAGCAGGTAGCCTAAGAGAAATACAAAATAGTTACATCATGACCTCTTGATTATGAAGATTAGCAGCTGTTTAAAGCTATTGAAACTTGATTTTGCTTATAAAAGCCTCTACACGTAAGAAGATGGCTTCATAAATTTAATTTATCAATAAAGATAGGCTGCTTAGGTATATGAAATTCTTGGTGTGACATGCTGAAAATGCGTGGGGTCAAACAATCTATGTGGATTTTTGCTACACATGTGCTAACCTTAGAAGTGAGATTCTCCTGAAGGGACGAGGTTGAGAATTCTATTACAGGTAAGATCTGTATTTATCACCTCTGGGATTCAGATCTTTTTGAACAAAGGTAGTTTTTATGTAGAAATTGATAACTTGGGAGTGTGGGATGGCAACATACAGGTTGTGATTTTCCTCCAACAAAGTTCATGGCGAAATGGCTATTTAAGGCATATGGGTTGATCCTTTAGACCTCTTAAAATAATGTTATTTTTTGGATATTATGTACATCTATCTAAATGTGTGTGTGTGCAAATATATTTAAATATATAAATATTTATATAAATATATATACATTTATGGTTTTTATATGGTGTTGTTAGGTAGTAACACTATACTATATGACAGTTAGATAAAAGGTTACTTAACAGCTCTTCAGGAGGTATTTTGTAATATATATTTTCACAGTGAGTGCTCATGTGTCAAAATTGTTAAATTTCAGTAATTTATGTCACTTTTTCTCCCTGCTTCTGGTCATGAACCATAGTGAAATATAGAGGTCAGGGTTTTGCACATACATGGGCTTTATTCATCCACAAAACTCCATAGGTCCTTTGCAGGAGAAGGAAGAAGGGGGGGTATGGAAAGTGCATCACAAAAATCCTTCAGTAACTGATCAGCAGCCTGTGCTTCTCTTCTTTGATTGTATCTCTTATTTATGTATATTAATGCTAGGAGTGATTGCAGGCAGTCCTTTTTTTTTTTTTTTTTTCTCTTTGGTGATGGGTTTTTGGTCTTTCAGGTTTACAGCAACCAGGGTATCTCTTTCCCAAATGTGTTACAGTGATTAGGATGAACAGAACTCTTCTTACCTATCTTATAAGTGTCGGGGCTTGAGCTGGTCTGCTCTGTCGCCCCACTTGCTGTGTCGCCCCGTGACCACGCGTGGCAGGGACATACTGGTGAGCTTGTGCTTTATGCAACCTCTGTCTGGCTGTGAAGTTGTCCTTAACAAGGAGAACATGGGAATGCCTGACGCCGATGTCTGGCTGCATACTCAGCTTTTGTGAGTGTCTTCCTAAAGAAGGTTGTGGAGCTGGGGTATCATTGCCAGCTACAAGCATGGCACAGTTTGTGAGTGTTGATTCTATGGCAGGTTTTAAGCCTTAGGGTCTTGAAGTATAGCAGTAATTGAGGAATAGTTTCATAAAAGAAAAATACCTTAGAAATACTATATTCAGGATTTGTATTAGTCTTTGCTGTGCATTAGTATGTGCCGTATGAACGTGCATATGAACAGATACTGGAAGAAGAACTAATATTAGTTTTTACTATCGAAATTGTAATGTATCAGCTTTTAGACTTTGGTTTCCCTTTCTGGCATTTGTATCTGCTTTATGTTTCTTTGGGTATATTACACAATTAAATTATTGCTATCAATCAAAGTATCCATTACACAGCGTTTCAGTCAATTCACAAGTACGTAAAAATCTTTTTCACAGAAGCTTTATCATATTAACATACAAGGAGTAGACACATAGTCCTGTTTACATTATGGATTTAACTTTTGAAAACAGCAATGTAATAGAATACCGATGTTACCATACATCTAAGTATGTTTTGTTATACTGTAGGGTATTGCAAGTCCCATGGTGAAGTGGTGGAAATTTTGAATTATTTCAAGAGATGGGGTGTTTCAAAATACAACTGTTAAGGTATCTGCAGACACATGAATGGCTCTGGCAAGAAGCTCAGGTTTATGAAAGCTGTAAAGCTTGGTCTGTTATTTTAAATGGTACAAGAATACATTGAACTTACTTGACCAATATAATAGTTCTCAACAGTATGAATTGAATCCATTATTTCTAACTTAAGAGTATATAGTAACATATAAATTGTATTTATCATGTTCTTTATAGCGTATCTGCATGTGTTCAATTCTCCGTTATCTTAACTGTGGTACTACAGATAGTTACCTTTTAGATTCATTTCCTGTTTCTGTTTCTCTTCAGTAATTTTTCCACTCCCCACCAAATTTTGCAAAAGGTTGGGTGTCTGATAATATTCCATGTGGTTCAGGGGCTGGGGGTGGAGGGCCATACAGAGAGAAGACACCCCACTAGAGCCCCACTACTGTAGAGGGAAAGGCTGTACTGGCATTTTAATGTTTAGTAGATGTCCAAAATCAACTTGATGGAAAGATCAAGAATGCCCCAAACATAAGAAAAGCTTTAATCAAATTTGGCAGCTTACTAGGAAATCTAACCACAGGATAGATTGACAATAGGCTGTATGGCTCACAGACATCTATGTTTTTCAATTACCATGTGCTTGTGGACAAATCTTCCTCAGGAGCCAACTTCCCACCAAAATAATGCAAGTTTTTAACATTTGGATACCTACTGTTTCCTCTAAGCTACAAACAGAGCTTTAGTAGTTAGGTATTTTACTTTGTCTTCAGGGACTTGAGCTGTATTATTTCATGAAGGTGACAATGTGATTAGCTTTCCTGGCAAAAAGATTTCTTGGTTTTTTTCATTTGTCTCAATATATTCTGCAAAAACATACCTAAATTTTTCTGAAATACCATATGCAGTTTACACAGATGGAAAAATATTTTTCCCTTCATCTCATAACCTCACACATCCAAAATTTGTATAATACAGCAATATATTTCCATATGATACTTTGCTGATTTTGAGTTCATAAAGCTTCTTTTTTTAACTTCATAATTTTGAAGCAGAGCCAGAATATGTGAAAATTAAATGCAGACAATGGGCATGGTGTCACGCTCCTGTCTGAGGTGTGTCAAACCTCAGCCTCTCTGCTTGTTTCCAACACATTGCAAAGAAATAATTAGAAACTGGTTTTGCTCAGTCACTACCCTTTGAATGTTTAGGATATTCACTGTGGTATTTCATAAGAATAGCATAATCATGAATAATAACAGTAATTATTCCTGTCATCAATATTAGAATTATTTCCTCACAAATGCGAGTCCACAATGAAAATATTCAGTGCATATTGAATTTTCTCTAGCATAAAAGACGGTGGATGGGGGTTACTATGGATTAGCTTAAACCCATTTCATATGGTAACTTGGTCATTTAGTCTTATCATAGTTTATCCAGTGCTAAAAATATAATAAAACCCAAGCATAACAGTCATTTGCCTATCTTCAGGTATTTATTTTATTTCAAACTTTTTGAAGGCAAGAAAGTAGTCCATGCTATTTACTGGTACCATGCCATGAAAGGTGGCTTTTAGAGTAGGTATGAGTACCTTTGGTTGACTGCTGCTCCTCAAATATAAATTAAATATGATGGCCGGAATTTTTTTCTTTTTCTTGTTTGGGTTTGTTTTTTTTTTTTCTTTCCTCCTGTGGAATTTGACAGGTGGCTCTAGGAGCTTACCTAATGGTGTAAACCTGAGTGTAATTCATGTAAAGTGAGGGATTCTTGATTCAAACAATGAAGATGTAACTGATGAGAAAGCCAGCGTGTATTTGCTCCACTACTGTTTCTTTAAGAATGATGGAAATAAGAATGCACCATTTTATGTAGTTTTGCTCCATTTTAACATTTGTAGCTAGCTTGCAGCAGATCTCTCTTTGCCTCACAGACTTTGGCAGTATCACAGAGGTCATATTTTCCTGTGTATAAATTATTCATGAACAATTTCTCCAATGCATTAGATAAACTTGCAGAGATCAGAATGTGTGTTTCTCTTTTTCCTCTCATCCCCCTAACTGGTCATATTCTAATAGGCAATGCAAAAAAAAAACCAAAACCCTAAAACCTGGCTTCATCTGTGTGCATTTGGAATGGAGTGAGAGATAGTTATCGAAGTTCACAAAAGCAAAGAATAAATAATTATTAATTATTTTATTATTGATTTGATGCCACTAGTTTAGTGACTAAATATGCCTTGTTGCAATGGGCTGAGGTACATTGTACACATCAAGGATCAGGTTTTAGAGTTGAAATTAATCTGTCTGGTGAGCGAGGCAGGAAATTCTGCCCCTACAGCACCAGAGCAGAAAGAAATGAAAGTACAGGAAAGCTTAGAGTTTCTGGCCCGTGTTCCAGTTTAGCCCATCTCTACAAGTGGACTAATTCCCTTTCAGTCATGCTGTCCCCTGTGCTTCCTGCCACATCCCTCGGTGGGTTTGGGAATTAATCTACAACAATGCAGGAAAAACCTTAGTTGGAGGTAGCCTTCATATGGTTCTTGCTACATGTCTCAAGTAGATTTCTGTACTGGAGCAATTTCCCTGGTAAAAATAAAAATAAAATGAATATCAGAACATCACCATTGTTTTAAGAGATGGTTACATATATGTGTTGTGATTTCAGGGGTCAACTCATTATGGTCCTTTCTCGTTGGTCTTATTTTCCCAAAAAAACCCTATTTATGTGAAAATTCTCCCAGTAAAATACGTAGCTGATACACATACACTGGGCAGCACCTGAGCGTGTTTGTAGCAGTGAAGAGATCTTGGGGCTCTGTGTGCAGCAATCCTACGTAAAGATGGATGGTTACAGTGCAATTACTTGGCTGTTTGGGTTTTTTCATTACATTCATTGCTGATCTTTGATCCCTGTGTCCTCTTTCCCAGGTCGTCCCATTCCACCTACATCCTCGTCTAGCCTTCTCCCATCTGCTCAGCTGCCCAGTTCTCATAATCCTCCACCAGTTAGCTGCCAGATGCCATTGCTAGACAGCAATACGTCCCATCAAATCATGGACACCAATCCTGATGAGGAGTTCTCTCCCAATTCATATCTGCTAAGAGCGTGTTCAGGGCCACAGCAGGCTTCCAGCAGTGGTAAGAAAATTACAAACATATGGAGTTTGTTTGTGACATGTTTGTGCCGGTTTTATGCCTTTTTTTTTTAACAGATATGTAATTCTTGCATCACCACAAAATTGACAGCATATATGGAAACGAGACAAACAAAAATCTTACTGCTTTATTTCAAGAAAACCTTTTTGGAAATGCCATACATCATAAATGTTTTTCCTTCATTTTACTATAGAGAGCATTTCGGTTTTAGGAGTGTTATAAGTAGTGAAAAAAATATTATTGAATTCTTGTCATCAGAGGGACTCATTTTTCTAGGTGGGTTTCCTGCTCCTTAATGCATTTTGTAAGAGAAAGGTGCACGCACAATGGTTCTTTGTTCTGCATAGTCTAGTCCAGTATCTCATGTAGGTGGTGACGTTCTGCATCTAAAAATGTGTGTTGCTTCTGCCATTCTGTGTCTGTTCTTATTTCAGAATCTGTCTGATTCTGTACTCCCAATGTCACATTTAACTAAGACACTGCTATTTTTCAGCAAATTAATTCTTGTCTTTCAGGCCACTGTTTTAAAACATTTGCAGCTCTGCTATCAGTCATATAATCTGTAGTGCTTTGGGTTTTCTTTCCTTTCCTTTTATTTTTTTATTATTAACAGATGCCGACTTTTCATTTTGACAGCCAAAAATTGAGAAATGAAGAGGCAATCTTTTTTTAGGCAAAATGAAAGAAGGCTTTTATAGACCTTTATTTCTGCCTTTCATTTTTTTTCATTTTTTTAAACATAGATATCTGTTGTGCAGTTCCTGTCTATTTAACTTAACACTGTAAGTTTGTATCTTACATGGGGTTTCTGGTCTGGTCACGGTCGCTCTTTACTGTCGTGATACAGAAGCGAGCAGCACAGGAGACGCTGTGTGGTGTGGGACTGCTGGTCTTGGCGGGTGCATACAGCACCCTTTAGACAGTGGCTGGTGGTGCGTGGTGGGAAGATGAGACAAGGAGCAGAACTTGAAACATAAGATTCAGAGTCAATATAAAGGAAAACTTTTTTTCGCTAAGTATTGGATTGGAACAAGTTGCCCAGAGACCCTGTGCAGTCTCTGTCCTTAGAGGTTTTCAGTACAGGTTGGTTAAAATCCTGAGCTTCTTGTTCTGACCTCAGAGCTGCCCTTGCTCGGTACGAGGCTGGACTAAGGACCTCCTGGGGTTTCTTCCATCCTGAATTATCCTTTAACCCTATGATCTAATTGCTATCTCAGATATGTTAAAATATAATTACACAAAGAAATAATAATTCAGAGATTGAGCTTGCTTCCTTGATACTTGAGGCTTGAACGTGGAAAATATTATACCCGTTTTGAGGGCTTTTTTTTTAATAGGTTCAGGGGGCTCTGGGGAGCTGCAGACCTCAAAATCTGTAATGGGCAACTCAGTAGAAACCATAGAAAAGGGAAAAAAAAAAAAAAAGAAGCAGATATAATCAATCTTTGATGAGTCATTATAGCTTCTGTAAGGGGTGGTCCTGCCTTAGAAACATTTAAGAGTTCTTTGTAGGGGTCAGCCATGTCTGAATAAGGGTGATCTAGTTGATAAAGAGTCTTTGTATTTTCAAAAGGGTCGCAACAAAATCTGTCACTGACTGCTTTTAAGCAAACTAAACTAACATGGGATAAGAGGGAAGTAGTAAGTAATGGTAAGTAGTTATTTGAAAGATGGTAAGCAGAAGATGGAGCTCCCCAATGAGCTTTCATGGGACATGAAGATACCTGGAGAAGTTGGTGAGCTGTGGGGCGAGAAAGGCAGGTGATGGCAGGGTGCTAAGGACCAGATCAGCCTTAAGAATCACAAAAGGGCCTTGTGAGACCAAGTAACAGGGCAATAAAATGGCAGAGAAAATTCAGGGCATGGAAATGCAAAGTGATATTCATGGAAAAAGCAGATTTAGTTCACTGGTTAGTGATGGATCATTACCAGTCCAGAGTGAGCTGTTGGGGTGTGCGTGCTGCTCCTCAGAGCTCAGGGACAGGGGAACGTTGACAGGTGAAGAAAGGAATAAAGAACAAAACAGAGCACGTTGTCTAAAGGGTGTGGTGGATCAAACAGTTTATTAGGGCTTAAAGGAGAATGGGATATGTAAATGGCAGGGAGATGCAACGAGTAGAAGAAAATCAAGGTCAGGGAATGTGAACCAAAAAAAGACACTTAGAATACTTGTATACCCGGTACTCGGTCTTTGTAGCTGCCATTGGAGACGGAATGAACCAGCATTGCTTTTCTAATGAAGCTAAATGAAGGAAGGTGCAGTAAAACAACATCTGAAAACTTGATGGAAAAGCTCTTTTTGTGTCATTGGAAATAATGGTCATTGTTTCTTTATATCCTTAAAAGCTTTGCATTTTACGCTTGTTACGGTGGAGTGACCCAGGGAGCCTTTTTGGCATGCTTTGATTTATTTATGAATGGCTGATTTATTCATTCTGTATTTTAACATTTTTTCCAAAAAATATTCTATTTTCTTCTTAAATAAACAGTCATATAATGACTTTTAATTTTCAGGGTATAAGAAATAGCTGGAATTTTCTGTTGTGTTTTTTTTTTAAGCATAGCCACATGCATAATTGTTTGGTCACCGCTGAGAGAGTTCTATAGCATGTGCTCTCCTGGACTTAGTACATCCTCTGGAAACTAGTAAGCTTTTTCTAGCAATCTCATTTTTTTTGGTAGTTCTCACAATGTTTCTCTTAGATAGTTTATAAGAAAATAGGTATACTGTGGGGTTTGTTTGGGTTTTTTAAAAATATTTTTAAAAATCTATTTCAGTTCCTATGGAAACTTAGCAACATAGATCCAAACATTTGGGAGAAAGCAAGTAAATTCAAATATTTTGTTTAAATTTGGGTTTGGGTTAAAAGGAAGATTTGAAGATATTTAGATTTAAGGCTTAGATTGCAGATAATCTTTGATCATTAATAAATATTTGCTAGCACTTTCTAGGCTCTTCCTTAAATGTTGCTATCACAGTCTTCAAAGCGCATGCTGAAGACGAACTGTTTGCAGAAGTCTTGTACTGATTACATTATCTAGTAAGTGTCCACTTGTTTCTCTGATTGTACACTTATGGTTGCTTCAACCTCTACAATTACAGGATAGCTCCTCAACAAGTTTAAGATGAGCCTTCTTGGATATGAGGTGATAGTCATCCACATGCACTGCCCTGTGCCCTTCACAGTAGCCATTCTTGATATATCTGGAAAACTCATTTGCCTAAAAAAATTACCTAATCAAATCTTCCATCAAATGAGCAATCTATTGTTGATATTATGAAGGCCTTTAATCTACAATAAATCTTTGTTAGAACTCATCAGAGCTTCCAGTTTGAGAGAAATGTGATTATAGCACTCTTAAAATGACATTACATCATCGGGGTGATTGGTTTATCATTTGGAGAAGCGACATCAATCATAACTAGCATAACCACATCGTAAATGAATTCAACCTTTCTACTGCAGAACAATGACACAATAATTGCTCAAAATCAGACTTAAAATGAAATCAGAAAATGCACTTTCTTTAAATATGATGTTAACCTAATGGAATATATTATTAAAAATCATGTTTGAGGAAATTCTATGTAATTAAAAATATGTGAAAATGTATTCCTTTTTTCTCTCATTAGAACCTGATTTCAGTTGCAGAATCATTTTCTATGCAACAGATATTATGCTGTTTTTAATTGAACTCCCATCACTTACATTCCTCTGCTTGTATTTCTTAATATAATATGCAGCACAATTATAAGTGATGAAGGACAAGAGGTTTTTGAAATCTGGTGCACCTGCTGATAGTATTTTGAAACCCACAAATATTATAGAAGGAAATGAGACCTTTTATCCATGAAAAGTTAGTGGTTTTTTTTTTTTCCCCTTTTAAAAGAAGGTCAGTTCCTGTCACACCATTTTCTAGGATGGTTTCTTACTGATAAGAGTTGGAATAGGTTTATTTCTTCTTCCTGTATATATTGTATGTATCTTCTTTCTGGTATAAGGTGGCTCATCTTTTTGGAATGCCATTTTAATGGCTTCAATCATAATATAACATAACAGGCTGTTTTTCAATCTTACATAGAAAAAAGATAAGGGTTTTGTTGCCAGCAGCTTTGCCTTTACTTTTTTTTATGTAAGATATATTCCTATTAAACCAAGTTTTGGAATCTCAGCAGAAGAACTTTTTGTCTTTGTGTTGGTTTGATTTTTTAACCTGAGTAAAACACCTCGGATATACCTTCTGGCACACTAGTTTTTGATATAATGGATCATCTTCAACTATTCTAGCAATTAGAAAGTAGATGCAGAATTATTTTCACAGTATTTTGGTTTTGGGAAAGTTCTAGACTGTGCATTAGATATTGTCAAAATTCCCAATAAGTTACTGAAGTTTAACTGAAAGGGAGATCATGTGCAGTTTTTCAGTGCGTCGTGGTTTAACCCCAGCTGGCAGCCAGGACCACGCAGCCACTCGCCCGATTCTCCCCGCCCTCCCCAGAAGGTGGGGAAGAAAAGGTAGAAAAGGAGGGAAAGGGAAAAAAAACCCCACCTTTTGGGTTGAGATACAGACAGTTTAATAGAACAATAACACGATAATAATAATAACAATGGTTAAAGAATATACAAAATAAAGTAATACAACATAAGTTGTATTACTCACCAGCTGGTGAATTGGTTGCCTAGCCCGTCCCGAGCAGTGATTGCGGATTCCTGCCCCCGGCCAACCCCCATTTATATACTGTGATGTCTGTGGTATCGACTGTTCCCTTGGCCAGCTTGTTCTGTCTGTGTTCCCTCTCAGCTTCTATGGGAAGCTGAAAAAAGTCCTTGACTAATATAAACATCACCTGGCAACAGCTAAAACAATATGCATTGACATTCCTTTCATACCAAATCTGAAACACCGCAGCCACTAGAAATAAAATTAACTCTATCCCAGCTGAGACCAGGACTCAGTGTTAACATGTCTTTCTGGCTCAGAGACAGTAACACAGAGCAGTTGGCTCAGCAAACAATATTTGCCCACAGAATAGGTTGGACGCTGCCTAGAAGACAGGGTTTGCTTTGATTTTTTTCACAAGCAGTTATTGGCAATGAGGAGAGAGGAATGGAGAAATAGGTTGGTTTGAGTAAAATAATTGTTACTGTTTAGTGTTACCTGTGAGTTAAGAGTTGAAATAAAGAATAAGACTCTTTATGCTTGTGACTGTAATTTGTGTAAATTTACTATGTATAATATCAATATTCGTTATATTCAGTATAAATATCTGAAAGGATCTCCTGCATTCAACAGATATTATCTATCTATAGGATTTCATAGTTATTAATGTGTAATTACCACTATCTCCTTGCAGTTTAATCTAGAATGTAATTTTTTTTTTCTTCTGAATGAAGCCAGAATTTTCATTAATGCACTGTAGCTGGAGGTCTTATTTGAGATTCTCTGCTGGGAGTGCTTGGAAGTGTGCTTTATAACCCTCTACAATCTGGTATCAAATAAACAGATATTTCCAGTTTCTAGTGTATAATGCAAACCCATACAGAAGATAGTGATCTATAAGAAATAAATGAATCCTACAGAAAAATAATTACATATCCTTCAGATGATTAAGTATCACCCCCTACTGAATGAAGAAAGTAGTTTCTGTATCTGCCAACTTACATGATAGAAAATAAAGCAGCAAGAACAAAAATCTAGAATTCATAACTTTTTTTTCCCCGCATAAAGGACTGACTTTGGCTTACTGAAGAGACTAAATAAAAGAGTTGGGATATATCAGTGGGTAGCACCTTCATCTTATTGCCAGAAAGACATGGGTTTAAACTGTAGATAAGAAACATAGGCATGCATGGCTGTCCCAGCGTGTTACCCAGTTGCTGGGTTGCTAGAGGAACTGTTAAAGTTCCAGTGCTGGTTTTTCTAAATTATGCTTGTGTCTGCCTCCGAAATGCAGCCCTGTGTTATATCTGTATACACAGTTATGTTGAGAAACAGTGATTCCTATTCAATATATTCACAGGGAAATACTATAAGCAATTTTTTTTTTCCTGATGACATTTTACAACAATGCAAATGAAGAGTTGCAGATTGATCATTTTAATTTCTATTTACAAATTTAGAGGAAAGTATGTATGTTTGTTTCTGGATCCGCTGTTGTTGTTACTGAGAATTTCAGTGCTATAGGCTTTTTCCTACCTTGGCACCCATGGCTGTTACGCGCTGCCCCAGAAGTATAAGAAAGCAATGCTAATTTGAAGAATCCTTTCCTTAATGCTTAATGTAGCTGAAGAGCGTAGAACACTCTGTATTTCTCAAAGACTTCAGCAGGTGACAATGTCCAATCAAGATTCCTCTATTACAGAAGGTAAGACTGAAGAGAAACAAAAACCTCTTGGTTTCTAGTGTTTATGCTATGAAATGTGGCTCCTAGCTTTGGGGTTTTAAGCCATAGTCTCCTTCTATGCATATTGTTTTAAACAATGTATGAATTTAGTAGCAAGGTCTTTAATTAGATACTTTCCCCCCATTTTGTTTTTAATACTTAAATTCTCTAAATCTAAATCTTAACGGCCAGTCACATTCTAATTCTGTTGCATCTCTTGAGCGCTAGGGCTAATTTTAGAGCTTTGGACTGGAAGTAGAAATGGAGGGAACAGCATGAACTGTTTTTTCCCATTGAAACTGAAGGGTGTACTTTTTCTTAAGTATTATCTCCATGTTGCTGCAACTATTACTGATATTATTGCTGCTGCTAATCCGTGTAGCATATGTTGACAATGCCAGCAGATGTCTGAATTTCAGCCAGAAGACATGATTCTAGATATTAAGATATTGCAGAAACATTGTATTTATTAATTTATGAATTCATAATCGTAACAGAAGGTTCTACAGTAATAAAAATGATAATGCATTACAAAAAGCTTTAGAATTGAGAACACATTCTAATTCTGTTGCTTCTGTATTTTTCTTAAGCTCACCATGGTTTTGAGAGCTGCAGAGATTTTTCTTAGCTGCTTTTACATCGTTTTAGTTTTGAGGCTTGTAATGGCAGCGTTGAACTGGCAGCCTCTATAGTAATAAAAGCAGCCCAGGAAAGCAGCTGTGGTACCAACTTCCCAAGGTTCCATTTCTCCAGCATGTTACTCTGCTCTTTTCCAATATCTACCACAGCGGCTGGGAAACAACTTAGTTATTATGCCCAGTCAGGCCCTGGTTTTTTTCTTTGCCAATCCTTATTTTGTCTCTTAGCAGCTGGTTTGAGATCACCAATAAATGTCATGCATTTGAAATGTAAAGGCTACATATTATTGCTCTCTGCCATTGTGCCAAGAAAGTGGGTGCCTAGACCTGGTACATTGCTTGAAAACTGAAAGGCATTGGGGATATTACAATTACAAGCAGAATAATTCTTTTTCACGTTGTGGATTTTTTTCCTTTTCTTTCATATGCTGAGTCCAGATGCTGTTTCTGTGCTTTTCCTTTGTGTGTAGAAAAGCCTTAAATTTTCATTGCTAATGCTCCCTGCTGTAAGTTGTGCTCTATGGAAAGAATTTCTCAGGCTCTCTGAGGATTTTGTCTTCTGATACAGTGTTTTGAATCTTCTGGCCTACACCTCCTTTTTCATCAGCAGTGGCGTAGTCCTGACAGCTTCCGTAGTGGATGCTGCAGCTGTTTACATGGAAATGTAACATTTAGAAAACATTTCATGCTTTTAACTGCCACCAACATAATTTGGTAGCTGATTCAAAGTAAAGAGTTAGGCATATGTAAGCCACATGCACTTCACAGATTATAAAATCGAGAACCTAAAATTTAGGATAAATTTTTTTCAGAATTCTTTGCAATATTTGTGCACAGGAAGTTCCTGTGGTTTGGTTTCTGTTTGATTGGTTGGTTTTGTAATAATAAAAATTCTAATAACTTATTTCTTCCTCTCTATAAATCCAAGTAAGTGCTTTTACAACTGCTTGAAGGCAAGGAGACACTTTTCATCTGATTCAGTATCTTCTCCTATGGATTTCCTGATTTTGATAAGACAAAGCTATCCACTTCTGCTTTATTTAGATGATAAATTATTCATTTATCTAGTGCTTACTTATTATTCCTGGTTATAGAAATACTTCAATAGATTTACAGTTATATAACACTTATTTCTAATATGCTTATAAATATTAGCATCTTATCAGGCAAATCTGGAGATATATGTAATCTATTGATCACATTAACATCTCTAGAAACTGAGTTTATCATCATATAAAACATGATTCAATCAATAGAAATGAGGACTTTTTTCATTTAGAAGATGTTCAGTCTTACTCGAAAACTACAAGAGATGAAGAACTCACCACATCGCTTGGAGAAACTGCTCAGTGGTTATTAATTATTTTCAATTTTTTTTTTCCCCATTCATGCCTGACTCTTTGCCTGACAGTTCTCGCATGCGTGTCTTTTATATCCCTTCAGCATAAACAGAAAGAAATCTGAACTCCCATCATCATATTCTGAATACTTTTCCTTTTCTGTTTACCTGTAACAGCCCTCTTGCCCTCTGGGCATCTGCACACAAAAAGGGTTTTCACACAGAGCTTTATTGACAAAAGCCTCCTCTGAAAACACAGCTCACCCAAGCAAAATGTGCTCTCCTCTTGCTTCCTGATCCAATTCCTCAAATGGATAAAGCCATATTGTAAAGAGAACTTCTTTGCTTGCATCACTGCATTTTCTGCTGGCTTTTGCTGATGAATGCTTTTGTAGACCAGGATTTTGTCTGTCTTACAATTTCAACTTTAGCAGCAGCCTTGTGCAGCCACTGTTACAGTGGGAATGTAATAAAAGTATGTGGTTCCTCCACTAAAAAGCTGCTTTATTTTGGTGCAGCTTTAGAAATGTTTCCTGTAGAGAGAACGTGAGGGGGGTGCACGCCATGGGTTTATGTTGGGAGGGGAGGTAAATGTTCAGAGCCTTTGGTGGAATGCATTCAGACTGAGCGTGGCGTTTCAGCCTGGAGATGGTCTGTGGGGATGCGCTTTACGTGCGTCGTGTCTGTCCTGATCTTGCCTGTGGATAACTGGCTTACACGACTCTCCAGAGTCAGGAGCTGAAAGAGTTTGAGTGAAAGTCTTGAACTGACCAGTTTGTTTGTTGCTTGTAATTCCGATCTTGTTGTTTGTGACAATTACATACTAAAGCTGCAGATGAGGTGTTATTTTTATCATGTAAGCTAATCAACCAAATAATACTGCCTTCTTTATTACATTGCAAATCTATGTAATTTCTTACACAGGAAAGCTGAGGACTTTGAATGCTTGTAAAACTTAATTACTGGACTGAGGAAATGTTTACTTTTTCAGATATCTTGACATCAAGGCATAGAGGGAATCCTGTTTCATTTTGTCAGCTCCCCAAATGTTTCCACAGCTCAATCTGTGGCATTCACACGTGAATGAAATTGCATCTTTCGCTCTGTTCCATTTGTTTGGATTCTGTGTTTTCTTCCCATCTGTAGCAATGCTGCACTTGCTCCCAGTTCCCTAGGTTGCTTTTATGGCAGTGACCTTTTCCATCTAGGCAGGGTGCTGTTTGTCATTCAGCTCTCCTTCAGCCCCTGCCTCACCCCACCAAGGTATTGCCTTACATGTTGCTCCTTTACAATAGTTCTTTTCTATTGAATGCATTTGTGTTGGATATCATAGGGCTGTAACAGTGTGATTTCCAGTAATCGAGCTTTTCACTCCATTTATTCAGGTCAGGTCTAATGATTTGTGCAATAAACAAATGCGTACATACAAGCAGAAACATAACAGCATCTTTATGGTTATAGTGATAGCTGGTACTTGTCTTGCATATCTGGGATCTGAAAAAAAATAGTAAAGGAAATGGAAAGAGAATCGGCAACTTGCTATAGAAGTTGTATTGGTTTGAGAAGGTTCCTTGTCCATGATGCTCTGTTAATTCAGGAGCAATAACTACAACACTGTAGATAATGACCGTGACCTTTTATAAATGTTAAAAAGCAATGTGTGGGTATAGAAGCCTATATATACCAAAACTCTAAAAACCAGGGAGTCTTTCTCTGCTGCTAAATCTTTCAAAATCTACCAAAGAGGGACTGGCTTACTCTGAACTACCATGCCCCAAAACTTCCATTCGTTACAACAAGAGGAAAGTTCAGTATTGTCTCAGCACTCCATAAGAAAAAGATTTACAACCCGGATATTTGGAAACATCCGTCTTGGTCTTGAATCTCTAAACTTAGGGGGACAGTTATTAGTAATCATCAAATGGGAATTCCTAGCTGCTAATTCACATGATTTGGGGAGAACTGAGAAATCTGGACTTTAATATTACACAGTGGATTAATGAAATCTGTAGTGTATGGGCCATGGAAATTATTTTGGGTTTTACAAATCACTTTTTGCATACCAAACACCAAGCTCACTTCTCAGTTAATACACCCTGTAATGAAGTGTGAAATGCTCTGCCTAACAAAACATGTGTTTGAGCATGCCTGTTAATATTTGTTCCCACGAACAGGTGGATAATTGTTTCACTTGATGCAAATCTGTCAATATAGGGACTAGCAAATGTAAAAGATGTAAAATCTTCCTAAGTTTGTGAGCTCCAGGTTTCTGAAAGCACAATTTTACAAAGTCAAGAGAAAGGGACTTGGGGAGTTAGAGCTCAAGTGGTAAATGGTGGCTTTCAATTATTCTATCAAGTGGTGAGAATGAGAACCGGGACTAGGATGGTTTGGGAGTGTATATAAATCCTTAGTGACCCTGCAATGCAGGTTTCATCAACTCCTGGCACCTTCATTTCCACAGTAGCTGAAAACTTGCTACAAAAGCAAAAGGGAGTAATGTGGAGGCCAACAAACAAAAGCAACTGGTAAGGCTTATGTGGAATGAAAGCAGAAATTTGGACTTCTTCAATTTGCAAATTTGGTTAGGAGGAACAACATGAATTCATTCAATCTAAACCAAGATGTGGGTTTGTTTTTTTTCCATTTTAAGTTCCAGCCTTTTAACTTTCTTTCAGTGGAGGTTACAATAAAAACAACAGAAGCAAATCCTTAAAATGAAAGGTGAAAATATTTGCTTAAACATCTTCCCAATGAAATGGTTCAGCATTTCAAAACCGAAATAATTATTGTTTTAATTAGATGTTTCTGCATCTTTCAAATCTTTTCTCCCTTCCTCCCCTATCTTTTCCAGTTCAAAATGCAACAAAATTTAATTAGATATTCATGAATAGTTTGTCCTCTTGTGGTCTGAAGCAGACACTGGGCAGAAACCAGCTAAAAATAGCTATTTATTATGAAATTCATGAATTTAGTAGACATGGTAAGGCTAGTCAATTATACTTGTGAGTGCTTTATGCTGCTGGAGAAGAGGGCACAGGGAAAAACAGCCTGCCTTGAAGGAAAGGAGGAATTTTCAAGACTTCAAGTTTCCGATTTCAGACTGTGACTTGAAAGCGTGATGAGATTATGGAGACCAATGTATATAAACAGATGGAGAATTGGTGGTTCTGGTAATGCAGAAAGGCTGGTGAGGGACTGCACTTACAAAACTCATGTGAGGAAAAGACTCAAGAGACTGGCTAGAAACCAAACTTTTAAAAGCATGCTGTCAGCAACTGAAGCTCAATCCATCTACACAGGTAGCTCAGCCGTTTCTTCCAAATCATTTACAGAAAAAAAAAGTTATATAATACAAATCACTAGAAATTGTCATTCAGAAGTATATAGATGCCCACAAAACTTATTTCTTCACTTGTATTTCCAACCACACACCATTTCTTCTCAATATCTTGCTTTTTCTTTCTTTTTTATTGTTGACAGCTGGAAAGATTCCACAGTCTTCATTCTTCAATTCCTCTGAGATCATGCCAGAAACGCAAATGCATTAGAGAGTCTTGTTTCATTTTCTTTTTTTGGAACAATTTCCATTAATATCCTGCTGTCAGAAAGCAACTGGTACTGTTTCACAGCTCTTTATCGTGTCAGGTTTATTCTGGGGAGCTACAGCAATTGCTTATTGAGACCCAGAACCCCAACAGTGCAGCTGACTCTTCTGGGGAACGCGGAAGTTAAACTGTTCAGTCAAGCTTAGTTCAGATGATAGCAACTTCTTAATATTTAACATTTAAAATTTCCTTCAGGAAATTAGCACTGGTGGATCCTGCTGGACCAGTTTCTTCATAGGATAGTATAGGTTGGTTTGTAGAATGGTATTTTCTTTATAAGACAGGCAGATTCAATTCAAATTTTCAAATTCCTCAGGGGTCTGCAGGCCCAAATTCAGTCCTGGATCACTGGTTTGATGTTGGTTCTCTCTCTGGTTGGGTTTTCTATGGTTGGATGGGGAGGATGGATGTGGTTTTGGTTTGGGTTTTCGTTGGTTTTGGGGTTTTTTTAGCCGTCTTTCTGGGAATCTTAATTTTGAACTGTTTTTTAATAACTAATCTATTAGGTTCATTTGACAAAAAAATACATTGCAGTTGGTTCTTTTCAGGAATTAATGCTCTAGCACACTGACTTATATTGAAAATATTAAAAGGATCTACAGAAATGTCACCATTAGGTTTCAGTGTCTGCAAAAATTTAATTATTTCTAGTTCTCAAAAAAATCCTCTCAGGTAATTTTATGAGAAAGCCACTGTGTTCCTATAGAAATTACCAAGTTCTGTATGAAAGTACATACATATTTTCGTACGATTTGATCCTTTCTCTACTTTCAATTTGCATTTTGAAATCTGTTGAAGATATGAGACATTGCTAATTGAATAGTATAAGAAAAATATGAAGACAGGTGGAGGGAGTTGGGAGCCTGAAGAAGAGAAAGCTCTGGGGAGACCTTATAGCCCCTTAGAACCTCGAGGGGGCTACAGGAAAGCTGGGGAGGGACTCTTGATCAGGGAGGGGAGCCATAGGATGAGGGGTAACAATTTTAAACTGAAAGAGGGTAGATTTAGATTAGATATGAGGAAGAAATTCCTTACTGTGAGGGAGGTGAGACAGTGGCCTAGGTTGCCCAGAGAAGCTGTGGATGCCCCATCCCTGGAAGTGTTCAAGGCCAGGCTAGATGGGGCTTTAAATGGCCTGGTTTAGTGGGAGGTGTCCCTGCCCATGGCAGAGGGGTTGGAACTCGATGATCTTTAAGGTCTCTTCCAGCTCTAACCTATAATTCTATGAATATGTGAATGCTGCTAAATATTCTCACGAGTAAACTTCATGGCAATGGAGAATGCTTAGAGCAGACGTATGGCAAATTGCTCAAACACGGAACAACCTGTGGCACAAATCAGTCTGCTCTAACAGGCTTCATAAAATTAATGTGTTTTTCTAGTGCTCTCCCAGCTGCTTTTTATTAATCTGTGTTATTAGATGGTGGTTAAAGACTCTCTAATGATTCCTTGTTTGCCCTATTCATCAAAATTCAAATAATGAGACTCGTTTCCTGCTTTATTTTTTCTTAAGTCTTGTTTGAGCCACTAACTCAATGCCTAGTGCTACTTTTAGCACTTTTTCATGTGGCAATCTCTGTTTCACAGTTACAAAATGTAAACCAACAAAATGATGTTCTCTATAGCTGAATCTTCATTGCTAAGCAATTTGAAGTAAGGATATTAAAACTCCTGATACAAGTGATCTGTATCAGAATATGGATAGTTTTTATGCTGTCTTGATGGAAACATTAGGATTTTTGCAGAATTTTTTATGCCACAGTTCTTTAGCTGGAAGTGTTAAAAGCTTGCTTACAGGTTTTTTAAAAAAGAATAGATAATCAAGGTTAAAATAGTAGTGATTTATAGGCTGGTCCACTGCAAACATTCTATATTTAGTGAAGACATAGAGACAGTATTGTGAATAAGTTTTTGAATTTAGAATCAAACTTCAGATTCCTGCACTTCTATTTGTCTCTGTTGAATCCTTTTCATGAGACATTTGAGATTCGATATTGATAAAAATTGAATCACCAGGAAAAAAGAAAAAGTTGAGTTTTGACAAAGATGAGACAAGTGAAAGAAACATAATGCTGTTGCTTTTAATAATAATAAAGTTAGGTTGCTTTTTTGACTACTGGAGGAGCTCCAAAAAAGCCATTGGTACTCACTTTGGGAGTACTTAAATATCACTGACTCAGAGCGACATTTCGCTCTGCTATGTCATTATGGAGAATTGTTATGCCTCACATAGGCGTTATTGGGCTAATCAATTCATCGGGAATTTGCATATAATTAAAACCACATAGTAAAGATTTCAGGAAATAAAATTGCTTATCCACTTATAAACACAACACACATCTGATTAAAAAAAAGTGTAATAAAGGAAATTAAAATAACAGTGGATTTCTAATTGAATTGGAATATCCAAGTTTGTTCCACGAAATTAATGGAATTTCACAAATGAAATTTTCTCTCACATTTTGGATGAGCATCGCTGTGCTCAAATATTATATTCCCTGGCATGTCACATGGTGAAGTTTACATTTTGTATCCTCTGGAGATCTTAATGGAATATTCTGACAGCTGTCAGTAAAGCAAACATTATTGTCCAATAGAAAAAATGATCATTACAAAGAACAGGGTAATTAACACCTATGCTTACATGCTTCACTGCTCCAGAAAATTGATCCAATAGATGTGATCATGCAGGGGATGAACTAGCAATTAAATAACTACACAGAAGTATTGTCTTTGTTTCGTAAATCTTCAAAATCTTACAGTCCTTACTTTTTAAGGGGATCATTACCTTAAACCTTTTATCTAAAATGTGATAGAAAATTTTGAAAGTATTTGACAGAATTATTCTGTAGAAAATAAAAAATTAAGTGTCCTGTACAATGGTTACTGTGTTAAAATGTTCTCACTGTTGAATTTGCCAGTTAGAAATATGTTTGAGGAGTCTTTGAAGATGAGTTTATTCTCAAATATGATGGACTTTATAGCACTGATCTTATATGTGGCCATTAGCTTAGGAAAAAAAGCTACTTATTTTGAATACTTACTGTTTTTTTCATGAGGAAAATAATTCAATCTCTGTTGTTAAACTGCTAACTGTATTATAACCCCATTGTTAAATTATTTCAAGGCTATTATAATAATTTGCTATTAGTAATATTTCAGCATATATTATCTAATAGATATTTATATTGCTAGATGTGTTTGGTTATTGCCCGTCTCCAGCTTGGAGACTTTTATAGTTTTTTGGTGATTTTCATATCACACATGCATATATACATATGCACATAACCCCTGTGAGTCCCGCTCTCCTTCCCATATATACGTGTACCGAAGTAGTGTGTTACCCGGAGTGGGAGCAGCACGCTCAGTTTACTTGTCCTGGATTTCGTCAGTGCTCAGCAGATGGCGGAGACTGTGTGTCTAAGCTAATGGAAACAAAAAATGCATGAAAAATACTATGTCCAGAAAAACAAAGACACATAAAAAAAATAAATCAATTAATACATGCCAAGAAATGATGGAGAGGTGGGTGATGACTGAGACGTTAGTGATGGCAGGACTTTGAGGCATTCTTTAAAATTATATTCTGTGCCAGATTTCTCAGGACTTCAGCTGTCATTTAATCACTCAAATCAGCTTTTAGAGTTTCAGAGGGTCAGAGGAGATAGAGTTATAGTTCATTTTAAAAATGTGCTCGTTCAGGTTACCAAAAAGTGCTTTACTCTTAAAAAACCTTACTCCTCAATATTGAATAAGCTGAGATTTGCAATTTTCAGATTTCTGCCTCAAATTATCTTTAGAGTTCTCCTTTCATCTTATATTGTTCTTTACTGAGGGTAATGAGGAGTCATGTAAACTTGTTGCCAGATTTTTTTCATGGTGTGACAACGTATACAGGTTTTATTTCTGTTGTCTGAGGTTGGCTAGAAATTCTGTCTTCCACTTGGTAATGTAACCTTGAAGTTCATTAGACTGGTGGCTGGGAAATGTACAGATGGTGGGTTTGGCAAGCCAGTCTTTTTGGTAAAGGTCTTCTCTGTTTGAAGTCAGTGATTTGAGCGTTGATTTATTTATCACTGGTTTATTGTAATTTAAATGAAAACGTAATTAAGTGAGCTTTGATTAAAATTCCATATGAAGAATGTAAATGTTGGTAAATGCTAATTACTCCCTGGATTGCTAAAGTATTGGAAATGCTTAGAATTTCTCCTATTACCTGTCGGGCTGCTCTGTTTTACCAGTTGCTTTCTGACTCCTCCACTGTGTTTCTCAGTGCGCTTTTGTGTAATGGTGTTCTGTTTCAGCAGATGATAGGACAGCTTAATTACAAACAGCCTCTTCAAAACCTGTGAGTGAACATCACATTTTAACAATCATATATATTAGTTCTTAAAAATTTCTGCTGTTGTCATTTATCAAGTACTTGAGCTTATCAATAAACATAGAATCGGAGCTGTAAATCTGGGGGTGTTGATGTTTAGGTTTAGTGATAGAAAGGTGATCTAGAGGCTTAAGGAAAGAGAGCCAAAGACCTGGAGTTTATTTAAGAGGAAGCTTGAACAGGAATAAGGAAATGTCATTTGGGGCAATACAGGGCTAAATTAGAAAAGCTGCTGAGTGCATTTGAAGTTACCTCCGAGAGTCAGCCAGCGAGTAAAATCTTTACACAGAGTGAGGAGAGCTTAGTGGTATTTAGATTTATAGTGAGCATTGACTGAACCTGTGTCAGCTGTACATTGTGTCTGGATATGGTGATGTACCTGTACACACATGTCCGTGCTCACATGTGTTACAAAGTGCAGTATACATATACTGTACATATACATTAGTATGTATATGAAAAAAGTGAAGGTGGAGAAATCGGTTAGTTGTTTTTTTAAAAAAATGGGAAGAGTCAGGGTGTTTGAGAAATTCTTCTGGACAAAGCAAGGAAAAGGGCATTATCTGTAATTAGAAATAATAATGTATAATTGGTTCATTTGCCATATTTCTACAGTTCTGATTTAGTTGAACAATGTGATCATTATGCCACCGGTTTTCAATAGAGGTGTCACAATGAAAAATAATTGCAATATTCCACAATATTAACTGTACCCTAATTGCAAAAGTTTTGAAATATAATTACCATGAAAGCTAATGCGACAGGGAACATTAAGCATAATTAGTGTATTTTAAAAAAGGGAAAAACTGTTAGAAGCTTGTTATTGTCTCGTAAGGTAGCTTCAAATTAGCTGGATGCAGAGCACTTTCATCTAGGTTTTCTATAATTTTCGTTATTAGCACAGACTGCAATAAATTTATTTGACATAGCCCACACCTGCTAACCCGGCAGGAAAGAATTTCTAATGTGCACGGGTCCCAGGTTTCTCGCAGAATCTGTCACAATTTCCTGGGAGACAGCAGTGGGTAAGATTTAGGTGTGGGTTGGTTGGAGGGGGTTTTTGTTGGGTTTGGGTTTTTTTCAGTCAGTCAGTCATGCTGCTTTGCTCAAATTGCACTGTGTTTTGAGAAAATTCTGCAAAAAGATACACAAAAATACTATTATGAAGTACTTCAAACAAATATTCATTACACATGATGACCATGTTCCAAAAAAATACATAGTGTATTAATTGTCTATTTTCTTTACAGAACAGCTCTGTGCTTTCACATAGAGCACGAAAACTCACCCATATGATTAGAATTTATTTTTTGAAGTAAAGAAAAACAATATATCACTCATATAGTACAAATGTGTCTGTGCCCGTATAGCAGGGGGACAGGAGGATCCGAGCTGTAAGAAGCAGTGCTGATGATTTCCTATAAAATCACAATTTCAGTGAGAAACATCTAAGAGATTTTTCCTGTGTTTTTTGGGGTACCATTTTGCAGGTAGAAACTAATGTTTTTCTGGTTTTGCTCTGCTTCAAAATTATTGAAATGTGTTTTGGAATAACCTAGATCCAAACAGAAATATGCAGCGGAACACTGTTAGTTTAAGTATTCTTAGTGGACATGGTTTTAAGAAACTCTTATATTGCTTGGTCTTACATTACTATTAACCACTAAATCTACTTTTTATCATCTCTATTTGCTGTTATTGCAGATGTGTAACAGGTTTCTTTTTGGAAGGAAATTGCATCATACATTAGGTAAAATTTTGGATTGGCTAGTGCAACTCATTTTTACCGAGGATCATCACAGGGAAAAAAAAATAAAAGGCATCTGATGCTAAGTTTTTGAAGTGTAACTTATGCAAATGTTTGACTTTTTTTTTCAGTTTAACACCTGTGATTTTAATCCATCCGGTAAGGGTAGGTCTGCACAGATCCTTGCCACCCTGCTCCTGCCCGACCAGGCGCCGTGGTACCACAGGGTGTAGATGCATCCTGGTTATGGGTGCTGCTGACAAGCCTCTCCAGGTGCCAACAAGCAGGAAGCCTCAGACCCAGGCTTTTCTAAAAGGCCTCCATTTCCCAGTGTCTCAGTAGTGATGCCTATATTGAGAGCTTTTTCTTTTGAGTATTCACCAGTGCTGAGACTCATGGGCAAAATATTGCCTTTCTTTGGCAGCACAAGTCTTGGCTCAGACTGAGCTGATGGCTGCAAGCAGCCCCAGCTGAGCACAAAGAGCTGGACGTCCTTCTCCATCTTGAGAAGGAGCCGACTTGTGTCACTTCCGCGGAAGACTGACACCTTTTTCTTAAAATGCATTCAGGTTTCTAAAGTGCCTCATTTTCATAAAAGAGATACACAGCTCCACAGTGTTAAATCTGTAAGTGCAGCCGGTGTCTCCTGTTAAAGTGCAGTACAATATTGGCCAAATACCATGGTTTGTAAAGTTGAAAGAGTCCTTATAATACCTTAAAGAGAGTGCTGTAAGAGTTCTTTAAAGGAGTTCATATACAAAGGCTATTTCAGTCTTAGTTTAGTGTCTTACAAAAACACACGTTATTATCCAGCTCTTTTACTACTAAAATAGGTACTTTACAGATGCTATGAATTTTAATTGACAATATCCTGTTCTCAAAAGACTCATCTACACAGTGAAATACTCTCTAATATTAATTCAGAATTAAAATATGACTCTTTACAAACAAAACTAATCAGGAACTAGTAAAATTATAGGACACTCAGTGTGTGCACACACGCATGTGTCTGAAAGCGCCGTTGTGCCAAACATTGTGCCAAAATTATTTTCTCCCCTTGTACAAATGCCGTAAGTCAATGGAATTTATGAATATATATGCTTTGGTCATAAGACCACTGGAAAAATGTTTATCCTTCAAAAAGTGTTGAATGCATTTACTGTAATGTTTAGTAGAATATGTTTTTGTTCTTTCCCCTCCCTAAAACTACAATTAAGATGGCTTAGAATTTTTTTGGAGGGCTGCAGAAAACTTTTTTCTTGTTTTACTTAAACAAGAAAAACAAGTACTTAAGTAGTTTCATTACTTTTCTTGTTTTTTCTTGATTTACTTAAGACCCTAGGTCTTCTGTAAATAGTACTTAATAGAGCAAGTGAATTAACAGTACATGTAATTAGTTCTAGTTCGTCTCTCACACTATGTGTGTTTCCCTGCACCTCCATGTGGCTGGAGACTCCTTACCCTGTTTCCTCCAGCTGCAGCAGGGGGTCAGGATGGCAGAGCACGCACTTGCCCGTGGACTGTGCGTTGCTGTCACCATCCCTGCCCTGTATCGTCACCAGTACTCCCAAGAAAGGACTGACCCACATAGATGACAGGAAAACTCATCTCACCCCCAGGGAAAAGGTCTGTGTGTAGTTCAGAAGCTGATGGCTTCTGGCACCAGCTTCCTCCACAGCTGGACAAGCATTAAGCACGGTGCAGGAGCGGGTGGAGGTTGGTAGCAATCCAAAGTTCGTCATCTGTTGGCCAGGGAATCCCGTCGCTGATCTGTGCCTTGGGGTACATTTCCATCATTGGTTTCCACCAGCCAAAGTCTGTGCCTCTGCCCTGTGTTCCCCGGCTGCTGGCATCCCGCGGCTGCCACTCTCCCTTCCTTTGTGCCGGCTCCAGGAGCTGCCTGGCCAGCTGGGGCATCAATGTGCTCTGACCAACAGTGGGGCCAGGCCGGATGGCAAGATTCGTGTTCAGTTGGGTGATGAGGCTGGTCTGACTCGGAGCACACTGGTGGTCACTCGCCAGCAGAAGGGAAGAGAGGCTGGGTGGGAGGGCTGGGACCAAACTGCCTCTTCTGGCAGCAGGCTGGACTTTGTCTAAACCAGCTGGAAAGCTGCAGCCTTACAGATACTTGTGGAAAGATGAGTTTGTAATTACCTCTGCTTTGGGTTCACTGTCAATGTCTCCTTTGGAGTCTGTCCTGCCATCTGGGAGGTGCTGCTCCGTATTTTTCTTTCCATGTGTAAGTCTAAACGGATTCTCATTGCTGAGCTCTCTGGACCACATGTCAGAAACACACAATGGCCCTTTCTAGTCCTTTCTCTGTTAAAGAACTCTATTTTATTCCACCTCTTGGTTTTTTTGCCTTTCTGCACTGTTTGTTTTTTCTTTCTTCCCACCTCCTCTTATTCTTCTGTCTTCCAGTTATCAGTAAACAGTTTGGTTCTTCCCTATTGCAGCCACAGCAGAGTCACAGGGCCTTCTGCCAGCAGGTACAAAATAGGAGTGATCACCTTTCCCAAACAACTTAAGGTTCTGCTTCATTTTTAAAGATCAATTCTAATGTATCTGTTCTTCTGCAAACAACTTTAAGCTATGTGTTTTGCAAGACCTGCATTGATTCATTATTTAATGCTTACTGTTAACTCTATGGCTTAATTCCCCTGTTATTTATTATACAAAACATTATTTCATTAACTAGATTGAAATAGATGAGAGTGGAGAACAGAGCTCTGACAGGCAAATTTAAATTTGTATTCAATATCCAAAATCAAGCTTTAGATTTTCAGGAATTAATCTCCATTTAGGCTCCTATATGAAAAAGGATTTGTTTCTTTTTTCCTTTGCTCTTAAACATGTATGCAACTACTCCCGCATACAAAGAAGCAGGTCAATAGTGAGAAGTGTAGATTTTTTTTTTAAATAGGCTGCATCTAGCATAGAAATTGGGCTTCTCTTTAGCACCACGACAAACATTTGTTCTTACTTCTGTTCAGTGTATCTAGAAATGAGACTTGCACGTTCTTGCCTTTTGAAATTGTCTTTGAAAGTGAACGTTATCAATTGCGGTGCTAAGAGCTTGCATTTGGAAAAAATATTGCTTTGGTGGGAGCAGCAGCCTGATAGATGCAGTGCCTGCAGAAATGCTCGCAGCGCTCTTGCATTCTCTATTGGTAGCATTTTTGGACAAAGTGAAAAAAATGCTCAGATGTATATTTTGCTCTTGATATATTGGTGTGTGTGTGTGTATTTTTAACTCGCTGTATTCCAGCTTGCTCAATGGTTTGGAACAAAAGAACAGGCTGGGGAGAAAAGAATCACATTGGATGTGTGAGTCAGTCACCTACACCTGCTGTTCCCCACGAAACCATTGCCAGTGGGTCAATGGAATTATCAGCCCTTGTGAGCACTTACAGGGATGTTCTGGTCTTCAGTTCCTCGATGAACTGAGTATTCCTACTATTTGCAGCAAACCAAAAATCAGACATCTGCATCTTCTTCGATCCCTCCCTTCTTTTGTCCCTTTGCTGCATACTTTACATGGAGAGGGTATTAAATTAAGATGCCAAGCCGAGCTTGCTTCGCTCTCTTTGTTGAGCAGGGAGAGTACTTTCATTAATTAACATGAGAATTAGTTTATTCATAGTAACACTTGTGATTCAGAGATTACTCTTAGCCCCTAAAACATACACATATAAGGGAAATATCAGTAACTAATTTGTTTCCTCTGCTTCACAATGTATAGGAATGCATATTCCTCTTCTCATTTAGACTTTCTGTTTATTTTTCCTGTATGCTTTAAGTCAGACGTTTCCCGTTGGGATTTACTGCCATAAATAGCTGTCCATTTTTTATTCCCACCAGCTGTGCCTTTGAGTAGCATGCAGCAAAGTTTATGAATCACTTCTCCTTGACAGATCGTAACAACCACAATATTCTGCCACGTAGCCAACAGCAGCAAGTGAGTGATATTAGCACTTAACTCTCCAGAAAACTCTGTTCAGTAATTAAACATTAAGCCTCTGATGCCTATCATCATTCAGTGCCAAGGCCCTTTACAGTACCGGTTTGCTATATTCAGGTAACGATATTAGAGATGATAATTTATTCTGGAAATGTAGCTATCTGAGAAGAATGAATTTACTGAAATCAGAATTTCATTTATAAGCTGGCTTTTCAGGACTTTTCTCCTAATTCTGACATTCACCATGCAGGAATATTTATTTTGTTAAAAAGTCCTCTGTATGTAGGATAATTGACAAAGAGTGATGAAAAGAACAATATTTAAAACTGTGGCACTAGTAGCAGTGTGTAATGTAATGCAGAAGTCTGCCTTCATTCAATAAGGACAAATGATCCAGCAGCACTTCAAGCTTTGGGCATCGTTTCCGAGTTAATCTGCTCTGCTTTGGTGTCAACTTTAAAATTGAGATCAACTCGCTTGCTAACAAAGCAGCTCAGGAAACTTCAAATAAAAATTCAAACTTATAACAAATACAGCACTGTTGATAGAAACTGTGAAGTCTGTTTTCAATCAGTGTACGTGCACAGCTTATTTAATATTATTGTGATGAGAAATAATAAGGATAACCCTCAAATAAATTAATAGCTGTGTGTTGTTTGGTAGTGGCTGCAGTTCCTGCTCACCATCTGAAGCCATAGTGCTCTCTTCACTGTTAGTACTTTTCTGTTTTACAACAAAATGGCCAAATAAAGATAAAACACGCAAAACTTTACAAGATCTTAAGCTTAAAGTTGCAAAATAAGCTTGCTAATTCTCAGAAACAAGGTTTTCTGCTCTATCTGAATTTGCCCAGTCTTTTATGTTGTGATGCAGTAAAAGCTGGAGCATTGCTCTGGTCCCCTTGGACCCAGCAGCTTTGTGGCCAGCCCCACACATGCCCCAGGAGAGCAGGGCTCTCTTCTCACCAGTCTACGGTGGACGTTCTACAGAGTTCCTATTTATTTAGTGCACAGTCTGCTTGTCTATCCGGTCCTACTTCCCATTTTCCTTGCTCACCTTCTGTTGTTCCTTATGAACTGACTTCCACTCTTCTCTTTGTCTGGCTCTGCATGCAGGTTTTTTTTTGTTGCTTTGGTTTTTTCCTCGTTCTCAATAGTTTTCAGTCCCTCTTTCCTTTACTGGGATCTTCAAGTATTTCTCTCTTTCTCCACTGTCTTTGGTAGGTCTGTCTTTTTGTCTTGTTTCTCCCAGCACCTCAATGTGTTGATTGCCTCCATCACCCTGACTGACAGCTTTCCATTTCCCAACTCCTCATCCCACCTCAGTCTTTTCTAGCCCTTGGTCCCAGGCTTCCTATTCTCTGACTAACCCGTAAGAGACAAGTCCCAGCCCCAGTAAAGGGTAGTTTCACAGTCCTATCCCTGCAGCCTGACATCCCTTGGTGGTTTCTTCTGCAGGTCTTGTTCTCCTGTGTAGCATCGCACAGTAGGATCATTTGTCTCTGCCCAGCATGAAATGCTTTGGAGAGTGCACAGGGTGCAGCAGTGTCTTCTAGTGCACTGACATCAGGAAAGGTTTTGCATCACCACCAAGTCCTATGGTACTGTTAGACTTCTTGGACAACGGCTCATTGTGAATGGAGACCCTTTTCTCTAACTCTTACCATCCTCTTCATAGCCCCTGGTCCTCCCGATCTCTTCTGTAAGTGGAGGTGTAGCAGGATTTGAATATGGACTTCACACCGTGGTAGAGAGTGCAGTGTAAGATAGAAAGAGGAGCACTAATGTCACCAGTCTGGGAGATGGGCATATCTCTACCCCAACATCCCCCTGTCCAAGACCCTCGGACCCTGTGGATTCCACACATTCAGGTGCCCCTGTCTGCTACCATTGATGGCTGGAGAAAAAGGAATGCTGGTCTTTGAGCCAGGTGATAACAGAAGGTTAGCAGCTGCTAGTCTTTTACAAGGGCATGTGGTGATAGGACGGGGAGTAATGGCTTTAAACTGGAAGAGAGTAGGTTTAGATGAGATCTCAGGAAGAAACTCTTTCCTGTGTGGGTGGTGAGACACTGAAACAGGTTGCCCAGAGAAGCTGTGGATGCTGGACAGGCTGGACGGGGCTTTGATCAACACTGGTCTGGTGGGAGGTGTCCCTGCCCATGGCAGGGGGAGTGGAACTAGATGGTCTGTAAGGTCCCTTCCAACTCAACCCATTCTATGATTCTATGATTCTATGTTATGCTGTCACTGTTGCCACGGTGCTTTGCTGGCAATTTCATCACCAGTCTGTGTGAGCAGAGACACTGTAAGTCAGGACGGTGCAGAGGAGGGTCTGAGACTGCTCCAAGTTCCTAATAATTTTGTAAGTATTTCTTCTCACATACATCGAAATATGTGACATTAGTATGGTTTTGCTGTATTGTCTGTCATAAATGTGTGGTGGGCAGTACCCCGGAGTCCCAGTTCCAGGGGAGAGAGGAAAGCCCTTCTTTGATCCTGGCAGGCAACCGACTGCAGACAAAGTCTTTGAAAATATGAAATTTTCAAAGCGAAATAAAGCTGTTGTTACACAAACCCAGGGATGGCAAGAAGCATTTCCCCGATACAGAAGATACTTCCACATGCCTTATCTCTGCCCCAGAGCACAGGGTATTCTAACTGTGCAGACAGAAACTTCCTCGTTTTTCTGTGATACGGGCAAACCAAACTGTTCCTGCTGCCTGTCTGCCAGAAACAGGGTAAACCTTTTGCCTGACATCTTCCAAAACAAGATTAGGCCAATAGGTTTTTTGAGGAATGATGACCAGGTACTTTGGAGGTGTTATGAGGAAGAAAACCAGAATATTTGAGTAAGCAATAGAGGACAAGATTAATAATGGGTGGCGTTTGTAGTGCATGGGATGTATGTACAGATGGAAAATAGCTAGAAATGTTGTGGACTTCTAAATTTATGCATTTATTTTTTCTTTCATTTTTTTATTGATTTTATTAATCTTTAGAAAAACAGTGTAGAAGCAGCTACATTTAAATTAATCTTTATTTACATAGAATCATAGAATCATCCAGGTTGGAAGGGACCTTAAAGATCATCTAAGTCCAACCATCAACCTAACTCTGACAAAAAAATAAATAAGAAATAGGAAATAAAAATTACTAAACCGTATTCCTGAGGACCATGTCTGTAAGACAAATTTAAAAATCACTAGAAAATAACAGAATGTTTACAAAATAAATATACATTTTTGTTCAGAATAACAATGAGTGGATGCAGCATTTGAAACAGCTGTATTGCATAATCAGATTTCCTTTTAATATATCTCTAGGATACAAGCAAAAATTAAAATACTGAAAATACAAAGTATCAATGCCATTTGGTTGTAAACAAAAAGGAAGTTTGTTACTAGAACATGAATAGTTGTGATTGGAAACCTTAAGTTACAAAGCAGATTCAGCAGATGCTCACATTTCTAAAAAGAACATTTGAAAGAACAATATTATGTCTTTCATAATATATCATTAACACAGCAAATCCTTAATTTGAAACAGTAACTTCCACTAGTTTTAGAGAGCCTTCTGAAGGACTCAAGTGCAACAGCAGTGATGCCATTTTACATTATTCTAAGATTTTTCACCCAATATTTAGAGACTCTATTTCAAATAGGAGTTGCATTTCAGACATGGAGAAATTAAACATCTGCCTGTAAGTTTTCACTCTTTCCCACCTTCTCTCATCTCTGCATGTTTGAAGGTAAGAGGTTGAAATGTTAAACTGAGGAGAGGGTCAAGTTGACCGGGAGCGGTGAAGACGGTCACTGTTACCATTTGATGTGGGGGCTGTAGCATGGGGACTGCCTCCAGGCACCTGCAATATATGATTATTTAAATGCACAACTCGCTATAGCGGCAGTTCTGTTACAGCTATTGTGTAATTACACTGACTGAACGTGTTTGTGTGTAGCTGTGTATGTCTGAATATGCACCTTTTTTTTGATTAATTTGGTTTTGTCTTGATTTTTGTTCACATCAAAAAATTGATCTTGACAGGTTGATGTGTGTCTGCAGACAGCCCCAAAAATATAGGTCAGAATCATAAATGGGATATCTCCCAGTTGGGAGGCACTGCGGAAATCTTTATTTCACTGCTGTGCTTTCAAAGCCGGTTACTAATGTGTAGCTTTTGATAATTTTATTTGCATTTGTAAACTCTTTTGTATTAAGTTAAATTAAACCTTCTTAGATGTCTTAGATTCTCATAACAAAATAAAGTTATGGGTCATCCAGTGACTCAGGTAGGATGTAGCAATATTACTCCCAAGGGGGGCTGTGAGAAGTGAATTTTGGATAGGTCTTTTAACAGATCTCTGTGACTAGATGTTAGGTCATAGGTTGGATGGAATTACTTAAATTTTTTTTGCCAAGGCTAGAATAGGCATAGGATTATTTAAATGAGCTTTGAAACCTTAATTCATTTGGGCAAACTGCTGCAGGGTACTAAAAAACATTAAGGGGAAGAGAATAGGAAATTCTGAAAGCAATTAAAGAAACCTTTTGACAGCTCTTCTCAGCAGAAAAAAAGCCACCTTCTTGTGAGAAAGGATCTCCTGGCTTTGGTTTCAGAGTCTTGTGGACAGTTGTGTCATCAGTGTGCAAATGCAGGGTGTAGGGGAAGGCAGGTTGAGATACTTGCAGATTATTTAAAATTAGAACAAAATTACCAAGAGTGTAAATAAGATTTTTCCTTCAAAGCTAGCAGTCAAACTTTTTTCAAGTCGTTGGGTATTTTAATTTGAAATCTAGTTTCTTGAGCAATCAACCCTGTGATCTGAATTTTTCCGGATGCATATTCATGTGTGTGTTTACATATTTGTTTGTTTATTGCATCTGGTACTTCAGTAATGTGTAATTTCTATTTCTTCCTTTTGTCTGGAGGCCTCTCATATTACATTTAGATTGTATCCTTTATCATCCCAAATTGACATTTATGCTTTTACTGCTATTGTTTGCCGAGCTTCTCTCTGGTATGGATCAACAATTTGTTTTAATCTATGTCACTTCTCTTATCTCCCTCTACACAGAGATGCAGTCATTTCGCACTAGCGTACGCCTACGGAGATTGTGTTAGCAACAGTGCGGTGGCTGCCCCTCCCCTCCCCGAAATGCTGGGGAATCTTAATTGCTTTTCCAGTTCGTTTATAAGAACGCAGAGACAACAGTATGTGCGAGACCAGTTTTGACAAAAGTAATGGTATGCCAGTGCCTATGAATAAATAAATCCGATTTACATAGAGGAATGCTGTGGCAATAGAAAGGAAGTCACAGAATGGAAGCAAATGATGGTTTAAAGACGTTATTGCTTATTCTTAGCAGGGAGCCAAGTAAAGTCCCGAGTGCTGTAGAGCTTTCTGTGGTAAAGCTTTGCTTTACAGGTATGGTTGTAAACAATATTTTTTGTTTTAATTTTCTAAAATTACTAGCTTGAAAACTTTGAAGTATAAATGAGAATTAAGCAAGAAACGTTTGAATTTCAGAGGCCTCAGGAAGAGCTCTTTTGCTTCCTGTGGATTTTTTTGCTTTTTAATAATCATTTTAACAGTTTGCGTTTGATTCCTTCCCTAAATCTGTTCAGTTAAAAGCTGTGATGTGAAATAACATAGTAGGTAAGAAATACTAGTATAGTCTGTGTGTAGTGACACATTTGGAGCTATAAGGAAAGGGTGGAAACGAGTCGGATTTACGTACTGGGTAATGAGTATCTCTCTGTTGGGAAGAAGGAGTAATGAGAGCAATCAGCATAGCCTGGCAGAGAGCAGGCGTGGGAAAAGGGTTCTGCAATACTCGATAGATCAATTTAGGTTTGAAGGCTGATAATGGGAACTTAATAAATTAATCAGAGGTGACAGGGATGTAGAAGCGAGGTAGCCCAGGCACCTGCCCGCTCCTTTTTCCCCATCTATAGACCCACTGCCCAGCCTTCAGGTGCCTCAGTGACGCTGCCGTTCTGCTGGGGGTGACTTGCGTGCACCATCGGCTCGCCATTTGTCACGCGCTGTGATGGTGAAGCACAATGGCCTCTTGGGAGGAAACCCTATGGAAGAGCACAGTCTGGGAGGAAAAGGTTGTTTGCATTCATGTACATCCTGGGGTAAACACTGACTGATTTGTGGAGGATAATCATTAGCTGGGTAGGGAATGGTGCTGATGGAGATGCTTAGGAGAGAAAACCTCTGTGTCAAAATTTGATAGAGAAATATGAGAAATGTCATAAGGAAGTGCAATGTGCATTTAAACTCTTTATTGAGTTACTTGGTAATAGCAGCAATATATATGTATCTACATATATATATATATATAAAGACAAACAAAGATAGTATACACCTGCCTCATTCAACTCTGGAAGCTCTAACTTCATGGAACTTCAAAGCGAGTAAACCCGTTTTATGGGTTTCCTCCAGCAGTGTCCTTGTCAGTGACAGCATTTCCCACTTACATTTCCTTCCCTTACTTTTTTCTTCTCTCACGTAATGAAGATTGTTTTTACTTCAAGAAAATACAGTTTTGGAGAGTACATGGTGTTTAGAAAGAAAAATAAAAATGAAATAGTTTTTCCCTTTTGAGAGGTCTCCTGTTCTGTGGGATGGCAGTGAAAGCAGCCCAGCAGTATGTCTGCGCAAGCCTGACAGTGATGGTGCCAGATAGATAATTCAGGGACCACAAACGAGTGATGAGCTATTTCTAGCTTTTATGAATTGTGAGATTTTTTTTTCCACATCCCCCATAAAAACTGAGGCAGACAGCGTGCCTGTCTCTTACAGTCGTATCAAATGTGAATAAACAACGCCTGTAGCATTGTAGCTCTTTCATTTGTGGTCTAAAGAAACCTTATTCTGTTTCAGTCTGCAGCTTTGTTTGCAGTTGCGCTGGGCTTCTAATTGCTTGGAGTTAGAAAATCAGATGTGTAAACTAATAATATCTGAAGAACAAATGTGTTATGCTTGCATCTGGACTGGCCAGTATGAATCTTGTGAATTACCAGAAAACGAAAGCAGAAGGGTATTGCCTCTTTTACCGAAGAATTATGAAGTGTTATAAAACTGAAGATAATGTATTATTGTGTATCATGTATGACAGTAATGTAAGTGCTTGGGCTGTGCCTAAGCAATGCCTTTGTTTTTATTTTGCTCTGTTGATGCTGCAAATCACAAGCCACCTTTTGGGTACCTGAGCCTTTGGGTAAGTTTCTTTCCTTTATTAGTCCAGAACATAGCACTTCATCAAGTGTTTGTCACCTGATGTGACATTACAGTAAGTGCCTGTTCTCAACCACCCTAGATACACACGTCTCACTAAAACAGTAGTATAAGGATTCACTGGAAGAGATTACTGACTGATTTTTAAATACTAGCTTCACTCAGCTGAGACTTGAGCATCAAAAATCTATGTCTGCACACCTTGCAATTTTTCCAATTCTTCTCTAACAGAATCATTTGGATTTCTTACCTGCGTCCGCATTATATAGATAGAGAGAATAAACTTTTCAGGGGCACAGTCAATAGAGAAGTGGTGGGTTTGTGTTCACTGATACACAGATGGAAATGCAGAGAGCTTTGGGACATTTTGGCGCCATGACCTTAGATACCAGCAGCCTGGGTGCCAGCCAGGGGCAGGCGTTAAGGTCCTCGGTCATTCTGGGTTTCCCCCGCTCCCAGGGACTGTGGCTCAGCTCTGCAGCGGAGGATGCTGTGAGATTCCTGCTCTAAATGCTAATCCAGTGTACAGAGAACAGTTTTGTTAAGTAGACGTTTTTAATGTTTTTGCCTTTTTCACAACGCTAAGCAAGGATGAGGCAGGATGGATGTAGGGTAACACCTAACGCCTTCCACACAGAGAGGGTGAATGATGCAGCATTTCCCAGCTTGGCAGAGTCGTGCATGTTAGCTCAGGGTACGTCGTAAGTCAGCCCATGATTGTCTTTCACTGGTAATAAGGATGAAGCATGCAATCACCCGATGTCAGAGCTTAGCAGATATACTGCATTTTTATTTTCTTCCATTGTTATGCATTTAGAATGTAATCCTGGAATATCTACTGGATTGCAGTTAATTTCATTGGTCTGTTTACAGAAATTCATCCCTCCATAACTTTTTCTTCTTGGACTTCATTTAGGTAGTTTACAGTCAGTGAAAGAATTTCAAGTGCTCTTGCATTTGTCAACACTAGTTACATCTCCTGTCCCATCACCTGTCACGTAGCTTTACTTCCTGTTGAAGGAGTGCATAATATATTATATTTTAATCATTTTTAACAAAATAGAAGTTTTAGACTTAGCAAGATTTTTCACTATATATCTTCTCAATTTTCAAGACCACCTTTGTTAAGTATTCTCTAGTAGACTTTTTTCCATAAATATTTTCCAAATAATGAAAATATTTAATTCACTGTTTGATTATTACCTTTTGCTTTAACAGCAGTCTATTCCTATCATAAATCCTGATCTGCCCGTTTAAATCTATTTTTAGTTGGCATTACAACTCCTGTATTGATACAGAAGAAGAGCTCCTTGATCTCCAAATTTCCCACATTTTCATTTTTTATATGCTAATGCATGTAATGTGTCTCTGCCCTACGATATTATAGTTGATTTTAATTATGCAATCCTTAATTCTCATTCTTTTGGCAATTTAGCCATCTTGTTCTCAAACTTGCTCAATATTCTCAGTGTTAAGGACGCATAAGCCCTTTGAATGCTTCTCAGGTTGTCAGTGGTACCCCAGCTGTGTTGTGTGCTGTAGCTTAGTCTTTACTGTGTCTTGAAGTTCTGTCTTGCAGTGAGTCCTATTAAAAAAAAAAAAAGTGTTCAATTCAGAATCTTTATATTTAGAAATTAAGTTAATGTAATACCTAATATTTTCTGAAAGCATTAGCATTCAGAATGCATAAATAACTGTATCTAGTAGCTTTCCTGTTTCCATACCTGTATGTTAAGGGAGAAGTAACATTTGAGCAAGTCATTAAAGTTAGTGAATGCAGCTGTCGCATTACTTGATCAAGGTATTGTTTCCTTATGATTATATCCATTGGCTTGCTCATGTCTGTCAAGCGTATGAATTTATGAACCCTGTATTTCTTGGCTTCTGATACAAAACCTGATTTGGAACCTGGAGTTCCTGCTAGATTCATTTTTCATAATATTTAACCTGATTTATTTGTGATGTGGAACAATCTTGTGGTGTTCCTTGCATGTTTGACCTGTCATTTAGAACTGCTGTATCACCAGCACAAACAAAATCTGCTATTAACTCTTAGACCGTGAAATATTTCTGTTGTTCCAGTCTGCAATTTCTTCTCATAATGAAACAATAGCAGCGACAAACAAGAGAAGAGATTGCATTCTCAGTTTGACACCGGCAGCTGTATTAGACTCTTTGCTTAAGTTTGCATTTCGTTTAACCATAGAAGCCGTACCTTGAAATACAGTTTGGTAAACTTAATTATTTTTGCTTGCTTCCTGTAATATTTCAAGTTACGTGAAAATGAATCACAATGGGGGTTATCATATGTTTTCCTAAAATCTATAAAGTTTATAATGGATAGATATTGCTTTGATGCATTATACCATTCATTATCCTCTGCTTGTGCCCTAAGTTATTTTATTTCTTTCATTTTGACTTTAGGAGCTCTGTCTAGCTTGAATTATTTTATTTAAACCTACTTTGTTCCCTTCATCAGAATTATAATTAATCTTCTTTCTGCTTGTTGTGAAGTTTGGATTGTAGGCAGCTTGACATCACTCATTTTGGGTGACAGAAGAACACCGAGCACTCTGAAACACAGTCCCTTTTGGGGAATCCCACCCTGCTCAGGAGAAGCCCACGTCTCAGTGCCCCCACAGGACTTGGGGGCTCATTTCTGGTGGGAGATGGGACAGGTCCTGCCTGCTGCCCAGGTGGGTTTCCCTGTGACAGGGCAGGACCCCAGCAGGGCTGGGGGCTCCAAGCAGAGAAGGGAGCGTGAGGCAGGGGACACTGGAGAGAAAATGTTGCGGGGGGGGCACATGAAAGGCTGGGTCTGCAGAGGACTGCAGTGAGTTAGGGTAGGAGTCCCAAACAGTCCTTACGGCTACCGTGAACTTAATGTGAAATAATGTCTTTAAGGAAAAACATATATATGCAACATAGATAGATAGGTATGTAACTTCTGGAAGGGAGGAGAGGGAAGGAGAAATACATTTTTACCACAGGGAATTTTTAAGATATAATGTCATACAAACAAAAAACTGGAAGGAATGCTCTAGCTTACAGAGTGGAGTTCTCCCTGGTGTGAACACATGCCTTTGAATGGGGAACAGAGATTACACACTGGGAAAGGAGGAAACTAAGTAACTGTTGTTAATCCTCATCACAAACATGCAGTCGTGATCAAGTAAAATACTGTAGGCATATATGGTATTCATAGTTTGCCCCATCAATGCAGTTTTTGCATTCAACCCTCAAGAAAATTTCTTTTACTATCCAATTAGTTTTTATTTTATTTCTAGTGAAGATTCATAATATTAATTACCAACATAAAACCAAAGATGCCATGCACTGAAACAAATGAATGCATTTTTATGCTTAGATTAAAACATTCCTTGTAATTGTTGACAGTGAAATCTCCTCACTGTCACAGTGGTGTTAACAGGGTTATAAACTTTTAGGTTCTTAAAAGGAAACAAAAGAGTATATTATCTTCTAGCTATGTTGTAATCTACCATTAGTTACCCAAATATTGCTGCATTTATACTGTATCATGTACTTATCAAACATCTACATGACTCCTTAACTATTTCCAAAACAAAAGAGTCATTATTTACCCACTGTGAAAATAGCCTTGTGTTAGTGGTATTAGAAATCATTAGCTCTATTAAGTCCGTTATCAGCTACGCGAGCAGCTGGAAATATCCTGCAGCTCAGGAGGGCTCCAAAACGTTCTCCAGTCATTATATTCTAGATCACTTTGTTTTCTTGTATGGTGAAAACAGATTATAATCACATTCAGCCACAGGCAAAAATAGAAGCTGACAACTCTGGTAGAAAAAGATTTATGAAACTTTTCATTGCTTGGGGCAGTATTTTGTAACAAGATAACAGTGTTGTCCCTTAGATAGGATCATGAGTGAACAGTTCAGCTATGTCTTTCTATCATCCTGGTGCACTGTGTCTCAAAATGACACAGTTATCACACCATAAATACAGCCCAAAGCATTACAGATGACTATAAGCGGGATCCATATTAATTGTTAATGCATAAAGAAGAGACAGATCTGTTTATATTAGCTTAGGAAATAACAGTCTATTTTTTTGAAGACTATAGAATATACAGAAGTATCAATTTTGTCTTGTCATCGCTTGCCTTGAATAGGATTGATTCCTAGGATGGTATTTTGTAGTGTTGGGGTTAAAATAATTCTTTTATCAGTCTTTGCCCTAGGTGAGGTTGACCCTTCAAATGGTATGTCTAAGTGGCAGGATTAAAATAATGTCTTTAACATGGCTTAAAAATCATGGACTGTTTTTTTTCCTTAGCAGAAACATTTTTGGAAAAAACTGCTCCTTCTTGGGAAAGAAAAATAAGTTACTTTTGCAAAAGCTACAGTGTTGAAAGAATAATTATGTGTCCATCAAAGTATCTTTTTTAATTTACTGTTCTACAGCTGTGTAGCTATTGGCTCCCTATTTTAAAACCCTCTGAAATAGTACTGAGGTTTAAGAGATGGACTTTAAGAGAGGACTTCCCAGTAACATCTCTAAATTGGGAAGCAAGGTATTATTACCAGGACTAAGGGAAAAGGTGTACGCTACACAAACTGCTGCACGTGTGTAGCACTAATCAATAAAACAGGGGTGTGTATTTCTAAGTAATTACAGGTATAGGTGTGTCAACAGTGTGTGATGTAGGTGTACGTGATACAGCTGTATAGATGTGTCTGAAGTCTGCAGTTATTTACCCTGCCCAATACCGCTTTCCTCCTGCCGGTGCAATTCCCCTGTCCTGACCTTGACAGCTCTCCTGGTTGTTTCTCTCACTTTTAATTTACCCTGAATCTTGCCTGAAGAGAAATGCAGACTGTCTTGGAGGAGCTCTGAGCCTTTTTCTTTCCCTCCTTTTCCAGCAGCCTGCTCTGCTCTCCTGGTTCCCCGGCTTCTGGCAGCACCTGGGAAAGGTGCAGCACTTGGTCCCTCAGGGAGGACTTTGCCACCCCATTCTTCTCCTTCTCCTCCCAGCAATGTCCCTGCTAACTCCTCTGGCCTGCCCTCTTGCCTCTGTGGCTCTGGGCCAGTGGGGCCAGCACTGGCCAAACCCAGGGGGTATGCCTGCCCTGGCAACCCCAGCCCTGCTGCTCGGCACAGTGGCTCTGCTGGGCACACAGCTCAGGGCCAGCAGCATTTCTCATAGAATCATAGAAAGGGTTTGGTTGGAAGGGACCTTAAAGATCATTGAGTTCCACCCCCCCTGCCATGGGCAGGGACACCTCCCACCACACCAAGTTGCTCAAAGCTCCATCCAGCCTGGCCTTGAACCCCTCCAGGGATGGGGCAGCCACAGCTTCTCTGGGCAACCTGTTCCAGGGTCTCGCCACCCCTCACAGGAAAGAATTTCTTCCAAATATCTAATCTAAATCTCCCCTCTTTCAGTTTAAAACCATTGCCCCTTGTCCTATCGCTCCACTCCCTGATAAAGAGTCCCTCTCCATTTGCTTCCCATGCTCCCATCCGTTCCTGAGCAGGTAGGGATCATGGTTGTATATTGGGGATAATTTCTGTACAGCAGGGTGTTGTCCTGCATATTCCTGAATACCCAGCACCTGTATGTGCTGAGATAACCATGTGTACCTAATGAATTTTAAACTTGATATGTATAAATTCTGTCACTTTAGAAATTCAACTTTGTCTATGCTTCCTTTTTCTTTGATCATCTAGGGTAAATTAGTGTAGGACCAATTCAAACTGAATCTGTAACTCTCTGTTCATGTGAAGAGCTGAAATCTGCATTGCTTGAGTTCCTGTCTAAAGCATCACTGAAGTATTTATAACTAAGGCCCTAAAAGTGTTACAAAGATAGTAGCATGCCATTTCTTTTTATGCAAAACCTGCTTTGGTATGACATATCTGGAGCAGTAGGAAAGGCTAAAATGTTTATTTTGCCAGCTGACCCAAGTGAACAAATAGTTGCAGAAAGATTGGAGTGCAAATTGTTATATTTCATATCATGAATCAGGTTTTGAAACAGCCTGAGACTAATTTGGTGCTGTGTAGAGATGTCAGAATTCCTGCCAGTTACGCAAGATGTTTGAATCTTATGCAAGAATTGGAATAACAATTTTAAGCAGAACTATTTGCTAAGGAAAAAAACTGTTGTGTCTTTGTACTTTCAGCTGTAAAGATACTCTACACACATGGAGAAGTATGGGAGAGAAGAGGATGGCACTTAGGGAGGAAAATTCTTAATGTTTCATCTAACTAGGAAGTAAGATTGTATGAAATTATGGTGAAGCATCCAATTTTGCATTTTTGTGTCATCTAAAAATTATGGACCTTTATGTTATTTGAAAAAGTTTCTCAAACTTTAGGACAAATGTATAGAACAAGGTGTGCCAGTAAGTGGAAATTTTATATTTCAGTGGATGCTACAGAAAGGTTTTTTTGCTGTAGACATGTTTAAGGATACTGTCTTTAAAGAACACAAATCATGCTTGTCACCAACTACGTCTTTCAGCAATGGAGTTATATGAATTATAATAAGTCCTTTGCGATGCTGTGAGTGAGAGATGGTTTGTTGTTGGGTTTTTTTTCACTACGATTTTAAGAGGGATTATCTTGGAGGATAGATTGTAAGAGATGATGAGCCGAGGGGTAAATCTGCTGAACTATTGCAAAGATGGCAGGACAGGAAAAGAAATAAAAACTACGAAAGGAAAGTATGTAAAAAACCACAGGCTAAAGCTAATCTGTAGCAGAAGGAGAGGGATGAGAAGGAATGGAGCAATGGGATTTAAAGAGGAGTTTTTCAGATGCCTTCAGAGCTCTGGCACTATGAGCCTGTCTGTTAGAGCAGGGTGGTGCTGTGCTTGCATGGGCTGTTTCACTCCACGAAAGGCATTGCACCAAGTGCTGTCTTTTCTTCCCTTTCTTTATCCTTTTCCTTCTCTTTTCCACCTCTGAAAGGCTTTCCGTGTCACCAACATCATACAGTTCCTTTTTCTTTCCAATGGCAGCTCCACCATTGCCACTGCAAAGGTGGAATACCCCTTCCTGGCCATGGGTGGTTGTGTGCTGTGCAGATGGACAATGATCATATTCAGCACGTCCGTGGTACCTGGTCCTGGAAGATCTCAGGCTTTAGGACAGGTCTCAGGAAG
>JAOXNO010000052.1:34569177-34583455 GCA_028565335.1 Limnodromus scolopaceus | reverse complement strand
TGGACAATGATCATATTCAGCACGTCCGTGGTACCTGGTCCTGGAAGATCTCAGGCTTTAGGACAGGTCTCAGGAAGATCTCATGAAACTTTCCTGTGTTTACCCACCCGACACCCCTTCAGGGTCTGCAGCGTGCTTTCCAGTTTGATAAAGAAGGAATCACCCATCCGTGCACGGGGTGATTCAGTGACTTGGACACCGACCTCACCACTTGATTCCATGCACCACTAAGGATTTATTCAGTACAAATAACAGCTTTCCTTGAGCGTTAAGCTTACTTCAGTGTAGTCTTGGATGGCAGCACGAAGTTGCCCAGTGCCTGCGGCAGCCACCATCCAATGCTGTGGCTCCAAAGTGCAGTAAAGTCACAGCAGCTTTTTGCCAAAAGCAAGGGGTATGTGGCTTGCTTCAGCCATACAGCCATGCCCAGAGACACCCACCTTTCTCTTCGCACCGGTATGTCTTTGTCACTTGTTCCCAAATTTGACTCCAAGGCTGCTTTAGCAGCAGGTTCCCTCAGTTCAGAAGGTTCTTTGCTGCCAAAACGTACTTTTAATGAGAGGACCAGCTGTTCTCCCTCAGGACCAAGCTTCCACTTGCTCCTTAGTTTGCTTCTTAATTGTCTTATCACTGATGAATAATTTAATAATTTTTTCTTGAACATTTTATAGATTTAGAGTTTTGTAGAGTCCCGGTTAATAAAAAGGCAACGTACAGCAACAGAAAGTTCTCTTCCCCTCTGTTCATGACACAGCTTGTCGTACTTCCCTGAGCTTGTATCAAACAATATGCAAGTAAATTGAAATAGTGAAACCGTATAAAGATGTCTATCAGCATCCCACACAGATGTGTAGTTTGGGTTTTATTCCAGACTACTCTTTTATGATGCAGATAATATGCATGGAACAGTCTTTAAGCTGTAACAATGATTGACTTGCATGCCCTGTAGAGGATAGCTTTTGGTCTTTACATTTTTGTAAAAATGTACTAATTGGACATTAGCTTAAAAATGTGATCCTCTCCAATGGGTAGGACTTGTATTATGTATCATTTGGAAAATCTATGATCAGCTGTGGATTTTTTGTTTGGATTGTTTTGTTATTTTTTTAACACTAGCTAAAAGGTCAGGCAGAAGTATATTGCATTTATAGATCTTTATCCAGTGTAGAGGTTCTCATTTTTTGCTTCTTACTTAAATACATTATTCAAATATTCTGCATTAAAAAAAAACCAACCAAAACTGTTTGAGATAATAGTTAAATTTAGAATAATATCTCAAGTTGGAAGGGACCTGAATTATCATAGAGTCCCAACTCCCTGCTCCTTGCAGGACTACTGGACTACCTAAAACTAAACCGTATGACTAAGAATATCGTCCAGACACTCCCTGAACTCTGACAGGCTCGGTGCAATGGCCACTTCCCTGGGGAGCCTGTTCCAGTGGCCCATCACCCTCTCAGTGGTCTTTTCCTGCTGTCCAATCTGAGCTTCCCCTGAAGTGGCTTCGTTCCATTTCCCTGTGTCATGTTGCTGGTCACCAGATAGAGGAGATCAGCAGCTTCTCCTCTGCTGCCCGCTTTGAGGAAGGTCTAGACTGCCATGAGATCACCCCTTAGCCTTCTCCAAGCTGAACAAGCCAAGTCACCTTAGCCACTCCTGTAAATCTTCCCCTTGAGGCCTTTCACCATCTTGGTCACCCTCCTCTGGATGCACTGTCATAGTTTGATGTCCTTCTTAGATTGAGGTGCCCAAAACTGCACACAGTGCTCAAGGTGGAGCTGCACCAGTGCAGTGTTGAGTGGGACAGTCACCCCCTCGACCAGCTATTGATGCTGTGTTTGATTCACCTCAGGACACAGCTGGCCCTTTGGGCTACCAGGGCACGCTGTTGACTCACATTCAACTTGCCATCAACCCAAACCCCCGATCTCTTTCTGTGGGGCTGCTCTTCAGCCTCTTGTCCCCTAGTGTGGGTTACTTTCTGTTTGCACGCGCTGGGATAAGTTTTCATTTGTTTTACTTTGTTATCAGTGGAGAAAGCGGTATGCCAGACCACTATGTGCCAGAGGAGGAAGGCCTGTTGTAAGAAGAAGAAGACCAGGATGAAACAAGGGGGCTAGGATTTGGTCACACGATTCAATATTAATTCATTACTCTCTGTGTTTCACTTTATGTGCCTGTAAAATTCTAATCCCGTCCTTACCTTATGAGGCTTCATTTATGAAGCACCTCAAAAAACACCCCAAAACATGCAGCAGATAACTTAGAGGACACTAGTTATTACCATTTTTACTACATTGTGGTTGTTGGCATTGATCAGTTCAGTGTGTGTAACATTGACTAAAAGCAGTTTTGACAGATGAAAACTCCCTAGTCTACAGTGCCTGAGTCAAAGTTACTGGGTTTTACAGTCACTTTCTATACCATGTTTTACTCTTCAGGTCAACATCACTTCTGCCTTCTCGTGTTTGTGAAGGTCTCATTCAGACACACTAATTTAAAATAAAATCTTTGCTATTAGGGCATCCGTCTGCCTTTGTGACTATGTTAAATGAAACCCTAATGTTTGAGAGTTGTGTTTCATAAAAGATAATACTTATTCCTCATCCAGGTGCCACACGCGTGTGCCCACCTGTGATACCCTTCTGAAGGTGCAGCTTGATTTTTTTGTTATCAGAATAAATTTCCCCATTAGTGAAGTTGTCTGAGTTGATAAATGAGTGTAAATGAAAATCTTTCACACATATCAATAGCAAGAAGACTACTGAAAATGAACGGATATCTTAATTATTGTTTTTATTCGTAAGGTAACTGTTATTGGCATGGAGAGTCATAGCTACCTAACAGCAACAATTTAGATACATAAGGTTTATTTTTTAAAGTAATTTGATTTTGGTTCATTCCTTGTTAAGTAGGGACACCTAGTAAGTATCCCACTAGCTAAAACTATTGTAATTTATGGGTAATAATATAATGAAACTTTTACTTAAAATACTAGAGATGTTTAGGGAAAAAAAATCCTCTTGACTTCGGAATTTCTTAAGTTTAATTTCTCAGTTTCTGAATGTTCTTTGGAAAATGTGATCGATAAAAGGTCCTTGCAGAAAAGCCTGGATGTGTTGAGCATCTCTCCTGTTACTTGAGTCTCTTTGCATTGCTGGTCTTCTCAGAAAAATAAAATCATGGCCTTGAGACAAAGAAGGGCAGGTAAAGATGATGTTGGTCCGAGTACCTGGGGCGAAGCTGTGTTTTCAAACATGTATGTCATATAGATCAGGGGTAGGACTGTGCTATACGCTCTCCCCTTGACACTGGGAACAAGAAGCTTTGCCGAAAGACATTACAGTTCCCAGCGCTCTGTTTGTTCTGGTAATGTGGGACCACTTCAGTGTTTGGTGTCTGCCAGTATGATTACCCAGTCTCTTCAGGTTGTAAATTCGATTGCCTTCTCCATGCTGGAGAAGTAAGAACAGTGCATATTTCAAGTGGCAGCCCAAAGCTTATAGCTGCATTGTAATTAGGGTGTCGGGAGCAGGCTGGGGAAACTGGGCAGAGGATATCAGATAAGCGAGCAGCACGGTCCCAGGGGGTGAGTAGTGACCGTGTTTTCTTTTTCATTGACTGTAAGTGATTAGACAGGTGTATTTTATAGAAAAATAAAAATATTAAAAAAGCAAAAAGCCTTGTTCCAAGAGCCTCTTCGAGCTCACATAATGGACAGCTGCACTGAGTTTTAACATCTTGATGAGGATTAAGGTTCTGCAAGATACTATTTAGAAGACAACACTTGGTCTTCCCCAGCTAGTCAAACTGTTCAGTGGGCTGCTTCATTTCTTCTTAGCTAGAGTGTGTTTTTCTAGCTTGCAGTAAATGTATTCATGGTAAATGCAGCAGCAGTTAAGTATTTGATTGCAGGACAGCACAAACGCAGTGGGTGCCTCATCAGGAGGACAGTGGTTTGCCAGGGACCCACCTGGCATCCAGGCAGTGGGTGATGGGGACTGGGATGAGCCCCTGAAAGCCGGTCATACCAGATACCATGTTTTGAGAAGTTCCAGCCCAGCTGCAGCACCCAGTGACAAAGACAGATAATTTTCATAGCTGAAGTTCTCCTGTATTGATTTTTCTGTTTTATCATGTGTGACTGTGGGGGTATGGTCCTTTGTTAGTTTGAGGGTTGGTTTTTTTCCTTCACACACTAAAACCTCCAATTAAAAGCTTCTATAAGAACTGCTGTCTTAGTGTTGGCTCGTTTGCTGCTGAGTGATAAACTGTGTGAGGGCTTTTATGCCCCACCTTCTGATACCCTGTATTTTTACTCATTAACCCAGGGTTTTGTCTCCTGAATACCAGAACCTGTTATTATGGTAGCTGAAGTTAACCTCTCTGGTACCTTGAAAAGTCAGGCGACTTGGATGGGACTTCTTATTTGAATGGTTTGTGCCTTTCTTTTTTGGCCCATACCAATCGATAAAGGATTCAAAGCACATTCCTCTGCCTATGGAAGAAATGCCAGTCATGTAGTGTATTGCAGCTTGTGGTACCCTGGAGGCAGACAAATATTTGTTTCCTTCTTGTACTTATTTGTATCTTGCCTGCTTTTAAAATGAGAAATAACCTATTGAAAAGTCTGATTCATTGCAACATATATATTGCATGATGTTTGCTTTTCTTCACTACAGCTTTATGCAGCACTCATCTTACTTTTTCCGTGTAGTTTACACAAATTATTTTTACCTGTTCTACATGTTGGGTAACAGATGGTCCAGGTAGTAAATACCTGGCTTCCCAGGAGCAGTGAAATTGAATTGTCCCAGGAAGCTCCTCCAGAAACCTTGTATTTACTGGTGTATGTCAGTAAGTCTTCATGTTAACAGTTCTTATGTATCAGTGGTTATTTCCACCATTTGATTATTGGGTGGTTCAGCCTAAAGGAAAACCTGTATTTAATTATTATTTTCCTGCTTTCTTTGAGCTGAAGGGGTAATATTGTAGGTATTTCTGAAAAAACAAATGCTCTAATCCTGAAAACCCACGGAAGAGCATTGTAGTAAGATAGAACATATTTTATTTTCTTTTAAACAAGAAATCTAATGTATTTTTGTTGAACTGAAAAAATTCTAGACTGGTGTGCACTATGCAATATGTTGAATCTTCCCAAGGCAGTAAGGTGGTATAAGAAAAAAATTCAGCAGTTGACACAAGTTAGTGCTGCTGGGAAGTGATGATAACTCTGCCTGAGAAACAGAGAAATTACTTGATGCTGAAAGCCATGTTCAATATCTTTAGTTTCATTAACAGTTCAGCTGCCAAACCTCTCAGTGGTGAAACTTGATATTACAGACTCTTAGAACAACAGAAGGATTCAAAAACATTACTCTGCTGATAGACCTCTCCTTAAAGGATCGGCAGTACCTGGATTTACTGGTACTGGATTTACCTGGCTGATTTACTAAAAAGCTCACCTAGGCATTGCTGAGGTCTCAGCCTCCTATTAGATATTCTCTCTGACACAGTTACTTTCAGTAATTTATTTTGAGAGAGTCCTTCTTGTATAAATTTTTTATGAGATTAGGTATAACAAAAAAAGATTATTTTGGACAATGTGTGGTATGTTCTGTGATGTTTCTGAAATAATCAAGATAATGTGCATTAGAGCACCTGTGACTGGAATGTCTTTTGCCCCCTTGGAGAGCAGCTTTGTGTGCTGGCTGGCTGGGGTATGTAAAATCCAAGCACCGCTGTAATAGCTTCGGGGATGACTTTCTGTTGCACCTGACTCCAGACTCACAATGAATTGGAAATTACAGTACAATTATTCTTATATCACTAGGAAAATTTTTAGGTTCCCCCTTGGACCATGCAGGGAAATAGCAGTTTTCAAGCTGTACTCCCATCAGGAAAATGTCACCAGGCTTACAGTGCAGGCCTAAATAGTTCTGTTCAGAGGTTTCTGTATGTTGTTCAGAAAAATGCATGTCTTCACTTTCTCTTTGATGTGATTCTCGGTGTATGGGCTTGTGTCAGCTTTGGAGAGGGTTTGTGTAAGTCTCTAGATAGGGTTCGACTCTTTCCCATTCTGCAGAAACAGGAATACAAAGCAACATTTAGCATTTGGCACTGAAATGTTCCATGATGGTGATGATGATGGTAATAATCAACTTTATTGCTTCGAAATAGATACGTGCGCTGTTCTTTTTTGTTCTTCTTACATCAGTGCCTTCTTCAGACAAAAGCCATATATCTAAGCTAAAGAAGATAAATATACACTTAGTCTCTCTGAAATACATTTTATATTTATTTCATTATTGGAAAACTAAATGAAACAGTAGATTGGAAAAGATGTGAAATGCATGAATTGCTTTTTAATTGGAAAGAAGACTGTTCTTTAACCTTTCTTTGGCTCATTTTTATACTATGTAAAAGTGGAAATAGTGTGCCTATCTTTACATATATATACACACACACGCATATACATATATTGAAGTATCCCAGGACACTGAGTCCACAGCAAGCATTATTATTAAAGCGATGTCTTTTGCCATTGACTAGCCGTTATTTTATGCAGCCAGCGCACCTCATGCAGTGTGATGATGAATATTTAAGTGATGTATTTCAGCAAATATAATTAGTACATGGTATCTCAGATAATACTATTTTGTAGGGCAGTGGTTTTTAACCTTTCTGTAGGTGACCCTCACTCGAGAAAATTGGTTATATGCCTGTAATCCCTCAGGTTATACTCCTAGTGAAGGGTTTTTGCCTTTCCTTATGTGAGCATGCACACCATATTTTTTGCAACCAAGCAACCCATCTGGTTCCAAGACCGAATCTGCCATTTTTTTGGCTCCAGCAATGCTGAGAACAAGCTAATATTCCTGCTGCAAGTAGGCTGGTTCTGCCTAGGTGCAGTCAGCTGTCTGGGTCTCAGCACCTCTGTTTTGGGAGGGTGATGGAGTAGCCGCCGGACTCTGTGTCTGCAGCAAGAACAGGGTCTGGCCAGGCTCGTTTGCCCGCTGCTGCTCCTGCCTGCCCAGCCAGGGGCTCATGCCCTGCAGTCCCAGAGCCACAGGCACTGAGCATTTCCCTGGCCTGAGCTGCCTCGTAAGTGGGGAGGTAATTTACCTTCAGTGCTCCTGCTAGGGATATGGATGAAGACGCTTCCCGATAACAAGTGGTTTGGCCAGAATCGCTCGAGGGGTGGCTAAGTCAGAGGAGGATACAGACACTATGACAAAGTCCTAGACTTTATCCATTAAACCACCTTTCCCCTTTCCTGTGATTATCTGTATATTTGGATAAGCAATGAGGTGGTTTTTGTTTGCTTTTGTTGTTTCTTTTTCTGTCACAGCACCGTTTAATTTTCTATTCTAATATTGTGCTGAGGAGATGGCTGCAGCACACTGGCAGAGACTGATAAGTGACTTACAATTTTATACCACACGTTTGCTGAATTTTCAGTTCGAAATGTACAGTCTGGGATGACAGCCAGTCATTCAACCTATTCTTGCCTCAAACACTGTAAAAACACGCGGACAAAAGAAGGAACACCTGGCAAATGTTTTGGGTTTACAACAACAAGAGAGAGAGTTAATGATATCCATGGTTATGAGCGAGATAACTTGCTTCTTTACAGCATATGTTGAAAACATTTTCAGAACATTTAGATTCCATTTAACTGTAGCCTTGCACAAAATAATGTAGAGAATTAAAGCAGGCGAACAAGAACTGGAGCAGCCATAGCATAAACCAGAGTCGATATTGCTGGGAAGGACCCCTGGTTCCACCCCACCGACCTCGAATCCCGGGGTGAAAGCTGGCCATGGAGGCGGCAGCTCCTTGTCATGCTGGATTATATTCCTGGGTGTTTCGGTGCTTGCTTTTCTTCCTGACTCTGAGTAATGTGATCTGCCTTTGAAGATGAATTTAGCTTGGAAGGTGGCCCCGTGGTTCTGTGAAAAACCTGTTACTCATTGTGATAGCAGATGATGTGGTTTCCTTGAGAAAACAGTGCGGTAGAGTTATTTGAATAAAGAACTAGGAATACTGAAGGCTGGGTTTCTGATGCTGGCTAACAAAGATTTTCTGTGGGTTTACTTAATTAATTTTTTCTTTTAATGTATCAGCTTTGTTATCTTTGTGTGTTCAGTACTTGTTTAGATGTATAAGGAAATAGCTGCATCATTGTTCATTTCAGAAAATAATATATGTTTAGTTTTTTTCTTTTAGTCCTTTTGTGAAAAGGATTGATGAGAGGTGTTTATATATATTTACCTTTAGCATTTAATGATGGCACAGAGGCCACTTCAGCACAAATAAGATACAATCTACATTACTTTTTGAGGTAGTATTGACAAAGAACGGGGATGCAGGGAAGTGATTGCTTTGCTTGGATGAGGGATGCTGCTGATTCTCTTTGAATTTAATCTCCGAGGTGGGAGATTAACTTGTCCCCCTCAGATCATTGTGTTGCGTGGATTTAGTACGTGTGTTACCAAAGCCTGGGAAGGACTTTGAAAAATAATTTGACCATGCTAAAGCAGATCTGAAGTTTCACTTCATATTCTAGGCAGTATTTGAACTGCAAAAATAGCCAGAGAAGTGGTGTTTGGAAATGTGTGCTGTGGAGCACGCAGCCGTCCCTGTCGTACCTGCCACACTGTGACATCCAGTGGCTTTTCCTGATCCCCGAGGCTGTGCTGTGGGCTGCAGAGCCTTCACTCTCACTGGTATAGGCAAAACTGAGACCATAGAGACAAAATTATGCTCAGGGCTGGATTTTTGTTTGGTTTGTTGGGTTTTTTTTAAGGAGGCAAGAGGTATTTTGCATCATTCTTTAGCTGAATTTTACCTCTGCTCTAGCCTGATTTGTTTAATTGTTTTACTGGATGAAAGAATGTCCAGAGCAAAACATTATTTAATTTTCTTTTTTAGCATTTTGGTTCTGATTACACCCAAATAAGTCAATTGGATAGCTTATGATTACTTCAAAGATATGTAGATCAGACTTTTTATTCTCAGATTAGTTAATTAGAACACAGTTTATCCTCACTCAGTTCTAATTTGCACATTTGAAATGAACATTGCTGATGTTGACTGCAGTAAGATCTCTTGAAGAATCGCATGTTGATTATATGGTCATTGGACCCTGAATTTTCAGAAGTGCACAGCACAGTCAATGTGTGCTAAATTTCATTAAAATTAGGTATGTTTGTTGATTTGTGAATTTACATCAGAAAGTAAAAAAAAAAAAAAAAAGAAAAAAAAAAAGAAAAGCCAAAACATAGAGTACCAGTATTTCAGATTTCCAGTTCTCTAATTTTCATTGTGGTTTTAAGAGACTTCTCCTTAAATCCTAAACATTTGAGATTGTATAGTGTATTCTGGTGAAACTCCTAATTCATGTAATAATTGAGAAAAGGCATCATTTCCTCAGTATTTTTCCCCAGATCAATACTGGCAACTGCTATATCAAAAGTAAAATCTCTTTCCTGATGTAAAAAGCCAGATGTACTCCATCAAGGCACTTATTGTGTCCAAATAATAAAGCAATCGGCAGGAGCCCGCAGAGCATGTCATATCGTCAGGTACGTTGTGCCAGTCCTTTAAGCTGCTGATCTTTTATTATGGGACAAGTGATTTACTTTTCTGAACTTCTGAGCTCAGCAGATTTGTAGGTACTGCTGTTGAAGTTTTAATTTAGGCAAAGATGCTCATAAAGAAGCGCTCAGATGTTCAGATGTGAATCCAATTTTATATCCCTGGCAAGTTCAATAGTGTTCAGCTTCTGCTTTTGATTCATTTAAACAGATTTATGAAGAAGCAGCATATTAAGCTTTTATCTCTCTCATATATACTTATGAGTGTGTGTGTATGCTCCCTAGTTAGTATTTTATATATATATATATGTATAAGCTTTTATATGTTTTGATATAAACTATATAATATCTATATAACATTGATATTGGTATTTGTTTTATTATTCTGTATTAAATGGTACATTCATCTTACGCCAGATTTCTGAGGTTTTGCAGCTGCAATATATGTTCAGTTACTTCTGTACAGATTATTTTGTGCAGTACATTTTATTTACTGTGTGGGAACTGAGTCTTGAGGCAGATTAAATTAATTTGTGTTAACTCAAATTCAGTTCTTCCTTCCTTAATCTTACAGAAATTCTGTTCCTTCTTATTGATGTGCAGTTGGCTCATCTTTAAGAACAGCCTCTATGATCTTGAGGTTGAAGATTCTGAGTCTCTGTAAGCTGGCACTACTGTGTCTCTCGGAGCAAAACTTTTTTGTTTATGTGGGTATGGCTTTTCCATATTTATCTTCTAAAAGGAAAAGCTGCATCCAAAGTAAGCTGAGAAAATATGGAGCACATGAATCTTCTAAAGTAGTTTTTAACAAAAGGGCATGCGTTTGTGTTTTATCACTCATAAATATCTACTTACTGAAATCCAAACACGCTTTGTTTAAAGCCAGAACACAGACTAGGAGAGTAATTCCACTTAAGCTTCTATGCGTGTGGATATTGTCCAAACACATTTTCTTCCTGCTGTGTCTTACTCCACATGCTGTTGGGGAATGGCACAGGACCCGGTGTAGACTAGACATTTATGGGTTAGGAGGTCCAAATGGGGGTTTTAAACGCAGAGTTTGCTGGGCTAAACAGTTTCTTTCAAGCTTGGGTGAGGCATAGCCAAGGCAGGGGTAGTGAGTAGAGCAGCACATACGATGGCCCTAAAAATTTAGGATGTGTTCATGAAAGGCGACTTTGTATTTAAAGGAGTTGACACTGCCATAAGGTGAGCATTCAGGCAACAGGCATTCAATAAAGATAAAGAAACTTCTGTGCAGATTTAAAGCAGCATGGCAAGGATGAGGAACTTATTGTCATTCCCTTCTTAAAGTTTCTTGTCCCAGGACTACTTCTGCTTGCCTTGCACACATCCCCGGAAACATGCGTGTCCCTTCTTCATCGGCCTGTGCTTCCCCAGCCCCACAGAAACCCTTCAGATCATTAATGATCTCTCTCTAAAACCCCTGTTCTCCTCCTGTTCCCGATTGTACTGCTCTTTGGAGCAGGCGTTTGCACTGCCTTTCCTTGGGGCGGGCAGCTGGTGGAGCAGTGCCAGGGAGGAGCAGGTTCCCCAGGACCAGGCAGGACATGGTCACCAGTCACTGTGCCACTCGTCCCTCCGGTCACCAAGGTCTGAGCTGCAGAAAGATGTGGTTTGCCCTATACAAAAGAAAAGAGATGGTTACTTCTCTCACGGATGGCTTAACGTGGGAGTCTAAGAGCTCCCCCTGATTATGAAAGGTATTTTGAGAAGAGCCTTGGCATCCAGAGGCCTGAAATGATGCACTGGTTTCAGTTCCTGGCTGTGTGGCCTGATTCTCAATTGGCATTAGCCCCCCTTGAACAGTTTGTTGGGGTTTGGGGCGGGTTTCTTGCTTTTCTTTAAATATTGGACTTAATTAACGTACAATCAATTGATCAGTTCAGCAGTGTTTCTATACTTCATTGTTTCATATAAAAATAGATCAGTCTCGTTGCAGATGTTTTCCCCTTGTGATGTTTTCTTTTACTGTTTGATTCATTAAGTACAGAATGTGCTTCAGTTTCTAAAAACAAACATACATCATTATAATTACAATTTCCCTAATATTACTTATTCTGATTATTTTTCACTAGAAAACTACAACTTGATATAATGACTAAAGCATGCAGTTCATAATACACTTACAGGGTTTGTTTTCTTTAATCTTTCTTGCTATTTTTATTAAAAGTTATTGCAACATACAGACTTGCACTTAAACTTATTTACCATTATGCATTTATGTTCAGAAAAGTGACTATGCTAGAACAACACCTGCTTATTCTATTTTCTTCACATGCGTTTTTTATTTTAATCCACTTGCCTAATTGATCAGAAAAATTGATTTTCATTATCAATGCGAACATGTCAGTACTCAAAAGCGTATATCCTTCTGTATCTCAAAAAGCCATCATCTGTCATTTTTCAATGAAAGAGGCTGAGAGAATTGCATGATTTTCAGATCTTGGTGTGTGTTTGTGGCGTTGCTAAATTGAAAAGTACAGGCCAAATCCTGATCACGTGGAAGAACATGAAAGATACCATCATTGCATTGTTGCTCTCTTTTCATATTCGGAGTTTAATCTTCTTTCACTGGCACAAATACTGTTCTTTTGAAGCTGATTGGTAATATAACAGTGAGTGAAAGCAGATTGAGATCACTGATTACATTTTATAGAAGCCTAAAGACCATATTCACAAAAGCTCTTTTTAATCCATTAAGATTCTTCCCTTAAAGTCTCTGATAGAAACAGGGAGGAAAAAGTTCCTCTGAGTGGATGTAGAGAATTGTCAATCTAGACAGCTCTCCTGGCTCCTCCACAGAGGAGCTGTTCTCCAGAAGAATCCATAAAGAAGTATTTTTAAATCTAAATACAGTCTTTGTGAACATTCCAACTGTGCAGCCTTGAAACAGTGTTCTATATCTCGGATCTCTGATGATCACTGGTGATTTAACCATGTTTTGATGCCTACAGGTCCAAGCGGCCTGCAGGCTTAGCTTCCCGTTTGTGAGGTTTGGCTTTTTTTCCAGGCAATGGTCCCTTGGAAATGCCAAGGAGAATAGTATCATCAACACAGGTTTGTGATTTATTTTTCTTTTCTATTTTAGGCCCTTCAAATCATCACAGCCAGTCGACGCTGAGGCCACCTCTCCCTCCACCTCACAACCACTCACTGTCCCATCATCATTCCTCTGCCAACTCCCTCAACAGGAACTCGCTCACAAATAGACGGAACCAGATCCACGCGCCCGCTCCAGCGCCCAACGACCTGGCCACCACCCCCGAGTCTGTACAGCTCCAGGACAGCTGGGTCCTCAACAGCAACGTCCCGCTTGAGACCAGGTGGGTGGTGTGGAGGACAGCCCCCAGGGATGTCCCTGTACGGTTCTCTGGAGTGCACAGAGGAGACTGTTTGGTTTGTTAGGAGATGGGGGTGAGTTCTTTTCGTGCCAGTGACGGTTTTGGCTGACACAGCATTGAGGGTTAGTGACATGAGAATATCTACAAGCCTCTCATGCGCTTTGCATTGGAAGGTAGACAGATGGACACCTCTCTGTTTACATGTCCCGTTTTAAAGCCTTTTATTCATTTGGACCATCCCTGCGTACACAGCCCGTGGTATTAGTACAGCATATTTTACTTACAGGCTCAGGGACAACTTAATTCTAAGTCATTTTGACTGTGTTGCTGAAAAATTATGCATTTGCCTTTCCTGAAGTAACAAATAGAGGCTCATTTGAAATTATGCGTTCTGGGAGACCTTGAGAAACAATCCCAGATTCAAGACCGACAGTACTATAATTTTAATTTATATTTCATCCAGCATGCAAGCTCATTTTAATCTCTTCTGTACGTCTTAACAGCTTGATGCCCGTGGGGCAAACAGTTGCATATAAATGAAAAGGTGCAGCATTTAGGGCTGCCAGTTAAATAAAGAAATAAATGCCTGACATGCTGCTGTTCTAAATATTCTGGTTTGTTGTCATTTGGGGTATGGAATGTCAAACATATTTAACTTGCGCTTTAAATAGCGGAGCTGGCAGAGCTGGTCTCCCAGAATTTAAAATGAGCCATTGTGGTGCTGGTAGAAGTGATTGGAATAGCGAGGTGCTCTCGCTCGCCCCGATAGCTGCAAACACAGCATATGGGTGGAGGAGCCAGACAGCTTCTAGCGCTGGCTCCTGCCGTGATTTCAGCTGCTTGGTTGCCACAGCTTCTGAGATGTTTTGTTGGAGTTGCGACTTTCTGGGAATCCAGTGGGGCTCTGCTGGACTCCTCCCAGAGCAGCCAGGTATGGTATGGTCACACCACCCCACACCCCTGCCCAGGCCCTCCCAGCCTGCCATAGAACCATAGAATTATCTAGGTTGGAAGGGACCTTTAAGATCATCTAGTCCAGCCATCAACCTAACTGATAAAAACCATCACTAAACCATGTCTCTAAGCACTATGTCAACTCATTTTTTAAATACCCCCAGGGATGGTGGCTCAATCACTTCCCTGGGCAACCCATTCCAATGCTTAATAGCCCTTTTAGTGTAAAAGTTTTTCCTAATATCCAATCTGAACCTCCCCTGGCCCAACTTGAAGCCATTTGCTCTTGTCCTATCACCTGTGACTTGGGAGAAGAGACCGACCCCCCCTGGCTACACCCTCCTTTCAGGTAGTTGTAGA
>JAOXNO010000052.1:34483159-34569077 GCA_028565335.1 Limnodromus scolopaceus | reverse complement strand
GCGATAAGGTCTCCCCTCAGCCTCCTTTTCTCCAGGCTGAACACCCCCAGCTCCCTCAGCCTCTCCTCATAAGACTTTTTCTCCATTAAACACTGCATCTGCTCAAGAGCCCTGGGAGGAGTTGGTGTGGCCGGATTGAAGCTTACAACACCCAGGCCACTAATATTCAGTGGTTAATCAGAGGTTGTAGCACTGTGGGGACCAAATGAGACTGAGAAGAGCAGGGAGTCTGTGCCCAGTCTGTGCCCTGGTGCCACTTTGGAATGCTCACGGGGGGCTTCAGTCGCATTGCCCTACTCTGCTGAAGTACTAACATGGGTGCCATGAAGAAGTGGGGGGGACTGAAAAGCGAATGCAAGTTATCTGGAGCCTGAGATGTCCAAAAAAAGAAAGGAAAGGGATTCTCACTTACTGAAGGTTTGGAGCTAACTTTGGCCAAAAAAAAATCAATGAAGTGTGAAGTTATCTGCTGCTTCTGTGAGAGCATCGCTGCTATTTAGAACTTAGCTTTGGCATCCTGAATTTGGTATTTATTGCTAGAACTACAAGATTAAAATGTTGGTTGTATTCAGCCTTGGCCAGTTGTTGCTATATGGTTCTTTGCCCAATATTATAGCATGGTTTTAATTCTAGTGTAGAACGATCCCCTACTGTTCCTTGTCTATCTATTTTCATATGAAATTCTTTGTGGGTACAACACTACCTGAAATATGTCATTTCTGATGGCTTAAGATTGTCCCAGTTTACCAAACACTTTATATAGAGGGAATTCCTTGGGATATTAGTAATACTGTCATCTCTGAGAAACAGAAGCAGGCATTCGCCTGCCTGTTTTTCTTCTAAAGACTGATCTTGTGCCTATTCCCTGTCAGTGGAGACTATCAATTCCATTGCTAACTTTGGTTCTTCTCCTTTTATTTTTTTTAATCATAGAGTCTCTGGGTATATGAACATACTCATGTTGATGACAAAAGGTTACTTTGTCAATACTGTTATTTTTGGAGGTTGCAAGATACCCGGCAGTTAATTGGAGCTTTCCCATAGATAGGTTTGTCATAGGCAAGCATTAAGATATTAGAAAACATCCTGACAGGATTGGTGTGTTCTAAGGCTATTCCAGAGTTGCTTCAGGATCGATTTTTCTTCTTTTCTGAAATTACACACCTGACAGGACTTGATGACAAGTTTCATCACAAGAATGTTAACTCAGAAGATGATGATTTTTATTTTTTCCCTGGTTTGCAGCAAATTTTTCTGAAATTGATGCCTGCAGAACCATTGGAGACTTTCAGAATTAGCCTGTAATTCTTTCACTTTAAAGCTGGTATTTCATCTGCATTCATACCAGTAGCCACACAAAAAAGAGAGCTTTTTGGTAACTTTTTTGTTCAGCTTTTACTTTATAGCTTTAGCTTGTTGTGAAACAGTGATCCCTCTTACGCTGCCTCTTCACAGTGCACTACTCTCTAATTTTTTCTCTTGTTGTCAGTTTATTAATCTTGGTAGTGGAGTGCTCAGGAGGCAAAGCCAGCGCTGACAGCACCTGCTTTATCAGGAAAGAGTTTCACAACTTTTAGTTTTCACCTTTCAGTTACCTTCGGTAGATTCTGCTCTCAGCTGAAAATAATGTGCAAGTGGTCACATTACAGATTATGAAACAAAAAGCAGCACCGGAGCTGTCTGAAGGGAGTGCTTCGTGTCAGCACTACAGAACTCAGATCATAATTTAGATTCCAGGCATCTCTTTATCCAACCGTACCCAGCGCTGAAATCATTGAATAATACGACCAGTGTCTGCATGTTGTTATTTTTTTCCTGGGAAGAATGTTTTCCCCTTCCCTTCTTCCCTTTGCTGTTTTAGGCAGTTTGGGTTGAATTCAGACTGTTTGGAGACAGCACATTTTCCAAAAATATCCTTTCTCCACCCCTTGTTTTAATATTGATGGGGGGGGGTGGGTGTTAATCACATTTGTTTTATTTTCTTTGTGATGTAAATTAGGCTTTTATTGCTTATAGGTGTTTTCACATGCCCTTTTCAGGCAGCTATACCCCATGTGCTCTTTGTGGTTCTGTATTTTTTACGTAATTATGCTTAGCTGTATTGTAGTAGCTTCTTGCTTTTAGTGGAGTTATAGGATTGCAAAATGCAATGCAAAATACAGAGTTGCTAATTTGGCTGTTTTTTAGAATCATAGAATGGTTTGTGTTGGAAGGAAACTTTGAAACTCCTCTAGTTCCAAGCCCCCTGCCCTGGGCAGGGACACCTCCCACTAGACCAGGTTGCCCAAAGCCCCATCCAGCCTGGCCTTGAACACCTCCAGGGATGTGTGCTTAATTTCGGTGTGCTTGTTTCTGGATCAAGGCAAACAAATACGGACTATATCTTCCCTATCAGCTGCTTCTTTATGGCTGCAACAGGCCCCTGGGCTGGCTATGTAATTGTTCTGTTTTCTTTGAAATAAGAGTCCGTAATGGAAAGGTTGAAATATCTTTAACTAAGGATGCAGTAATGCATTGCCATAGCATTTTTATGGTGCTATTTTTATGGTTCGTTTCTGCAGTACTTAGCTGCTTTACCTTTAGGCTCGGAGCTGCTGTTTAATGCTCTTTAACTTTTATTGTCCTCTTGCAGTCTATTTCAAACCATCTCCTCCTCCTCCTTTCCAAAGTGCTGGTTTCTACGTTTTCCAGTTAAGAGGTGTTCCTTTATTGCTGCTTTAATCATTGCTTTCGAAGAGGATAAATGATGAAAATACTACCTTTGAACATCCCCGTGTGGGTCTCATTACTTCCAGACAGCCGGAAAGGCAGCGCTCTGCTTTAAAGCTTCAAATGCTTTGAGGGCACAGGGAGAAAAGTGTGGCTTTGCGAGGAAGGTTTGCATCCCTCTCTGCACCATGAGAGTCCTCTCTGGTACAGGAACTTCACACAGGGCCATCTGCAGGCACTGGTCAAAAGCCCAATGACTCATAAGTGAGGATAAGAGAAGGGCTTTCATGGACAGATGTTTGACTCAGATTGACTAATGTACTAATGCCTGTTCCAGTACTTTGTTTTGATATTAATTTAGTCAGTACCATTATAATTAATAATACTTAATTCAGGAGGAAGACAAAATTAAATAGGAATTAGTCTTATTCCTTAGTCTCGTAATTAGTCTCATAGTTTGAAATATTTTCAGTCCAAATCTTTCAGTTTTAAAGATAATTTTGTATGTATGTATATAATTTCTTTGAGCTTGTTCCTTGTGAGGCTTCAAGGAACATTGTAACATATTAATTTCTCTCCTATGTTTCAGGAGAAAGGATGATGGTCACTCTTCTGACGATTATGAAATCGGTTTTAGCTCTTACGGGCTGTAGTGTAAGAGCAGTGGTCCAAATCTGGGGTCACTGAAGCAAAGTTCAGTTCAAAGATTGAGCAATCCAAAAATTAGCCCCATGTTCCTCTTTAGAATATTTGCCCTCCCCTCGGCTTGATGCAGTCACTCTGGGTGAGCCTGAGGAGAGCGAGCTAGGGCAGAAATGGGAGATTAATGGACAGAGTAACACCGTGAGCTGAATCCCAGTCTGCACCAGTTCGGTGCATGAACTACAGAATCATGGGGCGTCATAGCAAGGAAATATCTGCCCTCCGCAATTTTGTAGCTGCAGCCTTACAGGCAGCGAAGAAATGAGTGCGGTACTCGGTGGCTACACACAGGCTACGGCAAAAAGCCAAGAGCAGAGTATGTGAAGAGTGGGGGCAGGTTTATTTGTTCTGTTAGTTTTTTAAGATTTTTCTTTGATGTTAAAATAACGGTTTTAAACGGAAATATTTAGATTAGATATTAGGAAGAAATTCTTTCCTGTGAAGGTGGTGAGACCCTAGCCCAGGTTGCCCAGGGAAGTTGTGGCTTCCCCATCCCTGGAGGTGTTCAAGGCCAGGCTGGATGGGGCTTTGAGCAACCTGGTCTGGTGGGAGGTGTCCCTGCCCAGGGCAGGGGGGTTGGAACTCAGTGATCTTTAAGGTCCGTTCCAACCTAAACCAATTAATGAGTCTATAAATATCTGAAATGTTGTTAATAGTGCATTCGGATGCTGTACCACGTTCAAATGTCAAGATCAGCTGCAGACCTTCAGAACTGAATATGTAAACCAAAAGTTTCTGAATGTGTAGAAGTTCCAAGTTACAGCCGCTCTCCGCAATTGTCTGCCTATTTTCAGTGATGTCTCAATATTTTGATATCTTTATACATGATGCAAAATGTTCTGGAACAGAAAAGTGAAACAAAATTTCTTTTCCTTTTGTTAATGCAAATTTCTAGGATATATTCGGCATAACAAACAACTACTTGGAACGGTGAAATTACTCCTCACTCTGATTTTGCTTTGTCTTACATGGCTTTCTCTCACCACTTAAACTATACCGCTACATGCACGTGTGCTACAGCAATTCAGTCCTCCGAGTTTGAGGGCTGGGGCAAGAACTGACTCCTTCATTCTCTTATTCCTGCCTGTGATGGTTGCAGGAAGGTTGTGTGGGCTTTCCAAATAAATGGGAGCTGCATAGATAGATTCTGGATCTATCTAAAAATCAAAAGTATTTTAAAGAGTCGAGTAAAGCACAGTCAAAAGCATCCCCAAGGACTTCACGCACATTTGGACCATGTACTTGGAGGAATTCCAAAAACTTTGTAGAAAGGTCATTTTTAGCAGGCTACTGTAGCATTGTTTTCATAACAAATGTAGACTGTGATAGGAGAGAAAAAAGGGTGAAGAAAAACACTGGAAAAGCAGGATATGTAATGATGGTTGAGAGAATCAATCTAGACGTACTCCCACTCACATAAACAAAAGCTCAAAGAAGTTTTTACAGATTGCAGATAATTGCATGTTTGCATGATCTTGGTTTGCATTTTCAAGTTTTGGGTTGTGCAGGGTGAACAGGCAGCGTGAGTGACTGTACGGGAAGAGGCAGGTACATTTAGCGTGTTACGTTTTATTAAAAAAAAAATTATCTCAAATGATGTGATTTAGGTTTCTATTTTTTAAGTTTACACGTAGACTGATAAAATTATTTTAGAGATTTGAGTTTATTATTTGATTCTATTATTTATAGACTTGAAATAGTGCTGCAGTTAATTTTTTTTCTTGTTAAGTGAGTAGTTGAAACAAGAGGTAGTGAAGAGCTTACATGCATGCCTTTTAAAATAGAAGTGTTTTGAAATTATGTTCATTAACTAATGTAGAAAGCTAAAAATGATCGGACCTATTGAAATGCAAAATACTGTTGTCATTATCATCGTTACCGGAATAACAAATGTAGGGTTATTGGATTTCATCACTTTGACTGCACTATACAGCCTACTACTCAGAACTTTACTGCAGAAAGGACACTACTTTTTCCACTGAAGAAGGGAAAGGTCTTATAGTTTGAGCTGATTCAGAGCTGCCTAAATCTTCCTATATATGCTGCTCCCATTTAATTGAAGTACATAAGCAAAGTAACTGGGGTTTTGTGTTTGTCTGTAGGTATTCCTGTTACTAGGTGTTAAGTAGCAGTTTCATTGCTGCATTCCTGGAGAATGAACAACAGTGGAAGAAAGATGTGCATAAATTTAAAGGGCAAAGCAATTACTCACTGGCTAAGTCACAGAGAAGCTAACTGGGATTTAAGCTGAAACGCTGGGGGAGTGTGCTCACACCAGTTGCAGGGCACCCAGGATGTCTTTTGGCCATGCAGGCACCGGTCAGGAAGGTAAGGGGTGGCCCCTGTAGCTCCCTGGGGTCGCTGAGCTGCCCTGTGCCCCCACCTCCATCACCACCAGCCACTCGACTCAGCGCATCCTCACTAGCCTTCCCAGGTTTTCCCCATTCAGATTTTATGCCTTTTATGCCTTTTTTCTCCCCCTCCAATTCTTGAGCTGCTGATGACCTCCATATCAGAAATCCTTCCTCTCTCTGCTTTTTTCACTGTGTCTTTCTCCAGCCCCTCTCACAGCTCTTTGTCACAACCGAGCAGCTTTCCCAGCAGAGGAGCCAAGGCTCTGCCTTCGGGATGTACCAGCAGCCAGGGCACTCGAGGCGCAGCTTACAGCGGGGTTTAGAGAGAGAAGGCTATAAAAGCATATCCAACAGTATCTCAATTAGCATCTTCCAGATGAAAAGCGGGTTGTCCTGTGAAAGGGTGTCCAGTACAGAGCTAACGCTGAGCTGTGGTACAATACAGATATTTTGCCTTGTTTCACCTGCTCTGTTTTCAATCACGGCTTTGTGAACATTGGCCTGTTTGGTTTTGTTTAATAATATGACAGATCAGGGTGCCCAAAGGCTGGCACCTGCCTTTTTGTACAACATCCTACCTTCCTGTCAGGCAGCTTTCAATTACTGTGCTTCTGTGTGTCCAACTGTGTCTTTGTTAGGAGTGTGGAGATGGCAGTGACAAGCTAGTCTGGTCTTCAGGCAACATCCGTGACACTCTGCTTAACACTCTGCATTTTGTTAGAAGACTTTGCCTGGGGATGTGAAGAACTCAGCCTTTAAGGAATCATGAACCTTTCAGGAGCTGGGAAGCTGGTATTAGAGCTGCACTGGACGCCAGGCGGCCGCGGCAAGGTTCAGAGTTGCGTTACAGTGGATAGAAGTGTCCCGGTGGTATTGATGTGTTCATTCTGAATTATTGTTTCTGTGGCTAATAGAGTGTCCTTAGCTCCTGCACCACGCACAGTTAGTTGCAAATTGATTCTCTGCAGCGGGCTGAAAACCACTGAAATGGTGTTATCATGAGGGCTGTCCTCTGGTTGCAGCAGGCATTTGGGTGTGAGGGTGCCCGCAGGCACAACTTTGTGAAATGACCAGTTCATTTAAGTAAGTGTATATTTTTAAACAGCTTTCCACTGAAAAATCTGTTTCACTGAATTTAGTCTATAGATTTAATAAGATTGAGACAATTCCTTGTAACTATACAATTTCAGCACACACAGATAACATTTTAAATCTTTATTGCTGACTTTAGAGCACTTGGGGAGTACCCAAGTCCCTGTGTTCTACACACTAAAAAGGGAAGAAACTTCTGTGCCGTGTTAGCAGGTCAGAGAGCCCCCAGCTCTGTACTCCAGGCTGGTAATCCTGTGTTTCTCTGCAAGAACCTGAAAACAAGAACATGCAATTAAATCTCATTAGGGGGAAGCACTGAGACACCCTTACACAAGTAATCAAAACTTGCACCAGTCTAACACCCAGGGTTCATTTTAGCTTAAAAGGTATAAGAGCAGCTTGTAGCTTTCTTCAATATTGGTTTCTTTTTGTATGGAAGTTAGAAGACTGCCATAAAACTGCACTGTCTGAATTTGGCAGCCACTTTGAGCCTTCCACTGGCATAAAATGACTCATGGCTACTTTTTTGGAGGACTTAGAAGACAACAGAAGATTCTTTTTTTTTTTACCCCACTGAAAGCCAATGTGTTATGTTCTATATCTCATTGGTTTTTTCTGCTAAGAATAAGTGTACAATAAAATTATAGACGGATGTGATTTTGCCACAGCTTAAAGATATTTTTATGTCCTAGAACCACTAAATAGAGCTGTTACTATTCTCTTGCTATGTAGCTTTTCTAGTTATTAATTACTATTTAAAACCTGCGGGAAAAAACTATGAAGGACAATTTAAGCATTACAGCTCTCTGTTTCTTTTTTCATACAGAATAAGCTTAGGACAGTATGAGGAGGGAAAGAAGCAATTTATGTTAGAAAGTATCTTGTTCTTCCTTTCTATTACAGTTTCTCATCACAAAAAAACCAATTTTTTTCTTTTCCACTGATTCTTGCAATGTGCTGCCATGACAATGTGGCCAGAAAGGAGGGGGGAAAAAAAGATTGTTCTCTCAAAGAATATGGAAGTTAATACAGTGTCTGTCAGATCACTATTCCCTCAACACCAGAGGTCCTTTTGACCTGTGGGAAAATAAATGCTATAGAGAGCTCTGAATTAATGAAGAAAGCAAAATATAGCTTTTTCCATTTACCATTAGTCCACAGAACCGCAGACAAATGTCCCCTTGCAAGCTCAACTTTCAGAGATGTCACCTTTCTCCTGGCACCAGCGATGAGGTCCCCATCTGTGATCCAGCGCATCAGCAGCTGCTTAAAACAAAGCGGGGAGTGTTTTACAGCCCCGCCAGCTGCCGCGCAGGAGAGGAGAGCACGGAGCAAGCTAAAGGGTTAACCTGTTCTCTGTGAGCAGCGGTCAGCCTCCTTCCAGAGCTTTCATGGGTGCTTAAATTCCTGAATCTCTGTATACTGACTGACAGTCGTATTTTGTCATTTTTCCAGTATAGGAATGGCTTCACGATGCACAGAAATTAGAGGGACTGGACTGAGACTTAGCAAATTTACTCCCGTGTTTTCAAAATAGAAACTTTGTCCCAATATAAATCAAATCATTCATGCTAATTGTGTGGTAGAAAATGCCTTTTTCTTAATAGTGTTTGGTAGGTGAACAGGTAAGACAGAGAATATACAAGGTTTTTTAATTCTGATATGGAATGTATTTGAAAGTAATGAATGGGTATAAATAGGACAATTTCTTTTCATAAGCAGCCATTGTACAGTACCTCCCAGTCTTACCGCTGTGAGACTGTAATTAATGTTGATAAATGCTCATGTTCTCTCTGTGCAGCTTGGGCCCACAGACAATTGGTTGTACCAGAGCATGTCAAATCCCACATAAAAATATAGCTATAGATCATTGGGCTTAGGGATAGAGTTGAGACAAGTCAATTTATTTCCATTAGTAGCTGAATCTAGACTTAAAACTCTGGGGGTCCAAGTATTTTGTCCTTGATGGTCTCAGTCTTTCTGGTGAGCTTTGCTATCACTTACGGTGTTCCTGCTAATCCGGCTGCCAACTTCTGAATGCAGTGCCTGTTTTCCACCAGGGCTTGGTGGATATTTAACATGTCTTTAGTTAAATGTCTTCTTCAAATTTTTGAAGGCAGAATTCCTGTACCTTAAGATGGTGTGCTACCTTCTGATGATTGCCACTTTGTCAGAAATCCTCATATGGAGACAATAAACTTTCAGCTTTCAGAATCCATGGGTAGGACTCACAGGTGTGACAGGATTCAGAGTTTATCCAATGATACTTTTTCTTTTTTTGCTTTGACAATGACACTGGTCCATGTATCCGTTTCAATTGGCCTTTTTTGCTTCTATCAAGTTCTGATCAGTTTTAACAATATAATAGAGATCCTGTTTGCATGTATTTTGGTTTTCTTCATATACTTTATGTATCTCAAAGTGGACCACAGAAGGACTATTTTTTTCATCCATTTTTTTCTTCTTACAGGAAACACTATATGATTGACATGTTCTATTAAAACATATCTAGATATTCATTAATTCAATTTTAACGGGAGCAGAGTTTCATTATATATCTGAGTTTACTTTAACAATGCTTTATATTAAAATTTCTGTTAGTACTGTAGCTGCCTTCTCAGCTAAAGAGGACATAAAATTCCTGGGTTTAAAAACCTTGACATTTCAGATAAAGACAGAGCCAAGGACCGCGATTTCCATTTGATTCTGCGTGATCTGCTTTTGGGCTGGAAGAAGGAAAGAAATGTAAGAACTGTTTGTTGTAGACCCTTTGGTCCAAACCTGAAAGGGTGGCTCCTGCCACGAGGATGGAGGGAGCAGGAGGGGGTCCTGGGCTGAGGCAGAGTTAGCCCGAAAGAGAGAGATGAGCCTTCCTGCTTGCCTTTGTCTCACCAGATCTCTCCTCTTCCCGTCCTTCCTCCCACCCTTCCTCGTGCTCCATGTCACTTCCATCCCTAGTTCCTATGTGGAACTGGTATTGTGTTCCCAACACTGGAGAGCAAGCAAAAAGGACTAAAACTGCTTCTGCTGACAAGTGTTAATCAGGCTTTAACCAGACAAAAGGAATAGAAGTGTCAATAGATCTCGCATACCACAACCAGCCTGATAGCATCATTTTCCTAACAGTTATTGTAATTGAATTGTTGCAAAGTAAAGAAACATTTCAAATGAAGTGTTTGTGAAATCAGACTTTCATTATTTCTTGCTTTCTTGTAACTGGAAGGTGTGTTTTTTAATTTTAATGGCTCGGTAGTTTTGAGGGGGGAATCCTTTTAGCATTTGCCTTTTCGGTGTTTTCTCATAGATCATGTACAATGGGCAGAAAAGAAGCAAATCTAACATCTAATGAGCATCACTGATAAAGAAAAAAGAAGGGCAATTTTATTTGCAAAAAATGACAAATGTTTCCATTAAGTAACTGGTTAGAATATTCTCCTTTTATTCTACTTCTTTCTTTGTTTTACAAATACTGTGTTTTAAAAGAAGACATCCCAAACCACAGAATTAATCAGCTTGAGATAGTTGGGCTTTGAAAGCCACTTCTCATTGTGCATTTGTGTGTCTGAAGTTTTTTCTGCAGTGTCTCCAAAGCACAAAGAACGAGTTCTGACAGTGAATACTGCCACTTTCTTAGGTGACTGAAATGTGTCCTGAAACAAACTAAATTTTGATCACAGTTGCAAGGGATGGTCAAGGTCACTCAGGGTTTAAAAAAAAAAAATAAAGGCAGTGTCAAACTAAGTGATTTTTCATGTTCCTTAATAGAGTTTATTAATGACTGCATTAAAAAAAACCCATATTTTCAGAGACTGTCTTCAAATGTGAATGTTTAATCATAAATCTGGGAAACCTAACCAGCTGTCCTTTTTCTGTCTTCTACCTGTATGCGAATTCTATGCAATTTATTATGCTCTGGGTTTCATTTAAAAACAACTGCTTTAATATTTTTTAAAATCACTTCAGTTATTCTGTGTAATAAGTGTACAGTAAGCTCTGTGCTTGGAAGTACAAACACATATGATGAGGGGTTGGGAAACCTACTTATGAAACACATTTCAGCATCAAACTTCCAAATCGTTGTAATAGAGAGTGACTGAAATTGATTTTAAAGTTCTAACAGGTGGTTTGAGAGCGACATACTGGATTCTGATCTGAATAAAAATGTTAAACATTTTTGCACCTAAAGACTTGAATTCTTTAGGCTATGGTTTTGCTGATTTTGGAGATCACAGGAGCACTTGTTTTTCAGAGCTGTGGAAGGACAGGGTACGGAACACATCTTCAAAGCTCTTTTGTCTCAAAACAAGTGGCCTTGCTGGAGATCACTGCCTTTTTTCTGTGCTTCTTTTTTCATCATTTACTGGGAACATGCTTGTAGTCAGTTCTTCCCGACTGTGAGAAGTTAATCTAGAGAAGCAAGTCTCCTAGTTTGCTTTCTCTATGTCTTCTCTCTGGAATCTGTTGGCAGCATTTTCTGAGATTTTGTTAGGTAATATATTTTGTCCTTTATTTGCTTCTTGACAAATGTATGGGCAGTTGACATTCCCTTTTTCCTGCTGAGTCATGTGGTTTTGGTGATTGTCTTAGTTGTTCAAATGAAACCTGTGTACCATTAAAAAAACATAACGGTTAATTCTAATTCTGGCAAGATCTTTTCTTACAGGACTGTGGGTTTTTGCTCAATATGTTCTTAATGTTTGCTGCTGGCAGCTTTTGCCAAGAGTGTTAATAAGACTCATAATTATTTTGTCTTAAATATTTGTTGGTTGGTGGATTCTCCAGGGAAATCATGTAAACCTATGAACTCGGAAAGGATGTTTTCTCATAAAGTGTTCTGTTATACTAATATACGTTACAGGTATTTTGTAGTGGAATTAGTTGCTTTGCCGTAGTCAAACGCAGGCCATAAGGAATTGATAGAGGTGTTGCTTCTGAATCTGAGCTTTGTTACTCGACTGCTCACACTTTGAGCAGATCACTTGAGCGATCTCAGCTGATACAGACACTTCATTGGGTGTGCTGGTGTTTTACCTGGTGTCTGGTCAAGTTGCGTCTAATTAAGAAAGAATTAAGCAGATGTCTTGAGAGAGCATGTCCTGACATTGTATTTTAGTGATAGTTATTAAGCTCTGGTAGCAAAAAGACAATGAGAATTTTCACCTCCTTATTTCTTCATACAAAATCCTTTTTCTTTTTAGTTGAATTGAACATGTTGTAGCAGCTGGAATGGAATTGGAATAGGAGATATTCCTTTTTAACTGCAGGACTTGCCATTTTCAACTATGTTCCATTTTCTGTTTTTCAGGCATTTCTTGTTTAAGACATCGTCTGGAACTACTCCACTCTTCAGTAGTTCTTCCCCTGGTTACCCATTGACCTCAGGAACAGTTTATACTCCACCTCCCAGACTGTTACCTAGAAATACATTCTCCAGGAATGCATTCAAGCTGAAAAAACCCTCGAAGTATTGTAGCTGGAAATGTGCTGCTTTATCTGCAATTGCTGCTGCAGTCCTGCTTGCCATCCTGCTAGCATATTTCATAGGTAAGGCTGTGTTTTCTCTGTCAAATCTCACGGCGATGTCAGCAAATGGAAATTCAGCAGATAAAAGTATGCTCAGTCTGTTTCACAAATTTGTGTTCTTAATGAGCAAAGAAAATTGGGGAAAAACAAAATGTTCAAATCCTCATCACTGTTACAAGAGCAGTGGAAGCAAGAAACCAATCCAGAGATCTCAATGTGCAGTCTCACATGCTGTCCTTAGAGAAAAGAACACAAAATAATTTTGATCAATAAGTCAGCCTGTATCTGTCTGTGTGCCTAAATTCCTGGTGGTGTTAGATCTAAATAGTTAGATAGTTCCATTTTTTAAGCAAAAAATATAGAAAGGAAATTCTAAATGTTGTGCTTATTCCCATTATTAATATCTTAATACTGATCACACCATGTATTAATTCTTTCTGTGGTCTTTCAAGATTTTTTTAATGTGCTTCTGTTATTTTTTCTTTCTTAATTAATTTCTAATTCCCCCTCATTGTCTGTTGTTTTGGAGGTTTTTCTGAGTGTCTACGCAAATGAGCTGTGTGTTTTGTACCTTTTACAGTGCCTTCAACAGTATGTTGATAACATTGACATAATGAACAAACACTCTAGCTTCTCTGAGTAAACAACAAAATTATGGTAGCCTGTCAATATTTTCTGTTAATACTTTCCAGACCTATTTTGTGTGGCTTTTAATTCATCTCTGAAACTCTTCTCATATATAGTGCTCAAAAGACCTGTAAAGAGGTACTGAATTTTCACCCTACTATCTCCATTTGAAGAGAATTTTTTATTTTTTTGGATCCTATATAATGTGACTCCACAGGATAGACACTATTTTCTGAGGAAATCCCATTTTCGTACTAATGAGCTTCCATATATAATTAATATCTAGAGTAGTAAGAGAGAGCTGCCCAGTTCCTTTATTGCTGCTGTGTCTTTAGGCCAGGCCTGCATCCCAGCATGCTCAGTACTACAGAGCGAACCGTCTTTCTGCACCGCTCACCTCAGAAGAATAACAGGCTTAGTTTGATATATAAATAAAAAGATTGGAGAGCACATGATTTATTGAACCTGACAGTTATCATACAACAGCTCTCTGTTTGAGTGATTATGCACATGGGAAATGATATGCTGCAAGTTGAATATTTTAATCATGTGCATAACTTTGAAGTGATGGATTATGAAATGTATTTTTCCGTGGTATTTAGGTTACTGTAATCTAAAGCAAAGCTTTGCGACATGGTTATTGCTTTATACACTTTCATATACTGTCTAAGACAAGAGAGAATGTAAGCCAATGCATTTTCCCTTAATAATTGATGAATGATCTATCATTTCAAGTAATGACATAAGTGATCCGTTTTGACAGAAGTTTTTGAGGTCTTCTTTCCTGACTGAAGAGTGATGAGTACAATAGAGTTAGCTAGTGACCATGAGAAAGCAGGGTCTGGGAAGAGAGTGTTGGCTTAAGGATTAAATAATGAGAAGTTACCTAACAAGCGTCATGCCTTACGCAGTAAAGATTAAGTATATTGAAGAGTAGCCGTCAAAACCAGAAAATAGCTGCAATTAATTCTGTGAATACATTTGATAGATCCGCTGTGATCATAATAGGAAGTGATGGAAAAGACAGAAAAGAAAGAAGAAAAAAAAAAAGAAATTGCATTGCCTTAGGTGCAACAGAAAGGTAAAAGGGAGGTGCTTTAGGCCATTCATTAATTTAATTCCCTTATTCTCAGCGAAAACTTGTCAGATTCATTCCACATGAGAGAGCAGGTGTAAGACCATCAGCTATAAGCTAATCCACCCATCAGATTGCTGGGACTTGCTGTCCTCCCATGGTATGACTTAAGGTGCTTGACACTTAGGGCACTAAATCATCTCCTTGTCCTGCAGTTCCCTGGAGGGTTACCACCTCCTGGGCACGTGCGGAACTTGAGTCCTGGGAGAAGTATCTGCTCTCACAGGGAAAGGGCAGCAGTGCAAAATACCAGCTGTCCCACTCTTCTGCAGCTCTCTTGGAGCTCCTGACCTGCTAATCCCTGAGCTCCAGCGAAGACAGAGTAACTCTGTCTTGCTGTGTCAGGAGAAAAAATGTTCTTTCTGTTTTCAAAACGGGTGACCAGAATAATGTTCAAATCAGACTGAAATCCCAATTCTGTCCTAATCATTGAGACAGTGGGAAGGCGAGAGCTGTTGATCTACCAGGAGAGCTGGCAGTCTTGGGATGAAGAGAAACATTAAGTTCCCCCAAGACATGCAGGAGGGAATACTCCATTTTGGAGTAACATCTCCTGATGGATTTTGCTGTCAGAACTTCAAGCGCAGGAGAGGCTTTAAAGGTGCTGACAATGTTTTTCTGCCATACACGTACACGAAGAAAATTTCTCGCTCTTCACCATAGCAGAGGTTTTATCACCGGGGTTACATCGGCTAAAAGTAATAGTTATGGAGAAAGTCATCAAAATTTGCAGCAAATGGTTCTGCTGCTTAGGTTTGTCAATATATCTAGGCTTTCTGAAGATGATCACATCAATGCTAATCAAGACTTTTGCAGGACTAAATGAGAAAGGCAATGCTGGCAGATATGAGGTAAATTGTATTGAAAGAATACTTTGAAGTTCTCGTAGTCTTCAGGAGTTCTAAGTAAATTGTCCAATAATAAAAGAGATGGGAGGAATTGATATGGATAGATCATTGAAAACACGCTGTAAACATGGGATTTTCAGAGGACTGCCAGAGATTATGGGTGACATGAAAAAATTTGTAACGAGGGGCAATTTATAGGGACAAGCAAAAAAAGTATCATGATCGATAGAAAGAATAAATATTTAAAAAATATTAAGGCATTCTGATTGCCTTTCTGATAACACACAAATAAAAATACAGTTAATGAAATGAAAAGGCAGTATGTTTAAAGCTTTAAAAATAAATACATAGTGCATAATAACCTTTGGAAATAATTGGTGTTAAATAAAGTGCTGAGATGTTAAGAAGTTAAACATTTGTCAAAATAATGACAATGTATCTTGTTAGAAGGAAACTTTGGTTTTTATTTTCTTTTTTAAGATGCATGTAGACTGATAGTTTAGATCATAAAATGCCATTCAAGTTTGGATATTTAAATAGACAGTTTCCTCGTTACCTGAGTTTTCCTAAGTCTTCCTCTTAAACTTTTCCTGACTGATGTCTGGGAAAAAAATTCTGCAGGTCGGTGTGGCACTGGTCTGCTGTCATATGGCATCTGTGTGTGCAAAATAGACTTGGTTTTGTGTGTGTACAGTTTTTTGTCTTAGACTTACTATTCTATACCTGAATTCCTTTACTCTGACAGAGTTTCTGCAGAGACTTTGACACGCATCAGAGTCATTGGGTTGAAAGTCAATCAAGCAACTTTGTGCAGTTTTTGTTAAAGGGAAAAAAAGTCAGGTAATTTCCATAAAAAAAGAGCATTTTAAGATGTTTCCATGGGTGTTACAGTATTTTTAATAGCAGAGAACAGGAAAAATTCACTTCAGTTAACTTTTTCCTTATGTGGCATACAAAATGTTGTCTGCATATTTATAGCCAGGTTTATCACTTCTCTCTCGTTCTTCAGTAGCCAGATGTGAAAGAAATGCAGAGTATAAGCTGGCAGCATTGCACAACGTTTTGGTGAATTCCAGCAGGCAGTATGTAAATAAAATTGTCCTGCAGTCCTGTCTGAGACATACATCCTTTCACAAAGCCCAGGAGTTATTCCTATTATCCTGGGGTGACATATGAAGAATGTATAACCAGCCATTCAGATTAGGACATCCTGAAGATATTGGACTGGTGGTAAAACCCAGTTACAAGAAAGTAATTTATAAAGTGTCAAAAGGAGAGCATATACCACACATATTGTCTTTGTCAGAGTGTTCACTTCAGAGGTTAAAGGAGTGATGAAAGCATTTGTCATGTTAAATTAGTTTTTAGCTCTTCAGATTCATGCCAAACTTGGGGGGGGTGGGGGGTGGAATAATATTAAAAAAGAAGAAAGAAGGAGAGGAAAAAGAGTCACCTTGTGTTTTTCACAAAGTAACTGCTGCCAAACATAAATACCACATTTTTGTAAGCCCCAACACTGCTCTGGTTTCTGCCAATCTAAATTTGAGCATCAAAGAACATTTGACCATCAACATGTCACTATGTTAAAAGTGTGGTAATTTAAAGTATTTAGACTTTCCTTTGGGGAAAAAAAAAACCCAACCTGTTATTTCCCATGGAAATTAAATGCTACAATGGGTTTAAAGATGCTCCACTTCAAAATAGTATCCTGAGACTCATACTGATAACTTTTAGAGTACTGGTGCTATTTTATCCAGTGCTACCATGTGCAAGGAAATACAGGGGGAAAAAAGGAAAACGACAGAAAGAAATTATAAGAGTGGCATGTTTGCACTACATCTTTAGTGCATGTGTTGCACATGAAAATGTTATTACTCATTTATTCTTCTGTGTTATTTGGCCTTAAAGACACATAAAGTCTAAGAGAAATTTTGGTTTTCTGCATAAACTTAAAACAATACATTGACTTCTGTGCTCTCTGTGCTATAGAAAGTGCTGAATTGCCAAAGGGTCTGGCAGTTTATTAAGAAATGAAAATGCCTTTTTTTATTATTCCCTATATATATTGAAAATTAGAGCCTGAAAAATCACTGTGTACATAGCAAATATTTTGGTAAATTTCTTGCTATTAGAAAGCATCAAAGTAAGTGTTTTAAGGATAAAAGACCTGTAGGCAAATAAATGGTTAAATTTTTTTATTATCCCTTTTGTACCCACAGAAGTATTAATTTGTTTCTGTGACAGTCAGGCAATAAAATCTATGGTTTCTGAAAAAAAAACTAGACCTGGAAATAGAACTCTCATCTTACTCTGCATTAAATATGTGTACATACCATAGTTTGCATAAAATTGTATTCTACAGGTGTTGATATCAACTTGAATTATTTTCTTCCCACAAATAAGTCAGATATTTGCTAATGTAAGTGCTTGCGTGAAGTTTCTTCTTAATTCATATTTGTAATTTCTTCTACTCGAAAGTCCACTTGTCTTTTTGACCCTGATTCCAGAGATCAGGATTCATCCAAACAGTTTGCTCAAGTGGTGATCATGTATCAATTGATTTTTTTTTCTCCCACTCTGATTATTTTTGATGAATGAGAACTTACATTTCATTTGGTTTGTTAGGTTGCATTTGTTGTTTTTCCACTTGTAGAGTCAGAAAACCACTGTCTTGTCTTGTCCAGACTTCACTGAAATCAAATATGCTAGACGTTTTGGGAACCAAAACTGAAAAAAGGGAAAATCATGCGAAGCTGAAACCTCTGAGGGAGAGGTCACTGGCTGCCAGTCACTGCGATCAGAGTCACTTCAAATCAATGTAAACCAAGGGAGCTCAGCGTCTTGCAAGATTAGCTGATGACAGAAGGTTCTGTTCTGAAATTTGCATCAAATATAGGTGTCAGTTAGGGGGCAATAATTAAATTTTAGAATATGCCTGTCATATTCTAAATGTCACACGTTCAGTGATTCATGTTGACTGATATCTGTCAGTTGGAGAGAGAAAAGAGTAGCAGTAGCTCAGTAAGTTTGTCTGATGCTACCTCTCAGAAGAGGCTTTGAGCCTTTCAGGGACAAGCGTCTGGCCCCATTCCCTAAGAGAGCTATGAATTAGTGCTGGGAATCGCAGAGCCTGGCTCCAGGAGCCTTAGATGTGACTTATGAGCCCAGCAAGTGTCTGTTTCACAGTCCAAAGGTGTGAGAGATTCATGAGGTGAAGGACACAATTTTCCTAGAGACAAAATGCTCCAGCTGCTGGTTATGCATAATGCCACAAAGAACAGGAGGATTTTTACATGAAATTACTTGGGTACGGTTTGCCTCTGCTTTTCCCGAGTCAAAAATAAAAGCTTGATCTCCAGATTTGTTCTGTCGCTGTACCTGTTGTTTTGCCAAGCAGAGATCTCCGAGATAATGGAAGTGGCTGCCTTTCAGCGTGAAGGGCCAGTCTTATTCGCCTGTTCTATTCTCTTTCTCTTTGTTGAGGATTTTCATACAGTAAAACCTCAGCGCTTGAAAGGAGAGTGAGAGTAATGTTGCCATAACTCAGAAAGCGCTATCCCATGCTTAGCGCTGGAAATTGAAAACCCTTTCTGCTTATCTACCAAGTCAGATGAACATACTCTGGGACCTTGGCAAGAAACAGGAGACCACGAGAATGTCTTCTGTTGTGTGTTACTGGAGTTGTGTTTTGAAGGAAACAATTTTTGTTTGTTTTTTTAATGCATATTGCCCAGCTCAATCAAGGATGGGTCTGAGAAAATGTTCTTGACAGATGCTGGTAGTGCTCCCCAGAAGCTGTTAAAATGTATTGCTGTGAACTTGAGTAAAGTAACAACTGCCTAGATGATGCTCGAGCTACTGCCTGGTGCTGTTCTACTCAAAACATGTGGGGTGGTAGAGGTTAATACCAGACAAATGAGCAATGGGATATAATGGTGTAACAATGGCTAACTGGAAATTTTAGAGAGATAATGTTTGAAATTGGTAGCTTAGTAATACAATTATTATTTATACATAACAGGTTTTGCCTTTTTCTTCTCAAAGCTGCAAGAATGGCTTCCTCAGACGTCCTTGCTTTTATTTTATTTTATTTTATTTTTAGCTCAGTTGTGAAGCACACGCTCTACTTCACATGTGCTGCTGTTGTCCTACCACGCACAAACTAGAAAATACCTTGGGTTTCACAATGGCTGTGGAACAGAGCCTATTCTCACTTTCATCAGTGCAAATATCAAATATTATGAATTTTTTTGTACTCCAGGATTTACTCCCAGAATCACAGGTATGAAGTTTTGTCAGGGCAAAGAGATAGCACAGATAAGTAGATGCAAAACAAATCTTGCAGGAAGTCAGGGGGAAAAATGATGTGAAAGCTTTGAGATAGTTTAGCGAGACATGCTTTATAACCCAGCCCAACATAGTAAGATGAGACCATTTTTCAGGGGAAGGGTGAGCATAAGGGATATTGGAGATTAAATTTTGCTAATATAATGCCAAGTCAGAGATACCTACCAAATAAACCTGTGGTCATTCTCTTTGAGAAGTCAGTGTTCAATATCAGTGTAAAATGTCTCATTTCTCCCTAGGGAAACATTCCTCTGTTAGCAGCTATTTATATGGAGATCACCAGTTGATCATTTATGGATTCGTTTATATTCATTATTTGTTGGTGTGCTACTTTGTTAACTCATTGTGTTGTTTTGCACTTAGCCCAGTTACAGATTTATTCAAGTGTAGAAGTATATTTGCCTTTAGGAATATAACTATTGCTCAGTGGTTATAGGAATATATATATATTCCTGTATATATATAGGAATATATATATAGGAATATAACTAGTGCACAGAAACAGCAGATTGAAAGATGTGACATGGATTTTGTAAATGTGGCTAATGGAGCTCTTACAACACTAATACGAAAGCCATGCAAAAAAAAACCCTACAAATAAAAATACTTCAGTGTACTAAAGAGACAAGAGACTATTCACAGAATATTCAAGGAACTTGCAGTTGGACAAAATACAAAAATAGGAATTAAATTCAAGTTGTGAAAATAATAAGACATAGTAACAGACTACAGAGATTACAGAGCAAAAGAAGTTGAACAGTGGGAAGAGAAATGACAGATCACTATGAAATGACAGAAACCTTTACTCACCATATAATACAATGTCATGAAATTACTTCCTTTCAGTAATTTAAAACACTGCTTAAGAAACAGGTTTGGGGTTCATTTCAGCTTTTGCTTATTCAGGCTTTAATTCTATGTAGTCTTGCCGCGTCATACTTGGAGTTAACTGGTCAATTCACTACTCAGATACAAAAAAATCCCAGCCATTTTATACATTCTATATGTCTAGTAATAAAGTCATTGACTTACCGAGTCAGTGAGTTTGAATACAAAGCACAACGTAGTCACGTTATATTGTGCCTTGTTGTTAATTCTTTACATGATAGCCTTGTAGTTATAGTCAGGGAGAATAGCAGCTTCCATGACAATCTAGCTGATCCCTGGGACAAATTTTGCACTCCAGATTTAAGTTTACAAGGTTATAGGATAATTCAGATTGGAAGAGATGTCTGGAGGTCTCTAGTCCAATCTTCTGCTGGTCAGCCCAGCCTGGTCTTAAGGACCTCCAAGGGCTGAGACTGAGCAACCCATTCCACTGCCTGACTGTCCTCATGGAGAATGATTTCCTCCTATCAAAGCTAAGCCTTGTTTCAATGTATATCCTTTTCTCTCATGCTCTTACCATATATCTGTCTTCTTGATGACCTGTAGATATCGGCAGGCTGCTTCTAAGCCCCTGTAGCCACCTCATCCCCAGGCTAAACAAACCCAGATCCCTCAGCTCTTCCTCCCAAGGCAGGTGCTCCAGCCCCCAACCATCCTCATGTTCTCCCCTGGACTTGCTTTGGTTTATTGATGGATGCAGTTATCCTAAAAGCAGATTAATGAGTATAGAGCAGATGGGAATAATCATCTCCCCCAATCTCCTGGCCATGCTTCTGTTCCTACAGCCCAGGGTATTGCTGGCCACCTTTGCTGCCAGGGCATATTGCTGGCTCATGTTTGGTGCTCCATCCACGGGGACCTCAGGGCCTTTCCCACATTACTGCTCCCCAGCCAGTCAGTCCCCAGTTCATACCACTGCATGGAGTTACTGCCATTTCTAGTAATTTGAGGCGTTTTTGCCTGAATAATGAGGAGTGCCAGACTCTAAGACGTGTTGTCCTTTCACTGAGTATGAGGGAATGTTTGTTTTCCACAACAGAATTTGACCCTGATGGGTATGGGCGAGCCAAAGCCTATTTTAGTTAATACAGTAAGGGGTGTAGGAAGGGGAGGCTCCTTTTTTGACTGATATATATACTTTCTTAATATTCAGGGAATTCTAGTCCTACTTCATTTCTCATAATTCTTTCTGACGTCAGAAGCTTGAATTACAATGCCAAAATGAAGAATGTAGTTGGTTAGAAAAATCATGTTTTGACTTGTATGTTGAGCAGATTTGATAATGAGAGAATCACCACTGAGCCCCACTGTGTGATTATTAGACACTATTAGTGTCTTTATCTTGGCTATTACTAAATAATTACTAGAAAAGACAAGCATTTGTATTAATGTAGTCCATGAGTGGAAAAGGGATTTCATTCTCTTTATGTTGATGTTACTAGACCTTACATCTGGGTTTAGTTTGTTTTCTTTTCTGGGATGTCCAGATTTATAACCCTGTGTTGTGTTGAATTTTTAAAAGGTAATATACATAATGCATAAGAGTGCTGCAGTTAATTTAATTTTAAGCTTTTTTTTAATTTGCTGGTTGGTTGATCAGCTGATTTCTTCCAACATTTTACTTACTAAATACTTTCTGAGGAAAGCCACAGAACAGAAGATGTTTTCAGATACCAATGGCAATGTGGTGGAATAGGTTTCCATTTGGTGGATGAGAAGGGGAACCCTGTTTCTGCGGGACTTTTATTTGCCTTGTAGGAATTGACCTAGATTAGACAAGGCTCTTTGGGAGGTCAGTCAGTCTATTGCACAGGTGCTGCCTGTACCTGCATGTTAAAAGTGGTTTTGTTTAAATCTGAGTCTACTGCAATATTTGTGCACTTACATTTTATATTTTGTATATTTCCATCTTCTCCTTTGAATTTTAATCATTCCTCCTGCCAGAGGCTTCCTACTTTCTTTGAGGTGCAGGTGACTGGATATAACTAATCTAGTAATCAGAGGCTGAAGAGTTCTATGAGGAAGGCAGGAGACAATCAGAAGGCCCTATCCATGGCTGCTTCAGTTCAGCATGAACTGCTGGTTCTCAGCATCCCACTTTGGCCACATAAACCAACTTTAGCCCAATTGTACCAGCAGAAAGTGTGAAGCCAACTTGCTGCTATCAAAGCTCTGGGACTGTAGCTGAAATACTTCTGGGTAGTCAGAAGAACAAAGTTACAAATCTTTAAATTTTAAATCAGGAACTTTGTGCTACAGCTGTGTTTCCTAAATATGGAAACCATGAAACCCCTGTGTAATTCTAGGGGAGCGAGTTTGATCTAAGGCATGTGGTTTATCAGCAAACTCAGATTTTGCTCCCGACTGTTGGAATCGGTCTCAACTGAATTGGAGCTGTGAGGGTAATGTTTTCTTTTGCAGAAGAAAGGAGATTCTTCTGTAAGAGCGTACTGTTGCTAGACGATTTCTGTGTTCAGTTATTAATAGTCTTTAAAGGAGAGGGAAACAGTGCTTGATATGCTGAGAAAATTAATAGATGCTGGAAAGTCGTCAGGAGTACATAGCAAATATCCCAAGGCAATACAAGGGCAGGTGTGAACTTGCGACATCTCTGCTGGCCTGTGGTAAATGCAAAATACTTTAAAGTGAAACAGAAGTTAAACAATTTCACAGCAGGCATGCTAACAGTTACCAGGGAAAGGCAATGCAACATCATAGTCGCATTTACCTCACAGTAATGGGTTATTATGCCTATATCATAGAAATTCTTCTCCGAGGAGAGAACTGTGGATGTTTATGGGAATGTGGTGCAGAGCTGGGACCTAAAAATAGAGAATCGTGTTAAAATTGGCCACAAGGCAGCAGAGAGCACAAAGAGAAAGGAGATGCAATTTGGGGCCATAAGATTTATTGAGCCAAAGGTTTATTTCACCTGTTGTTTCTTTCTTCATATATATCCCCTTCTACATCTTGATACTCCATTAATCACTGAAATGCAAAACCCCAACCACGTGAGAAAAGCAAAAGGAAGAGCCCATAATGAATGGAGCCTGCTCATTAAAGAAAACTCAGGGATCTGATTAGTCTTACTCTTGCATGGGGAGTTTTTAACTTTTTTTGGACATTTTAATGTCATTTTAACTCTTAAAATAATGTTACTGTCTTTAAACCCAGAATTTAATTTGAACCTTAAAAACCATCAAAGTTCTTTAACATGGGTCAGGGATTTGGGGCTTGGTTCATTAAAAGTCTTAGGGTCTTTTCACAAGAAGAATTTTTCTGCACCTCCAGAGGCTTCCTGAAAATCCTAAAATAAATAACAGAAAAATAGTGATTTAAAACCTAATTTCTAATACAAACCAGACCTGGCTGTCTAGATGAAGAATAAGCTTCAATAAATGGGAGACAGACGCAAGCCTCTTCAGTATGAAGAGTAGCGAGGATGCAGAAATAGAAATAGGTTTTTCATTACATGAGGGATTATGCTTGGGCCAGAAATGCCAAATATTCTGTGGACCGCAGCTGCACTTTCTGCCTGCTGTTGTATTAGCTGGTAATAGTAAAACAATGATGTGAAGGTGGAGACAGCTATTTGTTCTCAGAAATACAGAAAAGTTGTTTTCCTTTTCTTTGCTTGGATTGCCGTATTGTATGCCCAGGCCTATCTTAAACTTCTCTTCTTTTGCAGCAAATGGGCTACAAAATAAAATATACATTCTCCTTGAGTGCCACCTGAGGATCTACGTACAGCTGCTGATGTGCTCCCTTAGCCAATTTTTTCTTCTGTCGTTGTGACACTCCTTAGTCAATTCAGGGCCTCGTTATTTGCTTGCACAACCTGGGCCATTGCAATTGCCTAAGCAGCCACGGGCAAGTGCCGCCAATTAGGCCTGGGGCTCAAGTAGTGTGTTACTGGGACTGAAAGCAGCGCACTTCCAGACATTCAAGAAAACAGCAAGATGCATCTTGCCACTTGATTGGTTTTGTGTCATTGGATCAGCACTACCCACTCTCATTTGAACAGAGAGACTGGAAATAGTATTGGTTTTCAGGATGTAGTTTGGTGAAGGGTTTCACTCAATCTCATCTTAGAATATTTGTGACGGGAAATTACTGAGGTTGAAGTGCTGTGATTTTCATCTCTTCTTTTACATTTTATATAGAACTTTGACAGAATGAGTTTTATCTTCTGCTTTAGGACAAATAAAGGTTTAACAACATCTAATATACGCAGCTCTCTTCATCTTTAGGTCTTTTATTTCTTTCCTGTCAAAAATCTATGCATGTTCTTTCTATAAAAATCACTGTGAAAACAGTCTGCTTTAACTCTATTTCACTGTGCTATGAAGTATTGTTTTAATATGTTGTTTGACTTTTTAAAGTGAGCACTCATAAATCACTCATCTTTTCTCCCATATTTACCAGCAGAAAACTGTGAACAGCTAGAACAGAAAAAGGCTTTTAAACACAGTGCGATTTGTTTAACATTGATTTGAAACTCCTGGGATACTAGATACACGACAGGTAAATTGAAAGAGTGGGAATTTTCTTTGCTTCCACTCTGTGTGCATCTGAAAAAAATACAGTTTTGACTGTGGTTTCCACGATTTGAGAAACAGATATTTAGTATGGAATTCACCATTTTGGAATTCCTGGATGCCAGTTTCAGAGTTATCCGCGTCCCAACCTGCATTTCAACCCGAGTCTGAAGTAGGAGACCTCTCAGTAGCTACTTTTAGCAGAACAGCATTTGCTGATGTTCAGCACAGCTGAGGGGTTAGGTCCTTGGGCAGATGTTACTCTGCTGGGAAAATCTGTGCAGTCCCTGAGCTCATTTTGGCAGTGCCTTTTTCAAGGGCCCCAGGGACACGGGAAAAGAGTGAACTGCAGGTTGTGGGTTTGTGCTACAAATTCTCCCCTGCCAAGCGCCAACAGCTCTGAGTCCTGGACCTTGGGCTGTTAGTTCACGTGGTGGATGTCTTTGCCTGTACCTGTGACCAGTGCACACGCAGTCATTTCCCAGGGAAGGGACAGAACATGACCTTGGACTGACTCCGTAACATCCATCCTATTTTTTAACTTTTGAGTATGGAGCCGTATGCTGAGCACAGATCTTAGCTTTCCCTAATAGAATGATCCAAACCAAAGCTCTTGGGAATTCTAGTTCTCTTAACATGTAGATTAGGGTTTTTTTCAGCTGCCTGCTATCCTTTACATACTCTTAGCAGACTTTGTTTTAAATGCTCTCCATGAACAGCTTCTGCTGCGTACTACAACTTGTATACTCTGACAATCCCAGAGCAGCTGGCAAAAGAGTATATGTAAAGGTTACATATATTGCATACCTTGCTTTTTCTTTAGTACACTCATGACTCTGGAATTGTCTATATTTTTTTGCAGTTGTACAAAGCAGTTTCCAAAATCAGGGGTTTGACACATGGGTAAATCACTGAACACAGCAGATCACCAGTAAGTTTCTGCATGGATGCTTTTAGCCAAAATTTGCAAGTTTTCTTATTCAGTTTTACTGTGTGACCCCAAATCTTTATGTTTTCAGAGACAAAAGACTTCTGTATTTCTCAAGAGGCAAATTAGGCATCAAATACCAAGGGTAAGATACGGGGTTTTGGAGGTAGCAGTAATTCAGTCTTTTACTTTGCTCAGTAAATGTACTCATGAAAATCTTCAGATGAAGAGTTTACTGATTTGACCAGCGGACGGGAGATGGGCTTTGACAGTAAGTTGGTAGTTTTCATCAGTCACTGTTTAGCTCATCTCCATCGTAACGGTTAGGCACGGGCGTACTTGGAGATAAAGGTGAAGGCATACAGGTGTATTGAAGACAGTGAATTTTTTTCTCCCTTGACTGGAAACTTAAACACAATCGTGTCCTTTCTTGGCTGAAGGAAAATACAAAATCCTTGATGCTTTCTCCTCACTTGAAGCATCTTTAGGGCTTCTTCCAACCCTCTTTTGCTGGGATATCTTTTGCTAAATACTATTTCTGTCAATGTGCACACACACTATGTGTGTTCAGTCTTTAGTAAGTCATGCTGCTTATCAGTGCCAGCTGTGGACTGAGGGAGGCCTTTGAAACCCCCGTGTGTCACCTTCATGAAAATATCCCCTTTGTCAGCTGAGGAACTTGAAATCCTGCAATCATTATCCCCAGTTTTCAGTAATATAGATGCCCTTCTTGCCATTTACAAATTGAGACATTATTGCTTAGTATAAAATGCCATTTCAGTTTGAACTCTCTGACTAGTCTGGTAAGATAAAGATAATATTATTCTATGATAGTTTTACCTTTTAAAGCTTTTTCTAAATATAAACAGAGTTTTTTTCCTAAAGCGTTTTCTTGGAAGTCAAAGGTCTGGATTGAAATGGCAAGTTTATAATAGAGGTTGGGCTGCAGATTATGAAAAGGCCAAATTTGTAGTAGACAGAATTATATTATATATGTCTCTAGTTTGCTTGTTGTTTGTGTTTATGTGTATAGATATCTACAAATCGAACTGATTCCTATATGTATATATTTCACTGATTTCTTTCACCTGCTTTTTGTTGGGTGTTACTAGATGCACATGTCATATATAGATAATCCTTTGTGCTGTACTAAAAATAACTAATATTGCTATAAATTGACAGAAACAATGAAAATATTTCCCTTGGTCTTTAGCTAGTTTATGTATTTGTCAGAATTTTACCCTTGACTCATTCTTGAAAAAATTCCTCATGTACCTTTCTGAAGTTTGTTGGAAATGCACGTGTAAGTCAGGAATGGGAAAATGAATCATAGCTCATGTAGGCTTTTCTTTGGTGAAATTCACAGTATCTCAAAGAGTTCAATATGTTGGAATAATCTAGTACATATTGGCCATCAATACTTATTGATAATGAATTATAAAATTGTACTGTTACAATGAGAAATGTGACTTAGACCCATCATTGCTACAGGGTTGGCTGTAGTTCCAGTGCAATGGTTTGCGTAAGTTTTAGTATAGTATATGCAAGGTTTTCTGAACGCTAAATCTAGACTCTTCCAACAGATTTACAGATCAGCTGGGTCTGCAGAAAACTGCCCTTCCCTGTGTACGTTTTTGTGAAAGAGGGCACTAGGGAAAGTCTTCAGGCAAAAGCAGTTTGTCCCAGTTACGAAGTTGGGGAAAATCCCTCTAACTCTCATTTTGACATTATGGATTTAAAACCAGCCCATTGTTGGGCAAAACTCGAGCTGCAAGTACCCTTTAGGCGCCTCTACTCTAAAGCTTTAAAGCAAAGGTTTTTTCCTTGTTTCACTGGCTGAAGGTTAGATGCAATCTCCTGCGAGCAGGGGGCGAGGCGGGGGGCAGGGTAGACAGTGCAGATTTTTCACTTCCTCCTCTCTTAATGCAAGATCATCTGGATTTGACCATCCGTTTCTTCCTTGCCCTTGGCAGTGGCGCAGGCACCACTTCACAGTGTCTCTCTGGCACCATCAATCTGTTGTATGAGCTTGCAAGGCAGAAACGGGCTGGGATGCCATGCTAGGAAAACAAATAGCACTAATGTCCTAGCCAAGGACTAACAGATGGGACTAAATTCTGCTATCCTCTTAGTAAATCTAGCTCGAAAATTGATAACCAGCTTTTGCAACTTAAACTGAAATAAACTAAGTCCCAGGTCTACAAAAGGAATTCCATGTACCACCTCATAGCGCTTGCCTGTGTGGTTGAAGTTAGGGTTGATAGATGTCTTTTAATCATAACTTTTTTTTTTTTTCTTCCTCCCCTCCAAAATTGTATTTTCTTGTGGGCATTTTAATTCTTGATGGTCTGGACATCCTCTAGATGTTCCAGATATTGCTGATGTCTTTCAAGAAAATGTAGTTTGAATTGTGCACTTGGATTTTATTAAGGGAAAATACATGTTCTGTAGTGCTCTCATAATTAAACAAAAGTTCCTGTAGAAGTCATTATTCTAAATTCTCTTTTCGTTAAGAAAAAGCAAGCATCCTATTTAGGAGCAATAAAAATTTTCTAAGTTTTATTTATTTGGAAAGCAATAGCTGCTGTGATTGAAATTAAACATGGAATCATGCTGCTTCTGATTAATTCTAGCACAGAGGAGCCACAAAAAAAGGACTTGATTTTTCTGCAAATAGGCTGAATTAGCTACTGGTAAATAATGGTAGTTGGAGAAATTGCAAAGAATGACGAAAGTTTTATTTCCTGCTCAATAAAATTACTTATTCATTTAAAACAAATGCTTGAAGTTAAGGCTATGATTCACTGTTTTCTAGAATTGAGATGAATAATAGTTAATGCTAATTTAGCTTATAAGCACTTTACTGTGGGGAAAGTAAATGTTATTATTCCTGCATTCCAGATGACTAAATTGAGTTTCAGTAATGTATATATTTTACATTACTGTAAAAAATGAATCTTAGGTCTGCTGGTTTGGAGTGTCTGTTTTGAGTAGTATCAGGCTCTATATTCTGGTATTTGCAAGTAATGTAATAACTAGTTCCAGTGAAGAGCAGTGGGTTTCAGAAAGAAACCATAGCACAAGGTGGTAAAGTGTGCTGGACGATTTACGTCTATTTTCAGGTAGCTCAGGGGGAGAGATCTCTGTGTGTGAACATTTGTGGCTGTTGGTAATGAGACGACTTCGCCAAATGCTGGAATGATAACACAAGATTCACTTTCCAAAGAATCCTAGATGTTCACATCACATTTGGAGCAATGTTTTAACATTGTTTTCCCTTATAGTAGGCAAAATAATTTGTTCTACCTAACATCTCAACACCTTTATTTGTGAGTAACTAACATTTTGTTAGTTATTTTAATGAGTATCAGTACACTTTTAAAGATGATTTCTCATATTCTGTTAACCCTTAAAATGAGGCTCAACTGAGCTTTGGGGATCTGTGTGTCAGAGTGTTTTTCTCACTGTCTGGCTCCACCACTTGTCCCCCAGCTACTTTCATGTTCCCAGGTAACTTCATGTAAGGAGAGGGCTGTAGCCTTGGGTGCTACCGAAGCAGTTAAAACCTTCTCCTGGACTTTTAGAATGCAGGACTTCCTCTCCCAGCATAACTTTATCCTTTTTTATTTCAGGACCCCAAATTATTGTCCCTGTGGGGCAAAGTATTTTTTTTCAGGCTGTTTGCTGGGGAAGTGCTGCTCCTTGGGGAAGTGCAGCTATTTCTGCATTTCTTTTCCTCTTGTAGGCTGAGCAGAGGGGAAATAGCAATCAGCACTGCCCAGCTCCAAGAAGTCTCTGTTGAGGGAAACCAACCCCGTGATATTAAGTGAATCCACTGGTTGTTGCCAGGATATCAGGCAGGTATGACCCCTTTTGCCCACACTCAGCGCTAAGTCACTTTTTATCATTATTTTAGCTGAGGTGTATTATTTTTCCAGAATAGGCAATGATAAAGGAGCAATTTCTTCAGAGTAGCAGTGAAGCTGGACCACTTGGGTAATCTTTCAGTGCAACTCCTATTCTGAGAATAAATGGCAAATATCGGGTTCTGAGGCTATCAGTCTAGTGTCTTTTATTAGCAGGATATTCACCTTAAAAATAAAATGAGTTATAGTACAATCTATTGTGGTGGAAGCTGTAACAATAGTAATTAAATATTTTACATCAATGCTCTGTTCTGAAAGGAAGAAGACAAGTTTTATTCTATTTCCTATGCAACTTGGTGAAATGAACTTGACGGAACGAATAAAAAGAGCAGCGTGTTGTTTCTGTTTCCTCGTTGATTTTCTTTTGGAGGGAGCAGATTCCAGCCCCCCTGTGAAGTTTTCGAATTTACTCTGCCTCCACAGTAATCTGCCCTTTCCCACCTCTGCTTTACTCATCCCTCTTCTACTGCTGATACTACACACTCCTCCTTTCAATACTGTCACGTGTAGAAGTAGTTCTGTTTTGTTTGCGTTACCATTAGTAGCGATAACATGTTTTCTCGTTTAAGAATCTACAGGAATCTTGAGTCTGATTCCAAGGAAAGTAATTTGTATGTTACTACTGAAAAAAAAATTATAAGGCATTGCAAAAGAAAAATAAAATATAAGGAGATGTGAACATTAGCAGTACCTATTTGTTTCTAATGTTGACAACTCTGCTTGCCAACATTCCCAAATTGCTTTTAAAAAATTTAATAGTTGTTTTGTGGAGAAGACAGGGAATATTTTGATCTCGACAGTAAGATAGTGATTTCATCCAAATAACCTGATACAGATTAATTAGGAGAGATGTTGCAAAGATGCTTTGAATCGCTTGTGTTTCCATGATACAGATTAATAAAACTAGATTATTATTTTTTGTTCGTTCAAGTTCAGCTCTAGAATTTTGTTGAGTTTTTTGATAGCTTTTTATTCTTTGATTTCTCTGTGGAATTAGCATAGGAAAGTACAAGTTTTCTTGTTGAGGTATACGAATTGAAACACAGCTGGGTACGTCTTATTTTAGTGCTTTGAAGATTGCTTGTTAAGTGCTTGTATTCTGGTGCAGCAGCGATGGTATGCAGTGTATTGTGCTGCTAAAAAATTCAATAGCTTCGGTCTCCAGCGTTTGTACGCCACTGCCTGAGCACTTCTGCCAATAGACTGCATGTGCAAAGGCAGGCAGAGTCCTCCTCATCCCTGTCTTTCCCTCATCCTCTCCCCAGGTTCCATATATTTTGTCAGTTATCACCACAGCAGGTGTCTCTCGTCAGATAGAGGCCCAAAAAAATGTGAATGAAGCAGCACATAATTTAGCGATTGATTTACAAGGCAGACACTGAAGGATAAATGCTTCTCTCTCTGATATCAGCGGGCATCCACTAAATCATCAGCCTACAGGAAGGCATTGTGCAGCCATCCACCAGGAAATTTTGAGGTAAACTAAGCTAAGCAGCGTGCCGTGGCTGGCAGCCGGGAGATGGCAAAGAGGGAAAAGTGAGGGGAGCCTGTTTGTGTGGGGGGGCTGGTCATGGAGATGGGGTCCAGGGCCCCCGGCCTCCTCCCGGCCGCCCGCCCGCCCCACAGCCCGGAGCTGGAGCTTCCCTGGCACAGCTGGCTCTCCTTGGCAGGGCTTGTGTCAGGAAAACTTTCCAGTAATGATAAGTTTGTATTTGTCTTTTACTAAAAAGGAAAAGGAGGGAAACCAGCAATATTGTGCTATTTCTTCTAACTTTTTGCCAGCTCAGTCTCCAGGGGGCCAGTGTCTCAGGTACACCAGAGTAATGTTGCCGTGGCTGCTTGGAACTGCTCAGATTTTTAGTTACAATATTTGACAGTATTTCTGGTAAATCCAGCATGAGGATATTTAACGGGGGATGTTGCTAAAGTCTTTTCTTGTGTGTCTAGCACCTCAATTTTACATTTACTGAATCCCTCGCACTCCGTCCCCCATCTATCATGCGTGGGTTTGGTCAGGGTGTTTCTGAGGTGGCAGGGGCCGTGTTTCTCCCCTTTCCCTCGGGGACCATGGGGCTGTCGGCAGCGCTGGAGAACAGCTTCCGCAGGCTGGGCCCGGCTCCCCGCAGAGCCAGCCCCTCCGGCGCTGGGGCCGGTGAGAGGGGCCGGGGGGGCCGGGCCGGGCTGCAGGCCCCAGCGCCAGCCGGAAGCCGTGGGCTCGGTCGGGAGCTGGGGGTGACTCGGGAACAGCTGCAATGTCAACCTGGCACTGATAAAGGAAGAAATTTGTTCCCTATCTCACAAACCACAATTGATAAGGACCCCAGAGGCTCAAGCAGAGAGGATCTGGCCCTGTTTGTAGTGGAGTGAAGACCCAGGCTTTCCTGAACTGTTTTTCTTTTCACAGTACTGAGCTCAGGGGTATAAGCTTTAATTTAAACTCCAAATCATGCAGAAGCTGATGAAAAGGTACTGAGGGAACAATCTTGAGTTAAGACAACAGGGTTTAACCCCAGATTTCTTACTTTGCTCTAATTATCAATTAGACAGGGTCCTATTGAGACTGAATTCTCCCTCTCTTCACAAGCTGGCGGTGGTTGTACCCTTCATGTGCACAGTTAAGTTCCTTCTCGGCTCTTAGGAGGGAAAACTGCAGGTTGCTTTAGTGTAAACCTGTTTCCCTCACAAATTCTTAGGATTTATTTCCATCTATGTAAAGATATGATTAAAACGGGTATGGGCCACCTCCTGCAGTTTTCATACAATCCCATTGCATTTTTCCCTGAGGAGTTTAGGTTCATTTCCCTGTTCTGCATACAGCTATTGAACCTCACTTAGACAGCGCTGCTCTTGGCTCTCTAGCGATGGGTTCATAGTAAGTTATAAAGCTTGTGTGGTACTTTGTTGGCCGTAGTTGGTCACAGAGCATAAAGCTGGTGCTGTGAAGGATACCTGGGCTTAAGACGCAGTGCCTCGGGGCACATTCTTTCTCCGGCTCACTTTGTAATCAGTAGAAACCATAAAACAAGTGACAAGTGGCCATAGAACGCTTTAGCTATTTAGGGATATTTTTATTTTTATATCTCCTGTAATGAAACCTTAATATCCTTGCTGTTGAATTTACATGACATATCTAGTGGATAGCCTAGAAAATGATAACGCTAATTAAGAGATACCTTAAGGACTGGGTGCAGATAGAGGTAAAATGTATGCATTATGGCCCCATTCTGTAAAATTTATTCTCTCAATTATTGTCGTCAATGCTGGCACAGCTATTCTCAAAAGTAAAGTCTGCATTTGTAGGTAAGATTTTGTAGGCTTGTTCCCAGTGTTCTGATGTTTTAAGGGTTGGTAAGTTGCTAAGATACAGGCAGAAAGGTAAGTTTATTCAATATATTTTGTTGAATAAATTTTATGAAATATTACCATGATCTGTGGTTCAGTAGGTTATATCTGAGGCTTTGCTGAAGTGGAATTGTCATGAAAAATAGTACGGACTTGATTCATGATTGCATTATTACTTTTTCACACTGATATAGCTACACTGAAAATAATTGGCTTACACCAATGGGGCATGACAAAGATGCAAGGATGAATTTGGCTCTGTATCTCAAAATGAAATATGTGCCGTTTTCTGTTCAGCATTTGCTGTACCTTAAGAAAAATCATAAGGCAGATTAGATCAAATCACACTATTAAAAGAAACATTTTTTGTTCTGTGCAGTAGAACTGATCTGAAACATTTATGTGTTCAGAATTTTCTCAAAAGCACACTTTTTTCTTGCCCTGTATTTAAAAATTGATAACCAAGGGGAAAAGACAGTTGAGTTATAAAAACAGGTTTTTTCTTGTCATTGTGTCATCCACTGGTAAAACATAATCGAACTCAAGGTTTGCGTTTGCAAATGACCTTGACTAAAGTTTTACAATTCAAAGAATTAATTTAATTACTTCGACTGTCTGGAACACCAGAATCACTTTACGGGGCAAAACCTGTGTATCTCCCATTGAGGATCCTGTATTGGCAAAGTCAGAAAGTGACTCATTCTGCCTCTTATGGGATGATTTTAGGCTCTGTTTACAAAGAAAATCGGTATGAGGCAACAGTTCACTGTGAGGCTGAATGATCTTGGGAGTCTTGTTCTCGCCTATGGCTCAAAGAACCAGCTTGTAAACTCTCTGGGGGTACCTGGCTCGCTAGTCTCCTGGAACCGGTAGCCCTTTATTGGCCCCAGCTTTGGGAATAATCTTCGCTCCATTGCTTTCTACACATGGAGGGTGGTTTATGTCATGAGGATGACATTGCTGTGTTGTGCGTACTGCATCTTCTGAGCACTGGAATAGTTTCTGCAAGGGCAAAGATGACTGTAGCATGTGTGCTGGGTGGATGTAATTCCATGGCTCACACCGCTATGCTGTATTGGTTATGGAAATAATAAATAATGTATTTCTCTCTGTCAGCCCCTTTTGCTCCCTCCTCTCTTCTCCCTCCCCAAAGGGAGGCTGCAGGCTCAGATTTTTTTTCTTGATTCAAGTTTTTAAATTTTATTGGGTTTTTCTGAGTGCAAGAGAAGGGAAAAGAACAAGAGAATGATTACATACCTTGAAGTGCCTGAAGATGAAAATCCTCAGTCTTAATTTCTCACCTTTAAGCCACTATTCATTTCTTCTTGAGTAAATGCTTTCCCAGAAGCATTAGTGACAAAAGCAATTGTCTGCACGGATGTCCCCTTTGTAGGCACATCTTAGGTTTTATCCCAGTGGTGCTTACCCAGATTTGCGTCGTGTGCCAAGTATAGCATAAAGCACTTTCAAGAGTGGATGTTCATTGCAGATTTATAGTACAATCACAAGTTGATCGGAATATATGTTGTTCTTTCTAGCAAGTTCTTTATAGTTTATTCTTGAGGGATCTTTTAAAAGGCATAAGTCATTGGCTTACTGTTGCTATTCAAAGTAAGCTGCTTGACTGTATCTGACATTACCCTTCCCCACGTCCCCCTTTTCTGCCTCTAGCTCCTCATGAAGCTCTATCTTCCTGTGAGTACAGTCAGGTAGGATGACAGAAAAGGGAGATGGAGAAGATAAAAATATTTTCTGTTTTTAAGAATGCTGATCCCCAAATAGGGTAGTTACTCATACAGATAACATGGGTGATGTTAAAACCCACAGGCAAGAGAAGTCAGTACTAGTAATCTGCCATATTATTACTCCATACAGTGTTGTGTATACAGGCAGAGTCAGGGCAATGAAGCGACAGAGACCGATGGGCAGCCCACTGACTCCCTGGTCGGTGAGAAGTGGGTAAGCACAAGGCGCAAGGCTGGGACCACAACCACCTTGACACAGTTCCCGCAAAGGACTTTGGCTGGCACGCTCTGCTTCCTCTGCCTGGTGCTCTGGCTCCTGGTTTGAGAGCCAGCCAGGTATATGTCCCAGTAGTTTTTAAGCTTGTACCTGTCAATCAGGCATATTCTAAACAGGCCATGGGCATGGACAACCGCTACATAGGGAATTTAATCTTTTGCCTCTGCTCGCTGGAAGAAGAATTGGATGGCCTTATGAGTGGGGAAATGTTAGTGGATTCCTTGCTGGCAGATCTGGATTATGATGGCAGTGCAGAATCTGTAGGAGACTCAGCTCAGTGTAACTACATATGTCCCTGGGCAATAAGGTATCTCTTTCTTTTTTTCCCTGCCCTTTCTGGATATTTACAGTTCCTCTGTTTTGTAAAAGCAGAGTTCTAAACACGGGACCTTGGTCAAAATATACTAACTGCTTACTGTAGTCTTGCTGCTAGTCTCTGTGTACCTGCAGGACTTAAACAATACTGTATATACATATATTTCAACATCATCTGAGATGTTTAGGGGTATTGAATATGATTAAGCAATGGGCGTTGTTAAAAATACTACTTGAAGGGAAGGGTGTTATAATCCTGCCTTTGGATTTCCTCCTTTAGAGCAACCTGTGTTTTAGTAACCTCACTGGAGTTTCATAAAATTGAAAGAGGCTTCAACCTGCTCGATGTCGGTTTCTGGATTTGTTAATACACCATCTTGTTAAGAGTTCATGTTTATCATAGTCTGCTCTTTATCTCCACTGATACAGATACTCTAAAATAGATGAAATTCAGGTATCAGACAAATGCTTCCTTTTCAACTTGGAAAAATATACATGATTTAAAAAATAATTTAAAATGGAACTTCCCATTATTACCAGTGCTATTGTGAGAATCGGGCTGAAAGCCATACAGTTCCTTCCTTGCCAAAATGGGGCATAACCAAGTTTGTTTAGCAGGCTTTTCATGAGTGTCAGTCCTTACATTGAAAGCTCCTATCCTGTCACCTGTTTTTAAATGCTTCAAATTTAGGAAGCCTGCTGCAGATGGTATCAGTAGTTTTACTGATCTGAGGCCTTGGGCAAATTCATTTGAATTGCTTTGAAACTGCATATTCAAAATTCAATAAAATAAGAGGGTCTGATGGTGCAGCTGCAGCGTATCCCCTCCAGCTGGGTAAGCTGAGATGTTTCAAGGCCCTGGACTAGCAGAGCCTGGGTGTGATGTACAGATTATACAGCTCGCTGCCAGGGAAGAGGTTTTGGCAGGCTGGGTGCAGCAATACCTGCTGCCAGCAGACTTGGGAGTAACAGTGGCTTTCATGCTACGTGGCATCTTTTGCTGGCTTTCCTAGACAGAAATTTGTTGGTGCAATAGTGGCGGCAGGCCAGTGGGAGGGGATTGCCTCAAGGGTAAAGGGATGGAATGTAGGAAAAACAATAAAATCAAAACGCTCCAGTTGTTTTGAAAGTGATTGGCTATCCTGAATGCCTTGGTATGGATCCAAAATGATCTGCTCCATGGGCGGGTTTCGTTAAATTGCATTCAGAAATCATATTTGCCCTTGGGCAAATACCCTTGCTTTTATGCATACTAGGCAAGTCACATGCACCAAAATGGAATTCACATGGTGCCTTAGTCAGAAAGCTAATGCCAGTCTTCATACCTTTTATGCACATCCAGTCCCTTGGTTCTTTATGCCCATTTAAATATGCAGAAGTGGTTTATATTATTACCTTGCCTGTAAAGCACTGATATATATATATATAGGCCATGTAATTTATTGCAATATAGACCCTTCTCTGCATATGCAGTCAGCACTTACAAATATAAATTAAAATAATGAGGCATAAAGTATTTTGGTTCTTGGATTCTGATTTCTGAGATTTCTGCTGTTAAACTGTGGAATTAATTCTTTTATGCACGATGCGTCCATGCTTTCCAAATAACTTCTTCTGTAGCAGCCTATACGTGGCTTATCTTTGTAGCATTGTAGTGCCAGTGTCCTTGTGAGCTTCACAGCTCTGGCACAACCAGCACAGTGCCTAAAGGTGAGATAATCAGAGAACACACGCAGGGACGTTATTTGAGCACTATATCGTTGGGCTGCACAGTATGTCCCTAGTTACTGAAAGGGCTACCGTGAAATTTAATTTAGAATTTTACAGACACATTTTGAATTGGAAATCTCTGTAATAACTTTCCCTTTGCTCAGCCTTTTAACTGTGAAATTCAGTTGGGGAGTTTTGAAGCAGCAGGTAGTGTCGCAGCACTCTAGAGGGATTTTGCCAGAATTCAGCTAAAGTGCTTGCAAGTGTCATTTCCATATTTAACTAATTTCAGTTTTTAATTAGCTCCGTGTGAAAAATGAGAGTTCACGCTGAGCTAAGCTGTCAGCGTAGAGTCTTGTTTCCTTTCTAGCCTCTCAGGACAATTATTGCAGCATCCTCTGGTTTTTTCAATGAGAGTGCTTAGCCACCCCGCGCTCGGTCCCTCCCATTGTTCCCTGACAGGAGGCAGGGAGTGTGTTGTGTCTGGCTTGCTAAAATGCAAAAGGTAAGTTCTGAAAATATTTCAAATGCAAGATTGGTTTAGCAAAGGTTCAAAGAACTTCATGGGCCTGACTCAGAAATATGCAGCAGAATGTAACGCGTTCCTTCCTCAGACCTTCCCTGTACTGTGCAGTCAGTTACATTGCTCAGAACAATATCTGATCATTTCAGCTTCGTTACTTATTGCATGGGGTAATACCATGTTTTAGAAAGCACAGTGTGAAAGCAGTTTTCTTGACAGTGCTTTCTGCAAAACGAGTGCTAACAATGCAATGCTCCAGAGACTCTCTCGTCCCAAAGGCCTGTGGTCCTCCTCTATAAAAAGAGAACTGCTTTTGCATAAAATTCCATAATGTAGTATAGGGATGGAAATTTGTTAATCCTGCATCTGAACTGAAAATTTATCTTTGAGGACTTGAATGCAAATGTTAAAATACTTTCCAAGAATGAAGTGAGAGCTGCAGTTTATGTAAACTCCGCAAAAACATGGGATGTGAACAGATTTCTGAAATAATTTTATGAACTGATAGCAATCCTGAGTTACATTTAGATGACAGTCGCATAATACCATTGTTATTTTTGAAAGAATGCAGTCATTAAATTGTCAAAATCACATTTAAATGGGAAAAAATGGTGAAATAACTCTGTAGGTGTTATCACAGGGTGGGTTTTTTTTGTTTTATACCTGTCCTAGAAGGTGAGATTTGTAAAGATTTATGAATAGGTTTGGTAGTGTCTTCATTTTAATTTCTCTTCGTATCCTGGTAAAATAAAGGTTGTGTTGGTTTTATTTCTCACTAATTAGTATGGACAGCCACTTCCAGTAGACAGAAGCAGATTTTCTCTATTAGACCATAACATCAAATGCATCTTTTTCAAATTGAAATGGATGGAAAAAACTCTCAGCTGTAGCACTTTCTGGGTACTTAAATGTTAGTAATGTTGTGAAAGAAGAAGGTAAATACATTGCAGAAACTTGTCAGATACAGTGACACTGAGGAGTTTCTAGTCATTTTTCTTTTAAGTTATCAAGGAGCAGCTTTGATACCTGCTTCCAAGATGAAGCAAATTCTTAAAAGGAAAAGAAAAAAGGAAAATAAATTTCATAGTGAAGAGTGAGGCTGAAATGCTAGATAGATTTTCAATACAGTTTAGGCTTTGGGTTTTTTTTTTTTTTAATATAGTATTTACTGTTTCATCCGTCAAAGAAAAAAGATATATAATCCTGGTTTGGTTGCTGACCAACTGGGTGTTACCGACATGAAGAAGCACAACTCAAGCATTAGCTGTGAAATACTACTGTGTAGTTCTAGCCACCATATATTGTTTTTTGCTCCTTGTATGTAAATTGTCTTCTCTTTGAAGGATAATTCCTAGTTATTTTCTTGGTATTATTAAGTAATATTGTTACATGTTATAAAATTTATTGTATTAATCATTTAACATAATTCAGTTATGCTTTACAAAGTGTACATAATTGAAGCCAAAGGTTTTTGAGGGTATGCAGCTCATATTTTATTCTCTGATTCATTAATTAATTGTATACATGATGCATGTGCTAATGCATTATCAGTTGTGTCCAATTCACCCTGCAATTTAAACTGTTGGCTTTGGAGGGTAAAGTTTTTCTGTGGATTACTGTTGCCTGTAGAAAATACCTTTTGGGTTTTTTTTAGTCATGATATTCGCAGAATCAAATACTTAAAATAAATAAGCAAGTTCTGAAGTGAAGCTCTCTCCACTGAAGTCAGTGACAATTTTGACCTGGATTACTATGGGCCTTGATTTTAAACAGCTAAACAGCTAAACTGACTGATGATGAGCATTCTGCAGTGCTGACCTCAGACAGCGGAATTGGCTTCTGCACCATTTTGTATGCGAGACGGAAAGCTTCATTAAAATGCTCAGGTATCAGATGCTCTGTGCAATAAGTTGGCTTCATTTTTCTGTTGTGGACAGCAGCTCCATCTGTAAGAGTCATTTCTACTAACTCTGCTGTGAAATTTGTTATACCAAGAAGATCACATTGAGCTAGTCTTAAAAAGCCATATTATAGAAGGCAATTTAAGACATAATAGATAAAAGTAATACAAATATTAATATTTAATTAATGTATATTATGATGACGTTCCTTAAATGAATCAGGATGTAGGTATCCAAATTAAATATAATTGTCTTCCATTACATATGGTGGACAGTGTTTGAAATGAACTTATGTAGACTGGTGCGCTATCATAGAATGAATCATTGTATGGTTTGGGTCGGAAGGGACCTTAAAGATCATCGAGTTCCAACCCCCCTGCTATCATGATGTTTCTCGGGACTTAAAATGCATATGCAAGCTTTTCTTCATTCCTATATATTGGCTGATGGAATTGTGTAGCAGGGTGTTTTGGTGATGTAACTGATAATCATATATGAGCACACACACACACAGAGAAATTCCATGTAAAATGTATATTGCTGCAGTCTGAAAAATTGCAACTCTGCCACTTCAAAATAAAGCAGTGATCCGAAACTAAAATCCTGGCACCGTATAAACCCTTCATTGATTTCGCTGTTCTCTAATGTACTTCCATATTGGTGTGATCACACTGAAATCATGTCCTCACTTGCAGCTTGCACTCCCTTACCTGCTCTAGAATCTAGATGGGAAGATGAGAAGGCACACATGCAGGAGGGCAAGATTTCAGTCTCTGCTTTGTTAGAAAAAGTATTTTTCCTGTGAAGGCAAAATAAGCAAACTTCAGACTTGGAAACCTGCCTAGAATAAGACAGCTATAAGATTAAAAATTGTAGTTACACTAAACGCTTTATGGGAAATGCTTAATAGAAATCATGTAAAGACAATGGAAAAAAATTCTCAAAAACATAACTGAAGTCCAGTTACATAATTGTTTATTTTTTTTAAAAGTTACTGTTAAAGAAATCCACAAAGGAGTGTGAGTTACAAGGCTGTCATAACTGACTGATTGTATAAGCTGTCAAATAAAATCTGTATATTTGATTTTCCTATGTGTTTCTAGTCCAGATCAGTAGGACATCTAATTCACAAAATATTAATAATGGCAGCTTTGCAAGGCATATAGAGGTCTAAGTCTTCCTAGATGATAAGTACAATTTTTGCGTCTGTCTCAATATAAAGATACGATTTAGGCTGTGTTTATATGTACCTTTTTGAAGCATATAATGAAAGAAGTATAAACAGTTTATAGTGTTGAAAGTGAATGAGAAGCTTTGAGAGAAGAAATCATATTTACTTTTCATCTTCAGATTTATTACCTCTTTGTAATGAACTTTTAACTCCAATAATTACATTGTGTAGATAGCGAAACCTTAAATTTTATCATTCATGCAAGGTTTTACAGTCAGGTGATTAAATTAAACTATTCTGTATAATTTCTATTAAGGGACGAGTATACTCTGTGATTAGAAGTTATACTTTTTTTGCACTGTGGACGGAACTTTGGCCATTCATAATCATGCAGTTCCAACTCATTTAGTGCATGCAAAGGAGTAATAAAGGTAAAAACAATTTTCTTACCAATATGGCTAACAATCAGAGGCTGAATCAAGATCTGAAAGCTTTGGAACAGTTAGAATGTGAAAATCTTGTTGAACAAGTTTATAGATATGAGGGCAGTTGCAGTTTCGGAAGATGAATGTAGTCGAGTAAATGTTTGATGTGATATCCTTTAGGGTTACAGTCAGTATTAAAAGTAAAGCAGTTATTCTAATTCTTGTAAGTTCAGGTATCAGTGATTTAAGAGAGTATATTTGTGTCCATAGTCCTTGAAACACCAGTTTCAAGTGTCAGCTAGGTTCTTCCTCCCCTTGGAAACAGAATAAAGATGTGCTGGGTACTTTGTTCATCATAATGGTGTCTTTTAGGTGTGAAATTAAAATTGAATTCAATTTGCTTTGTATTAACATTAAATGCTCACAATTGCTCAAAAAGAAAAAAAAAACAAAAAAAGAAAAAGAGGTTTTCCATTGTGCTTTAGTGAAGAGCATCCCTTTCTGCTATGCTAAGCCTATTTCAAAAGTGGCAGTGTTTTGGCAAGGCTGATAAAGCGGATATTGTATAATGTGATTTGGGACCTTCCAGGCTGAAAGATGCTGTATTAGGCAAATAAAAATGTAAACACTTTTCTTATTAGTTACAGCCATCTAGTTCAGATGCAAGACCAAAAAGATTGCAGCCTTGACTCTTAAAATTGCCGTAAGAAGTGAGTTCATTTTATACAGTCTCAGGAACTGATTAATCTTGTGCCAGTTTTCTACGCTCTGTACAATCTAAGGCCTGTCATGAGAATAAATGAATAGTGTGCTGTATTCTGCTTCTCTTTTAAGGTCTTTGCAGTGAGATTCCAGATTCTGAAGGTAGCGTGCAATGCTGTTACCCTTCTTGTGACAAAAAGATTGCTCAAAGTGGCACAAAATCAAAACATTTCAGTAAAGAGGATTGAAACGAGAAAAGTTGAAAAGTCTAACATGGGGGTTCTTTCTTAGTCCCAGTCTGGGAAACTAACAAGCACCCAAGGTACACCTAGCATTCCTGCAGGCTGAAGCTCTGTTTGCCTGTGGTTATCCTTCGAACCGGGAGCCAGGTCTTCATGTCCTCCAGTTTCTCCCACCCCCACAGTAACTGCAAGTGTGTGTAGAGCTTTTCAAGTGTTTTGGAAGTGGAAAGACTGAAGTTGGACACAGAGGAATGAACTTTCAAAGCGTTGCATGGCAGATAAGCACACAAATCACATTACTACTAATGGGATTTGTGGGTATATCTTTCATGCTGTGCTTTGAAAATTCATTCCATTCAGTTTAGTGATGTGCACAGGGAAAGAAATCAGTCAGCTTGGAGGGGGGGTGTGACCAATTTAAAAAAAAAATTGTCTTTTTTGGGTCTCCCTATTTCTTCCATGTGAACACAGTGACAATGAACCATCTTACAGCCTTCCTTCCATCTCCTTTTTCATCTCTAATAACATTTATTCAAAGGAAAGCAATTAATAATTCCCAGCAGAAGTTTTCCTGCCAATTATAACAATACACTCATTCATAGATCCTTTATCCTATTTCTATAAAATGCTTCTTGGGCTGCTTGCTTCATAAAGCGAAAGCCATGTTCTAAACAGTTTATTGTCTAAAAGAGTTTACATGCTGAGGGTGAAATTATGCCTGAGGATTGCTTTCTTATGTTTCAGATTCTGTGAAGTTGACTTTCCTTTCCATTGTGTTTTCAAATAGGCACAATGTCTCCCGTGTCTCCCTGGGGAGTGGAAGGAGCACGCCTGACATCTCTGCTGGAGAGGGGGGCACCGCGCTCTCCCCTCTTACGCAGCAAGCACTAGCCTTGCAAAGATAAGGGTCCACCTCTGGTTCCCTGGGCTTATGTCCCAGAAATTCCACTATTACTGACAGACTGTTTGTAGGATCACTCTTGGATTAGAGAAGCACAGAGCTGTATTCTCACTGCAGCTGAGAGAAAGCTAGCAGAAGTGGTAGCCTGATATTTATTGCGCTCATTGTTTCATAAACTTACTGGGTAATTAGTCCTCACGGCTTTCCTCATGGAGTCAGAAAATACACTGTCTTTCTCTTTGGAAAGTTATAAGAAGTTGTTGCTGTTATTTTAAGTAAAACCGTTGAAGAGCTCAGGCAGAGTTAAGAGTAGAAACTTGTAGACGGGTAATATCAAAGCTTGTATGTGGGTTTCAATATCAGCTTAATTCAGTTGGTGGAGAAGTGCAAAAAAACATGTTACAAGATATAAAAATATGCAGCGGTGCCACTGTAGGTAATGCAATTCTCCATTTTTAACATTGTAAACTAAAAAAAAGTCACTCAGAAGCACATGGTCTTGTTCAATGTTATGTGTAGGATAAATAAGACAGGAAAATGGTTCTTAATTGTGCTCTGTAGCGATAATACAGGCAAACCCATTGTTTTAATAAAAATAGTGTGATCTGTTAATTCTTAAAGTTGTATATTTCAATAATGCTTTAAATGGAGTTCCCAAATTAACTTTTAGTTTAATTTATTAAGAAATGTAGTGCCAAGCAAATAGCATGCTGATGATTAAGATGACTTGCTGAGAATGAATGACCTTGGAAATAAGTTGAGCTTGAATGGTCATGGTCAATAAGCAACACTTTTTGCATACATTCTACAACAGTAATACTAAATTTACATCAAATGATCTATTTTTGAAATACTGCTTTAACCTTTCCTGCAAACAATTGAACGCTCACAAGTAGAGGAGCTAGTATGATCAGGAGTACATCCAAATGTTTTGCACAGTGGCTGTAGGATCTTAGTCATTAATATTACAACAGGAGTTCATAAATTCCCCAAGTACTGGTAGTCCAGAGAATTATTTTCTTACCTGATCTTTAATCTCTGGTATTAAATGCAAAAGTTAAATGCTTATCTTTTGTGTCCCTGAGATCTCCAACAAGGTATTTTGCAAATGTGTCTCTCGTAATTATAACTGACTCTGCTTAATGAAATAGAGTATTTACTGTTGTGCTGGTGAGTAACTGGTGAGAAACTTGCACAAACCTTCTGGCATGTCAGCCATTGCCATTTTATATACTACATTCTCAGCCTCTTTAGATGAACTGAAGCTCATGCCCTAGGATATCTAAAAATCGTACTGCTTCTAGGAAATGTTTTGTGGCATAAAAAATCAAGGGTTTTCCTGTGATGTGTGGATCTAAACACTCCTCACATTGTCTGGGCTGCCCAGGGAGGTGGTGGAGTCTCATTCTCTGGAGATATTCAAAACCTGCCTGGACAAGTTCCTGTGCAACCTGCTCTGGGTGGACCTGCTTTGGTGGGGGGGTTGGACTAGATGATCTCCAGAGGTCCCTTCCAACCTCATGTGATTCTGTGAAAGATAAGGATGTGCTGTGGTACAGCACAGAGGACAAAACTGCACCTAACACTTGAAGAAACATTGAGACTAGTGGATACACCACGGAGGGTTGCAATACGAGTAGGAGCAGCTGTGTTGGGTCAGATAAAAGTCAAATAATCCATTAACTTATCTCCAGCATCCAAAAGTGGTTGTCTCGTAAGGACAGGCAAATCATGTATGTACTTCTCCCTACTGATCTTCCAACGTCCTTCCTGAGCTGAGTGGAGGTGGCATAACAATATTCCTTGCTTAGTTCGCTCTTCTAATAATGATTCAGCATTTGACTTGAAATTTTCAAGGAGCTTTATCATCTAGCCAAAATTTCCCTTCAGTTTGATAATCATCAGCTCAGAGCTCGTTATTTTATATGTGGAGTTAAGATTACTCCTCTCCAGCGTATGTTGTTTTATCTTAGCCAGGTGTGGATTTCATCTGCCGTTTTATGGCCCAGTTGCTCGGTTGCATTTTGTCTTTGCACAGTTCTCAGCAGCCCTTTTTTTGACGAATGCAGTCTCAGCAGCAGACTCTGCCACCACCCTGCACGGTCTGTTTTCCGTTCGAAATTCTATCATACCATATATGATAGGTTTTGGATGTTTTAAAATACTACTTTAAACTTTCCTGTAGATAATATATCAAAAATGGCAGATGTCCACCCAGCAAGCCATATGGCTTCTGTTTTGTATTTAGAAAAAGGCCTGGGAACATGATGAATTTTTCCTGAGCTCTCTTGGGTACCCTCAGGAGGACTCTGGCATTCTTGTTGCAGTCACACCAGGTATTCAAGGAAGAACAGAAAGCTCAGGCAGTTAGTCCTGAAATTTAGGAGAAACATCATTGTTTCTCGAGCAGGGAAAGGTGATACTGTTTCCCATTGTTTATTTTAAGACTGTTTCTTTTAAGTAACAAAGACTCATAATTTTTTTGTAATGATTTTCCGAACACTTTAATGTATGTTAAAGTGGAGGAATCACAGATTAGAACCTCCTGGAAACACTGTCCCTTTCTCCCAGTAACAGAATATGAGAGGGCATTAATATAAGTGTGAGTCCAGGTTCTTGGATTCAGCAGCTTTCTTCGAGACAACTGCCTTACATCCTAAAACACATTAGCAAAATATGGATCTCAACGGAGATTTAGTTGAGCAAATTGTGATGGTGTGTGTGTTTGTGAACTGTCTTGTGACCTCTTCTGGTGCGAGAGGAGCTGGGGAAGGCTCCTTGCTTTCCTTGTTACAGCTACCCAATAATCTGTGCTCCTCAGATGGAGACCTGAGAGCACTAGTCAGAATCCAGTGGAGTGTTTTCAGGCACCACACAAGTTTTTCCCATGCAGTTCCTGCGTTGCTCTTTCCTGCCCTTCAGCCCCCTGCTATTCCTGTCTCAGGCTTCTCTTGAGGAGAGTTTGTCAGCTGTGATGAATTGTGCATTCATTTTGTAATGGGGGCAAGTAATCACTAGGGAATAGGCCTAACACACTCGTTTCGCTTGTGACTTGGGTTGAACTTGAACCTATTTCTCCAGAGGAATAGTAGTAGAACATTAAATTACTATGTTTCTAGTCTTTTAAGTTACTGTTATTTTATGAATACTAATTGAGATCAGTAACATCAGTTTTTGGTATTCCTGAAGTCTGTTGCCTGATCATGAATTAGTAACTAGTAAAGAACCACAAGTCTCAGCTGAGGAACATGTAATACAAAGTAAGCATGTAATAATGCTTAATTATTTTTTAATTTCTTGAGATAACTTGAAAAGAATAAATCTATCTGGGTTACCCATCTAGCACCCAGAAACGTAAAGCACTAAACTTCTTTTGCTTCATACAAATATTGTGGTGCATTAAAACAATATACAGACTACATGAAATAAAAAATAGATGTGCTGATAGTTCTTTGACTATATATGCTATAAAATTACATGCTGCTAAGATTTATTAGGTACCTTTTGTTTCATATGTCTGTGATTCATTAGACCTGATTTGGAAATCACACTGATGTTGCTCGGGACTAAGTAGAGTGGAATAACAAGAGTTACATCATCGTTCACCTCACAAGTGGATGGAAAGAAAACATACAATAGCCTACATACACCAAATATGCTTTTAGTGTTCATTTGCTAGTATTGTTCATGATACAATGGGCCAATTGCTTTTTCACATGAGAAGAGGCTGGCCTGCTACAGTTAAACATAATATGCCTCGATATATCCTGACAATGTGAGATCATAGTTTGATGGGTTCATTTTGGATGACAATAATTTAGGGTTCAGTAAGTGTGACCACCTGGAAAATTAATATATGGAAACATTCTGAGTTCTCTTCACTTTTATAACCTCCCCATCTTTTTGAGTCATTTAGGGAATACTGAATTTTTTAACAAGCAAGTGATGTATATCTCCCAGATCTCAACTGGGAAGATGCAGTAGGAATGGGGAAAATGGTGGGTTGCTAATGTTTTTCCCTTTAAGAAGGAACACCCCAGAATAAAGGGGTAAGTGCAACACCTGATTCTCCCCCGCCTATCGACAGATGCTGAGTTGTGCTACAGGGAGACCTCTAGCACATGAAGACACCAGAGGTCTCTCATTTTAAAAATACATGGTTAAGAGTGACAGGAGAGCACAAAGGGAAGACAGAGCTTTCTGAGCTTGGAAACCATTGTCCAATAGACTGAAATCTGAACAGAGTGAGCATTGGGTTTATGGCCAGAATGAGAGAAGACTGAAGGGAAGAGGAATGTGGGGACACTGCTGAGTCTTAGAGAACATTCAAGAAAGTTTTGCATGTAAGTTTTGTCATTTTTCTGTGGATTTGTATACCTTTGGGGATTTCTTAAAATAGTATGTGATTCACTCCAGCAGCCTCTGTCTTACGTAAGTCTTAGATTGATCCTTGACAGCTCCACCACCTGGAGTGATGAACTAGTTCTCGGCTTTTGTTCTTGATGGGCATGCAGGCTTAGCTTCCAGGTGCTTTTGTGTGTGTTGCTGGGGTGGGAGTGAGAGGCAGATTATTACTTTTTACCTAAAACTCGAGGGGTTTACTTCAAAATTTATTGTTTCTATATTCTCACTTTTTAGAGAACAGAAATACACAATTCACTATCCTGAGTTACTAGATGTTAGTGTTAAATGAACCAGATAAATTCTGCCAAGCTCAATGTTTGAAAATATATTTGATACCTGATCAGAGACAAGAACTTAGAAAATATGCTTAATGTTGAAGGAAAAAAGGCAAACAAACGCAAATAATACCTACAAAACATATGCAAGTACCCTGTAAAATACAATTTATGAGTACACCATGCATGTAAAAGATAAAATGGCATATTTTTTTGTGTTTTAAATCTTCAGGGATGTGTTTATCCCTGAATGTTAATCTATAAACCAAATGTAGAGCTCTGGAAATGCGTTTGAGTAAGTGAGCTGTTTAGGAAAATCAGCATCCATCTTGGTGATCAGCTTTGGACCTAGCTGAGTACCCCAACTCAGCTCTCTGGTGAATATCTTTTGGAGAAAATGTGACCAGTACTGTAGTATCTGATGAAAATTTGTCCTCGGGGAAGAAGGCAAAGCCACAGCATCACAGATTATTTAGTTGTAGTTTCAAAAAGCAACAAAAAAACCAACAACAACAAAAAACCAACATCAAAAGCCACACAACAGAAAAAATAGGAAACACGCACAAATTCACTAGCCCAAATTTCTCTTCTGACACGCATGCACTGCACTTCTGAGTGGATACCCATATTTCTAATTAAACGGGCTTCTACTTACTCCTTTGCTAGAGGCATTTTTGTTTGATTAACAGAACAAAAGGTTAATCATATAAATTTGCCATCTCATAGCGTTCTGAAGCAAGAGAGAATAGGTGGCTCCATATTCCCCCTGCTCAGCTGCCAGTCAGGTTTGCTCTGTGCAGTGCAAACACAGAGCTTTCCCCCAGGCCCCTGTGACATACTTTTCTCGAGGTATTGTTGGTAGAAGGTGAACGCGCCTCATGTTTGTGACTTCAGCTGTCTTGGTGTAAGTTTGTAGATCACGTAATGGATACATGAGCTGCGCAGGAGATTGTCATTTTTTCTGTGTAGGGGACTATAGCAGACATGCAAATCCCTGCCCGTTAGGAAGGAGCTCTAATTGCTCCTACCTAATGTGCATCTATGATTAAAACAGAGCAACGGAGTTATTAATGAAATCATGGCATACTTGGAAGCAGGTGGTTCAAAGTTTTTCTTAATACCGTGTTAATAAGATCTTTTATAATTTCTTGTCTGTATTTACCTGGTAATTATAAGTTAGCAACTATAATTCTCTTGGACGGACTATTAGTTATGATTTCCCTATCTCTTTGTTGTAAGGAATGGTTCACACTTGAAGCAGCACTTTCATCTCTGCAAGTGACCTACATTTATGGTTACGCTTGCAATAAAAAGGAAAAAAAAAAAGGGATCTTTGAATAGACACACTGAAAGTATAAAACACAAAAGTCTAATTCGCCTCTATGACTTGTCTTCATTTTGGGACTCAGTCTTTATGCACTCCGTGCTTTCAGGGGTGGACCAGCTGAACTCTGTCTCTGAAGCCCTGGTGTGTGCGCGTTGCCCGGGAATTGCTGACAGCACAAACACAGCCCGAGCTGCTCTGCTGCCTCCCGGCCCCCTCGCTCCACGGCACAGACGCTGTCTCTCACTCGGTGGGAAGAGTCTGTATACGCTGCCCACTTGTTTGTTCTTTGAGCTTGATGAATAATTTTTCAGTTTCATTGCCATACTGGGAAGAAAATTAGTTGCTTGAGATTAGACCGAAAAAGCCTTCTAAAATGTTTGCTTTGTCAAAACAAAAAAGTTGTAATTTGATAAAACATTTGATCTCACATAAAATTTTTGTATATATTTCCATGAATTCTTAAACATTCCCTAGAAATAAATCTTGAGTAGTTTCTCAACAAAGCAGCCTTTTCAGGTTCATATTTGGTAATTTTTAAAATATGAGATGCTTTAATGTCTTTTCAAACTTTTTTCCTAATAAAAACATTTTGAAAATTCCACATGAATGCAAAATCTGGCAACTGCCCTCTTCACACAAAATGTCCCCTGGTTGTAGTTACAGTTCTTAGGGATCTGCTTGTTCCATAGGTATGTCTAGAGCAAGGTCATGTGAAAGCGTCTTGTTTCTCAGCTGCTTTTGCCAAAAATATGGAGACTGAGATTTCCAGGAGTTGGGATAGATGCTTTCTGGAGATGTGGAGTGCTTTGGTTTCTTTTCTTGGGCTTTAGGAATATGTCTATGAGTCAGTCACATCTAAATGGATTCCATGTATTCAGAGATTATGTGAGTGATGTTTCAAGCACTGTGAATTGCAGTTCCTGTGATAATTCTTTTGCTTTACCTATCTTTAATGTTTAATCTTTGGACGCTCAGCTGTGTGGCCACTGGTGGTCCACTTGTGACCACACCATCTCTTTTACAATTGCTTGTAATTGAACACAAAATACCTGCTAATCTTGGGTGGATCTGACACTGCAGCAGTGAACAACTAAAAGGGTGCCCATAATCACATGTAGTTTCTGCCCCTAAGCTGACAGTGGATCCCTCAAATACCATTTCAGTATATAAAAGGAAATGCAGTTCTCTGTGGTATGTAGGTTTATACATACATCCTGTGTAACCAGGAAGAGTGCTCATGGTGGATGCAAAGAAAGTGAATAAAAACAGCTTTGTGGGCTTTTCTATCCCTCACCACTCCTCCGTATTGGGCGGATGCCGTAGGGATAATACTGTGAAAGTATGGAGATGTATTCAGGTAGCTTCTGTTTATAGGAGGTGAAGATGCACATAAATCCCCTCTCTGAGTGATTCAGACCTGTCAAGACTCATGCATTATGCACAGGACTTACTCAATTAGCCCCTACCACAGAGCTGTAACTCGGGCACTGGCGAAGGTGCTGCCGTGGCCTTTCTCCCGCTCTGCACCGCGGGCGGCGGGCGCAGCTGCCTGGCCTCGGCTGTCCCTGCGGGGCTGCCCCTGGCTCGGGGACCCCTGGAGAGGCTGTCAGAGAGCTCTGCTGGCAGCACACCTTCCCTGGCCTGGGCTACGGTGCCTCACTGTTCTGTGGCCCCAGCAGCCAAGATTCGTGCAAAAAACCCGCGAGGTTAAAGGATTGGCAAAGACCGGGGTTTGTCAGGAAGTTTCCCCTGCAAAATGAAGACAAAGGCTGTTAAATCTGTTGATTTAAAGAAGTTGTAATGAACAGAAAATAATTGCCTTACAATGTCATTAGTATACATAGGGCTAAAGATAATTTTATAATCAACGTATAAATTCTCGCACATAATGAGAACTCGGAGCTAGTATTTGCAGGCGAGCTTTTTCTCCAGGCGTGTCTCCCCGTGTACCGTGTGCGTGGCAGAGGTGTGCACAGCGCCAAAGCCAATCGCTCACCTCTCTCTGTTGGTAACGCTGGACTGTGGGCGCTTTTGTGTTTCGCTAATTTGGAAGGTCTGATAAGTGAACAAAAATAAGACAGGTTTATGCCAGTCACTGACGCTTTCTCTTGGAGATTTTTTTGTTGCTTTTTTTTTTTTTTTTTCCTAGCGTATTAGCATTCCTCTGAGACAAATTGCCTTACCGTGTGTTTCCCAAAGATGCTTAATTGACACGAGCTGTGCTGTCTCCCCCGTGCACTGACTGTCCCCGCCTTTGTGTCCCGGCAGCGATGCACCTCCTGGGGCTGAACTGGCAGCTCCAACCCGCCGACGGACACACCTTCAACAACGGGATGCGCCCGGGGCCGCCGGGCGCCGAGGACGGGGCGACGGTGCCATCTGGAGGCAGAGGTGAGGCTGCGGCTCCGGGCCCTCGGCGCTTCACGCGTTTCGCTCTCTGGCAGTTTTTTTAATAGGTGCACTCTCACGGAGATGTGTGCGGAATCTGTGTTCGAAGCTGGTTTTAGCATGGCTGGTGTTTTCTGCACGCTTGCTGGTTCGCAGCACGGGTGCGGCTGTTCTTACTCTGGCCCTCTGTGCATCAGCGCACACAATCATGTAATTTCTAGAATCTCGTCTACTAATGAAGATATGCTCCCTCAGGCACTGATGAAGAAGTGCTCAGTCAGAAAATGTGTTTTACTGGCTATACATGCTGTTTCCAGGTATAGCTAAGAGAGCTCAGAGAAAGAGACTGGAGTTAGTAGGCAAGTACATTCTACCGCTTGGGAGAAGTCAAAAACTTTGGCTTCCAGCTGGGACCAAACCCGTGTTCTTTCTTTTTTCTCAGATGCAATAGAATAATAGAAAACATCAAGAACAGCAGAATTCAAGCCATAGTAAATAATCTGTCCTGTGATATTAGTATGAGCAATGTGGGCAACAAATGGATTCTTTCTCTCCTCAAGAGAAACTCTGCTTCAGTGGAAGATGACAGAGAAGGGACAATGAGAAGAATGAGGGGAAAATCTAGAAACAGAAATACTTCCTTAAACTGAGGAAGTATATATTAAAATTATATTTTCATGTCATGGAAAGGACTTTAATAGTTTAAATTGAATCCTTTTTTTAGTGGCGAAGTTCAGGTGTTTTCTTTCCTACATTGCAATAAGGCCTTTTCTGGTTATTACAAAAATTATGACATGAAGGCAGAACAGAACATTTCAGGTAGTCAAAGCACCTCATAGAATTCTATGATTCTGTGAAAGACCATAGTGCACTGTGAAGGTAGGATGCAGGTGGACCGAAACAGAAGAGAAGTAAGAGCACTTGCTAGTGGTAAACAGAAGAATTTTGTTCAGAGCTGAGCACCTGTGGCTCACGTTAAACTTGCTGATTGCCGAAGCTAGTGTTAGAAACAAATGCTAACACAAGATACTCCCATTGGATGTATTGGGGAAAAAATCAGTTAAAGTAGAGCTGGGAAAGGAAGCTGAGTTGTTCTTTGGTGAGCCCAATCACTTCATAGATTTGCTTCTCTTTTCAATAAATGCTGCTGCTGCATCTCAGCTTCTTCACATTTTCCATGGAGGGACTAATTTTGGCATCTTCCTTTTCATTAATTCCTACATCTTAGCGGTTGCAAAAAACTGTAGATTTTCAGACAGGAGTTTGTTGGCTTGGCTTTCATCTCTGACTGACTGTAGGTCAAACTGGACGAACAGCACATCCCTCAGTACAAGGCAGAATGTTTATAGTACTGCTGAACTTCTTCCAGATTGTGCACAGGTGAGAGACCCTATGGTTTTAGGCAGGAACCTGAAGAGCTCAGGTCTGCAATTACGGTCACTTAGCAGACAACTGCAGTGCTTAACACGTGTCCAAATTCCCTCCCCTGCAGGTTTTTGTTGCCATCTCTGTGCAAATATAGGGCAGAAGGATTGTTGAATTGGAATGTGCTCATCTGCCTGGGGCACTTCAGTGCAAATTCTGGCAGTTTATCCCAGCCCCACTCTAATTAGCTTTGCACATTTGAAGAGGCTGAGATGCCGGCTGTTTTGGGAGTGGCAACCTCCTGTAGAGGAGACAAGGAGACAGAACTGCTAGTTAGGTCTTAAATTGCAGCAGTTAGCTTTCCTCAGAGCATGTTGGAAAAGTTTACTTGTTCTTCTGACATTTCGTAGAAGGTTGCTGAAATGTTGATAGTCTGGGGGAAGGGGAGAGAACAATATTTAGGCAGATAATCTTCCACAGTGGAATAATATGAATGACAGGTTTGGATGAACACAAGGAATATCTAAAAGACAAGTTCTCATAGCAGGGAAGGGTGAAAAGTTTTTCTACCTCACCTTTCCTTTTGTTATGTCCAAGTCAATATTGCTGTCCCAGCAGTTTTTAGGAAAGTCTCTGACAGCTTTTAACACAACAACCATTTCAGGACTTAGGGCTCTGGCTGTGGAGAGTGACCTTTCTATAATTGACACAACTCAGGATGAAGCCATTCTTTTCAAAACATGGGTCTCCCAAAGAAACCTCTAACCCCTAGACTGAGAACGGCCACTTAAACGCAAGCTGTGCCTACTCAGCAAGCAAGGCATTTTAAAGTAGAGCAATTTGAAAGGAGAAAAAAAAAAAAAAGCAGATATTTCAATTTGATCTGCTTGTTCCTTATTAAGAGACTAAATTCTGGTATGAAATAATAAAACTGCAATTTAAGAGAAATGTAAATTACTTTATTACTGCATTTTCCTATCTTAATGAAAACAAAATTCACTATTAAGATAACACAGTTGCAGGTTTTTTGTAATTACATACTACATCTCGCTAATACTGGGGATGTCTGAAAGGAGTAGGCAAGTGCAATGGTTAGAAAAATCCTCAGTGTCGCTGGAAAACTGCAGGTGAAGTCCACCATGCTCTGACTCTAAACAAAGCACAAGATAGTTTACACTTCTTTTTTTTTTTGCCTTTAGTCTCTGGAAGTTATGCTGAACTAGGGATTTAGATTAAGAGACAAAAGTAGAGAAAAATTCCTTTCTTAATACAAATTATGGGGTAGTATGCCTTAATAGTACGTAAAACCCAAAAAGTTGGCACTGCCATAGAATTGTGGAATTGCTACAGGGATGAAATAGATAGTAATGACATTAAAAAAAAACCAACTTCCTGAGAGGAAAGCCCATTTGTCTGTTACAGTTGCATAAGGATAATGTTGGAATTTTGGTATAATAAATCTAAATTAGGGGGAAAGGGAAGGGGAAAAAAGAGTATGTTTTGGAATAATTGCTTCTTCACAAAGAAATAATTTAGATGACCTTACAGGATTTTTCTGTGCCTAGATTCTGTTAATCTATGCCAAAAATATATTCTACATGTAAAATTATGTAGTAGGCTAGACACGTATTTCCATAAAATGTGTGACTATGTATGAGCTGTTTCCTTTCTAATTGACAGAATATACTATAAAAGTCAACTTTAATCATTTCAGAGGACACCTAAGATAAACTACCATTTATGTGGAAATATCCAAACTAACTCCAGCTGCAAATCCAAGTAAAGAATACTTAGGCTTAGAGGTTTTCTGTTTATGACATATTGTCTTTGGTGTGCTCACAAATTTAGCAAATTGTCTATTAATTCAAAATTGAATTAGTATTTTTTATCTTGATTATCTGCTATAGTAAGTTTCTATAAAGCTGAAAAATACAGTAAGAGATTGTTGTCTCTGATCCTAGAAACCCACATTTTAAAAGATGCCAAAGATAATTACAGGCAAGGATTGTGGACCTGAAAGATCACTTCAGTTACCATAAATATACCCACTAATTGGAAAATGCAGATTTGAATGTGTATTCTGATACTCACCTAATCCAGGGTTTGTGTCTCTTTGGACGAAATAGCTCGATCCGGGTTCATGCTCAGTTTATGAGATCTTTCACTAAGTCTACCACAGCGTGTGGATTTTGAAAAGACAATTACAGTTAATGAAACAGTAAAGTATTGAAGTGTTATGAAAAATACTTGTTTCCAGTTATCGAAATAAGCTTGATTCCAGTTATCAAATTCAGCATTGTAAATGTAATGGCAATAATGTAATAAAGACGGTTAAATTTGCTGCTAAATATGACATGATCTTACTTGCCTGAGGTGAGAGAGGGGAAAAACAGATTTCTACTAATCTAACAGAAATTTGCCTTGTAGAGCTATGGAAAGCTAAACTCAGCAGTCACTCTGAAGCTGTCTAGGTTGTCTTCAGCTCTCTTCAAATGATTTTGAGACCTCTGCCAGATGCTGCAGCTCCAAGTCACATTTTGGTTTGCACACAGAAATTATTATTGTCTAATAATTAAGATATTTTATTAGCAATGCAGCAGATGGACAATGTTAAAGGAATAACAAAATTAGTAAATGGGAAGATATGCTGCCTTACGTATTGATGAGTAGGGGTTCAGATGCAGATAGAATAGACCCTGATCTGAATGCCTGAGACACTGGTGCAACCCCCAGCTGAGTTTCTGCCAAAACCAAATCCTACCCGTCAGGCAGTGTAAGGGCTCAGGAACAACTGCAGGGAACTCTTTGTCATGTTGCAAAAGGCAAAAAGATGAAAAACTCATACCTCATTAACAATGTAAACGACACAAGTCTTTTGGTTTCTACTATTTCCTTTCAGACGCTTTAAAACAGATGATCAAAATGCAATAACAATCAATGTATTTTAAATGTCACTTCCGTTACCTTCATTCAATTTAATCAAGACATGCCATCATCTTCCAGGTGAATTAATCTTATTAAGTAGTTATGTGGCTAATGGAATGTAGATCTTAATTAACATGATAGCAAGCAGAAGTGTTAATATGGACGCTATGAAGGCTTGCAGATGTGGTCTTCTGAAAAATACCGGGCTCTGGGGCTGTCTTAGCAGAAGCAAAGTATTTGGACTAAGTTCAACAGAACAGAAGAGGAGTTTTATTTTTGTGATTTTCTTGATGGTATGTGTTGCCATGTTTAAAGTTAGGTGATGAAGTATATTATATACCATCAGAGATGATCGTTACGTTGATGTAGATATTGGTGCTAGTATGTGTTTGTTCTTTGTGAAATGCAGTGAACTAACAGGACTTAATTTTATTTCAGTTAAAATTTACTTTTGATTCTGAAAACACTGAATCTTGTGAAGCCTTGTCCACATGAATCTGAAGATGCGCCTACACTTTTAGGTGTCTCGGGTATTAAAGCATGTTTCTTAATTCCACGTGCAGGGCCAGATTGTTTGACTGCAGCTGAGCCAGAGCAGTGGCCTTAAGCAGACGCTGTCTTTGCAGAGTTTCTTTCCTTTCACCACAATAGAAATGTGGGATACTGACCAGAAAACCTAAGACTTATTTTATTTCAGAAGCTGGTTTACTAGGCTCCTGAAAGCTCATACAAATTCAGAAGCTTCTCCTCACTTCACAAAATATAGCTCATTAGTACCTCAGCATCTTCAGCATAACTGAAGTTCAAGATGTGTCACAGCAGCTTCTCCAGACAAACTCTCATTTCCTGGCTTTTTACTTTATTATAGCTGTGGGAATTTGTCATCAGCAGTCAATCTATTGTACACATTTCAAAAAGAATCTGTTTTTACTTGGGTCCTAGGGCACTTGTTATTAGTAGGAGATATTTTGAAGCATAAGTTCATATAGGAAGTGATCGGTGTGGTAACAGTGCATAGCACTGATTTTTCCACAGAAGAAATTTGTATAGAAAAGACATTTTCTAACCATGGTAATTCCCACAGATTCTGTTTTGGCAAAAAGTTCAGTGGAGTGTATTTTGATATTGAATGGTTTCCTTTACACAGCTGTACCATAAATGTCTTTGGAATCCTGAGTCATCTGAAAATCCCTGCCAGAAAAATAGGTTAGATGAAAAGATAAGGAAAGCTATGTCTGCAGCAGTGATTTATCAGAAATGCAGGGGTAGAGGAAGAGACCTGAAAGAGAATTCTCTTTAATCAACATTGGTGATATTTATTCCTTGCATTTAATTTGAAATTGTCCAAATTATCTGTGTGGTTCATTATGGATCCGTTGGAATGGTTATTCGGCTAGATTTTTCAAGAGTGTTATCAAGACGCAATTTACAGTCATCACCATCATAAAGGCACGCAGTCAAAGTGGTGGAGTTAATTGCTATTTAAATGTGATGTCTGTAGCGTGACACTGCTGGTAGCCAGATTTCATTTTTATTTTTTAATTTTAGCTACAGTATGTGAGAGGAGCCTATAATAAATGCTCAAGTATCTCTGGTTTCAGTGTAGATACAGTTCTGCCTCCGTAGCTGACACCGCTTGACATCAGTTAAATTAAAGGCTGACTGGGCATGTCCTATCAGCCGCCACCTTGAATCTGACCTCCAGCTCAAAGATGAGGCCTGCTGACAAGTTAGCAGGGGGAGTTTGCATTGCTGTTGTCATGTGTTGCCTATTTGATAGCTTCAAAGGCAAATATACTTGAGTGCAAAAACAGTCTTTTCAAATATATATGCCAAAATAGTAATTCAACTGGGTAAATAACACAGCAGTTTAAATGAATAAGTGTTATTTAGTTGATAAATATGTGTTTGACTGAGCGATTGAAATGGCTCCCCTGGGTAAGATGAAGAAGTATGCTTTTAAAACTCTCTTTTGTAGATGTTTATAGAGGGGAAATCACAGATGAAAACCCCAAGTATCCATGGGGTTATGAGACAAACAGACGAAACTCAAACAGTCACCCACAGCAGAGGTAATGATGTTGGGATTTATTTGTTCACAATAGTATGAGTGGTTTGGGTTAGTCTTTCTTCCCAGATTTGTCAGTTTGTCACATCTGTAACTTCACTTAAATACAATTGATGTTCTTTGAATGTGATCTGCAGTGGTCCATCAAAATGGAAAAGCTTCTAAAAATAGCTGGAGGGAGGGAGTCAGGTGGCAAGATACATTCTCTACATTAGGAGGTGAAGGCTGAAGGAAGCTATTAAAAAAAAAAGTTTACTTTAGGAGTCTCTAGAGACAGGTTTTATAAGTGAAGCTGTTAGTGCAGAAAAAGCCATTGCAAATATGAAGCTAGGATAATGTTCTGCTTTTCAGGTTTAAAAAATAAACTTAAGCCTATTTTCTAAGAGAAGAAGTTCAGTGGTTGTATCTACTGTGCATTTCAATGCTGTATTTCTAACTTGGGGAGGAAGGAACATGAAGAGGCCAGTGTTGAGACGCCTCCTATAGTATTTTTATGCGATTGCTCTGCATTGCTTATCGTCAAGGTGAGAATTTTTAATAGGTCATTGTAAATATTTCTGTTTTACAAGTAGTCATCTGAGAACATCAAGATCACGACCAACTCAGGTGCACTGACAGTGTCAAAGCAAGGAGTGGAACGAAGACACTCACACTACTCTTGTGTCTCATACCAATGAGAGCAACTCAACAGGAATATATGAGAGTATGATTCAGTAATGCATAATGTTTAGAGCTCTGATAGCTTGCTGGACTTAAAACACTGTAAGTTGTTAGTTAAACTTGCAAATATAAAACTTGCACTTCAGTGCAACTTCAAGTATTTCTAAATAGTGTTATTTCAGCATTGTAACGTAGAGTCATAAAAGCAGGATCTCAGGTATTAAATTTTTAAAAGCAAAAATAAGGATTCCTTTGAGCATGGCAGAGGTGAGGCAGAAGCTGTTTCTCCCAGATGTGGCATCGGTTGGATAACGAGCGGAGACGTGCCGTACTGCGGAAATACAGACTTGAAAATACAGGGTCATCCATCCATTGCATTCTTTCTTATGGGTTAAGTATATCTTGATCACTTGTGATAGTTACTCGTCTAACCTGCTCTTAAAATCCTCTGCGATGTTTGAACCCCTACAGCTGTCAGTTCTTTTCCTAGGTAGATTTTCCTGAGACACTGAAATGTTCCAGAAGGAGTGGTTTGGACAACTAGAAACCAGGTCGTTTATGTTGTAGAGGGGAAAAAAACCAGCATCTATGGGGAGATGCTTCCAAAGATAATTCCAAACTGAATCATTTCAGTATTAGGAACCTGAATCATGCCTCTAGGCTGACTGATAATTACAAATTCAGTTGTCTCATCTGCAGTTTTCACCATTTTTTAAGCTAATAATTTAAAAAATTTCATGGGAAATATAGAATCATAGAATCGTTTGAGTTGGAAGGGACCTTAAAGGTCATTGAGTTCCAACCCCCCTGCCATGGGCAGGGACACCTCCCACTAGAGGTGGAATGGTATATAAGGAATGGTCTTTTTCTAATAACTTTTTTTGGGGAAGGTTTGACATCCAATATATTTGTTTACCTGTGAGGCGCATGATGAAGTTGTGGGAATGTAACTCTGGTTCTCTTGATGACTGGAATGCTCTCTTTTTAGCTTAATTGATTTATTTGAGGATTTTTCACTCCTGAAAAATACCCTTCCCAGATAGAAATAGAAATCAGATTTTTGGAAAACCAAAGGAGTCTAAGGCTAAATTCAACCCGAAATACTAAAACTTGAGCCTCCATAAGAATTAATTCTTTTTTGCAAAGTTATAATTCTAAGGAATATATACTTGGCAGACTTGGAAGAAATGTAATTAGCAAAAGTCATTGATGGTGGTGTTTTGGAGCTGCTTTAATAGCCAGTGAAACCAACAGAGATTCCGGTGGTCTTCACATCTGCACGCTCACTAAGCTTGCTGCACTGGATAAAAGTCAGGTACAATGGCCAAAGCAATATTTGAGAACATTCTAACACCACCTCGCTTCTTAAAGGGTTCTGACAAGGATTCGTTTTTCTGAAACTTACTCTGTGGCATAGGCCATTTATGTGTGTTAGTAGCCGTTTCAGTACTTAATATCCCTGATCAATGTGTGTGTATATATATATGTTATATAGATGTTTATGACATGAGGCAAGTGACTATAAGCTGCTTAATTTTTAACTAATTGGACTATTAGATTTGTGCTGCTAATACAAGCTATATCTCTGAATGTATGTGACCACTGTTCCACTGAATTCTAGAACTGTATTAAAAATTATGAAGGGTTATATATACAGTATTAAAAAGTATAAAGATAAAGTATTGTTTAAAAAGAAATGAGAAGCAGATTTCGACATGGGGGGAGGCTACTGATTTCAAACAGATTGCAGCTTCAGATTCCCACCCATTTTATGTGTGGATTTCAGAAGTGGATTACACCTACTGACTTCAGTATTCTTTATGTCGAGGAATTCCACCAGCTTCCATGGACTGGAGCAGCTTTGTTGTAGTCATTAAATTAATCAAACTGAAGAAATACATAATGCAGATAATTCATTGAGTATAAGGAGTGTGTGGACAGAGTCAGAATAGTGGAAGAGGCACTGGTCTATTAATCTTCATGCCTTTATTACTTACACAGCTTTCATCATAAAAATAATGCCTACTGTAATACTTCCTGGAAAGAGCTTTTTCTTTGACTGTTTAGCTTTGATTATGGATATACTGATCCCAAAGAGCAAGGTTCTTCAAGAGTGTGTCAAGGAGACTGTTCTCAGATTAGATACAATTGATGTTCATTTAAGTATGCACAGTCTGCTTCCAAAGAAATAATTTATGGCACAGTGGATGGAAAAAATTCATCATTTATTACCATAACTTGGAATTGTGATGTGAAGTAAATGTAATGTTGTACTCAAAGGAGATGAAGGAGCCCTCAGTCTTAGGCTGCGTTCCCGGCTCTGCCAGTAATTCCAGTACAGCATTCAACAAGTAATTTTATGTGCTCTGTACCTGGTTTCCCTATCCATGTGAGTAAAAACTAATTTAAATTCTAGTGAGATGGTGCCTGACTTCATTGAGGTAGGAACTTTGAGATTTCCTTTGTTGCGTTAATCCCTTAGAATTGAATTTGTGTAGTTTTTACGAAACATTACATGTTTGAATCTGGTTGATATCTGTGTTCTTGTGTGGCTCCAAAGGCACGTTGCTTGACATTCTCAGCCATTTTTCCTTTCTTTGCAGCCTCTCTTTGCAGCTTCTTCTGCTTTCTTTTTTTCTTAGTGCTGTGATTGTAGACCCATTAACATAGAAAATGAAAAAACAAACAAGTTGCCAAAAACTGTATAGCAGTTGGTATTCAGAGCATTCTTTTACCATTTCAAAACACTGCCAACATAATATCTGTATATTCATTATGTACAAGTTTAAGTGCTACTAACATAGATAATTCAGAAGCTATAATTGAAACCATGCTTATTGCAGCTCTCTCAATTAAAGATAGTCAAGACAGAAAAGCTGTTATGTACTTACCTGCTGGAATTTTATGTCATTCTGTGCCATCCTGTTACATTCATACAGTGCTGGGGTATATTTCAAAATTAACTTGCCATTTATTGAAAATAGCATTACACCATAAAAAAAAAAAGTAAACATTGAGCTTTTAACAAATACTGTCAGGTTGCATGAGCGGTATCACTGCCATCCAGTGTGTATTAATAGTGGTATTATTGGGACCTTTAAATTTCTGTGATTGTTAGCCGATATTTTCTGTGGTTTTCTGGTCTTTATAGTGTCTGTTGTAATAATTTTAGAGTGGATTTATCACCATGTTGTTTGGGAATATGGAACAGAAAATCAAACATTGCTGTACACTGTAGCTTGAAAGCACTAACTCTTCACGTATCACACTCCATGTTTAAAATATGCGTAGCCTCAGAACCATCCTGTTCAGCTGAGAACAGAGGGATTTACACCATGTTTTAAAGCTTGACTTTTTCATGGGCTGGAAGCCAGAGCGCTCAACCAGAAAGGTCTTGTATCTTGCCTTTAATAATGCATGCTCAAGAACCATCAAATGATAGATTTTAACTAACCACAGCACAAGGGAGAAAGACTTGTAGATAAGTCTCTGTTTCAGGCAGAGAGAACTTAAAAGGCATCGCGTGAGTTGTACTAACTTTCTTTCAAGGAGGAGAAGATGCAAGTTGAGTACAGACACTGTTCTCTTTATCATTTGCTGTGTGTTTGATTTCTTCTATCAACTTTCTTGTCTATGTCCTGGAGTTTATTGAACTACTTTACTGTATAAAACAATGATTAGAAAAATTTGCAATCAGATCATTTAGATGGAAGTTACCTCTTCAGTTCACCTTTCTGGTAATTTTTTTTATACCCTGGTTGCCTACGAAATGCAACTGAAAAGAGCACAGGGAGATTCGCATGTGCTTAATTGACTCTCTACTGTTGCTATATTTGATCAGTAAAGAGCAATCGCAGAATTAAAGGGTTGGAGGGATTAGAAGATTGCAGATGCTCCACAGAATAAGGTTCACAGCCTTCTTACTTCAAACATAGTGGCCAAATCCTTACGTAGTGATTGAAACAGCAGGCAGATTGCATCAAAATAAGAAAGGAAAGTTATAGTTTGATTTAAAAGGTGGCATTACCACAGATGTTCATCTTGAATGAGTAAAAACACCTGTATTAAAAGTGGTTATCTCATTTGATTTATATTTGCTTTTATTTTATAGGACCGTGGGTCACTAGAAATAGCAGCATAGACAGTGGAGAAACAGAAGTTGGCCGCAGGGTCACCCAGGAAGTGCCCCCGGGAGTTTTTTGGCGTTCTCAGATCCATATCAGCCAGCCACAGTTCCTGAAGTTCAACATATCCTTAGGGAAGGATGCTCTTTTTGGTGTTTATATAAGAAGAGGACTCCCACCATCACATGCCCAGGTACTTTATCAGTGTATTTGTTGGCTTTAAATGTCGAAACACAAAAGTTTAGAGCATCTGTGTTAGATTTACATTGGAGCTTCTGGAGCTTAAGGTTAGGGGTTCCTGGGAATTACTTAATTTGTGATACTTGACTGATATTGAGATTTCTAGGTTATTACATACCTCAACAGTACATTGATAAAAGGAGTAATCAATGATGTTCTTGCCCATTCAGGTTTTTAAGGTAACTTACAGTTTGGCACTCAAGTTTTTGAATCTCTGACAAAATCTTGGCACCAATTGGGATAAACCAAAGTATAAATCATGAAGTGAAAATGGCCGAGGGAAACCAAAGCTCCTAAGCAATCATCACGGTTTGCTATGAATACAAGTTAATTATAATTGTCTGAGTAAGACATGATGGAGGTATGCCTGTATCTTTTACAAGAAATCCAGTTGGATGTAACTGGTAATACAAAATATTTTTTTAATTCAAGCTGAACTGTTTTACTGTCATCAAATCTATTGGTTCTAGGTTTCATTATGATGCTCTCCTCTGAGAGGACTATGATCAGGCAAAGTGGCTGTTCTTTCTTTCACTCCACCTTAAGTGGGTAGGATATAAATTCCATGACCTTTCTGTGGAATTAAATAATGCAAAATATCAACTGTGTTTTCTACTGAGCTGGATTCCTCCCCAGAGAACCTGTTTTCTGGTCTTTAGAGGAAGCAATTCCAACCCTCTTCCATGACTGGAGTTAGTGAAATCCAACAGCATAATCTGCAGAATTGCTTTCCCATATTCATGCAGGGTCCTGGTGCTTGTCGACAGGGTGGTACAGCAGAAGATTGCTTGGCATTTTTGCCCAGCAATCAAAATTCAGCCAAGCTGCTACCAAGAGAAATAATTTTAGAAAAAGAAAGGCAAGCTGTTACAGACCTGAGTTAGTGAAAAGAAGCGTTGTTCTGACAGAAAGGAGCAGAATGGTTCTGTATTAATGAAAATACTCTGAAGTTGACACCAGACGATATTTTAAAATTGAAATTTAAAATCCTTGTTTCTGCAGGTTAGGGACATGAGCTGTAAAGCAGTGAACAACTACACTTGACAGTTCATCACTGATCAGTGCTGATATGTCAAGCCAAGTAAAATCCTTTGTGGGAGCAAGTCAATAATCAGCAAATTAGGTACATGATTAACCTGAGACAACAAGATGCAGTTCCTGTCTGAGAGCCCTGCTGAGATTTAACCTTCTCAGTATTACTGTTTAGCAAATATTCCAAATGCCTGGTTTAGTCAGTCAAACTGATGTAGCTGTAAACTTGTCGAGAAGCAGCCTTGTGTGCTGTGTGCACAGGGAATGGAGCTCTGGAGGAGAGGTAAAAATGCAGTTTTGAGTGGCAAGCAGGCTGCAAACAGGAATGCATTGCTTTCAAGCAAGATTCTTCCAACCTGTGTAGTACTACGTAGAAATAACAAAATGCACACTGCAGGCTTGAATGATAAATAGGAAATTAGTAGAAGATAGTCATATTAATAAAATTGATAATGTATAGAAAATGAACTGTAAATGTCAAATAATGCATGAAGTGACTCTATGGAGATTACAGCAATTATGATGTTACTACACATTGGTAGAACGTTCCAAATGACGCATGAAATAAGGAAACCTTATAGAAACATCACTGTAACCAGGCATTACATGGAGTTGTATTGTTTTCAGTTCCAGCAGAGTGTTCTATACTTACAAATTTTTCATGTCAAACTGAAAACTGTTTTCATTTAGAACAGGAAATGCCTTTATTCGAAACAATTTGAATAGCTGGGACCTTCAGTGTTACCTTGTTTTTTAGCCAGTGCTCAAACACATTTAGGTGCTCTGACCACCTCAAAGTTACCTGATGGCAACTGTGCTGCTACCGCTGAATGCTGTGCTGCATTGCACTGGTGGTGTTGTGGCACATTCAAATGTTGAAGCAAATCCATTGGCTGTCGCTGTGGGTATCAGATGTTTCATGGGTGTATTTTAATGAATAATTACCAACTGGATTTTATGAAGAACTAATCTTAAAGCACTTTGCAAACAAGTATCCCTGACATATGTTTTCTTGGCTGCTTAGGTCTTACAGGGCTTTGGCATAAAGACAAATGCTAGCCACAATGCCAAACATGTTTTTTTCCTTCTTCCTCTCTCCCCCCCCTCCCCGGGTATGAATATGAAGCCATTGTTAAGAAAAGAGCTCTAAGAAATCTTTCTTTTCAATTCCTAATTTGAAACACTGTTAGGGATTTTGTGGAGACACGTAAATAGTTTCAAATCTAAGAAAACCCCAAAGACTGTGCAGGCTCTCTGTGTTTTTAGTTTTGACCCTCGCAAGCTCTCGTTACTTCTCTGTGCTTTCACGAGGTCACTTCCCGTATGCAACTGGGCTCAGTTGATCTGTGCTATAGGGATGACATTGTGCAATGTGGTCACTAACATATATGAAAAGTTCCAAAACTGTTTTTCTGACTCCTCATGGTTGCTGGAAAAACAAAGTCATTATTAGCCTATGAATAAAATGCATTGGAGGATAGAAAGCACTGAATGGAGAAATTATAAAAACAAGTTGCCCAGAAAGAACTTAGTGTAAATTTTAGGTTTGTAAATAAAAGTATGCAGTCGGGTTTTGGTATGCTGTGTACTAAAAATACACAAGCTCGCTGAGAATGTGAATTTGGGATTTTTTTAGAGAAGTAGGCTGGCAAATTACTTGCTTGTATAGAGCTTTAATCATAGTAAGTTCTCCCTCCTGCAAAATTGAACTCTGAAGATGTAGTTATTTGGGATTTCTGATGCATTTTATTTCTGAGCAGTTTTCCCCGTTTTTCTGTGACTTTTGGTATGAAGCCATGAAATATTAAGGGTCATTAAAACAACAACAAAAAAAGAGTCTGTGAAACTTCCGAATTACTTCAGAGATTTAGTTTGGTTTGACAGATCCATTCCCTAATTCATGGAATTTAGTTGTCTCTTCCTTAGCAGTTGGGTGTGTTAGCTTAAAAATTCCACGGTTGTTTCTTAAGGATCATGAAAGTACTGTCATTCTTTTCTTATATGGGACTTCTAATCTGTGCATATTTGTTAGTAAGTAGCTTTAAGGCAAGAGCAGTATCTTCAGCATAACATTATTTAAAAGTAATTAATCATACAAGTGCGGTAAATCAGAAAATTAACAGGGCCACAAGAAGCAAAATGATGATTCAGCCAGCTATGTGAAGAAATCTTATCTGGTTATGAATTCACAGTACCATCTTGGTAACTCTTCAGTAAGAGATTTTAGATTTTGGGGTACATACACCTAGTAGATGCTGACACATTAAGATTTGTACACCCAGGAAACCACCAGCAGATACATTCTTTTCCTCCTTTTTTCCTCAGTCCAGGGGAATCCAAAGAGGCATAAAAAATTTGTGTTATATTATATAACAGTTCGCATGGGTACTTTACCATTCATAAAGTTACTCAGGTTTAGTCATTTTGGTTTTTCCTGAGCATGCAATAGTTCTTCATAGTTTGATTAAAGATGGGCGATTCCAGTCTTAATTTTACCAAAGTTAAAAGTCATGCCAAGGCACCTGCTCTCACTGGGTCACACCCCATCATTGTGAAAGAGATTCTGCAGCTAAAACTACTTCGAGCAGTTTCAGCCTGAATACTATTCCCCTTCGATCTTGCCAACTGCTGAGCCTTCTCTACTGTATGAGGTAGAATCAGCATCAAACAGAGGGGAGGCAGAGGAACCTGCCAGCACAAGCAGAGACGAACAGCATGTGGCCAGTGAGAAATGTCAGCTTTTATTGCTACTTCCTCAGTTGACCCTTTGTGAATGATTGCTCTGAAGAGCAAGATTTCTTTTTCCCAAGATGTTGCCCGAGTAATAACATTTCCTGAGGAGGTGATGAGTCTGTCCTTAACCTCTGACTGTTGGACAATAGGTTTTAGCGATATTTCCAAATGTCATTGATTTAAGAGATAGATATATGTGCGTTTGACACCTCTGATACTCTGAAAGTTACTGATGTGCCAGAATTCTCTAAATCTCTGCTGTGCATTGGCTTAAATGTACTAATTTACCTGATTTACCTTCTCCTGCAAAAATCCTGTGTGAAAAAAGGCTCAAGTGGATGGCAAGCTGATATTAACAGTTTGCTGAAACTTTTTGTTCCACTTCGCCTACTCTTTCCCACGATTAAAGGCATGGGAAAGAGCGAATAGTGCACTTACTGTGACAACAGCTTTCAGCATCAGTAGACCTGGGCTCAAATTCCAACCCTGCCGTGGTTTTCTTTTGTGGCTGCATATGGGTGTCAGTTCCACGTGTTTAACAGGAAGGCAATAGTACTTCCAGACTTTTCCCTTTGTTGTAAGGATAAGTGTATCAAGAACTGTATATTGCTTATATATAACTGTTAGAAAATTTCAGATAGAAATCCCCAGTTTTAGAAGTGTAACACGGCACTGAAGTGTTAAATCAGTCCATCTGCCTGTCTCTTCTACTAGAAGGAAGAATCTTCATTATTTTATTGCATATCGTGTATTATTTGCTAGAGCTCACTGCTGGTGAATGCAATACAGTGTTCTAGACAGCCCTCTGTGAATATTTAGTCTTTTTAGGATGCAAGATTACAGTTTTCTGTTTTAACTGAAAGCAAGCGAAGGTGTATGTTTTCTCAGAGCTGTCGCAAGCACAGACTCTATGTGCTAGAGATAACGGAGGGAAATGCAATGAAACTACTGGCAAGCAAGCACATACTATTACTGTGTTTTATTGAACACATACATCTTTCTTTAGACGTGTCTATCTATCTCTATCTACTCCTACGTAGATAAATGTGTCTAAAACAAGATGTGTTTTCATAGCGGACTTGTTATACAACTATCAAAAGATTAGATTTATTGGTTTTGTTGTTTCTTAAGGGCTTCCCTTAGATAGGGACTATGGGAGCTAGTAAGATGAGCACAGCATCAGCTCAAGAGCACCAGAATCACAGACATTAAAGACAGGGAAAAAAAAACCTATTAGGATAGCTAGTCCAGCTGTTTTGTTATGCAGAGTTATTCCCTGTTGTAGATTAACCAATATTTCTTCCGGTCCTGTTTAATTGTGTGATGCAGTGGCATCTCCGTTGGGAGGCTATTACTGAGCTTAATAGATGGGAAGCTTATCTGACATTCATCTTAAATTTCTTCCTTTCTTTTTTTAGTTTCATGCCATTAATGGTGCCATCCCTCTTATACTCTAAATAATCACTTGCTCTGTTTGATCCCTTCTCCAAAGATTAATGTAATGTTCTACCTTACTTGGAGACCATGCAACCAGAAATTCTCAGTTTTCCTTAATATAAGTTCAATTCCTTCAGCCACTTGATTTGTGTTATTCCTTTCCATGCTCCCTCTGGTTTCTGTATCCTACTTGTCCCTGATTGTTCCACGTACGAACTCAGGTAAGCAACTCTTACTCTGTGATGTAAACCTGGTACAGTGTATTTTTATCAGGTGCTGAGTTACCTAACGTTAGACAGACACGTTTCCTGTTTGTGCTGTTCCTGTTTGTTTTCATGTTCTGGGGGCTTCCATTCAATTCCGTGTCTGGAGCTACATCTGAAACTTCTGTTTCTCTTTCAGCAAGAATTTATTGTAGGTGATTGTTTAGAAAAAGAGTGTGTGTCTCATAGGTTGAAGGTTTCCAGCTTTGAAAGCTTAGTAGGAACCTAAAATTTGTTGGGTCATATCATTGATTTCAACTTCTTTCTCAAAACCCAGCCTGCCAAAAAATACCATTTCTACATTTTTTGATCATCTCTGCAGAGCAAAGATGTGTAATTCTATGTCGCTGTTTAAGAAAGGATAAGAGCCACAGAATCTCTGTGTTCCATGGTCGACTAGTAAATATTTGTTTTACATTGATGTATCTTCCAGAAATACCATTTTATGACAAGGTAGAAGAGAAAATATAGTGTCAGATTTTTGAGCTGAAATACCATTCTGTATTCAGGTCTGTTTGTTTGGGGTTTTGTTTGTTTGTGTTGGGTTTGTTTGGTTTTTTTTTTTTTCTTTTCTTTTTTTTTTTCCTGTTTTTTCACCCTGCAGTATGATTTCATGGAACGCTTGGATGGGAAAGAGAAATGGAGTGTGGTGGAGTCCCCCCGGGAACGTCGAAGCATTCAGACCCTTGTGCAGAATGAGGCTGTGTTTGTTCAATACTTGGATGTGGGTTTGTGGCACCTGGCGTTTTACAACGACGGCAAGGACAAAGAAGTGGTCTCTTTCAGTACAGTAATTTTGGGTAAGTGTCTCCACAAGCTGAGCATTTTTCCTCTCTGTTTATACCTTCCCTTATCGTAATGCTTTTGGTATTTGGCCTGTTTATCCTTATGTTAAATTGTGCATTTTTTTTTCTCAACACTACTCTGTCAAAACCCCTGGTAATGGGGTGCTGATTTTGATTTTCTGATTTCTCTTTTAAGATTTTAGCATTCCCATAGATCGTTAATTTAGTTCTGGGAAACAAAACTCAGATAAGTTCAGTCTGGGTGAGGGCGCATTTCCCAGTTAATATTCCTTTCCTCATCTCTCTCATTTTTATACTTCTTATTTGCTTCTCTGGAGAAACTGCTTTACACCCATGTGGAGTAGTATCCAACGGGAGAGCTGTTTAATCTTAGTAGAAAGACAGCATAAGAAACTGACACCTGTGAATGGGGTTATTGTTTGCAGCCACTTTGGAGATTGAGTGAGTTAATTAGCCATATGCTGTCTTATAGCTTACTACTCACCTGATAGTGGGTCATCTCCTCAACATGGCGGAATCAAGAGCAGAAGAACATCTACCCTATGACCTGAGAAGTTGGTTTTGTTAGAAGAATAGGATTGCATTTAGTTGAAAATCAAACTGAGTCTAAATTCTCCAAGCTTTATAGAAGATTTGTTGAACTTTGAAGCACTTAATGAAATTCGCAGAATATCTTGTCACAGTGGCATAAAAAATTCTGAGATAGTCTATGTGGTATTTTGTCCTGCCCATTTAAGTGTTAAATGGCACTATGTTGTATAAATTTGTAATTCCTGTTCGTTTAGGGAAAGATAAACTGCAAAAAGTCCAAGTGAGATTTCAAGCTTGATGAAAAATAGTTGGAGGTCTTTTCCAGTCGTGCCTGATTAATGATATGAAGCTTAATTTTTTCCTTTTACATTAGTATAAAATTCAGTTTGTTGGCTCAAGTCCCAAAGGGTGTAGGTGGATAGCCAATACTGCATCATTAAGTATGAATATAATTGTTTCTGTTAACCTCAGTTGAGATGAAAAAATTCTTTTTCTTTTGTATGTGGTTTTGCAAGAGTTACTAGGTGCTGTGCATTTTGATATAAATATATATATTTGCATATTTGCCCATACAAGGCTTTTTCTGCTTCTCCAAAACCAACAAGAAGGTTTGTGCTTACATCTTCTTATGTGCCTATTGTGCTTATAAAACCTTCAGATACAATAAGCTGCCTTAAAGGAGTTGCCTGGTCTAGGCTACAGCTTGCAAGAGCATCAAAGGTCTAATAGTCAGGTAGACTACTTGATAGTGCAATAATAGTAATTGGACTGAAATGTAGAGAGAAGTATAGTGTTTCATCCAGTTCAGAGGTTCTTCTACGCACACCTGGTATCAGATGTTTCATAATCAAAGGATCTGAGACAGCTGAATGTTTCTCTGATGTGGAAGAGAAGAAAGAATAACAGAAATAATGTTAACTCCCAGACAATACTAAATTTACCATGATTTTGAATACACAGAAAATGCTTTTTTGTGCTATGAAGCAAAATAATGATTAAACCGATAGACAAGCTTCTTCACGAGACAAATTGATATCTTTGAGCATTACATTTCAATTTTTCTTTCCATTGTTTACAGTAATTATTCCAAGAAGACAAGCTAATGACATCTCTGAAAATTTGCTTTAGAGATTTTTTTTATTTAGTGTCCTGTAACTGTGAAATTAAATTTAAACTTGTGCTTGAATATTTTTCCTCTTTTCAGTTTAATTTGACAGAAAAATACTCTGTATGGTTTTACGCATTCCAAGTCCAAAATTTGCTTTCTGTGTTGTACAGCTGCCATTTGTTTGGTGTCTGGGACTGACAGAGCCATGTGGTTCGGGCCCACAGGTCCCACAACAACAGGGAGTAATAGTGAAGAGCAACAACATTCCGATTAGATTTTTTGTTCCAAAACTTCAGTGTTGAAAATATGTTCCACTGAAATCCAACAGCTTTCAAATGAAAGTGATTTTAAAAACTAATTTCAAAATTGGAATTTTATTTCTGGGTTGTTATTATGCAAATTAGTGTGTCTATTATGCAAATAATAACAGAAGTTGTGGAAAGTAAGTATTTTTGTACAGTTGAAACCTTATCATCAGGCTGGTGTGCTTACTCTTCTCAGATTATTGAAGTAATCAACACTTCAGTCAGTCACTTAAACTCTGGTGTTAAACCTCGTCCTCTGTTTTTACAGAACTCTTCTTCATCCTCTTGCATAGCTACTTGCACCTTTTTTATTAATTTTTTTAGGATAAAGAATGTTTGTTAGAGCAAAAGAGCTCCTCTTTGTCATGTTCAGCAGATATTTCTGTCAGCTTAATTAATGAGGCTTTAAACGTCTGTAGAAGGAAAAGAAGATACACTCCTTAGGATAATTAGTTTCACGTGGAAGAGTGGTTGTGCAAGATCAAAGTCGCATTGCAAAAGGGAAATTGTAGATTTTCCTGGTGAAGGAAAATGTTTGCTACATCATATGAGTTCAGACATAGCTGTAGAGGTCTTAAGAGGCAGTGCTGTCTACCTGTTGGAATAGGGGACTGGAGCGCTATCAGAAGACTTTGAGTTCTAATGGTGCTCAGAGACTTAATAAGCAATTTCAGTATATAACTGCATCTCTACGCTTAGTCATGCTGCCATCAAACTTGGTACCTCTCTGCTTCACCTGAACTTTGTGGTGTTAATATTATTGGGGATTGTTCTCCTAAGTATTTGAAGACAAAATAAAATGAAGAAAAATTAAGCAAATAATTTGTAGCCTAAATAGGAACCAGCTAATGTGCCTGTGATGCTTGTATTTCAGATTCAGTGCAAGATTGCCCACGGAATTGTCATGGGAATGGCGAGTGTGTATCAGGTGTTTGCCACTGTTTTCCAGGATTTCACGGAGCAGATTGTGCTAAAGGTATCATTTTCCCTATGTTTACAAATAACCACAGTGTGTGTTTGATGTATGGATCCACAGTGCCTGCTAGTTAGCATGGGTCCAAGCTAGATTCAAATAGATCAATATGCGGTTTTTTTCTTAGATGTCTTAGTGAAATGTGATCAAGTGGAAGTTTTGCTACGTTGCTGCAGAGCTTGCATAACTGCAACTTTTTTTGTGTCAAAGGTATTAGGCAAAAATGGCAAAAAAAGACTTATTTTCTGTAAAAGTGGATGAATTATCATCAGTGCTTTCTGGTAATCATTAAATGGTCTGCAACAGAAGACATTATCTTCACTGATATAACACGTAACGTATGTTGTGGCTTGGCTGAGCCTTACTTCTAGTACATAGCATCTTTCTTGCATATAAAATTACTCTTTGACCAAAGGAAGTTTGCCTTTAGGAGAATAAGTTGTGCTTGATAAAGTCTCAAAACAAACCTTTTCTTAAATGTTGATTGTAAATTTTAACAACTAAAATTGGGAGATGCATGAACATCAAGGATTAAACAGAAACATGAAAGACATCTATGGATTGGCAGTATGTGCTTACTGAGTCTTTCTGAGAGTTTGGGATAGCTATTGTAGGGAAAAGATTCATAAAGGAGGACCTCTTTAGTTTATGCAGCTGGTATCACATATGTTGTCTAAAATCAATGACTTGGTTGTATTCCCTGCTGTTCCTGAGCACAGTCATAACATGTTCCAGTTTGCTTCCTTCTTAGTTTGTGTGAGATTTAGGCACACTATCAATATCATGTGCTTACAGTTGTTTTCCCCAGGGACAAGTTTGTTAGTGCTCAAAGGGGGAAGGCCTGGTGCTTGAAAGCTTTTTGAAACGCCTTAGAAATGTGCTGATTTCTTCTTAGATTCCTGTTCTAGTCCTGAGGACAGTTTGTTGTGCCCCACCTCTTCCCCTGGTGTAGCAGGGTGGCATCCACCATACCTGTGCATGTCTATGAAATACTCCTTCAGTATCTGTTACGGTTGCACTGGAGTGAGTAACCTCCAGTCTGTGTCTCCATAGTTGGCTCTTGAAGGTGCCCCAGTACAAAGAAAAAGCCCCCAAGGACCTTTAAAGCTAATGATGTTAGTTCAGTGCTAGCCCTACTTATTTTAAAGAATGCTTCAAATACAGCGTGCATGTTGTTTGATTAACTGAGAAATTAAGACACTTGGCAAATACATAGAGGAGATATCTATATGTTACGAAGTAACTGGTGTGATAACGTGTGCTATAAATACACATTGACAGCTATATGCATTTCTGTGGTGTTAACCTGTGAAAGTGTATGCATGCAGCGACTGTGTGCTTCACTGCCACTCTTCACACATACGTGGCCATTAAATCAACTCATTTACATTTTGAGTTGTGGAGCAATCCTGCATTCTGTCCTGAACCTCTGTGTAACACTGCATTCTGTGTTAATTCTAGAAAACACTTCATTCAGGCTATGTTAGATAAATAGCTTTTCTATAGGGTACTTGTCAAACTGCATCTGTCAGGCTTCTCCTACCCCTCAGCACATTTCCTCTGCTTCTCACTTTGTCCTTTCCATGTTGTCTTTTTCCCCTCAAAAGCAGAAATGGTTCCTTGGAAGCTTCTTTCAACTCTCTTAGTGTTTTCTTGTCAGACGTCATGGTATTTCTAAAGAACAAAGAAGCTTGAAAACCACATAAAATGACAACATGGGTGCGTTGACAGCATTCTCGTGCTGCTGAGCAAGCACGTAGCTGCACATGGAGATACTCCGAGACCTACTCAGAAGTGTGCGGCAGAGTTGGGGTGTAAGGGCTGTGTGCCTCACCCATTTCATAGGCGCTGTCGTACCTGTTCTCGTGTTCACAGATTTCTCTGCTTCCTTGAATGGTGATTGTAGTGGGAGCAGTTTCAGAAGACAGAAATCAGAATTGGGATTGCATGCGTGGTAAAACACAGTAAAACGAGATAGAGAATTAAATCTTTTGTAGCATGTTAAATGTATGGAAATATGTTAATACACACTTACCATACAGTTAAATTTATATTTAAGCTGTCACAAGTGTAGAAGGATAATACTTTTCTTTCCATCTGATTTTTTTGTTTATTATTATTGTTTCTCTAGGCGCACATCTTTCAATGTTTCAGTTCTCCACTGTCAAATAATTTGAGGCAAGACTCAAATAGAGAAATGTGGAGAAAATGTGAATGAGCTCCTCAGATGGATTTTAAAACTTGATTCATGCAATAACACAGCAACCTAAGAGCTTCACATTGGGTAAAACCCAGGTTTGATAGAGATGAAGCCATGACCCTTTACACCAGTGGATCCTCAGTTATAGGGCTGATCTTGAGGGCATCAGAGACAATGAATCTTGAGGGAAGTCACCTGCAAATTATTTGCAGAGGGTGCACAGGGACTCCCTCTGTTACTTTACTCCGTCCATGTAGTTCTAAAAGATAAAAATGAAGGAAATCTATGAGAGAGAGCACAGATATTACTTTGGGTCCATTAGTTCCAGGAAAATACCGTGAAGATTATTAGAAAGAGATGAACTTTTGTCCCAACCTACAGGCTGAAATACATTTTCATACCTTGATTGAAGTGGCAGAAATTTCACCCTCTCCAGTGCTCTTGCCAAATATTTGGGGTTTTTATTTCTCTCCCTTATCTGTGGAAATAACTTATACTCAGGTAGGCAGTATCAACAAATTTACTGCATCCTTGTTCAGGCGAGATTCCCTTTGAAATCTTTTAGAGTTTAACCTAATTAAGAATTCCATCTAACACACAAAAAACGGTCATGATACATGTTAATCCCATGAGGATAAAATATAGCATATAAAGAAAAAACAAATCTGATAATCAAAAGATAGTTTAGTGGGTGGAGATGGATCCTGCTAAAGAAGATGTGGCTGGTTAAAGCCAGTGGAAGATTTGCACTAAAGTGAACCACACTGTGAGTAACCTCTCGTGCACAATTGGCTCTAGGAGTTATTGATAAGAAGGGATAACGTGGCCAAGGATCGATTAAAGAATCAGACATGCAGCTATGATTGTGTTATTTTGGTGTGTTGTCACTTTTTTATTTTCATCTCTATTTTTCTGTAACCTCTGTAACATAACCACCCAAGTATATCAAGATGTCCTTCTTACTTAGTGTTCCCACTGTTAATGTCTGATACTAGTTTGGTCTTTCAACTGCCAAGTTCTGTGGTAAATCTGCAAGCAGGCGTCCTTCATCATGTCCTGCTTTTCATCATTTGTAGAGTTCAGTGTTTCAATGAGTTGGGCTCCTAGAAGTGACACAGAGTTGGCTGTAATTCCATTTCATCTCATCTCATAGTATTTTTGAAGGGCATGCAACTCTTCCAATCCTTTAACAAAAATACTTCCAAAGACACTGTCATATTCTGTTTTGCAAGTGTGTCCAGACCCCCCTTTAATTTTGCCATGTAAAATACTAGGATTTGCATCATAAGCATACTTGGCTAATCTGAAAAGGTGAAACAATGTACTGCCATGTGGGATTTCTACATTGACATGATGAGTGAAGCCTGATAAGAGACAGTGTCCCATTTGTAGAAGGAAAAAACTGGAGTCAAGTAGCTCATGTCAGCTGCCATAAAGTTGCCATTCAGCAGATACTTTTAGTTGATTATGCAATGTAATAAGAAACATGTTTAATATTTTAATCAAAACGGATTGAAGGCTTTGGGGTTTTTTTAAACCAGAAATTTGTACTATGCTTGATCGGTTGACTTTTTAATCTGATTTTAAGAACTCTTAATGATTCAGATTTATGTTATACGCAGTTTCTTTTCCTGTTCTTCTTGTGTGGGTTTTTCATTATTTTATTTTCATTCTGTTTGTTTTTGGCTTACTGGCAAAGGACGGCGCCACTTTAATAAGTATAAAAAGAAGGGTAGGTTTTTTTAAATTTCTTTTTATTTCTTTTGCGACATCTATTTAGTTTGAAATAGTTACTAAGCTGTAAAGTGTAGTCTATCTCTTTTTAAATTTATTCTAATTGATTTGCTGTTTCTGATGATTGCCCACACCACAATAAGAGTTCCTACCTGCCATTTTCTTTGTTATGTGTGTACTGTTAATCTCTGTATAAAAATGTAAAAAGCTGTCAATTATTAGGTAAGTAAGCTATAATTGCTAGAAGTAGCAACTCTTGCTTTTTCTCAGTTGTTATTCACATTCCAGTTGTTTGGGTCTCTTCGTGCTCTGAGGTTATCCAGAGGCATAGTGCTTGGGCAATGGTGCATAAAGTAATGGTTTTTTGTTCTATTGAATACTCTGCTTGAAACTATTCTCTTAGTGTCCAGAATACTCCCAGTGGCATAAGAGCTTCTGGGAGTGATTGCAGTGGGGAAAATGTGAATTTCAGAGTGCATCTTGCTGAATAATTCAGTACTCGGTTCCTTGCTGTAGAGCACGTGGCACACATGAATGAGGAGTGTCCTGCTTATGCTGGTAATGTATAGGAGTTAGTATTTTCTCTCTGTGTGAGTAAGGAAAACAATATTTGCCTTCGTAACCTGGCTAGAAATTTTAGGAACTGAAAATCTTGCAAGCAGAGAGAAGCTCATGGGACTTTGAAGGGAAAGGTGAGAGGTGATACTGATAGCCTTTCTCCTTTGCCCGTCCCGTGTCTGTTGGCAGCCTGACAGAGGAGATGGGACCCGTGGTGAGGCAGCGCTGCGGGTCTTCCATGGGACAGTCAAACTGGTGAATGTGTGTCTTAAACTATTCAAGTGAATCACTGCAAACTCATGCAATAACAGATTCTAGCTCAGACAAGTGAAGAAGATTGCAATGAACATGATGGTACCCAAAGCAGATTGATTTAGCAGAGAAAAGAGTGGGAGAGGAACAATAGCATATGAAAACCACCATTTTTGTGGCACTGGAAAGAGTTTGTCATGAGCAATAGCACTTGTTAAAGCTAATCGATTATGGTTAGTGCTTTACAAGCAAACCAAATAAATAAAATCAGTGCCTGCCTCCAGGAATTTACCATGTCAATACAAATTGAAATGGAATGAATGGAAACCAATTGACAGATGTGGAGATATAAAGAAAAATGTGATAGGCAGTGTTATAAACACACTAGCAGTGTGGCTGATGTCAGTTTTGGGGAACAGTGTGGTAAAAGGCAGTTCATTGTCCCAATGGGGCAGATAGATAACATCATGTGGATAATGGGGGCAAATAGGGCCTCCAAAGGAGACAGACCATAGGAAAGAGCTCAGAAGAGCTCTTTTTATGTATGACTTTCAAAAGCATTATAAGTCACGGAGAGGTTGAAGTCAGAATTCTAGCAGTGAGCAGTCTCGGATGAAGCGGGTGTGTAAATGAAGTTGGAGCATGAAGTTCATGTTTCATGTGATAAGAGCAAAGGACCAGACACACACCTGGGAAAGAAGAGCCACATAGCTGAAGATCAGATTAACAGATTAACAACAATTTTTGCAGCACGGTTGCACACAGTCATGACTGAAGAAGACTGAATTTATCAATGCTGGAGAAAAAAGTCTTGATTTAATGTAGATTTTATTTGCTGAAAGCTAGGGCAAGAATTCTGACAAACAGATGCAATGCAGAACAAATATGTAAGACTACGTCAAAGCCTGAACGTGAAGTCACGAAACGGATGAGTCAAAAACAACATCCAGATTATGAACCTTAATGACAGGTAGAACTATGGTATTGTCCACTGTGATGGAGCAAGAGTGCAGGGGAGGGCTGAGAAGTAGTGGGTTAGAGAGAAAAGAGAATTTGCAGAAATAACAACTCAATTGGCAAGCGTTTTATGTGTTCATAAGCATAGCATGTCTCATCACACTGTACTCAAAAAAAAAAAAAGTGTGCTTTTCTTTGGAAATTCTGCATTCATGACTTGTCACCCACACATATCTCACATCCCTTCTTGCAGTTGACAAAATTCAGCATGTTCAGCTTCTCTCCTAGTGTCTCTTTCTGGGTGGGTTTGTTTTTGGGTTGTGTGTGTTTATGTGTGCCTGTGTGCCAACTTATGTGTGTGCTGCAGCGGCAGCGCAGCCCTAGCTTGTCACTCAAACCTTCTCTCACAGTGGGTGGAAGCATCATTTTGATACTTGAACAGACAAGGCTGTCTTTGGCAATGTTCCTCTCCAGCAGTTCCCACCTCTCTGACTCAGTACCTTAAAATGCCTTTGTTACAAATTTTCTTCTCGTTTTCCCAGTCTCCTATTTTATTAGCAGAGGTTTTTCATTTCTAGCAAACTGATCATGTCCTCGCTTGCCTTCCAATGAGTTCTGTGTACAGGGCAGTGCTTGCCTGTCTGACCTCAGTTTTCTTAGTTTTACAGAACTGCAGAACACTGAAAAGGGTTTTGTGCCATTAACTGTGCCTGAAATAATTACAGAATAAATAAATGGACATGTAACCTATTTTGACAATGATTGACAGTTATTGCCATCTCTCAGCTGCTAGCTTGCCTGCATGAAATGAGATAGTAGCTTTGATCCAGTGTCAGGTAGACAAGTAGAGCCAACACAAAATCCACCACTCTACCTCTTTTTAATTGGCAATTTAAACAGGAGCCAAGAACTGAAGGGGTCACAGGCTGAATTCTGTCTGATTGTTAGCGGTCATGGCTCCAAAAGGGGCTCAAGACACACAGTCAGTAGTGTGACAAGAAATAGAATACAAGAACCATCGTTTCTAGTCTGCAGCTTTCCTCATCAATCCTCGTGAACTCTGATGGAGATTAGAGGTAAAAACAGGGGACTGGAGAGTCTGGACTCCTGAATTCTACGACAGATAACTTGTTAAATTTCTGTTACAACACAAGTCATTTAGCATCTTAACATGTTGTTACTCTTTAAAAACATGTACCTGTCCCTGTACTACATTGTAGATTAAATGTGGGGATTAGCAGGTCTTTGCAAAGCATGTGCTCTTAATAACAGGATGGTGACATAAGGTGCTCAGATAACTCCCTGCCTGTGCCAGGCTAGAAATTGGTGCTTCATATTCTTTGTGTTCTTTGTAAGGGAACATTTACAAAGTTGAAAGAGGACCCAGGAGCTACTTTTAGCATTGTGAATATTTGAGAAAACCAACTTTAAAAATATAGACTTCAACAAGCAAGATATTAACTTCTCATTGTTCTTAAAGCTTTTATGACTTCTGCTGATTCCAGCATTGAATTCAGAGTTATAAAGAATTTGTCTACAGAATAACTTCCCCTGAATAATTTCAACTGGGAGCACTCCTGCTGTTTAGAAGCACGTCCTTCCTTCTGTTTGTCATAGTTATGCCTTTATAGTGCAGCAAAAATGCTTTAAAATTTTTAAAAGTATTTATTTAATGTTGCTAAATATACCCAATACTTGCATCTAGTATAGCAACTTAATTCACATTTATTTTCTATATTAAACCAACAGAAAACATACAGCCAAGTTTGTGCCTATATATTGCGTTGCCCTTTTACATGGTTCTAAATCAATGTTGCAGTATGTGAACTTGAAATTATGCATGACTCCTTTCCCCAAAGAGCTTGCAAGACAGTGGGGCAGCTAAGGAGGTAGACATATTTCTACAGGAGAAAATTTCAAAGACAAAATTAACAGAATGAAAGAAGAAAAAAAAGGAAGTTGAGGAATTCAGTAATGAAGGAGGATGGAAATAACTGAGAAAAGTTGCTAATGGCACTGCTGAACAAAACATGATAGGTAAAAAAAGAAGCAGGCATGTAAGTAATTATGAGTCTCTGATTTCAGTGAACACTGGAGCATCTTTATCTGATCACTCATCACCCAACCAGCAGAAATTCAGGGACCGAAGGCAGTGCTGTAGCTGAGGCCGACAAACTGGAACCAAGTGTTGTTGGCTTAGTATAAGGAAGTTTACTTTGCTTACGTCCAAGATGGAAAGCGTATGGAAGCACAGTAAAATCTTATTAGTGGATTTTTCTTCAGCAGCATTATAGTAATATTTTCATACTTATTAGAAGCAGGGTACGTTCATTTGATCTCTCACAGCTGCTTTTGAAGCCTGCTCTATATTATCAGTTACTTCACTTTATCTTGCTTCCCTTTTTATACACATGCAGCAACAGCACATCTATTTCCACAAATATTTTCTGTTTCAATGGGATTCCAATAAATAAAATATTTCAAAAGGTTTCCAGTGCAGCAAGGAGGTGGACATGCATACAAATACAGCAGGATGCAGCTTATTTTCTGGCAAGCCAAAAATCTTTCTTCCAATCTTACGATAGTTGTGGCTCTGTGTTCTAACTCTGCTCTGCTGAGCTGAATTGTGCTCGCTGTGATGTATGCTTTGTAATTTGCTTTTGTGTTTAATTGGTTAGCTTATTTAATTGTGTTGCAATCTACGTATTGTTTTTAGATTCCATTGTCTCCAAGGACTTGTACTGGTATTTGTTTATTTCATTAAGTTCTAAGAGTTTGTCTTTGCAGTTGTGTTGGGATCATCTTGGAGTCCTTGCGATGATAGTAAATGTCATTGAAGGAACTATGATTAAGTAGTATTGTAAATCATGTTATAGAAATACAGCTGTTAAGAGATCCTTAGACATTTGCCATCCCTGAATAACAGAAACAGCCCTGAATCACAGCTTCAGTTTTCAGCACGCACAGCTTTTTTCATATCTGCATTATAGCTAGACTTGAACCTGTAATTTAAATCTTTTCCTATATTTAGACCCTATTTGAATGAGATTAAATTCAGTTAGCTGTCATCCCCCTTCGCTTTCTCAAACAAACAAAAAAATTTCTAATTCAAATGTAGAAAAAACTTTAAATATCTGCAGCTAACATGGAACTGTGCGATTAATCATGTTATGATTTAAATCTTTTCTGCTAAATTCAGTAAGGCCAATAGTAGTAACTGAAATGAGAGCAAAGCGTTCTGGGTCTCAGATACCTTTAACGCTGCGGCCTATGATGCAATCCTTCTTCTACTGCTGTTTAGCCAGAGCTAAACTGGTACCAGAGGAGTAATGGTTTTCACACCATTCACTGGGAATGGTGTAAAATGTTACCAAAATATTTGAAGAAATGTTTCTCTTTTTCATTTCTTTTTCTAGATGCATACATGACTTCATGCTGTTAGTGCTTCTCTTTTATGAAGCACAACGCACATGTTGGGAAGGATAATTCTGGTATTTGGTGTTTGTTCTTACTGCTGCTTCTTGTGAGCTCGAAGCATCATCTCTGTGATTCCTCACTGGCTCTTTCCGTTGAGATACCTACTGAAACCTCTGAAACAGTTTCGTTTTCCCTTCCTCCTCAGTTTTTCTCGTGATGAAGTTATCAAGACATACAAATGAAGATCTACATGCTTGTCTATGACAGTATTCAATTTCAACATCTGTTTATTTCCATCTGTTGGTAGAAAGTAAGATGTATTTCTCTGCATATTCCTGTAGTTGTATCAACTTCACTGCTTATATCTAAAACAGGAATTTCTCAGCTCTAATTCTATCACCAATTCCCACAGAAAAAAAGAGTTTTAGATCGCAAGGCAATGTTTTCAGGATGTTTTTATCCACCATCTAAATTTTCCTCCAATCCCATATATCATGCAGAGAATTCTCCCCTTCCTGTCCTCCCCCTTTTTTTTTTCCCTTTTTTTTTTATTTTGCCTTTATTTTCAAAGGCACAAAATATACGTCACAGTCTCCTGTGGTAAACCAGAACCAGTGCAGGGTAACTTCCATTTCCTTGAATGCATTGATGCATATGAAAAAGAAATTGAACTGTGCTGCTCTTAAATGATGTTGTAGATAGGGAGGACTCTAGCTGGATCGGCTGCAAATCAATCTACCATTCTGCAAATCATCTTAGTGCACTGCACGGAGAACTACAATCTTTCCTTTGATACAGGTAGTGATAGCTGCAGAGCTGCTGCAATCGTCGACAGGGAGCAAACAGACTGACCAAGTGTTGGCTCCACAATGTGCTGACAAGAGAAAGTCCTCAAGACAGTTGAACCCTGCCACAGCCAGCTGATTCTTCAAGTGTCTTACTGTACTCAGATATTGCCTTTTCTCTCTGTCTCCACTTTTTAGAGGAGACAGCTTTTTTACGACTTGAAAATCTTTTTTATATTCAGCTGTGGCTTTTCCAGTGAGGCAGTAGAGTGGCCTTTTTTTCTGCCCCTCAGGATTTCAGTATCTTTAGAGAACTAAGACTTAAATCTTTGTTGATGGCTAGATAGATTGTCGAAGCTCATATTCGTACTAGCAGTAGTGGAGCTTCAGCCATTTCAGTCCATCACTAAATTAGTTCCAATGTATCTGACATTTGCTTAATTTTTATTTTCCTTATCCTTACAGAATGCATTGTTATTGTTATGAAAAATAATATAAGGGGGGAGTCATGAAGCAAAATTTTCTTGTACCAAGTGACCAACCCCAAAGAGATTATTTTTAAAATTTGCTGTGGTTCTGGAAATTGCTGCTGGATAGTGTGGGAAGACATATTCATATTTTTTACATAGATTTTTTTTGAATAATTGTAGGCAAAGCAGTTATCTAATGGAAATAGATACTTTGCAGAATGGAAGAGAAGGGAACAGCAAGTGGGGTCTTTTTGATAGATAAAGTCGCATGGAAGGTAAAGAGAAAAACTATGATCTTTCTGATAAATTTTGACCAAAGCAAAAGTTTACTGAGTGTTCAGAAGAATGTAAATATTCATTGCGCAATTAATGCCATTCAGTCACTTCTATAAAAATCCTGCCATTTTTTTTGTAGAACAGCTTAAGTACTTATCGATTGAGAACTTCTGTAACTCCCAAAATGGAGGCATCCCCATATCTCTACAGGTATTTTAAATGAATTGAATTAATCATAGGCTTAAAAGTCTCTAGTGATCTTCGTTAACTTTCCTGGGTTTAATTAAAACATCTGTGCGCTTTTAATTTATCGATTCATCCAACTCATATGTCATGTTTTTAACACACCCCAGCATGCTCTGCATCATTTTTAACCCGATTTCCACTTAACTAAAGCAATTAAATTCACCCCGGATTAATTAAAGCATCCATACTTTAGTGCTTAAGTCAGCGTGTGCTGCTTTCCCCAAATGGTTTCTGAATGTCAGAGATTTGACACACCTGATAGGTTTTTTGTCCTTCTGGAAATTCTTCTGTGAATCTCTTCTTTGCTTACTAATGTGCAGTTTGACGGAGGTAGATGAGGGAGCTTGGCACGGCTGGGCGTTGGGCAGCTGCAGTGAGGATTGCAAAGATTCCTGCCCTCCTGCCTGCAAGCACAGAGTAACACCACTGTTACAGCAGTTAAATTATTTGTGTGTTCTCTAGTCGAAGCAAACGATTTCCTGAAGTAATTAATAAAGCATATAACGTCAGTAACTGTTATTTATAGTTGTTCATTCTTGTGCTTCTGGGTGAATTTCTTCAAGATGACTTCTGCTTAGAAGAGCACAGGGTCTTAGAGCGACCTAAAAGATGTTCTAGCTCTTCCTAATTGTCGCTGTTCTTAAGAACATTTCAGGCTGAGGAAGATAGTGATCTCAGAAGAGCAGGCAGTCTCGTCAAACCCCATTCTTCCTGACCATGCAGATATGTTCGTGAGGCATAAAGAGGAGAGGAAACGCACCTGGATTCATTCAGTCTCCCATTCCAGAATGATTTTCTTGGGGCTAGTTTACTAGGGGTGGGGCAGCTTCTTACCAGGAAAGTAGCATAACAACAACATAAACTAGTAAAAGTGAAACAACATAAACCATGAAGCGGTCTTCGAAGTTATTTCAGATTTTCATACCCATAAATGAACTCCAGTTAAAACTAACAGGCACGCAGACAAATAGTGAAATGTGCACCCAACTGATTAAAATAGGTTTCAAAATAAAATACGAAAGAAAGTGTTGTCAAACAAAACAACTGTATTTTTAAACTATAAATAAGAATACTCATATAATTCATGTTCCCTAATTTTTAAAAATGTCTCATGGGCAAACACTTGATGTAACGAGGATTTGGTAATTCTTTATATTTCAATACTGTTTTGTTTAAAATAATAATGTAACATCTCAAGCCAAAATTTTGAATCAGGGTGTCAGAAATTAACTTCTTAAATGCTGGGCTGATTTTCTAAAATGCAAATGTTTTCCATTCCTTTGGTTGTAGTGGTTTCGTGGATTGTAAGGCGTTTATAAATGAATATTTTTTTTAATCTAAATAGGTATAACTTCACTTTAGGGGTTGACTATAGACAACAACTTGGTTGTAGCTTTTAAAGTGAATCTAAAATTATTCAGGGCATTGGTATAAAATTGTAGTAGGATTCAGCTCTAGCATCAGTAAAATACATCTTCACCTGCTTCATCTTAATCTAATAAAGAGAAACTAGTATTTGTAGACTAAATGCTACATATGTGTCACCAATATAAAGACCAAAAAGAGAAAAAAGCCAGTACAATGTGACCCTATTCATGGTTTTTAGGTATTTGGAACCAGGCAGTTGTAGTTGGGATCTTTCCTGTATTTCTACTCCAGTTTGCAGATGACCTGGATTGCATTTATTGGTTTCAGATTAGACTGTCATAAACAGTAATCCAGTTTCTGTATATACTGGTAAAATCAGGCATAATCTCTCAGCAGTAGCAGCTTAATCTCTGCTAAAGGAAGTCCAAGTGTGAGCTATTACAGAGTCTGACTTAATTATCCCCCAGAGGAACTCCACCCAGAAGGTTCACCGGTAAGGTTTGTGGTAAGAAGTTTGACCTACATCTGTCTTCAGTACAATTCCCTGTGGCCAGTGAAACAAATAACAACTTGATTTCTGTTACGCTAGTGTGTACTTCATTTTTTTTATATAGCTAGGACTTTGTGCAACTGCTTTGTGCAACCATATCAAAACTGCCCGATCTGTAGGTTCAGACAATTTTTGAGGGACAACTATAGACTGTTAATATGGTTCTATTAAAGACTTGAAAAACACGTACTTTGTTTCGTGATACATATTGACTTCCCCCAAGCTTAGAGATGCTGAGCTGCCCTGCACTACTGAGTATAGAGGAGAATTTTTTTGGCAAAACCAGGCTCAAAAAATTTGGGAATTCTTCTTGATGAGAAGAATCAAAATGTGTCCATATATTTGGAAGTAGAATCAAGTTTATGTCTGACCTCAAGAGAACTTTGTGTAAATCTTAACAAGTGCTATGCATGCTAATATGAGTGCATATTCTCCATTGTTGTGCCATACTAATCAGAGTAGGCCAATTAGATGTACAAATATGTGACCACACGTACAGAACAGGTGATCTTCATGCAGTTTAGTAGGTGCGTGTGCTGTCAAGCACATTTCTCTTAATCTGTGTTCTTTAGCAAAAGTTCCAGGACTGAAACTCACTTCCTCCTCCTGAACAGGAACATCTACAGATAAAAATAATCTTTATTTCTCTTAGATCTGACAGGGTTCTTTACAGTTCAACAAGGACTGAACATCTCTTACGCAGGAGTATAAATAGTGTCTCTTCAGAATGGCTTTTTCTGAATTAATGTTTGTATAGAGGTTATGCTACAGAAGTAAAGCTGTAATGGTTCAGACCAAAATTCCATTTTACCCAGGATTTCAGCTCTGATGATGGCATAAAGCACATAGTTGAGGAAGAGTAAAAATTATACCTCTTTGATGCTTCTCCAGCAAATTCTTTCAGTTCTAGAGGTAACTCGTGTTAGGGCTTCCTACAGTAGATGATGTCTCTTTGCGTACAGTAGCCTTTGTAGATTTTCATCCCACGAATTATGTGTTCAATCAGGGAATGTTCTTCCATGTGTTTTAACTTTTCAGGTAATCTTGTTAAAATTGGTTGACGAAACAGTTAGCAGTACTTAGGATGTAAGGGCACTTGAGGTAACGTCTAAGTGCTCTGTTAATGCAGCCTTAAAGGTGCATTTCAACTCTCAGTCCTAATTTTTCTCACTGCTTACATTGGGAATAGGCAGTCATAGAATCATAGAATCATTTGAGTTGGAAGGGACCTTAAAGATCATCAAGTTCCAACCCCCCTGCCATGGGCAGG
>JAOXNO010000052.1:34446452-34481606 GCA_028565335.1 Limnodromus scolopaceus | reverse complement strand
GAACAACCCCAGCTCTCTCAGCCTGTCTTCATAGGAGAGGTGCTCCATCCCTCTGATCATCCTCGTGGCCCTCTGCTAGACCTGTTCCAACAGGTCCATGTCCTTCCTGTGTTGAGGACTCCAAAGCTGGACACAGTATTCCAGGTGGGGTCTCAGGAGTGCAGAGTAGAGGGGCAGAATCACCTCCCGGGACCTGCTGGTGAGAGAGGAAGTGAAAAGCTGTGATGTGGCTTTCAGCTTTACTTAAATTCCTGAAGAACTATAGCAGAGTAAGGGAACGCTAAAAAAAACTACTGTGGGAGGAGCTCTTTACCCCAGGACCCAGCACCATCTAGTAATCTTTCTTCTGCTGTGCTAGCCTCTGGTGTCCCAGAAGTTGAGGGTCAGTGTGTGGAGTGTGGCACCAAGAAACTTCCCACTCATGATTACTTCAGGTCTTTAGGACAAGCTACGTTCTGATCACTCACCTCCACATCCTCTACACCTTGAGAAGTGAAGGAGAGGACTGAAGTAATGACGTTTCTTACAGTGATTTGGGAAAATGTATCAATGTCAGCCCAAACAAGACTTTTAATTGCAGTGAGATAGAGAGTTATGGACAAAGGAGTTGGTTGTGTCCCTGAGTCTTCATCCCTGAAGAGTGGAAGTGGTCCTCATTTGACCTGTATGGCTCTCAGTGGCAGCAATTAGTGTATCTAGGCAGTGAAAAGCTGCGTGTGTGCTGAGGAACTGAGATAGAGTCTGTGATGTAATGCATGCAGACAGGAGGAATAGTTAGTTGTACTGCATTCAAGTTGCTACTAGTTCAGCGTGATGTATGGCAGGGAAGGGTGTTTCCTGAGGGTGTGCAAAAAGATGTAAAATAGGCTGTCCTGGAGTGCAGGACGGATATTATTAGCCTGTATTGTAATTCAGTCCAGCTGGGTCAGTAACCTTAATTCTGAAAGCACATGCAAAAAGCAAAACTGGTAGAACTTTAGCATAAACTTTTTCACTGAACTCAGTAAAGCACTTGTCACATCTGAAATCAGAAAGTTGCTGCTCAAAATTATATTTTACTCAGATTTGTATTCATTTTTGGAATGAGGAAGAAAAAGATTGAAAAAGACTCAGTAAGAGAGAACACCAGGAATGAAGTAGAATTAAGTCCTGTTGCAACCAAATGACAGACAATACAGCCCTAAGACAGAAGAGAGGTAGAAAAAATCCTCATGCTAATTTTGTTGTTGTTCTACCATGGAAAGAGTAGGCTAAAAAAGATTATGTATGTGGGCCATCAATCTGTAGTCTTAATTGAAATAATTCTCAGCACTCTTAAGTTTTAGCTAACATCTCAGGTTAAAAATCTAAAAATATTTTTTCTGATGAAGTTTTTCCCATTTCAAATAACAAAATTCTTGAAAAAAATCTATCTTGAAGAGTGTTTTTGCAGCAGATCAATGGGACAGCTAAGATTAATAAGGGTTACAGGACTAACAGTGGAGAAGTTGTATAACTGGACAATTACACATTTCTTTGTAGGAAATCAATTACTTGGGTTCTTCTTGATCATTCAGGTTAAAGGGATAATAGAAGAAAGAAGACATTAGGACCTTTTAATGATTAATAGTAGCTTTTGAGTATATTTTTGGCACTGTAAAACTAGCTGTTAGTTTCTAATTACTTTGAAGGGTGAAAAGACAGGAAAATACTTTTCTGTCTTTATCAAACTGCATCAGAGAGAAGAGCACAGAAGTGTACCTTCTCTCAAAGATTCACTTCATTACTCCCACTTCCAGTTATTCCTCTGCTATTTTTTCCATTTCTCTGGCTGGTGACCACACATTCAATCTTTGGCAGGCATGTAAGTTTGCAGATTGTCATGTTCACACGGGAGACGTGGGCATATAGGAGTGTGAATATGCCTTAGTGTAACATTTATGTGCAACTGGCTTTTAATAAACTACTTGTTTCTTTCCATTGCTCTGCATATGTCTAACATCTGATTCCTGGCATCTAAGACCTGCTGACTACCTTTATTATTCATAGGCTTCACTTCATTTGCATAAATGAATATTTGCTCAGAATGTGTCTTACCCCCTTAGTAATACAAGAGGAAGGGATAAGGGTTAATGGTGCTTTCTTGCCAATACACACAGGCTAAAGGCAGTCACACTGGGATTTGGGAAAACAAGGTTCAGTGGGGATATTGGTGGCAAGGTGCATTTATTGTAGATGAAAGCTTGTGTTATTCCTGTGTTCAAGATTCTTACACTGAAAAAAAACAAGTCAAAGGGTCTAAAAAATTTTGGGACATTACATTTAAAAAGTCTTATGGAAGAAGAAAGATGCTATATTATAAAATGTTCTGGGGACTGAATGTTTTGTGTGCTGCTATCTGTGAAAACCGGATGTTACCTGGTGGAACAAAGCAGAGTAATGTCAGACTCGAATCTGGTCACGTTACCCCATTAGTTATCCCAGACATCATCAATAGTCTATAAAGAACAGTAGTTGTATTCTCAGAATGCCCAACACATGCGTGCTTTTTAAAATAGTAATCAAATGATTTCTCTGGTAAATGAAGAACTGAATTACTACAAATTACCTTAGATTTTTTTCCCCAGTAAATTAAGATATGTGAACATACCTATAAGTATTTGGTAGTGGACTTTTAGTGCATTTACATGAATACATGTATGACCCTGGATGCTGTTTGTCTTTCGTTCAATTTTCCAGCTGCCTGCCCGGTTCTGTGCAGTGGCAATGGTCAATACTCGAAAGGCACCTGCTTATGCTACAGTGGCTGGAAAGGTCCAGAATGCGATGTACCCATCAGCCAGTGTATTGATCCCTCGTGTGGAGGTCATGGTTCCTGCATCGAAGGGAACTGTGTCTGTTCTGTTGGCTTTAAGGGAGAAAACTGCGAAGAAGGTAGGACATTTTCTTTCTATGTCGTGAGGTTGTTTTCTGGGTTTGGGATTTATTTAATAGGTAGGAAAAAAGGAAAGAACAGAATAAAAATTTAAATTTAAAACTATTGTAGCACATTGTTGTAAAAGGGTTAAAAATATAGTCCATCACAATTTTACTGGTCTGCCAAAGTTCAGACAAAACCTTTGGCCTTCTGTATACATTCTTTTGCAGTATTATTATATCTGCCACAAGTAAACCTAAATAGTTCCTTCGTTGAAGAGTGAAGATAAATGTTTCCTTACGGATTGTATTTATTGAACAATTTAGATGTGAAACACAGAGGAAAAAGCAGCAGCACACAAAACTTTATAGCTGCAGCTCCACACCAAGCAAATGTTTCAGTCACTATTAAGACAGAAGTTGATAAAACAAATTTGAAAGGCTTAGGTATCCATGATACTGACAGCCTTCACGTAGGGCAAATTACTCCCGTTAGCTGCAATCATATGGGATTAAAGGAAGGTAGATGTCGCACACAAACAATAACTGTCCTTTAAATGCAGAAAAGCTCTTCACTTGAAAGTTTCCAATTCCTTGTGTATGTAGGATCAGCAGATTTAACAAAATAACCCATGCAAAATGTGGTCATAGATTAAACTCAATATTGTTTTTATTCACAGAGATTTCTGTTAGAATGTCCAACATAAATTAGACTGCTTTTCTTTCAGAAATATATTAGTACGGTTTTAAAACGGAATTGAACTCCCCGGATGATTGCTAAATAGACAGTTCAGCATAGCTTGGCACATCCGCAGAGCAGTAATAGTTCAAGCGACTTTATGAGGACGTTTCAGAGCTTATTAATCCTCCAGAAGGAGGAGCCGTTAGAGGACTAAAGTGATAGGGCTGGACCTGCATGGTTTTAGGACTAAAGAGTCTCTATGGGGTATTCTGAATGGGATGCAGAGCTGTCCACCACGTGTATCAATTTTTGTCTTACCCTATAGTAAACAGCAGCTTCTCCCATCAGAAAACCAAGGGAAAAAAGCTACAGGGACCTAAACCACTAAGGATTCTATTCTTTGAGCATGAACTGCAGTCATTTAGGAATTAGTCTTTTAGGAAAAGAGCTTGCATTAGTCGGAGTGAACGCATTGTGCTAAAAACAAACAACAACAAAAAAAAGCAAGGATCCTCACTAGTAGGACTGCCAACACTGCAACTGTTTGTTCATTTCATTCCTGTCATCTCCTTCCAGAAAGCTTCCCAACACAACACTGGTTATTAAACCTCTAATCCAGAACTCAATTGAAGTCAGTAGAGTTTTTCCATTGTTTTTAATGGGTTACACTTTAAGCTATATCCAGAAAATTCTGGAATGTTCTTTTTGTCTGTTAGAATTCATAGTTCTCAGTTCACCCTGAGTGTACGTTTACAGGAAATATTAAAAAAACGACATCCGAAAAGCCTTGCTATAGCTAGTATTCTTGTTAAGTCAAAGATGGAAAAGACTGTCCTTAGCGTGCTCTACCACATTCAGCCTATTCCCTAGGAATGCAGAAGCTCTCTTTCTAGTACTAAATGCAATCATGTTTTGTGTTGTCGTATAAATGCTTGTATTATTAGAGAGACTATGGTAGATGGCCTAAAATTCTCTTCCTTTCATTTGATTCTGCAAGTCTTACCTTGTAAGCAGTTCCTCCCTCATCTTGATGATAATTTCCAGCTCCTTGCATGGAATTCTCTCTCTACTTTCAGTTGTCTAGAATGGCTAAGGTATAGCTGAGCTAGACATCTTGAACCCCCTGTCACTCCTATAAGAGAAATAAGCTCTTGTAGTGCTTAATTCAGCTTATCCTATGGGCGAAACAAACACATTGCCCACTCCAGAAAAGTTTAAATAACAAGGTAGTGCATAATTTTTTTGCAAAGGCGTTAATGTTAACACCATTCAAAGTTAGAAACACTACAAAATACTGTCAGCCAACAAAGTTTTTGAGGAGGTGAATTACTATGTGAGGTGAAAGGATATATATTATTTAAATAGCAGTATGCTTGAAAAGGTAAGTTTTTTCTTAAAAAGATAAATGGATTACAAAGGCAGGAGGTATTGACTGCAAACTTGGAAGGGACCAATAACGTCACAAGAAAGGTTAAAATAACCTTTTGCATACATCGTTGGGCAATAAGTCAGTCAATAAATTAATTTACAATTAAATTAAAAAAAACCCATCTTGTTTCTACTCTAAAATTCCATTTGTTCTGTACATATTTCTCCCATATCACCATTCTATGGTTCTATGATTAATTCAAGACCTATGAGAAAAAGGGTAAAATATGAAGTGGTGCCTCTCCAGTTGCAGGTAATCAGCTGATCTTATTTGAAGTCTTTGTGTGAATTAAAATTCTACCATTCTAATGGTAGAGTGATGCAAATAAATAGATCTGTATTTATATATAATATATGAAATCTCCTCTATTGATTTGAGCTTCTAAAAGGAATGGCGAAGGTTGATTCATCCACCGTTTTCCACTAGGATATTGAATTAGAACAAGTGGGTCAGCATTTTTTGCTTCCCGTTTGCTTTTTATTTCTGATATTCATCATGGTCATATTGTTCAAACAATTTACCTGAAATGAAAGTGGCACCAAAATCAATATTTGTGATGCACAATTTTTGCAGCATAAACACTGTTGTTCTATTAACAAATTTGCACACAAGATGAAGTGGCATTATTTGTCAGGTTTCATTCAGGCTGGTTTGGGGGGAGAGGAGTGAAATTGCCAAATTAGGTTAAGTTAAGGGTGCTTTTCTTGTCAGTTTCATGGTCGAGTCATTTTTCAATGACATTTAACTTCGTAAGTGTAATTCATGGCTCTTTGGGGGTTTTATGGTACATATTGTTCAGAAAACTCCTTGACCTCCTTTTTTGTCCTTAGGGATATAAATTGCTTTCAGTACCTTTTTTGTCAAATCTACAGAGGGCCCAATACTAAATGAGCTCTAATGATCTAAGCTGCCAAGGGGCTATGAGTTCTAAGTCTAACATACTTACTTGCTAAGGCGCATTCTCCTTTGTTTAAACACCAGAGAAGCTCCATTTATAAATCCTTATTAAATACCATTGTAAACCCTTCTAAAGACTTGGGGCCAGAACCTTTGCAGCAGAAGTCAGTGTAGTTCTATTGCAGGTAATCACATTATGCTAATTTTAGCAGCTGAGGATCTGGCCCAAGACGGTAACTCTGAGAGCATCTATTAAAATAGAACAAGATTTGAGTTCAAAGTAAAAACTCTCTTCACTTTCAACTTTGAAAGCTATTACTTACCCATATGATAGAACAAAACAACTATAAAGTATATTTGTCTAGAACAACAGACAAAGGGGGTTAGTGCGTTATTCTATAAAACAAGGGAGATTGGGGGCTTAGGGGTATTGATAGGCTTAGTCTGTGGAAATAAGTTGCAGCTGCATGAATACTGTAATTCAGGACAGAGGGAAGACAATTTATGTAGCAGGAGTATCAGTTATCTCCTAAAGTTAGCTGTCCTGCCACATGCGATGTTATGCACATATACCCTTTTTAATTTTCCATTAAAATATCATCTAAAAAAATGGAATAGACTGAATTCGGGAGGAAAAAAGTAACCTTCACCCTAAAAGTAAATGGACCTAAATCTTTGTATTCTTTATTGATTTTATTCAATAAGATTGGTTTATTGCAGCTTTGTGTCTATTGTGTTCAACAGAAATAGTATGAAAGACATATTCTAAACTTTGGACGGTTTCTAATTTTGTTAAGTACTGAGACAGAATAACAGCACAGGACAAGCTTTCTGGATAATTTTACAACAATTTATTAATTTATCAAATCTTATCTGAACTGAACCACAAAATAATCTTGATTTACCTATAAATATGAAATTGCATTTTCATATTTTCATGTCCAATTAACTAAGCATTAAATCTTATAAAGAAAAGAAAAAAAACCTGTAGCTAGTGTCATCATTAAAATGAGAATCTTACAAGAAATTTTATAGTAATTTGTTTCTGTACTGCTGTAATCTGAATTAAAATCAAAACGATTCTGATAACACATCTCTAAATGTGCCTGCCTCAGTCCTCTGTGTTGTATCTAAGCTATATACTTACTTTAAATGTTCTGCAACTACATAAAATAATTTGACAAGACTCTATGTTTATAGAAAAGTTGAGATTTGAAAGATCAAGTATTGTTCACATAAGGTAGAGTGAAAATGTCTCTGCCTTAATTTAGAAGGATCAGTTTGGAAAAGATGAGAGATAAATCACTTTCATTATAAACTCAGATCCTCCTGGAGCTGCGACAGAGAATGCCAATCATTCTCGGGCCTTCTGTTGTGAGTTAATATATACCAGTCATGAGATGAATTCATTTCATTTAGGACATGAATTTGACCTTGGCCCTCAATTCCACAGCACAAGGCAGTTGGTGAAGCCTCTATGTTGGTATTTGCAGTAGAGCGTAGTAAACTTATACAAATTTGTGATATAAGATAAAAATTTGGAAAACCGTAACGTTACTGATAGAGTTTATTTGAAAGACAGCTCACAACATTCCTTTATTCATCAGGATTGAAATGGCAACTGAAATTTCATTGGATGATTTTCCATCATAACTATTTTCACTTTCTTACTCTGTTGTTTCTGGATTGAGAAAAGATGAAATCTCTTTTCTTCTTTATTTCTTTAAGAAGTGTTTTCTGCTGGTTAGAATATGGGTTGCAGTAACTGGGACTCTCAGTTTCATGGTTCAGCTACTAATGGAACACGAATCAAATGTTCAGAAGTGCCTGAATAATTTAGGAGTCTAAGTGAAGCTGAAAGCCACTGATATTTTGACTTCTAGGTATTTAAAGTGGATATCATAACGTTATTCTCACAATGCTGTAGCATTTCAATAGTAATAATAGCAGAATTGATGAAGATACTCCGAGAAAAATATCCTTTAAAATGTGTGATTTATTCAGTTATTTTTTTATTTGTTATTTAAATGTAGTACATGAGTCATTGGAACTTCAACATATTTCAGAAGAAATGTCCCCAGGTGAATGCTTTATGTGTGGAACTCATTACATACATTTTAGTGTTATTTTTAAGTCTTTGTGCTTCTTCATTGCAGCATTCCTGCAGTAAGCTTTACTTGTTCAGTCACACCCTATTTTACTTGGACCTAATGTAAAAGACAAATTACTTTCCCATTCTCAAACCAGGTGTTAATGTGACTTGAAGAACTACATCAATTTGCATTATTTATCACAGTGATAAAAACTTCTCAGAGCACGCCTCGGCATTTTTTCCAAACAGCGTATTGTGTGAACTGACCCTTCTTTCCATTGTTTTTGTTTTCTTCTGCAGTTGATTGCTTAGATCCAACGTGCTCCAACCACGGCGTGTGTGTGAACGGAGAGTGTCTCTGCAGCCCGGGCTGGGGTGGAATAAATTGTGAGCTTCCCCGAGCGCAGTGCCCAGACCAGTGCAGCGGCCACGGTACCTACCTGTCCGACACAGGGCTCTGTAGCTGTGACCCCAACTGGATGGGTCCCGACTGCTCCGTCGGTATGAAAAATATTTTATCCTGATTTTGCAATAATGTTCCTCTTTTGTTATAATGTTAGTATCTATGGCAAGTTTGAAATGCAAATAATTCAGAAAATTGTCTTTGGAATGTGTTGGGTCCTGTTTAGTTACATTGGGAAGCAGTGTGTATATATTAGGCACTATTTTTTTGTGACATTTGTAACTTGGGACTGTCAGCTGGAGAGCGAGGGCAATGCAGGTTTGGAGGTTCTATTTCATTGTAATACTGGCCTTTGTTTGGACTGAAAAAGTTACTTCAGTGCTTCACATCTGTTTCCCAACTGTAAACGAAAACTTCCATACTTTATAAATATGTTTATAACATTTGGGGAATAGAGAACACTACAGTTAATACGGGTTTGGGGTTTGCTTTACTGCACATCAAAATGCTACTCGTTTATGAAAGACATCACGGAACAGAAAAATATCTTTTCAAATAAAGGGTATTTTTCCCTTTTCAGTTGTACATGGAATATTTAAAAAAAACAAAACACAATGGTTTTAGAGCAAGAGACACTAAAAAGCAGGCACAAAAGTATAGACTAAAAAATTTCATCCTCTCCAAAGCTACAGTTGTAAAACTTGATTATTCTAACAGAAGGAGCTAAAGAGAAAAAAACAGTTTTGACAAGACAGCAAATGCTCTATTTGTGGGGGAAAAATACTGAGAATTTTGCATTTATGTTGTAAGATGAGCCTTGAGACAGAGCTGCAGGTCATAAGCACGTCTCTCAAAATAATATTTACAGTTTTCACACTTATTTGGGTATTTTTTGAGATTAATGAGTTAGAATACCCCGCCAGTGAAATGAATATCAAGAAGTGTATTTTCTGCTTCATTCATCAGCAGCCAGAGAAAATCATGAATGAGAGTTTCACTGTCAATTTCTTTGGTGATGCATGAGGCGAGAGACCCCTCTCTTTGCTCTTCTACAACTTCAGCTGGCAGAGAGCAGTAGAGACACTGGGGAACTGACCATGTCAGTAATAGGGTTCCAAAAGCTCTCCCTTGAAAGCCTCTTTTACCCATCGCTCCTAGAATCTAAGTGACCCTGAATTGTCACCGTTCTCCACTGAATGAGTTTTAGGTGCGTTTCAGTCTCACTCTCAGCAAATCAATGTCGGTATCAAGATCAGCAGAGGGCCAGGTCTGAGTAAAACAGAGCTACGTGCTCCCCTTCTGCACAGCTGGCAGGTGCTGAGGAAGCTACCTCTGAAACTTGTTTGTGTCTGAATAGGAGACGCAGCTCTACTGCAGGTTTCCCAACATACGTTAACAGATTATTTTTTTTTTAATTACTTTTTAATATAATTTCATTTGTCTTTAAGTGAAAGTTAAATGTTGGTTTTGAACTGAATATGACCAGCCCAGCTTTTGACAGCGTGCACTTTTTAGCCGAAGCCTGACTCCTCTACCCACTTCTCCCATCGTGTGTAGGTTGCTGCCTCTGCCCCGTTGCCGCTGGCGTGAGCTGCCTCTAACCTGTCTCCTTTTCTCCTCCCAGAAGTGTGCTCTGTAGACTGTGGCACTCACGGGGTGTGCATTGGCGGAGCGTGTCGCTGTGAAGAAGGGTGGACAGGAGTGGCTTGTGACCAGCGTGTGTGTCATCCCCGTTGTACGGAGCACGGAACTTGTAAAGATGGGAAATGTGAATGCAGAGAGGGCTGGAATGGGGAGCACTGCACCATTGGTAGGCAAACGACAGGCACCGAAACAGGCACATATTGCTTTCTTTTCATAAATCGTAGAAACATAGTTACTGTTGTGTATTGTAATAGGCTGTTCCTTTAAGGACCCTAGTGCTTTCAAATATTATCTCTGACTAAAAATGCGTTGGGTGAAATGCAGATGAGCTCTTGGAATCATTTAAAATCAGTAACAAACTGATTTGTAGAGAACAAAAAAATCCAACAACAAATTCCACAGCCAATGAACATTAGTGAGTAAAGATGTAACAAATGGTCCATCACGGTATCATCTGAGCCAAGATTTTCAAACTTAACTAAACATTCCTTTGTGTGAGTGGCATCTTTTTTAATTTCCTGCTCTGATGCATCAGTGCTCTCCTGCTATTATACATCACATCTGAAACACATCCCCGCCGTCACCACACAGAGCAGGGGTCAGGCTGGGGAGGAGTAAGTGTTCCTGGTGTTACAGAAACAGCTGCCCAGAGCTCTCCTGCCTTGTGCTGTGGCAGTGGGCATGGTGTTTGCACAGAGAGGATGGCAGCATGGGAGGGCCCTGGCGGCGCTGCAGCCTGTGGCTCTGCCCTTCCCTAAGAGCCCGCTGCTCACTGCAGCGCGGGCATCGCGCAGGGCACCGCCACTAACGCGGCGGCATCTCAGCTGTCATGTGTCAGCCTGGGAAGCTCAAAAAGCTTATACTTAGGCAAAGCAATGATGTTCTATAGCCTCTCAATTACCCTGCTTGAAAATTTATTCTGAAGAGGAATTAATTGTTCCTAAATGAAGTTCTTTATTTCGTCTCTACAAGCAGTCAGGTAGTATATTTGGATTGTTTTGACAAGTTACGGAAAAATTGTTATTTCCCCTGTGCTGTAACCAAAAATGGGAAATTCTGAGTGGTCACATGTCTTCTGAGCAAAATTATCTAGAACAAGAGTATCCAGCTGCTAAGACAATGTGAGATTCAGGTGAGAGCATTTTTCTCCAAAGAATGTTTGGAGGACTGTGAGGTATACCTTAAAAGATACCTAATGAGTCCAAATCCAAGGCCAAATTGTTCTAATTATCTTAAAGTGGCAAATTTAACAAAGAAAAGGAGTAGGTCAATTGAGATTTTCATGGCAATCAGGGACCCTAATGGGACAGTCCTATTACAAGTGAATTGTTATTCCTTTACTTGAAAGTATGGTGAGATTCTTGCATCCCTCAAGCTGTTTTTCATTCCCCTCTGATTTCTCCCTGGATATACAAACCATTTCTGATACACTCATGAGTTGGAAACTAAAAGTGTACTCTTATTGGAGAGGAAAAAAAAAAGAAAAATAGATCCATATTTTTGAGGCATATCCTTTGATGTTGTGGTGCTGCATGCTTCCACCACACTATGCTAATGTGATTTAAATCAAAGCTTTTATGACTGAACACTTTGTCACCAGCATAGATGCAGAGTGTTTTTTCACAATTGCTTTCTGACTTCCCTCGTATCAACGTCTCTCTGCTAGAGTAATCCAGGCATTTTGTTTTCATATTAAGTACTTCCCAGATCTTTACAAAATGCCTAGTACTTAAATTTTTTTGGCATTAAATTGTGTAGTAATTTCTTATTTTAAAAGTTGCTGCTTTGTGCAAAAATTGTTTTTGTTTTATAGTCTTTTATTAATAAGCCTATGTTTAGAGATAATGAGTGTATTTAAAGTCTTCATTACTGTGCACACAAAAAGATTCCTTGCACTAATATCTTAAAAGAATTCTGGAAATGACAAGCCAAACTAGTGAACTCCGAAGTGAGATTTTTAGTCTAATTTTCAGAGCTGTGAAATATTCTCCCTATTATTCATGTATATAATCAATTCTTCTTTTCAGAGAAAGGGTGATACTGCTGAAGTGCTTAAAATATGCGTAAGCTTTTTTGTTTTGGTATGGATCAGAGAGATTTCCTTCAAACTTAATGCACGTCTGCCTGCAGCAAAGATGAGACTAGGGCAAAAAATTTAAGTTTGCCCCTGTAGTTATCATACATTTACATTTAAAAGAGAAGTTGACGTGGTGCTTAGTGACATGGTTTAGTGACGGTTTTTATCAGAGTTAGGTTAATGGTTGGACTAGATGATCTTCAAAGTCCCTTCCAACATAGATAATTCTGTGATTCTATGATTTATACAGTCATAAGTTGCCTGTTTTATGTAGACAGATACATATTCCTGTGACAGGCCTGTATTAGTGGAATTTTCATATGCTGATATCGTCAGGCCTGATTGTGAGGTCATTTGCTAAAGCACAAAGCATGATGCCAGGAATGGAATTGGGTTCAGAGGGACAGCTCAGCTTGATCCCAGTGCTCTGGGCTACGTGGGCCTGAAACAGAGAACGAGTTTGGAGGATAAGGATGGTAAAACTAATTTTTTTGTCCGTATTTGTAAAAAAAGTGCTAGAAGTTACAACTGGAAAATTTGTCCTTAGGGTGAATTGATACTTTAGAACAAGGATGACTTCCTCAAGATGTTTTAAACATCAGTGTGAAGAACTAAAGTGTACTTATATTTTACGGAAACTCATTTTAATTTAGAGTGCTCCCTTTATGGTTTAACTTTCAACTGAAAGGTAGACAGACCATTTAATATCAGAATTACTCACTGAGGATTGTCCACCTAAAAAGATAGTATTCAGTAATGCAAATGTGATGTAATCAGACCTTGATTTCTATTAATGTTTTAAAAATATTTTATCTTCTTTTTTTTTAATCCAAAGACGTTTTTTTCATCCTGTTTGGAAAGTACCTGGCAAACAGCATAGTCTGTTTGTCCTAAGGCAAAGGCAGGCCAGACCAGAGTAAAATAGCACATAGCAGAGTTTGAATCTTTCCTTTCCTTGTACATAGTTTGAACTTTTGAATACCCATATTAGGTCTCCAGGAGCAAAGAATGGCCAAGCTTACAGCACAAGACATTTGAGAATTTCACCATATGGGCTTCAAGAAGAAAAGTGTGACAGTTTATTTACTCTGACTTTCCATTTATTGCCACACCAGTCAGAAATCTCTTGAAGTCAGTAGAAAAACTTGCTGTGATTCCAGTGACTTTAGACCAAGCCCACTTAGAACAAATGGATCTGATTTGTGAGGAAAAAAAACCAAAAAACAAACAGGTTTCTATATACAACCCAAAATACATTTTCTTTTGTTTGTGTTTCTTTGCCAGTTTCATGCACTATATTCATATGACAGTGGAAAAGAAATCATTATAGCAGCCTGCAGGTATCCAAGTTCATTCAGGATATTTTATTCTCTTTAATATTAAATGACGCCTCTATAGATGGTTGAGAGAATGCACACTCTTTGGCATTTCAATGTTGAGTATCTAAGCTCAAAAAAATTTTAAAAAAAGGCAGTTTCTTTCTGCATTACCTGCATTTAAAGAAAAACACTCTGAAAAGTATCCCGGAATGCTGCTGTGAGCTCGGTGTTAACAAGCTGTTTGTGCAAAGCAGCTTTTACCTACATGCAGCAACAGAAATATGTATTAAAATCAGTGAATGCAAATTCCAGATTACACAGAGTTTGATAAATCTTTATCCGAATAATATAAAAATGAAAGGAGTGGTGTCTGGTCTTGCTCTGATGCTGTATGTAGCAGAGCAGAACTCTACACCAGGCACTACATTTCACTTTGCTACTTAAGGTAAGAAGAAAAATTGCTTGCTGGAGTAATGATAAAGAAAATTAATCTTTTCCCAGAGCAAAAATAGACCTGTCAGGATATGTTTATTAAGTGATTACTATTCATTGATTGCAATTATGGAGGAAGTTATAGCTAAATAATAGAGGGTAATCTAGATGAGGGGAAAAAATATTGGAAAACTAATAACAAAGCAAAAGACTAAGATATAGCAGTTGCTAAATCTTGAATCAATTTCATGCCGGATTTTTAAGATGAAGGATTTAGCTTTTCCTTGAATCATCTGAGTGTTGTTAAAGTGTGCTGTTATAAAACAGATCCGTTACTTTCACTGAAAATAATATTTGGATGTTTAAAACTGTTGGCTTTAAACTGTTGTGGAAGATGTTCCCGTATAAACTATCAGGCCTATATACTAAGGACAGTGATATATATGGAGATCTTAAGAAGCAGTCAAAAATACCATTTTAAAAGCATTATTCCATCTGTAATTCACATCCCTGCAGCATGAAATATGACTGTTATTAAGTCATTGGTAAAAATCTCACCAAGAGACCAGTGAAACCAGGATTTAATCCTAAATATTTATGAGTAAAATTTACAAGTCTGCAAACATACTGTGTCGTGTAAGGTAAGCTCTCACCAAAAGATGATCTCTGAGGTTTTCTTTGTGGCATCCTGTCATATTCCCAAAGCCTTGCTCTTGTCTGCTCACATTCCACAGTAGATGTGGAGAACCTGTATGTTGAGCACTCCCGCTTTCAGAGAGAAAGCGGCAAAAGCTTGTGGTAAAGGATGTTTTATAATACAGACACAATGGTTATGATCAAGACAATTCTGCTTTTCTCTGTTCCTTTTTTTTTTTTTAAATTTTCCATGCAAGTGAGCTGTACCCCTTTTGACAGCCATAGAAGCTGAAGCTCCATCTATCTCCCTGGTAGGTGGAACACAAACAGGGCTGATGTATGTGTGCGTCTCTACAGACTCTGCTTCCTGGCCTTGGTACTGCTTCTCAGAATGGAGCTGCAGAGGTGGGGATCTGGCACTCTCTTTCCTCCACCGGGTCCTTGGCCTCTGTACTGAAAATGTCAAATGGTAGAGCATGTTCCTTAGTAAATTAGGAAGTCTATATTAGCCCTATACCTTAGCTTCATGGTTTTCAGGGTCTTGAATACAGAAGAAAGATTTGAAAGAACGTCGATCCTGTCACCTATATGGTGGAAAATAAGTTAAAATTTTCAGATACATAAAAATGTGCAGGAAGAAGAGAGGAGTCTCTCTGTCCGGGGTGATTAAGATAAGAAGTTTAAATTACAGTACAGGAGATTTGGTTTAGGTGTCAGGAAAAACCTTTAAACAGTAAATCAAGTAGTTTGTCTAAGGAAGTTGTGGAATCCTCATCAATGGAGCTTCTAACAACAATGTAGACAAACGTCTGTCAGGAACAGGATCACAGAATCATAGAATGGTTAGAGTGGGAATAGCAAAGAGGTAGTTCATCCTGCCATGATGAAAATCATTGAACTATATGAGTTCTCTTCCAGTCTCATTTTAAATGAGCTTAAACGGAAGCATTCCTTCCAAGTACTTTATTTTATAATGGCCTATGTTAAGATTTGTACTGTGATCCCCTTTAAGAATCTCATGCCACTCTTAGAAGTGGAATTGGTCATTTGTTCAACCAAGGAGACTAATCTCTGTGTTCTGTATTTGCAGAACAATGGGTTCTCGATGTATATGTTGAGCCACTCCAAAACTTTCAAAGAAAGAGCAAATATTACACTCAGCAGGTGAATACTTCAAATCCTCTCTCTTTGAAGTACCAAGACTCGCCCAACTGAACACTAGATGGATAGTATTCAGCCTCTGTATTTACTAAAAAAACCCCATTTACTAAATTTCGACACAACTCCCAGTGTTTTGGGATGACCATGCCCCCTTTCCAGCTTTTAGACATGTTTATGGTTTTTGTAGACTAGAAGGAATAGCACATGCGTAATGTAAAGATTTAGATTTTTACCTTATCATGAAGTCAATAATCGATAGAAACATTAATAATGCAGCATTGTGTTATCTTTGGATACAGCAGGATATTTTTGTCCCGTGATAATGCTCTTTGTGTCAAAGATTTTTTCTTCTACTACTGATTTTTCTTGTTGTAATTACAACAGTAATGATTCAAAGATGAGGCAATTTTCAGGAGAGATGGAAAGTGTGTGGGAGGAGACAGTGGAAAGCCATCGTATCTGACAAAGAGCAATTTAGATGGAGCTAGATGTATTAGACTTCTCTGATGCACTTCTAACTTAAAATTAATCTGTAACAGTTTATAACCTATCAAGGCATAAAAAAACCCTCTAATGAGGATGATAGAAATTTAGATTGTATGCTCTGTAGAGGGAGGAACATAGTTTTTCATTTTATTTGAAAAATGCTTAGAATATTTGGGTCATGACCACTTTTCATTACAGATATAGAAATATGTTGGTAATATATGTGATGACGGGACCAAAAACGTTGGAGACACTGGCTGTTTCTGTATCTGCGGATTCAGGTTCATCACCTGTATAATAGAGTTCTCCTATTGTCTTTACAGCTGGTAGCAGGTTTCTTGATGAGCACATCTGTGATGCGGTCTTTCAGGTGCGCGGTGTCGACCTTTCATTTGGAGTGTGACAGGGTGGTTTGCCCCCAATGCGTCTCTCCAGCAAAACAGAAGGGTAGCAGGTACCTCGTGAATTCATCTGAGAGATTCTCAACAAGTTCTGTCATTCTCTGCACATAATTTGCAGTTCCATTTCTGCCATGCAAGCATAGAGAGACACATAAGGTAGAAGTTTTCCTTATAAAGTGACGTTTTGGTCATGTATGTTGCATTGTATCACTTTGCATTTTATGACCAAAACCAAGGAAATGTGCTAGTCAATTAGACCTGTGGTCATCTAGTCCAGCTTCACTGCACTTCAATAAAGATGCAAGTTCAGCCTGAAGAAGAAAAGGCTTAGGGGAGACCTTATAATGGCTTTCCAGTACCTTAAGGGGGCTACAGGAGAGATGGGGAGGGACTCTTTATCAGGGAGTAGAGCGATAGGACGAAGGATAATGGTTTTATATCGAAAGAGAGAAGATTTAGATTAGATACTAGAAAGAAATTCTTTACTGTGAGGGTGATGAGACATTGAAACAGGTTGCCCAGAGAAGATGTGGCTGCCCCTTCCCTGGAGGTGTTCAAGGCCAGGCTGGATGGGGCTTTGAGCAACTTGCTCTGGTGGGAGGTGTCCCTTCCCATGGCAGGGGGGTGGGAACTCAGTGATCTTTAAGGTCCCTTCCAACTCTAACCATTCTATGATTCTAAGTTCCCTGTAGATAAGAAATTAGAAATTTCTTCCTGGAAAGATGATGCTTTGTATCTTTTCCAACTGCATTTGCTCTTGGGATGCTTTGTTAGTTTTGTAAATGTGTCATCTTTTATTTCACCTCCAGAACTTCTGAATAAAATCTCTTGTCTGTATAGTACCCAGATTACACGCTGTATAAATAGCTCTTGTTTGGGATTTTTGTTTCTCATTTTTACCTTTGTAAATTTCTATCACAGTAACTAAAATGTATTTTGATACTTTGTGTATCAGGGATGAGTAAACTTTCTAAACAATTTCTGTAGCACTAAGGGATCTAGAACTACCATATGCATCCTCTTTCTTTATAGCTGAGCAAGATAACTTATAATAGTATACATATTTGGAAGGAAATATTCTATGTAGAGATTTGTATACATTGAGAGTGGTTTTACTTTCAGAGAGTTTAGAAACAGAATTCCTTTTCATTTGCAGAATTTATGCGGGGCAGCTGGGGATCTTTTTTGGCTAAAAGGCAAGCTTATTCATGAGGAAGAACTTTCCTGTTTGCATTCTTTGCTGAGGGCTTCCTGTAAATGATTGAAATATGTCACAGTGCAGTGTCAGAACACTTGAGTGGCATTTTTCTTTCTCTATATATAGGATATTTGCAGAACATGACCTTACTTCTTCCCTTTCTAGCCCAAAAAATTTAATGAGTGTGTTTTCAGCAAAGCTTCCTGCATTTTTGTCTGGTACTTCAAAGATGCACCCAGCAGATGCTGGTGAATAGTTTCCTAAACTAAAATCACATTTCTTTTCTCTCCTTTTGGAGGGGCTTCTACATGAGTTATATTGATTTTCTGGCCAATTCTTGAACTCTTAAAAGACCACAAAAAGAAGGGGAGGGCAATCAATCAGGCAGCTGATCTAACTTTTGAAAGGGCAAAACTGATTTTGCTGTTCATAGGAGTATTCACAGCACCAGGCAATCTCCTCTTCTTCCACAGATAATGTTTTCTGTGTTATTTTGTACCCTGTGGTGTCAAGCAGAGCTTCAGCAAGTGAGTGAATTACATGGTGTTGCTGGATACAAAACAACAAAGACACAGGAATGCTTGTGAGAGGTCAGCGGCATAGATTGTATAGATAGAAATGTAGTACCAGATCTTGAGAAATATATAAATGATATATGTAATATTTATACTTCTAAGAAACAGTTACAAAAGAGAACAATATCTGCTATTCTTTTGAGCCCTCCTTGTTAAAGATCTTTTTCTTAATCACTTGAATTCTTGCTTATACATTCTGAAAGTGTAATTCTTGTATCTTCAGTATCAGTATCACATAATCTTTCATGCCTGAAGATGCAAATGAAGTCAAATGTGTTTTGCCTGATTGCTGCAAACTTTGTGGAATAACAGTTCAGACACAAGGCTTTACCTTTGCAGCTTCTTGTCAATTTTGTCTCCGATTCCTACATAGTATCAAATTAGCAGTAGGATGCATTAGAAGTTAGAGGTTTGTGTTCCTAAGATACTTGATGCTTTTGAAATTCTCTATTTAATATTTTCTTAGTTTAATGTTGTATTAAAATATTAGTGTCAAAAAGAAAAAGGAAAAAATTATCTCTGTAGCATCTCTGAAGTGTCAGTTCAGGATTTTGCTCTGTGATCTATTTAGGGCTTTGGGGAAAAAATGAAACTATTGAAATCTTTCTCTTTAAACTGTCAGTTATCTCTTGTGCAGTAACTACTCACTGAGGATGAAATACACACTGATGTTGAATATTGATACGTCCTTCTTTCACTAAAAGCCCGTAGTAAGACAATTTTTAAAAAGATCTGAAGGATTGAATGTGGAGACTTGTTCAGGGTACCAGCTATGAGGTAACTCGAGCCATTCTTATTGAACAAAGTTCTTATAAAATTTATGTTATTCAGCTCTATTCTTTTGTTCTTTCTTTCCATTTCTATTCTGACCTGCTTATGAAATGCTTATTAGGATAACTTCACTTCTGGAGATTATTCCTAAGGTAGCCTCACTCTATTTCATTTTAAATACAGTTTTTCTATATATATAAAAAGAGGCAAAGTTTTCTGTCCAACATAAATCATCATATAATGTAGTGTATCTTGTTTGGCCAAAGAAATTACAAACACAATTTATGTAACTGAAATTTAAGAAATAAAACCAGTAATATTGGCGTCATTATTACCCGATTTATAGCTGCCGTGTAAATTGTAACTGTTTAGATTTCTGCAATTTCGAGGACATGCTTATGTAGTATTTTCAGCTGTACAGCATTAATTGTCATACAACTGTCCATCTCATTCAGTCAGTTGTATTCCAAACACATCCATGCTGGGAGAGACAGAGGTAGAGCAATACTGCTGTCTCATTAATCTAGCAGCAGTTCGCAGTCATAGTACTAAAAGCCGAAGGAAAAGTGGGACATGAGAAATTAAGGTTACTGTATTTATCCTCTCTTCATTCAATAACGGGGTAAGAGCAGAAAGGATTCATGGTCCAGCTGTCTCCTTGAAGATTTTCAAATCTGAGAGCACTGGGTGCTACACACTTGACTTAAATATTTCACTCTAGATAAGTACCTTTCTTAAACAATTAAGCAGTTTTCATGGAAAAGTAGTAACTTTTGCTTTCACAAAGATTACAGTTTGATGTGGATCGTAACATTATCCCTAATGGAAACTTAGGCAGAAGAGACATGTTTGTCTGCTTATCCATGTAAAGCTTTTCCTCCCTCCCATTCTACTGAACTTAAAAGATACTTTTACTCCTGCCTTACTGTAATCTGCTGGTTCCATGGCCCATAACCGATGTCTAATGTCTGGGATTCGTTGCCTTTTCTTGTGCTGTCTCATTGGTTACTGGGAGCCATGCAGTGAGTCCCAGATGTTCAAGTTTAAAAGAGTTTCTGTGTTCACTCAAACACAGCTTACATAATGGCACCAAATTACTGCTCAACTCATTTCTGTTTTCTCTGTTGTACAATGCCTTTTAAAAGGCTGTGGGTTTCCTCCATTCGTAAAATAGGGAGCCATAATCTTGACAAAGTGCCAGTCAATGTCAGTGTTTATTTCTTTTTCCTAATCCCATTGTATTTTTAGTTTCTATTCACAGTTTATAACAGTCCAGCACAAAGCAGGGAGTGATCAACTCGGCATCAATAGGCAGTGGCCTGCTTTTAAAATGCTGTAAAACAAGATACCATACAAAACAGCTGCAAGGAGAGGTTTAAGTGTATTTTCTTAAATGTTCTGGAGTGATTAGGGTAGACTGAACTACATGAGCTGACAGTTAATCTTTCATATAATTAAAAACTATACACACTTTTAACATTTTAGTATATTTTTACAGAAACCCATATAAAATAAAGATTAATCTCTTCTGTATTCATTCCAGTTAATCATAAAATTGCAGATGAGATTTTTCTTTGGTAGTTGTTGAAAGAGTAAAGTCATTCCTGAGTGTGACAAATGGGTAGGTTTCATAATGCATCTAGACCACATATGTTTTAATTTGCCTTCAAACAGTCAGTTTTTCAGAGCACTGAACAACTGAGCTAAAGAACGACAGTGCATCAAGACACCATCCCTGTTGTGAAAAGAAATACTAATGATAATAGCTTTGTTATCTAAAAAATAAATACAATGGTGTAATCATGATTTATAACCATTCTTTTTTATTAAAAACTAAGTCAGTTTGTAGTGAGAAAATATACACTAGGTTGTGATTTTAGGCTAGAAACGATACTAAGAAGACAATTAAACAAAAGAACAAATTATCAAAAAAAAAAGAGATCAGTTTAGGAATAACACATTTACCTAGAACGTGGTGATTTATTAATCTTAAAAGTAGTGCTGCTTCGAATACTGTGATTTTCCAATTGTTAGGGAACAAAAGGGATTGCTGAGCTTCTTGTGGAATGAGTTCCTCAAGAATAGCAGTGAAGCTGTTTTTGTAAATTCAGGATGCACAAACACAAACCCCTGAATGTCCCAGAAGATGCTGATTCTCCTAAAACCAGAGACACATTAATACAGATGAGAGAATCTGACTTTTTGTTTTAACCACTGGAAATACCAGCGAGTAGAACTCAAGTTCCTACTGTAGCGTGGTGCCATCAACTTTTCAGCACGTAAACTGATCTGACTTCTTTGCTTTCCTTTTAATAAAGCAAGGCAAAATATGTATATGCTGGGTTACAGGTCACTTCTCTCTGAAATTAATAGAGGAATTAGCATTATAGCATACAGTTTTGCAATGCAAGTCAGCGTGCCCAGAATTAAGCAGTTACAGAAAAGGAAGTTGGGTGTCTCTCTCCCTCTTCCCTCTTTTTCTTTTCTTTTTAAATTGCAGAGTCACTTGCATTTGAACAAGAAAAGTATTACTGAAAGCAGGAAGCTGTGGATCGTTGTTCACTCCTGAAAAGTGAAAGCACAATATGAATTTGTTAAAATGTTAACAGATTCTGATTACTTCTACTCTTTACGTAATTTTTTTTCAGAGTAGTTTGATAACTGTACAGGAAAAATAATGACAATATGCCTTTTCTTGTTTAAAAAAATTGAAAAGATGTTTTAGGCTTAAGACAGAAAATTACTGCATAGGAGTTTGTTAGGAATATGAAATGAAGGTTGACATTGCTCACCATGCAGCATTGTTAATAGATTGTTGAATGGTTGCCGGGGGGAGCATATAGTGACATAGATTTTTATATCCAATGCATCTTTTTGTTGGCTTCTTTGGAAACTAGGGGTAAAATTGCTTTTTGTTACTGCCTCCCTTGGATCGTTATTAATTGATTCTTTATCATGAAGCCAATCCATATATATCTTCATTGTGTCCTGTGAATGTTTGAAACTCTTCTTTTTCCAAAATAAGTCAGAAATATTGATTTAGAGTGGAGAAAGCCTTCCATATTTAGAGAACAGGTTATTAGAGTCAAGGTCACTGTTTGTGAGAGCTGAGAGGACAACAGTTGCTTGAAGGAAATTCTAGGTGAGTGTTGCACTACAGAAGACGTTACGCTTGTGTAAACAGGTCTGTGCTCATTGTTTCTGCATTGTTCCTCTACGGAGATGCTTATGAACCAGAAGCCTAAGCAATTTATATACTACTGCGTTATTCTTGCATATGTAGCTAGAAGGCTGAGGGGGAAATGAATAAATCTGTCCTGACGCCCAAGCATTCACTTGCAGTTGCAGCATTCCTTAATTCAGATCCAGAGGGGCCTGTAGAGGTTATCAGTTTCATGAATTTTCATTGGAATCTTTTGTTATGTATTCTATAACAATTTTGATTGCTTGTATGCTGAAGAAAAAAGGGAATCAAAATTGGTCAGCCCCCCCTTCCTTAATTTCAAAGTAGTTCATATCCTTTATAAAAAGACTTAATTACATATGAGGTATCAGTCATATACCAATTATTTTGGATACACTGAAGTGTCTCCTGAAATTGTTAATATTCTCCTATCACATAAAATTTTGTTAAAATAAAATGAAGGCAGTGCTTGTTAACACCTGATTATTCCTCCATTCCTTTTAATCTTTGAATTTTCCATACACAGAGAATTCAGTAAGTCTGTCTTCTTTCACCAGTATTTGTATTTCTAGTTACCATGAAATTCCTAAAATCCTTATTACCTAATTTGAAATTGTTAGTGTGTGGAAAGTTTTAAATATGAGATGCTTTGTAAGGGGAAATATTTATTCAGCAGAATTGAGGTAATTCAGCATGTTTGCCTTCCATTTAAAACTTCATCTGTTTATCCAACCTTTATAGTTACAGTTTCCCCTGTTGTACTAAGGATTTGTTTTCATCATTTCCGAGATAAAACACTGTATTTTTAAAAATTTCTAGCAAGGTGTACATAAAGTACATCTGATTTCTTAAGGTGAATGTTCCTATCGATATTAAATGGGAGGTTTTGTAAAAGTTATTTGCAGAATACGCCCCTAGCTTTTAATTATTTATTGTGTTTTATTGCTTGAAATAAAATGCGAGGAGAGATGCCGCTCAAATGTGAACAAATGACAGTGAAGGGAAAAGGAAGATGTCTGTTCTTTTCAGTGCTGCTGCTGGTTGTTTTGGTCCTGTGACTAAAAATTACAGGTTTATTAAAGATAATGTTTCACAGGGCTGCTGCTACTGATCCTTACTTGAATTAGGTAGTTTCATTCCAGCTTAGGAAATAATTTAAATTAGTAAGTTGTTTCACTCAGAATGAGAAGCAGGTGTGCATGCTGGAAAATGCACTTAAACGTCTTCAGTTTACTGGTTTCTACTTTGAGGAGAAAGGCGATGTCATTAAACTGCCAGATAGTCTTTCCAGTGAGTGATATCCAGTTAAGGATTTTTGCAAAAACTTCCTAACCGCTTACAGAAGTTATTACAGTAAATTGGATATGCACTATGCCTGATTAAATGTATTCCCACCTACGTATTTACTCTGAAACCTAAAGCCATTCCAGAGTTCACTTACCTTGATTAAGACCCATGGAGATCTCATAAACTCAATAGAGTCAAACTGCATCAATCCTCAGGTGAGAGACCTTCAGCTGACGTTCTGATGGTGCAAGGTGTTCTTTTGTTGGGGACTCAGGGAATAGAGAGCGGAGCGTTACGGGAGCCCTCTGCAGTTTGTGCTGGGGCTGTACTTCTCACTCTCGGCTCTGAACTGGGGAAATACTGCTGTGCGGTGGAAAAGGCTGCTGTATACTGCTTGGTTCCACAGCTTTGAACAAGTCGTTACCATCTAAAGGAGAGCCTAATTAATATGTGTTTCTAACTTTCCTTGGAATATAGTAACAGTTCAACTATGGATAAGAAATGAAAAATTATACTATACCCAATTGAAATTATGGGAAACAGAGTGAGTACAGGAACCAAAGTTGTAATTTTATTTGAACACTGAGGGTAAATAGTGCTAATTAATCACCTGGATAGAAAACAGAAAACTAAATTTTCCTTGACATCAATTTGATATGTTTGGAGATACCATTAGCTACTCATGTCGTATTTTCAGTGTGGCAAAGAAAAAGCAAATTGCACGAAACTGTAGCAAATTGTGCTTTAGATGTCCCATGCACAGATTTGTTGTTGTTGTTGTTTGGGATACTTTTGGGGGTTTTTTTGTTATTGGTAATTGGCTGACCTTTTGACTGATCTTTGTTTTTAATACTGTGAAGTCAGCTTTTCTGCTTTTGGGTTTGGTTTGTTGTTGTTTTTTTTTAAAACTGAAGCAAATATCACGACAATACCTTTTCACCTGACATGAATCAGTGACTAAAGTGGATTAATCCCATGTATCGATCATACAATCGTGTTGAAGCCAAGGTGGAGCCATCTCTAGATTTCTTGGCTGCATCTCCAACTCGCTGAGATACTGTGTGTCTCCTCCTGAGAGCAGCGCTCCTAGCAAGCAGTCCCAGTATAACTAATAACATCCCTCCTGGCCCAGCAGGGCTTAAAAACTGTCAAATATAGACGTGAGGCAACCAAGTTAAAAGCCTGGTTGGTGCTTCTGATGGCTTCAGGTGAGGAATGGAAAAGAAATAATCTGTCTATAAGCAGAAGACTTAAGTATTTGTTGCAGAGAGTTGTCACTTCTAGTGAGGCTGGGGGAGGAGCAGAGCTATCCCTTGCCAGATAGTAAATATTTTTAATATAAAAGGAAGCAGAGCTTAAAGAGTCTTTTCTCTTTCAAATGTATTCCAAGTGCAGATTAAGCACTCTTGGCTTTCTTGGGGGTGAAATGGTGAAGATCATCTCCCTAGTAGATCAAAATCAGTTTCCCAGGTTTATTTAGGATTTAAATATCAAGGCAACTGGCTATGTTTGAAGGATTATGAGGTTTTTTTCCTTCACTACTTAGAGAAGGAACAAAAAGAGAGCTATCCTATGCTTTGTCTGTGCATGCAGGAGTAAAAACAGTTTGTTTGTGAAAACAACATTCTCATTTCTGTAGCTTTTATTACTTATTTGTGCAGTTGATAGATATAAAAATTGGAAAATTGTATGATATTCATGAGGCTTATGTATACTGAAAAGGCATGCAGAATGCATGTATAGCACCCTAGAATTAAAGGCGTGTTTATAAAATCTATTTTATGTAGTGTAATATTCATCTTCTATATCTGTCAAACAACTCAGCATACACAAATACTCACAGAACTCAAAATGCATTGTATATGTGTCTTAATTTGTTTTACATATGTTGCCTATGTGGCAGAGTACTGCTGCTATATTATGGGCATTATTTCATCCTTTATATTTGTATATATTTAAACTCCATAAATTCTAGTACTAACAAACCTGTGAGATATATTTATTTTATTATGCAAATATCCATTATATTTTGTCACTTCAGAATCGTATTTTACTGTCATGAAGAGTTAGGATTCCTAGAAGCCAGAGGGGGTATGAGAAGCGTTTAGTGTATGTTACTAAGTCTTTTTTCATTCCACACTATCCCACTACACTTTTTAAAAACTTTTTTTTTTCCTTCAGCACTTTCTTTTGATTTTCCTTTGGGGCAGCTGAAGTGTTTGGACTCTCTAGTCTGAAACCATACCATGTGCAGTCATTTATTGGAATCCATGTAATCCATCTTTAAGAAGATCAGCTGCAAAATATAATACATCTGTCTATATAGCATTTTTCATCCTGAAAGGCTTCCAAAGTTCTGTACCAAATTAAGGGATATTTGCTCATTGAACATATTAATCTGTTATGCAGTAATGATAAAAATGCATACTTGTGTTAAGGCTCATATTTATTCTTCTGATAGAGATAACCTGCACACTTATAGAGGATCTGCATTTGCATAGCTGAAAGTTAATTGCTAAATTATAAATTCTATGCAGACATAAATATCTGATGAGTAGCAAGTAATTATTTTGTAATAATGTCTGGGAAAACTGGGATTCCCTGCCCTGAGAATTATGAATTATAAATCTCTAAAACTGAAGGGTTCGTGGATATTTCAGGCTGGAGGGGATGTCAGGAGGTCATCTTGTCCAACCACCTCCTCAAAGCAGCGTTAGTATGAGCTCAGGCATTGGACTCAGGCCCATAGCTTTTAAGGCAAACTTCCTAAAACCCTCTTGATGCTACGTTGGATGAGCTGTTGCTCACCACTCGGCGCCCAAGCTGAGCATCTTCAACAGCATATTGAGCAACGTAAGTTTAGAATATCTGCTTGTTCTCACTACAGTGCCCTACTTGGCTATGCATGTGTGTGCACACATCCCATTCCCGCACATCTCTCCATTCCAGTAGGATTAGGAATACCAGTGTAAACTACTGTTAAGTAGTACCGGCATAAGGGAAACAGTTCTGTTCAGTCACTGTAAATGCTGGCTCCACTTACTAGACCATTTTGGTTGACTTAAATTCCTCTGCTTTGTAAAGCTACTTGTATGTTAAAGGAGTTACGGTCAAAGAAATGCAATTTGTATTTGGAGCAATAGTGGATAATATGTGATTTATTTTTTTTAAGTATATATGTAAGTTCTTATTTATAGAGTGAAGAAATTCATTCCGCAGTCCTGAACTGGCTTCTTAAAATCTCCACCTCCTACGCAGATTAGATGAGCTTTTGTCAGTTTAGCAGAGCTCTTGACCCCAGTTTCCATCCCTGTACCTTGGGCAGTCTCTTAAATATCCTGAGCCTCCCAGATAAGAAGTAAGGCCTTGAAAATTATTTTTAATTTCTTCAGTAAGCCATTGGTGAGAGAATGAAAATAATATTTGATGTACATGTTCTTGTTAAGAAGAAATGTTTCAGAATTCGCTTAGCTGAATTTGGCTGTGCCAGTGTAATTGTATCGGGGAATGGCCTGTGAGGGGGGTGGGAAATGGAGTTCCACCTCCCCTCAGAAAGGGCTGACACCACAGCCCCTGCTGGGAGGCTTTGTGAAGTGAATAAGAGTATTCTGAAGTTAATGACTGAACTCAGAACTGTCTCTTCCCTGAAAATAAAAAATTGCATTAGGTCTAGAATCTTAGTTTAGTTTTATAAAAAGGTTTGGGAAAGGAAAATTTGATGCTGGTGGTATTTGGCTCCAAGGGATGCATCCAAGGGTTGCTTCTGTGGAACCGTCAGGCTCATGCCAGGCTGATGAAAGCAAATCTCCGTTTCTAAGTGATCCATTGCCCTTCAGACAAGAAAGGCACTGGTTATCTGGGACTCTTTCAGGAGGGAGGAAGGGCTGTAAAACCACCAGCAGTTGTTTATAATCCAAGGAGTTTCACCATGGTAGTCAGTTAACACATAGAAACCAGAGAAAAGGCATGCTTTCCTAACGAATAACCAATATGTTAATTTCATCTGTTATATGAAGGGCCCAGGCACAGCAAACTGCCATGAGCCTTAAGGCTGTACAGGAGCTGATTGAAATCCATGTAATTCGGTTTAATTTGGCTGAATTTTGCCAATGTGGACCAGCTGTGTCCTGGCCTTCTCCTGATACAACTGAGAAGGACCAAGAGTCTATGTAAGGTCTATGTAAGTCCTAAAGAGTGACTTTAATGTGGTTATATTTAATGTACCTATACATTTAGCTTTCCAGAAAATGTCTGATTTCACTTGTTTTGGCATTTGCCTTCGCTGTCTCTGCACTGAAACTTCGTTGCAACAAATACTGTTGCTTAAAAATATTTTCTGAACAGTAAAGCTACTGACTGTGATTTTCCTTTAAAATTTAAAGTCGGAGAAATGCTGGGTGGCATTTGTGTATTGAGAAAAGCTAGCCAGTGACACCATAGTCTCCTCTGCTGGCCCATCGGGGCATTCATAGAGGAAAAGTACATCTGCCTCACTGGAGGGTGTTCAATCACATGAGAGGTCTGGGAGTACCCTGCACAACCAGACAAAGCGATCCTGCCCTTTTCAATCCTCATCTTGGGCTTTTTATATCAGCAGGGTCTTAAATTGTAAATATCTGAAATTGGGGCCTTCCTTTGTGGCATCTTGATGTATACAGGGATTTTAGAAGTTCATCTCTGAGCAGGTGAAGGATAGGGCTTGCCTCTAGTTTTATACAGGCTGTGTTCCCAACATCATTAAAAGTGGGTTCAACTTTGGCTAAGCGGGCACCATGCCATCTCCACCGGCAAGCTGAGCCTGCCTGGGGCCATAGGAGGGAGCAGCAGCATCCTTTGTTGTCTGGGCTCTCTATGAAACATGAACATGAAACTAGAAAAATCTTTAACACCACATGACTTCGTGCTTTCCTCCAAAATCACAATAGAAACTACAGGTAGTTCAGTAAGTTGGGTATGATTCTGAGTTCCTACGTAGTCTTAGCTGTTAACAATTGTAAAATTAGGGCTTTGCCTTGTTTTCGGAGTGAAACAGGGAAAAAGTAGGTCATTTCTGTTGAATTTTATAAATTTCAGTTAGCCAAATGAAACTGAGCTTTTGAAATCTAATGTCTGGGATTTGACAGCACGATATCAAATGTCCTTTTCACAGATACAGATATCACTTAACATAAAAATTATGTTGTATTTTTTCCTCTTTGTCTCTATGACACAAAGAGGATAGAATGGATAAGGAGTATGGAAATGTGACACATCTTCATGCATCAGTGTGTATGAGATTCTTGAAGCTTTCTAATAAATAAGTATATCTAAAAATATACCAACACCTTACCAAAACATTTATTCAAAAAAGTTCAAATGCTTATTTTTGAAAAGCTGTGACTGCCACATATTTCAAATAATAAAGCCAACTGCGTTGTGTGCAAGGAGGTTGAGTAGCAATTACTGTGTGAATCCTAATTTTTATGAACAAATGACTGAAACTCCCTGCCATAGCACTGTGATTAATGTAGGGATTTTAGTTATTACATTTTAATTAGGTTATATATTCTTTTAACTATGAGGTCAGTGTTTTCCTTGTTATTCTTCAGTTGACTGAATTTACACATCCTGTCTGATAGGTCACTTTATCATTACACTGCCACTAAATTATTTATATAGATGTTATTTTGTGATAAATCCAGCTTGAGAATGCTTCTTTCTCAGAAACGATATTACATATTACAAAGGATGATGCCAGTCCTTGTATCCCATATCAGAAACATTAATACAATAAAAGATTATGGTTGTGGTACTGGTTTTATGAGTGCAATTTCACCCGGAATTATATTCTAAATGGATTTTGTTGCAGTAGGATTAATTTGAAAGAACCAGCTATCTTAAATACAAATTTTACTGCATCTTTTATGTATCTTTTTATTGGGTATATGAATATGAGTTGAATCTGAGTCTTGTTTGAAAAGAATACACTGTGTAACTTGAATGTGCTGCTAGGGTCAAATTTTAGCTCTTGCTCAAAAATCTCAGCAAATAACCTGCTTAGTCTAAAGAGGAAACCATGTAGGCACTGCAGCTTTTGGACTGCAGCGATGTCTTTACTTATATCCATATGTTTCATACAACTATTTTGCTTATGCTGGTACACATCTGAACCGATCATCACCTGATCCTTGATGAAGCCACTGTGCGCAGGGTTAGGTTCTGTGCAGGATGTGACGTTGGGGTTCTGTGTTAAGCAATATCAAGGGGGGGAAAAAAGCACACGGCCATCCCTTACCCCTGCCTGCAGCCTGTGGATGTTGGAGGGGCTGTGTGGGGACAGGATCCTATCGACATCCCATGTTGGCAGGACTGGATCCAGCCTCTTGGCTACAGCAGAGCACTTGGTCTCTTAACACTGCAGAACCTTCTCAGTCTGAACTTCCCATTGATGCAGGTTCCTTTCATTCTTGAAACTCTTAAATATATATAAAAATAACCTAAATTCTTGGGGTCAGCTGAAGCTCTTTGTGTATACTGAACCTTCTGAGCGGACATGGATTTTTTGATTATTGATCTGTTTTGTTTCAAGTCTCAGGACAGTGTAGCACAAACTATCACCCTCTTTCCCTGCCCAACTGTTGCCAGCTTGAAGGGGGGGGTCTCACCAACAGCTGGTGATAGTTAAAGAACTCTGTTGGTTGTGCACAAGGGAGAGACCTCAATGGTGTCTCCCTCCAAGAAAGTAATGGGAGCCCAGGAGCTTGAGTCGCTTAAAATGAAGTTGGATATAATGGAACAATCCCTTGTTAACAAGGCGTGATGCTCTGACACCCATGGGGGCATTTTCAATCTTAAATTTTTGTGACCTATATTGCAACATGAGCTTTCCTCTGGGTTTTGGTGCTTGGGTTTTTTTGTGCATGTGTGTGTGTCTGTATCTTTTTTTAATATTTTTTTTAATTTGGAAAGATGCACGTGACTTTTCTTAATACTTCCTTTTTAATACCAGCAGTTCCCCTTTGTGTGAGGTTTTCTTCTCTTCTTCTAAACAGTCACACATGTTTTTCTCACATTTTCCTATTTTGTTTAGAAAGCTGGATGTTCTCTGAGTTCCTACCTTGAAATGGGAAAGGCAGAAATTACATAGGTATCTAGTAAATACAATTTAGAAGGAAATTCTCTTATGGCTTATGTATCCCAGGCAATTTAAGGAACCTTACTTAGCATTCATAATTGTCTGCCTGCACAGAAAATATTGGAGTGCAGGAAATCAGGATTCTGGATTCTTGAAACTTACTTCTCAGCCTTCCCATTTTTTTTAGCCTCTTCAATAAATAAAATTGTAGCTGGCCCATTCTTTAGTTTTAACTCAGGCATGTATTCATCCCCCCTGACACATCTGCAAATGATTATTTATTCCATGCATTCCTTTGTTTGATATCTAGCTAAAAAAATATTTAGGGTATCTAAAACTTTTTTAAAAATGTTTTCTCTTAAAAATAACAAGAAAAAAAAAAAAGGCAGCAAGGAAGCCAGCCAGAGCATCGTGGAGACAAATGCTTCAATGCCTCGGAGAAGCTCCTGCTCTGTGGGAGCACTCTCTGGAACCGCAAGCAGCACTGCTGTGATACTTGAGCAGTGAAATCAGGCTTTTTATTACACTGAAAGGCTGGGTTAATTCTTAACAATTTGTCAATCTGTGTGACTATCCCACTTTGAAGACCTGATCTAGTCTTCTGGGTGGCTCTCCAGCCTGTCCTGGAACTGCCCAGACTCACTGAAAGGGACCTCACCTGTCACTCAGCCAATACTATATGGCAGTGACATTGGTTTAGTTACGTGGTTTGGGTTTCAGTTTATTTTAGTTGAAATATTACTCTGTAGAAAATAACTTGTGTGTGCCTACCGTAATACTATGTATCTTTTTTATTTGTATGCCCTTTCTTTGGCTTTAACTAAGCCCTTCAGGCTTTGGAATTGAAGGATTAAAAAATAACAATAGCAAATAAAAAGCGTAATTTTATTTCCAGTGTTGCTAGGTACCTTGTTCTGTGTACCTCATTTATTATTTGTTAGATAGCCGTAGGCATACCAGCAACTCACTGAAGGAATGAACAGAAAATATGAAAACAGTGATTATCCTCTAAAATCCAAATTAAACAGGCTATTATCATTACTGCTTTTATGTCATTTCTCTATATTCTTTAGGTACCATCATATCCCAGACTACTTCTGTTTGCTGCAGTTCTGTAGTTAACAGCTGTAATGAGAAGAGAAGGGTTTAAATGTCATTTAAATGTTCCCCCTGAAACTCATGTGTATCCTGTGAGCTAGAAAACATTGCGCTGTACAACATGCTCTTTCCTGCGGGGCATCGTCACCCGTAGGACCACCTGGTCCAGTGTCAGCTCAAGTCAATGAAAAGAGTCCTCTGACTGCCGGTGCGCTTTGGATAAGGATGTGTCAAATGGGGTTAGGCAGAAAGATAAACAAGAGATGCTACGTGTGCACTAAATGGGGAGAGGGGCTGGAACCCATTCTGTCTGCTTGAAGATATTGTTTGGAGGAGTTTGGGGGATATATGGCTGATAGAAAGCTTTGGATCAGAAGACTCAGAAGATGTAATCTCTGGATTTACATCTAATTTTTCATACACAAACCAAGTAGAGGCTAAAAGCATTGTCTGCTTCTCTAAGTGCTTACGAGGTATCACCTAGAGAGATTTTACTTTTTTTCCCTCCATCCCTCCTATTCCCCTGTTTTCTTTACTTATACTAAGGGGCTACTTATTCCCTCGAAGTCTGAAAACTTTAAAAAGAACAAGATTTCTGTAACTTCTCTTCCCCTGGTTGTCCTTTCCCTTCCTTCCTTTCCAGAATAACTGGCCCCACCGTAAGTGAGAATTCTGATGATTATTAAGGTTTAGACTGAAACCACAAATTAATTGGACAGTGTGTATTTTGGTTTACTTAATTTTTTATTTTGCTTAATTTTTTTTTATTTACAGTATTCTGATTTACATAAAATGTTTGGTTTGTAGTTTTAAAGTAGTTTATGCAGAGGAAAATTTATGTATACCTCGGTAGCTGGGTATGTGTGTATTTGTATACCTGGAGTTTGTTAGTATCCGTGGAATGAAAAGGAACTCTGTGCAGAATTTATCCAATATGGGATTAGAATGTTTGGTATACTGCCTGGATACTGGAAATTAATTTGCTGAGTTCGAAAATGAATTAATCACCTTACAGTTTAGTCTTGGAATAATTTCATTGTAGATAAAACCTTTGAGTGTTCTCTCGTAAATATATCCAGCACTATCACTTTCTTAGAAACAAATGCTGTCCATATTGATTTTGTTTACTATTCATAATGATTCTGCAGACTTTCTTGGTGAATTCAGCTTTTCATAAATCTCTCATAAGTTTTGAATATATGAAAGTATAGAAATAGATAAAGCTCACATAGGCCTGGAGGGAGCAGTAGAATTAATTTTGCTCACAATGACCTTGGTAGCAGCACTGTTTGTTGTTTTCTAGACTCACTATTTATTTTCCTGTTATTGTTATGAAAAGCACTTTGATTTGTATTGTTATAGCATCTTCTGGGTCCCATCATGGACTGTGGCAATGTGGAGCTCTACGAACAAGTAACAAAATCTAGTATTTTAAACTCGTTTTGTTGTTTGGATTGTAAGGGCTTTCAGACAGGAGCTTTCTCTTCATATTATGTCTGACCAATGGTCTCGAACCTTCTTGATCTCCTTTTTCCATGAATGTTAATAATGTTAAAGAAGATGAATGCAATAATTGTATATATATAGTAGTAGTTGACTAAATACTCCTCTTTATATTGATGTTTTTTCATTTCTCATAGTGTTTTCTTAAATAGTGTCCTGTTCTTCTGATGCTACATTATTTACTTGGCATCCATGGTACCTTCTCTTCCTCTTGGTAACAGGCACACTCAAGGGAAAAAAGTCTAATTCGTTCCTAGAAGAAGTAACCTCAACTATTTCATGGCAAAGATATCACAATTATTTTTTTTTTTGATTGAGCCACAGTCCTCTCGTGTTGTTACTGAGTATTCATTTGTACTACATATCACCAGAGTTCCTTTCATTGCAATGAGCTGCCATGAGCTGCAATGAGCTGGAAAGGACAAGCTGAGGCCCTAATGAAGGGCTTTCAACACTGAGAAATAGCGTAGGTATATGGGGGGCAAGTATCCCCATGCACTGAAACAGATAAATATGCTGAATCTCTGCTTATCAAGTTGTAGAGTTGTCTTAAAGTTGTTGTTGTGGTCTGTGAGAGGTTCTATCAAGGTTCTTATGCTGCTTACCGCTGTAGATGTGGTATGATACTAACTTGCCAAGAAATGGGCTTTTTAAGCTATGAGCAAGTTAAGAACATAACAGCCTGATTGAACAAAGAGAAGCAAGAAACACCATCAAATCCATTAATGAATTTGTTCTGTTACTCCAATTTAGTCGAGCAGCTGGAAAAAAGACTAAGAGAGGAAATAAATCCAGGCATTAAACACTAGCCCTAGCATTGCAGAACTGCAAGATTATAGAGATTGTTCTGTTTGGTGAGAATGCTGGAGAGAGTTTTGGGATCTCATATGTACAAAACACCAGTTTACATCATTCTCTGTTAGATCCAGAGGTATAATGCCTTTATTTTCTCCTTTTTCTTTACCGCTGCTTTCCAGCATGTACTTTACATGAGTGCTGGGTATTTTGTCTGTCTATGGTATGGAGAGGAATGGATTTCAGTATTTTGATTTTGAAACCTTCTTTTACTCTGATGGTCCCTCACAATGCTAGTCACAGATTCCTGATGCTGCATTGCAAAAAGTACTGAAATCTTTCTTGCTGTTTTAATTGTAAATGCACATGTACCTGTGTTAAAGCCCCCAGTAAGCAGCCCCAGGGGCAAGTTGGGGACTGCAGGAGAAGGGAGGCTGCATTGGTGTTTCGCCTCCAGCAGCAGCAGCCTGTGCAGAGGCATTGCTAGAAAAGTGCGAGACGCTTGAACTGCTGTTGCCCGTACTCTGCCTGTTCTGTGAATAAATAGGTTGTCAATCTAGCTCTTTAAACAAGCACTTTCTTCTTTTTTAACCTAGCTTTTTGACATTTTCCATTAAGCATACTGTAATGGAAAAGATGAGTAGAATTTCTCTGCACACCAGGAATAGCAGCCTGTCTGCTGAGCACGAAGGGCCCTTTTCTGTGCTGTGACTGAGAGCTTCATACCATGGCGGATTACTTCTCAAGGTTAGATGTTGATAGCCCTTCCCCCTGTGACTACCTTACTCTCTCTTTGACTGCCTCACTCTGTGAGTGAATTCCTAGGACAGCCAGGAGGTAACGGGCTGCTTGGTGTGAGCTAGGACTGCAGAATGAAACCAAGCTTTAACAAAGCACAGTGTCAGGATGTGCTTTGTTCAGCGTACGTTTCCTCTAGGATCATAGAATCATAGAATGGTCCAGGCCAGAAGGGACCTCCAAAGGTCATCTAATCTGGACTCCCCACAGTCAGCAGGGACACCCCCAACTAGACAAGGTTGCCCAGGGCCTCATCGAGCCTCACCTTGAATATCTC
>JAOXNO010000052.1:34409488-34436764 GCA_028565335.1 Limnodromus scolopaceus | reverse complement strand
GAAGCAAAAGCAAGAAATTCAGTGACTGCAAATTCTGCAGTTTAAAAGGCCAATGGTTGCAGTGTAGGTATCCATGTATTGCATCAGCAATCCACCAGTATTCGCAGGTTGTGAAGGACCACCGTGCGCTCAGTGCATAGCTGGAGCTACACCTCCAGTACTTTCTTCCAGCTGATGCTCTTAGATGAGGGTTCTCCTGACTACCAGAGCCCTGGGCAGCACAAGGCTCTTCAGTGGGCAAGTGGAGCGGGGCTGGCATATTCCAGGGCACTTTAAAACCTCACTAGGGAGCTTTTTCAGGCATTCATAGGCACACCCAGCTTACGCAGAAGCCAGGTTTATTCTGCTTTACCACAATTTGGGATTTACAGTCCAGATTTTCCTGAAAGATAACTTTATGATTCTGAAAATACTGTTGTGCCCACAGTTTGTTATAAACGCCAGCGGTGTAATGGATATCCTGACAGCTTACGGAGAGGCTTTCCAGTTTGCTAATTGAGGAATAGGGCTGGAAGAGGATGGGAAGCATCCCCTTTCTTGTTAGCACCCGAAACTTCTGAGGAATTATTTTGAACAATGTATGCCAATATAGCTAACAGTAATTAGATCAACCTACAAAAGTGAAAATTTGGGTTAAATATTAGCTAAAACTTCCTGATGATAAGATGTACTGGGCTGTGGAATAGCCTGGCTGTGGCAACAGTTCTGCGTGCAGTTTTAGAGCTCAATTAAAATATTTCTGTGTTGGCAGAGAGAAGGCCTACTCTTTTGATAATCTGATAGAGCATCTCTAATTCTTTCACCTTGGGTATATTAATACTACACATAATTAAAATCGGATCATGATAAATTAACTAATTTGCCCTTGGAGTGATCAAAGGCCCTTTTGCCCTCAGGGCTTATAGTAGCTGCTGTTCCCCCCCTCTCCCCGCCTCCATTTTAATCATCAGTCTGAGATGTTTATTGGAAAAAGAAAAATTTTCAGGAATTACACTCTGAAAGTCACCAGCTCCTGAAGCCAGTGAAGTGTAAGGATGCCCTCTACTGAACATGTGCTCAGAAATTTTGTTTTGGAAACAAAATTGTCCCCTGCTGGGTAGAGAAGGCATTTTCCCAAACAGCTGGATGTCAGGCCAAAGTTGAATCATTCTAACGTGCATCATGAATTGAACCTGAAGCACAACCTGCACATACTTGGAGAGTGGAAATTAAAGATAATTTACTTCTAGGAATTAAAAAAAAACCAAACAATAGCTCAAGCATCAATGTTCCAAAGAAAGGTGTAGCACAATTCTGGAATCCAGTCACCTGCACTTGATGAGAAATATATTCAGCAGTGAAGGAAAACTGATGATGAGAGGTTCTAAACACAGTAGCAGTAAAACATACCACTATTTCTGCGGAGTGCTTTTTACACCTTGTAATGATGTTCCAGGGGAGAACAACAGTAAAGCCATCTTAAAGTATGGCGTGCACAAGTAAATTATTTAACTTACGTGTAATGCTTTAAAACTTTCTTTTTGCTGTATAGTTAAGTCTTCCAAAAAACTTGTGGAACACTTTGCAGAAAGTCAAGAAACGTGTGTGTCCATTAGCAGAAATGAAGTATTCAAGAGGAATACCATGTCACTTGATTTGTTTTTGAAAAGAATTGGGAATTCAGAAGAACCACGAGCAGCAATGGAGAGCTAATTCCATCCTGCCAGCTTAGATCAGATCAAAATTTGCTATTTCTTTCTTCGCAGTTAAGGCCAAGTCAAGACTTCTTTTGGTCTCAAAGTGTTGGAGGAGGTTCAGCACCATCTTTAACTCCCTCTACCGTCCCTTCGCTTTAGCGTACAGAGTTTTAGAGTGCTGCAAACTGGCCACTTTAAACTCAGATGGGTATGCTATGAAAAGCAGCAGTGAAGATAATGGTGAGGGTTTTGTCATTGAATTAACCATATAAATAATTCAGTGTGCCTGAGGAAATCTGGAAGACGACAAGTTCTGAAATATATATTAAAAAACAAAGTACTGAATTCTAATTAAAATTCATGCTTATGGCAGAGTTTTCTCCTACAGAAGGTACGTTTTTTCTAGTCCTTGTTTTAATCAACTGAGTCTAATGCAACTAAATGATTCTGTAACAATTTACTTCACTTCATATGTAATGGTACAATATGGCTGGAGAAATGGGCTGATAGAAACCTCATGAAGAGCAAGGTCCTGCACCTGGGGAGGAACAACCCCAGGCACAAATGTGTGCTGGGGAACACTTTTTTATCATGAGGGTGACTGAGCACTGGAGCAGGTTGTGGAGTCTCCATCCTTGGAGATAGTCAAAAGCTGGCTGGGCATGGTCCCGGGCGTTTGGTAGCCTTGCTTGACCAGGAGGGATGGACCAGATGACCTCCAGATGACATGCCAGCCTCAGCCATTCTGTGATAATAGGTGCGGGTAGCAGATTAGGCATCCATGAACTAGAAAAAAAATATATTCTGACAGTAATCAGTAGTCCTTCATACATAGATTCAGAGAATTCAGAGCAAGAAGGTAAATAATAGCAGCAGTGCAACTCTGAATGCAAGCAGCATAGTGGTGCATCAGCCTGTGACCACAGACAGCAATGCCCGGGTTCTGGCTGCGTGTGCTGAACAGATCCATACCTCAGTTCTGCTCTTGCAACAAGCTGCATCAACTAGTTGGCATAAGGTAAAAATATCCCGACTCCCGAATCCTGCCATCTGGGAATAAATCAGTATGGGGGAATATAGCCATATATTATAAGGAACAATGTTGCAAACAAGAAAATCATGTGTATATTTATGTTACAGTATATGCCTGTCTTTTCTAAATATCCTTGTAAGCATCTGGAAGTGTGCAAGTCTGAATTTACATAACTGCATAAAAACCTTCCTACATGAAAGGAATCGTACAGAGGTTTCTCCCAGGTATTGAATGGAGATGTTTCTAGCCTCCCAGGTCCTGAACTGGCAATTCAGAGCGGTTTGATTGCCTGCTTGATTGTTTGTGAGATAACGGTGAGATTGGCAGTGACAGGGTAATTTACTGAAGATTGCAATGTCAGACTATATCCAAGAGGGCTTGAGAGCATGAAGATGTGATTGGCATGACTGACAGGATGCTGAGGGATTGATATGCCGATTGAAAGTTCATGGTGTCATCAGGAGCGTTCGGTCACAGCATCCCGTAATCTGCTGCATGATGAGGTCATTACAGACGTAACATATGCTCACCTCTAATAACAGGTATAGCAAAAATATGGTGCAGCTTGAACAGGTAAATGTAAATTTGTCAAAGGGAGTAATTTATATCCTGTGTTTTGCTTCAGTTTTTTCTAACATATTGATGGGATTCTCTTGGCTGGTGTTGTCGGAGTGAAGGAACTGAGCAGACTAAGCAGTGGGCAGCTTTATGTTCATAGCTGTAGAGGTGCCATAAACCGAGAAAGAATGCAGAATGCTGAGGAAAAGTTCTCAGAGCTTAATAGGAAAACTGCCTTGAGTTACAATCTGAAGCTAAAGGTGTCCTTACAATGGTTATGTAAAGTGGGTGGAAAATGGACTGTAGTTAAAAAGAAAATTCCTATCACCACATTGGAAAGGATTTCAAGATCAATGGAGCTCTTAATGTGCACAGGGGACTGACCTTGAAGTAATGTGTACCTCTTCCAACAAGGTAGTTTGTCTAACTTAAATTTCCTTAGAGGGCTGAATGAGACATTGTCAGCATACCTTGGCAATTTTGTTTTTCTATCAGAAACAGTCATTTCAGGCACACACAAGCTGTTGGAAATACAAGCCTAATGGTAAAATAAGCTTTCTATACGTTTAGGTTTTGGTTTGGGTTGGTTTTACTTTTGTTGTTGTTGTCTTTCCCAATATTACTGTTTAGGGTAATGCTGGTCTGTTTGCATTTGAAAAACTTGGAAATACATGAGTCATGATCTTCCTCTAAGGTACTTTTGTCAACTAACCTACTGGAGTGTTCTGTCTTGTGTGTGATACGCTGTATGTGCCCTGGCTATATTTGTATTCAAAGATCAGATTAATATGCCTCCAGGAGTCTCTGAATGTCTACAGACCTACGTAGGTTGCAGAGGGAATGTCTGATTCTTGCCAGAGTAGATGGACAAATGTTTCTAAATTGTTAGATGATAATATTTTAAAGTAAATGGTCATTAATTTCTAAATTACAGTAAAACTCCTTTGAGAGAACATATTTCAGCTAAATGATGATACCAATGGAAGGGACGATGCTTGAAGTTGTTACTTTAGTTGTGCTAAAAATAATCAATTATGATCTATCCAAGTATACAGATTGGTCTTCCCATCGAGGATTCCATTTTCATTTCTGGTGTTTAAATTATTTTTTTTTAAATACTTCTTAAGAAATATTTTTGACTGACATCCTAGTATGTAATAACCCACTAAACCCACCAGCTTTGTGACTAATCCTTCTTTATCCAAGCAAGTGAACAGCTTCTGATTCAGGTATTTATGGGAGGTGGGAGTTCCAGCAGCACTTCCCTATTGATTGCCAAAATGGGTACAATGTCATTTTTATTTTACTTAGGTAATGGTAATTTATTCTGTCACCCCCATCTCGTTCTCTTTTATCCGTGGAACAAAGGAAATTAAACAGCACAATTCCCAAGACTCTTATGGCCTAGCAAGGAAATCTAAAAACTTTGTAAAACAAACAGTTTAAAAGATTTTAAAAAACCCAAAACCCAAACAACAAAACAAACAAACAAACAAAAAACCTAAGCAAAAAATCCTGTGCTCCTTTTTCTAGTCCTTCTTCCTAATTTCAACCCTCAACAGATTTCTTTGGGATTGATTCTCATCTAACACTGGTGTCAATTAACTGTAGCAGCAACGGTGTTTAACCAGTGTGCTTGAGAAGGTCTCATCCTCGTTGCATTATTGGTTCACTCTCCAGTTTTATGGCATAGAGATGTTATAAAGAGTAAGTATTAACGTTTGTCCCAGCACCTTGAGGCGTCTGTTAGCTATTACGGCTTGATAGCGCTGTGCAGCCAGCTGAATCTCGGGGATTCTTACCTTTCAGATGGCCTGGTTGACTGCCTGGACCCAGACTGCTGCCTCCAGTCCACTTGTCAAAACAGCCTGCTGTGCCGGGGTTCACGCGATCCTCTTGACATCATACAACAGAGCCATGCCGGTGCGCCAGCTGTCAAGTCATTCTATGATCGAATCAAGCTCTTAGTGGGGAAGGACAGCACTCATATCATCCCAGGAGAAAACCCCTTCAACAGCAGGTAGCAGCTATAAATGTATCCGATGCAGTTGCATTGTACAGGAAGATTTCTTTCAGAGGCAATATTCATGTTTTAATATGAGGTGCTGCTTTCAGGTGCTTCGTGTGTTTCCATCTCAGGCGTCATTCCCACTGAGGGCACTCTGTTGCAATTTATGATGTGGCCTTTATTTTATAACACCGAGTTTTATTAGCATTTTAACATAACCTAGAAGAGGGTTCCTTCCACTGAGTAGGAGCTTCTGAGGTTTATCTTTTATGAAGATTGCAATCTAAAACCAGTGAAAATGCAAACTAGTTTCCAGTTAGAAAGATATTGCATTTTATTTACTGCCATTAACACAAGTTTCAACAATGGAATAAAGTTTCAAATTATTTTAAAAAATACATTAACTTAGGGGATTTTATTATTTATTCCTGATATAAAACTGCTTTACTTGCCGTTTTACTTGCATCATCAATACATCTGGCCAGGTTTTCATTTTCTTCCTAGTTTTCTTTTTCTATGTCTGTTCTCCCTATGATTATTAATTACATATTTATAATTAATCTAAAAGCCAGCATATCATTAATTGATGTTTGATGCCATTGGATGCTTACAAGAAATTGGTGTTTCTATTTACCAATATTATTTAAATTTGTCTTCGTGGAACAACGCTAAGAAATTGATGAATATGTTAATTATGTTCATGTTGCCAAAGTTCAAACTGAAGAAAGAACTTCATTTGAGATAACGCCCAAAACACTGGACTTCATTACAGGGAACTGTTTTTTTTCAGTAAGGATTTCATTATAGGCTTACTGGGTGATGTAGAGCAAGTCAATAAATATTTGTCTGTAAAATGAGGGTTATGTTTCTAGGTATACCGGGCAGGTCCCCGTTGCCTATGGTGCTCAAATAGCACAATAATTTCTGTGTTCTATCAAAAAAGTCCTGTTGGGTCCTGTGCTATGTAACATAGACTTTATTCTATTCTATAAAATACCCTATGCAGACACATATGGATTTATTTGGAAAAATGGAAGAAAATTGTTCTATTTTCATCTAAATTTGTTGTGGGTTTTTTTTTTCCTCATCAGCTCTCTAAAACTAAAATGGGGGGAATGCGATTTTCTGCAGTGTTGCATGAAAAGGAAAACAAGACAAGAGAGAAGCTTACTAATTCATGAGGCTGAATAATTTGTCCCAAAAGGAATACAGGCTACAGCATAAAAAGCACATAGTCCACAGGGTGGTTGGTACATGCTGCTCTATATATGGTACAGTCAGCAAAATTTCCTTGAGTGAAGAGAAGCAAGCAGTTTCCTGTGACATATTGTATGATAACCAGTGCTCAAGCTGTTGCCTCATTAAGCCACTCGGAATGAAAATTAGCGTATTCCCTCTATCTCTATTCCACTATCATCTGATAATGTTTAGTTCTGTTAATAACGGGATCCAACACTTTATTCTTAGATCTTGATGTATTTTTAAAAAGCAGGTGATTGTTATTCCAAATTTCTAGACAAATACAGTAATATGCAGACATTCTTGTGCCAACCAAGAAAATACATTGTACTAGAAATAATCACGGTGTTTATATATGGATATGGGTTGGAGTCTTCAAAACAGTTGAAGAATGAGAGCTCTAGACTAAGTGGGAGCTGGGCACGTCAATCCTGGGGCTCCTTTGAAAAAATCTGATTTGAAATTTTAGATATTTTTTTTTTAAAATATGTTTTCTAAGGTTCATCATGGCAGGAGTCTTAGTTCTGGTTTATTCATCTGAAGTACATTGAGTATTTTAACATATCTTTGCAAATGGCATATTAATGACATTTTTAAATTGGCCTTAGCCTCTAAGTTGTGAAGGTGCTTTTGAGAATTCTTTAACTCGGCTGTTAACTTTTGTACCAATTTTAGGAAAATCTAATGTATAGTATCAAATTGAAAGTTTTAAAACCAAAGGGTTTGACTTTTAAAAAGTGCCACAGGATTAGACTCCAAGTTTCATGTATACTGAAGCTGCCATAATCTCAGAAGTAGCTACCATGAAAGAGAATGGCTTCTCTCTTTTCTTAGCTCAACCTCTCATTCCATTGAAAGAGATGAAAAAATGGGACAAAATAGTGGTTATGAATATTTTCCAGTACTAGTATAAGGAAAAGATGTTATTTCCTACCCTGCTAAATCAATAAATGACAAATCCTATTGATTGCAAAATTATTTCAATCTTGCTGATCATTTCTGTGCAGAAACAAGATGAAATGATGTTTTCAGGGGAAAAAAAAGCTACGTCTTTTTACACATTTAACTTTCATGTTTAAAATTTTTATAAACAAGTTTTTAAACAAGTTTTAAAAGTTTATAAACAATGTAACTTTGCTTTTGTACCTAACTTTAATACCTTTAATTTTCTTTCTTTTTCAGTCTTGTGTCTCTTATAAGAGGCCAAGTGGTGACTACAGATGGAACTCCTCTAGTTGGGGTCAACGTGTCGTTTGTCAAGTATCCAAAGTACGGCTATACCATCACTCGTCAGGATGGCACGTGAGTTTGCTTGCTTCATTGAGTACCTATTTCCTATGTAGTATTTTTGCTGATTAACAGATGGTGTGATCTAATGGAACCATGTGGTCTCACACGTTGCATTCCTCCCAGGGCAAAGAGCTATTAAGTAAACACAAAAGTAATTTTTCACGTGGCATTTTGAATACTAACTGCAAGTAAATATGAAAAGGCTGGCTTCTGATAATAATGTGTTAGCAGGCAGACTCCTTGCAAATAAATTGCTCTGTATATATGAAAACATTTGTGGACTACAGTAATATCCAGCTGAGACCAGAAATATTTTATTTTAAAATGCAAGGCATGCTAACACTGCAAAAAAAAAAAAAAATCATTATAGAGGAGTATATTTTGTTAAAAGTTCCCTTCTGCCTTTCTTTCCTTTTGAAGATACACTATCTTTTGAGTTTCTTCAGGGTAGAATGTAATCAAAAGATTCTAATTGAATATATTTAGACAATTTCCTGCTGTGCAAAAAAGGACTTTTTTTCCCCTTGTATTTGATATGCACACATATTCAGATAAACAAAAATCAATGTGACATGGTTTATCTAGTTTACTGGCTGTGGTAACGAAGACAGTATATCTGTGACACATGCATTGTAAACATTTGCCATTTTATCTCGATCTTGCATGCAAACAATTGAATTGAAATAATTAATATGAGTCAACTGAACTATAGGGAGTATTTCATTTCCACATTTCCTAGAATAATATTCTGTTATCATAAAAGTATAATGTTGTTGATTTCAGTAGTTTAATACTACAGTAAATGGTGAGCTGAACTATATTTAGATCTGAACAGATTAGTGAAATCATTGGGTAATTTGTTACTTTGCCAGCATTTACAAAAAACAACTGATATCTGCTTCTCTTGTCAGAGCAGCCTAGAAGTATTTCACTCGTTCAGGCCAGATTTCAAAATGCCTGCGCCGCACCAGTTCTGTTACGATTATGTAGGGGGCTGGGAGTAAATACCTAATCTCTCTGAAAAATGATAGATCAATTTTTCTGGGGACAGGAATTCTTATCTTATTTGTAGAATACGGAACAACAGCACTTTTCATTACTGTTCTCTTACTGCCATATGCCCCATTCCATGCTTGATGGACAGCATCTTTTAGGAAAGGCACAATTCAGTGTCCTGCTCAGTATGACCTTGGCTTCTTTGCTGATTTTATATAAAAAGGTGACTTGTAGTAATAAATGTGGTGGTTTGTTTGTCGTGCATTTTTTTATTATTTAATGCAGATTTTGTAATATATAGGAACAAGGTTTCTTCCGGGTGACTTCAAATCATTGTTTGTCTTGGCCGGATTTCTGTTGTCTAGTTGCCGGAGGTTCACATCCCATTACTGATCATTTGAAGCATGACACTTAAAATATACCTATTGCTCTAGGCATACCTATATACCTGTTGAATTAGCCAGTAACGCTATTACTGGATTTATTCAGTCTTGTCCCTTCTAAAGCCCACGTTTTTCTAGGTTTGACTTGGTTGCCAATGGTGGAGCATCCCTAACCTTGCACTTTGAACGGGCCCCATTTATGAGTCAGGAGAGGACAGTATGGTTGCCGTGGAATAGCTTTTATGCCATGGACACACTTGTGATGAAGACGGAGGAGAACTCCATTCCCAGCTGTGATCTAAGTGGTTTTGTCCGTCCTGATCCAGTCATCATTTCATCACCACTTTCAACTTTCTTCAGTGATACCCCTGGCCGAAATCCCATTGTACCAGAAACCCAGGTAAGAACAGCGTGAGTGAAAAGGATACAGAAATCACTGGTCAGATGCTAGTGCTGACCTGAGCACTTACCACAGAGTCACCATTTGTCCCCTGGAATTGCTGTAGCAAATCCCTTTGTAGACTTGCATTCATTCTGACAGATACCAGGTTTTCTAATGAGGTCTGCAGGAGATATCCCAGGTTTATGTCACCCAGACACTTTTATCTTTGACTACCTTGCACCTTCTCATTATCATGCAATATATCGAATACGTCTCTCTATTTCAGTTGACAGCTTAGGTGTTTCAAGAGAATTTTGCAAAGGCTGTGTGCTGCTAACCACAGTTTTCTTGTATGTTATTTAGGACAAAGGAAAACTCCACGGGTACTATTGTTTCACTACTTTATTCAGATAGTCTTTACTGTATACCATTAATGGAAGTTGCAGGTTTCTGTGACTGTATTTCTTATGATCCCCTTGCATATAACTTGCAGTAAAATTACTTGTACTTACTTGTGCTTTTGTCAGTAGTGGGCTCTTAAAAAGAAGGGTACACAGATGCCAAATAATTATTTGTTCAGAAATGTTGGCTGAACAGCATCACTGCACTGATTTGAGGATAACCATTCCCAGCAGTATAAACTCATAAGTTCATAACAATATGCAAGGCTAGGTTATTCTAAAAAAAATAACAAAGGATTAATGTAAAATGTTTGATCTTTTCCCTGTTCAGGTTCTTCATGAAGAAATTGAGATCCCTGGCTCGAGTATAAAGCTCAGCTACCTGAGTTCCCGTACTGCTGGATACAAATCCTTACTTAAGATTGCCATGACTCAGTCACTTGTGCCACTGAATCTAATCAAAGTTCATTTGATGGTAGCGGTAGAAGGGCATCTGTTTCAAAAATCATTTCAGGCATCTCCCAACTTGGCATATACATTTATCTGGGACAAAACAGATGCATATGGTCAGAAGGTTTATGGGTTGTCAGATGCTGTAGGTAAGTCAGCATATACAAGCTCCAAAACATTCCATATAACACCTGTAATTCTTAGTAAGAAACCTGCAAAGATTTCTTACGGAGAAGCATGTATAGAACAAACAGTTCTTGTCTTCCTGACACAATTTATCTTTCTATTATATTTCTTTTACACATTAAAGATCACATTCAGAGGGTCTAAACTCCATCAACATGCCTGTGTTTCCTGATCGGTAGCTGACTTAGAAGGTTTAGACCAGACAATGGGAAAAACTGGCCACAAGAACTTAGGTGAAACCTAGTCCATCACTGTGTTTTTATTTTCTTTCAGTTAACTAATGAACCTCGTGCTGGACTGGCTGGCATTCTTCAGTGCATTTGGATTTTCATGCATGCTGTTGTTATAGCCTCCTGTGGTATAACACATTTGAACTGAAAGTGGTGTTTTTCTAATGCTATTCAGTCTTGTAGGTCTATAGCTGGTTTTAGTTCGCTTGGCTCTAGTGGGTGGGAAAAAAAGTCATCATAATATTTTTAAGTTTTCATTTTCATTTGAATATCAGAACAATTTTGATACAATTCTAAAAATGAGCATTGGAGCTGTGCTGGTGGGGAAAGAAAAACTTACTTGAAAAATCTTATTTCTTTTCTATATTTTCTAAAATTTTCTTTGCTATAGCTTTTCTTTCTTACAGTATTGCTATAAGGTATTTCTTTCCTGAGTAACGCTTACAGTGTGTGTGCGCTTAAAAGCACACAAACTTTTCACTGCTCCTTGGTATATGGTATTGTAAAATGAACACACTGAATAAATGCTGTGAGCATCTGGCAAATTAAGAGTTTGATCTTGTCCTGTTATCTGATAGAATAATTTTATTATTTAAAAATTATATTTCTCACTGTCCTCTCACCAAACCAGTCGCTTCCCAGTGCCAGCTATTCAAAGAGAAGTGATCAGATCCCTGCAGAGTACATGTGAATGAAGTTTCAAATTTGTGTCTAGTCAAAGATCTGAATTTAATATTGTAGAATAAAAGAGAGGAATATAATCACCCCATCTACTTGAGGGGGCTGGGGAACTGGAATGCTGAATATTTTGACTGTGCTCTGGACATTTAATTCAGTGTGTGTTCAGCAAGTATATTAGATTTTATTTTATTTTATTTCAGTTTCTGTGGGTTTTGAATATGAGACTTGCCCCAGTCTTATTTTATGGGAGAAGAGGACAGCACTGCTGCAAGGATTTGAACTAGATCCTTCAAATTTAGGAGGATGGTCTTTGGATAAACATCATGTACTTAATGTCAAGAGTGGTGAGTTAGTTAATTCTATTTTCTGTGATATGTGGAATTTTCTCTGTGAACACTTCTTACGTGCATTATATTTACACTTTAAAAATGCACTTTCTCCACTCTGTTTCATCTTTATCTCAGTAAGGTATGGGACATGTTTCGGTTGTCAGAAAATTTTTGTAGAATTTCAATAGATATTTTACTGTTCTGCACAGCATGACTTTCTTAAAGTCCAAATCTTTGTCCTGTATTCTGTTGTTTGTTATTCACCCATAATGTTTTTCCATGTTCCTTCCCTGTTTTGTTGATCTTAACCACACCCATTCCTGGTTTCTCTTGTTTGACCTTTTTCTATCTAATCTAAGATGGGGCTTAAAAGGAGTATGGGTCTGCGATGAGATACTGAGTCTTTTTCTTTTGTCTTTTAATGTTGTCACCTCTTTGGTTTTTCCTCACTTCTCTTTGTCTTTCCGTATCCTAAGCTGAATGTTGCTGGTCTTCATGATTTATGAGAGATTGTTAGGGAGCTGAATGCTTAGCATGTAGTTTGTTTGATCCCTGTAAAGTGTTTTCTACAGCCTCCCTGCTGGTCCCTGCATTAACAAATTGCAAACTGTATTGTTACTCAAGAAATCTATAGTCGTGTTCAAAATAGGCAAGATCAGTCTATTTGACCACACTTTGAGTGCTGTGCGGCGGATCAAACACTGTTGAGATAGCCATTTGGATAGTGCACGGTACTCACTGTTATCACCAGTGGGGAGCCAGTTACTTGACATTAGGATCATACAAGTGCACTTCCAAAAGAGCAGGAGGCTAAAAGTTTCTGGCCAGATATCTACGATTTTTGATACACTGAAAATGGTCTCCCTGTCAGAGAATCCACTCCCTTCTTGGAGCAGGGGTCTGCTCTTTGAACAAATATTTTGAAAGGAAATCCTATCTTAGAGGTATTTCTTGGAACCTAATCAAGATCCTTACCACTAGCTTCCCTCTTGGCTTTCGTCACTGATCCTCAACAGCCCTTCCAGGAGTTTCATCTTTCTCCTATCATTTTTTGTGCTATCCTCTTCTCTGCCATCTCCATTTCTCATTATCATTTTCCATGAAAAAAGTGTGAAAAGCTGTGAGGTGGAAAGAGAACAATAAGGTTGGCACAAAATTCCAAGAAAAACGTAACATAGGAGACTGGAGTGAGAGGATCCAGGGACACAAGCAAGGATCGTGGCCTCTCCACTGTTTGCCCTCTCACTTCCCAATTAGTAAGACAGTCTAAACCATTGTGCCAGGCTGGAGGGATGGATGGCAGTGTTTTCTTTCCTAATGAATACTAAAGGAGTCTGGGTTTAGGTTTGGGCCTATGGTTGTGTATGTGTGTGTTTGTTAACAGAGAATATTCATTACAGCTTTATTTTTACTACTGCAAAGCTCTTTCACTCTTTTTGCACCATCAAAGAACAGTGCTGGAGTCATTTCAGTGTACAGTCCTTCACAGCAGCTACTGAAAGAGAACTTCCTGAAGTCCCTTGCAATAAATGATTAAATAACTACTACTTCTCCTCTTCATTATTAGGTATACTGCACAAAGGCAACGGAGAAAATCAGTTTCTAACTCAGCAGCCGTCTGTGATCACCAGCATTATGGGGAACGGGCGCCGAAGAAGCATATCCTGTCCTAGCTGCAATGGTCTGGCGGAAGGAAATAAGCTTTTGGCCCCTGTAGCACTGGCAGTGGGTATTGATGGAAGTCTCTTTGTTGGAGATTTTAATTATATTCGGCGTATCTTCCCATCCAGGAATGTTACTAGTATATTGGAGCTGAGGTAAGGTGTTAATCCTAGAGCTTCATTTCTGTAGCCTGTGCTCAAATCAGCCTTTACCATTACTTTTTATAATTTTGTAAAACATTGTCACTTTCAACCTATTTAAATTCCAGTGGAGAAATGGGGCACAGAAATGCATAGTTCAAAGTCTGTAGCTTATCAGAGCAATGACTATAGACAGGGGCCAAAGAGTACAAATCGACTTGTACAAAAAGCACAAACCACCTTCTTCTGTCCTGTTGGTGATCATTTGATACGATCTCCTCTCAGTACTAGACATCATTTAGTTTTGATTGATTGTAGAACTGACTGCCTTTAGGTATTGAGCCACAGTGATAAGCAAAGGTATAACAGCCTTATGAGGTTAGAAGGAAGGGTTTTGAGAGCCACTTTCCCACTTCTTTCCCATACTCATGAGTCTATGTCTGTAGGTTGGCAGTGCGGCTAAGGTTGACATACGGAGTCACTTTGCATCATCAGAACTCTTTTTAAGATTGTATCTCTGTCCCCCCATCCCATGCCCGCCCCCCAGCTCCCTCCCCGCAACATTAAGATTCGGTCACTTAATAGGAAAAGCTTAAGTGTAGAGTGTACCACTTCACCCATTTCTGTTCCATTTCCTTTTTTTCATTCTTCTAGGAGAGGCAAGAGCTGTTGCTTCAAGCCGTAATTCATGTAACTGGACCTTACAGTTACAGCACTATTGAGTATTTGCAGAAAAATGAGGAAAAATAGCTTAGATTGGCTGCCTTCTGATATTTCTGCAGCCCACTCAGGCACTAGGATTAGTGCTCTTGTAAATTGGATATAGCTGTAAAGTACATTGAGGGAATTTAGGTCATTAGCCTTTTTTTTAATGATATGGCCGGTAACCAGTTCCTGTGCTTCCACTATACTTTTAGTTTTTAATTAGTGGGAAAAAAGTGCAAAATGATTGGACTGTTAGAGAATAGGAGGCCTAGCTCTACTTTACACCTCTCTTCCATTCATGTCATTCTGTTGATGTCACTGTTGTGAATTCTGATTTATATAAGAGAAAAGAGATCTGATTCAGGCCAATTCTACTCTGAAATCACTCTCTGACACCTACCTCATACACCATCCGGCTGCCTCATTATATTTTTTTTTTCTAAAAGAAGAGCCCTAGATCATCTGGTGCTTTCTGCTAGCAGCTCAGTATAAACCACAGAAGGTAGCTGGTTATGGATGTGTGATCTGCTATAAATATTTATATCAATATACACAAACTCTGCATTATATAGAATATGCTGATTATTTTTTTCCTAATTTGTTCACTTCTGTTCAGCTTTCTAGTAAATAGGACTACAGCTTTATGGGTGAAGAGAAACATTTTCAAATTGAGATGTTTAATATAAGGCATTTATATGCACCTCACTTCCTAGTATCAGCCAGTGACAAAGTTTCCTGGCACACGTGATATTTGAAAACATTGCCTCCAAAGTTGGAACAGTATTAGTCTGAGTACTTTGGTTTCTCTCTATGCAAGAGAGAACTTGTGCATTTCAACACGCGTGAGGGAAAATGGAAAAGGATGTCAGTAAAGAAACAGAAGATGGACTTACTCTGCATTTGTTCACTTTCTCTTTTCTTTTATGAAGTCTGCTTTCTATAGTGTAGTTTCTTTAGCTTCTGTTACAACTATGAGCAACGAACAATGAAGTTATCGTATTTTGAGTGCTGTTGGACAGCTGCAAATGACTTGACACACAGATTTTTAGGATTTGCAGTGATCTTTTTTGCCCCCTGTTCCTCTAAAGGGAATTAAGGTCCATTCCAGCAAATATCATCTATAGCCGGAATTGTGATTCAGTGGTCATTTTAAAATCTGTACTAGTTACGCGTGTAAGAGTTGGAAGATTTGAGCCATTTCAGTATGAACAAGAGCAGAGTCTTCAGCTAATATCAAGCAGCTTGAATAATGTTGCAAATAGTATGTCCATAAGTATTACAAACCAAATCACATCACTTTATTTAGATTCCACAACGGATGTAATTTTGGTTTTATGTAAGCCAATATAAATCTTGAGCAACTTTATAAGTCAGAATATCCCAGTGTGCATATTTGCTTCACACTGTCCTTTATGAAGGGGCCTGATCCGAGTGGCTAATAGGAGTTTTGACTCAAGAGTGTTGCATGTCACGCTTAACGTTGGTATTGCAAGTTTGGGGCTGTGCATTGAGTGCTGCAGCTCAGGAGTCATGCACCCCTTTGTTTCATTCACTGGACATTCCTAAATGGAAATGACATTAACACAGTGAAACACTGGTGTGGAGAATGTATTATTTCACTTCTGGGGAGCAGAGAACACTTTCCTTTGACTTCATGTCTAGGCAGTAAACTTAGGGCTCAATCAATGCTATATATCTCCCAGTGTACAGTACCTTACTGCCCACTTAGAAGGCTTTATTCACCCTACGATTTGCTTTGATGGGCTTAAATAGATACCAAGTAGCATTCAAACTTGCTTTAAGCAATTATTTTAGAGACTGGGGGGAGAGGAAAATAAACTGTGTAGTAGAAATTTGTTAAGAAATAGCCTGTTGGAAAACTATTTTGATTAAAGAGGTTGCCTCCAACTGGCAGACAATATCCTAAGCCCAGTGCTTCCACCTTCCCAGTTCTGTATTCAGAAATCTGCCAGTTTCTCTCATTCCTAGCCCACAAGCTACATGTATTTCCATGTGAAAACTCTTTCAATGGTCCAGAAAGTGTCCTGTAAAATATATGTGGGGTGGGGGTTGGGGACAAGGTATTCTGCTAGGGACCTAGCTTGCAACTTTATCACTCCCAGTCTCTTCATCCGTAAACGAAGCAAAGGCTAGTGCTGAAAAGAGATATCTTCTCCTGTGTCCTTTTGTAAAATAAAACAAATACTATGTTTGCTTTACCATCTATTCTTCAGCTAACTGTTTGTTCTTTTTTCTTCTGTTCCCTTTCTATAAAGAAATAAAGAGTTTAAACATAGGTAAGACACGAGCTCTTTCCCATATAATTTGATATGGTTTGTTTGCTTCATTGTGTTTGCTTTTTGTGTTGTGCTTCTTGTGTAATGTTATGTTCTTCATGTACCATATATAGAAACATTTTTATGTGCTAATTGTGTGTTATGAATATGATAAGCGTTAGCAATTACGAAATGCAGTCAAAAAGCAACCAAATAAGTTCTGACAGTAATTAGAAATTTCTAGTAGAATGCAAGTATAATGAACCCCAAGCTAACTTCTATATAAACACTTCTCCCTGCTGTCTATAATTGGTCTAAATGGTCGAGGTAAACTACAACAGCAGTTTTACAAATGCCAGAAAGGTTCACAAAAGCACTAATGACTGCAAATAGGTCAAAAACTCATTTTCTGGTCATTAATGATTTTCTGAACCCTCTGTCCTTTTTCATAATGTAGTTTCTATTTTCTTTCATCAAGTAGATATAATAGTCAGTCAACCTGTGGGGTTGGTTGTATGCAACTACTAGATGCAGTCACTGTAAGATTCATGAGGGAGGCATAACCTTTCTGGACATTAGGAGAAAAGATTTTTCATTGTCTCACCTGAGCACTAGGCCTTCTGGATGGCAGCAGCATAGGAAACGCTTGTACCTTCTTCCATGCCCCACCTGGGACATGGGGGATGTTAATCCTGGAGAACAAGAAGAGCTTGTAAAAACTGCTGTAAACTTGTAAACTATTCCAGAGTGTCCTGTGCATCACCCTTTAAAAAATACACTTTCCATTTCTATAATACAAGTTAGATGCAGAAGATGTCTGGACTAAACAGTATAATTTCTCCTTTACAATATATTTTGGTATGGCAAGTGTAACTCCACTAAATTTTCTTATCTGGATGAATTCATCTACAATGTGCTAATGATTATTGGTGATGCTGGAGGATCATAATTTGCAGCTATGAGTTTAGTTAATTTTTTGGGTGCTCAGAGATTTGCTCTGGGCAGCTTCTATTTTTGGTTGAATTTAAAGAAAGAATTTAGTTGCACTCTTGTGAATTTGATGCACATCTGAGCAGACCAGGGAGGACAAGCTGATGCTGCCTGTGCTTGTTGTCAGGCAGCAGGGTCCCTCATGGACCCAAGGAAGGTGGTAACTGCTATTCCCACCGGGCAGGGAGAGGGGAGGAGGCAGGATTGGCAGAGGCCTCTGAGCAACACCAAATGGTATGGAAAGTCTTTTAAAACAAGGTACATTCCTTGGCTTCCTATAACTCAATTAAAAGAATACAGTGGCACGGAGAAAAGAGAGACGGAGGCCTTTAATTGCTCAGATGCCAGTTTGACAAATATTTACTGCTCATTTATAAAATACATCCCAGTTTGAGGTGGTCATCTTGTAGTTTCTTTGGGGACACAGTGAGTGCACATCGCCTTGCACCGGTCGTTTTCTCCCGAAGTCCCTCAGATGTTTTATGTGGAGAGTCTTCCACTGTCTGTTTCCCAGGAGAGAGCAAAGGGGTGTACAGAAGGTCTGCAGCTCCAGTGAGTCACTCCCTGATCTGCAGCTAAAGCTGGTGACTGGCTCCCTGGTAAAACTGCCCTGAGGGAGACCACAGAGGAGAAAGGCAGGGTGAGCTCCATGGACACACCGATGACTGCAGGAGAGGGGAGGGAAGTAAGCCCATGTTCTCTCATTGCTCTTTTCCCTCCCTCATACCTTATCCCATCCTGGTAACAGTGGGCATACCCAAGGCTAGCTGTGGGCAGAATGGAAGCAGGGGGTGCTCACTCAAGAAGGCAGGCCCAGGCTGGCAAAATCACATCCGAAACGCAGAGAGACCCTTTCAGTCTCAAGGAGAGGCTGCTGCTCGGTGTCAGGCAGCAGAGCAACTCCCCCAGGCACTGTTGAGAGCAGCTCCCATCACTGAGCCCAGGCAAGGGCCCTGCCTCCGGCAGCAAGCAGCTATGTCTGTGTCCAGCTCCAGTCTGTACCTGCCTCTGGTCTCCTCATCTGGCCGAGGTGGGGTGGCACATGTTTTAGAAGGACCAGGCGCAAGGCACTCCAGGCTGGAGCCCAGCGGGGACATGGCATCAGCGAGCCTGCAGCTGTAGCACTCAGGTCTTGGCTCGTCTGCTGCTGTTGCAAAGCCTTGAGCTAAGTCTGGGTGTATTGGTGAAGCATAGCACAACATTAGTGTCACAGCAAAGGTTGTTAAGGGAAAAACATGGTGGAAGAGGAGAGCAGAATTTCAAAGAAGTGACAAATGTACAGGTGTTTGTATGGCTCAGATACATGAGAGGCTGCAGAAATCTTGTAAATGGGAAGAAATAATTTTCTATATGACAAAGAAGATGGAGCTTTGTTTTGGAGGGATGAGAAGGGCTGTGGTAAGGGTTTAGTGAAGAGGTGCAGCCTGCTGCTGAATATAAGGAGAGGAACTTGGGGAATAAAGGGATTGTGCTCTAATCTCAAGCATGTCACTAGTCTCCCTGCATAACTTCGTCTATACCACTTAACCTCTCTGTGCCTCAGTTTCCTCCTCTGTAAAATGGGTATAATGCCCATCTTTTTAAAGTACTTTGAGATCCATGCATGAAATAAACCTGCCAAGTATTTTTTGTTTACTATATTTTTTCATCTCTAATTTCTACACTCCTAGACTTCAGCAGATGGTATTACCTCTGCCTACTGAATTTTGATCAAACCAATCCCTTCCTACTTTCTACAGTTTTAGAGCAAACTATTACTGACCTAAAATCATGACACGTCAAAGACTGGCGTAGAGGAAGATAACTGTAGAAAGTGATATTTTTGGGCCTCCTCATTCCTCCAAATCTGGTCACGACCACATGAACGCAGTGGTCTTTGTGCTGCTGATAATCCATCTGCCGAAAGTGGCCTTACTATAGTTTCAGTGAGTCTGGTCAAGAAGTGGCTTATGTCCATCATAACTTACCTCTGTGTATCCCCACTCTTGGAGATGGGCGGTTTTGCCACATGAAACTAGGAGTGTGGATATTTGGAGGCAAATATCTCTGGTTACTGGTAAGTAACCTTCATTTTTTTTCTTCCTGTCTTCATTTGTCTTCTATGCTTTGAAACCACCATTGACCTTATTTACGCTCACCCATAGGCTCCAAAGGCTGGAAAATTCACATCATGCTTAAAATCCAACTAAATTGAGTTAAACTAGCCAGGCAAGATTTTGAAAATATTTCTGCACTGCAGTTCTGTGTGTGTGAATGTATATATATATCGCCAAGATTGACATTTCTCAATTTGCAGATGATTTGCTAAAGTAGTTCCAAAATGTGACAAGCTGTCAAAAAACATATATTTCAGAAGAAAAGTAGCTTTCCATATGAGCACCCATTCTAATGGCACACTGAGGATCAGTTTTTCAATAGCAGAAGGTCTGGAGTTAAAGTCAGACACTTGGGGGTCTCTGGTTTTAGTTACATAACCAACTTCATCTGCTGTAAATGAGATTCTTGATAAGAATGAATGAGAACAAATTTGCTTTAGGAATAAATTTGTTATGCCTCTGCCTCCAATTTATACAAGACCTCACAAATCTTGTGGCATAATGTAAGTAACTCAGAAGACGATTCTTTGATCTTACTCCTATGACTTCTGCTTTCAAGTGAAGTTAAACAAGGCGGCGGGGAGGGGGGCCAACAGGTAGAGATAAGCCAAAGAGAATTGACCTGGAGCAGATCTAAAGGGCTAAAGAGATCAAGAGGAAAGTGTGCTGTGCAGCTTTGGCTTATTGGGCTCTGCTGTGCAAGGCTTAGTGTAGCAGGATGAATGAGATTTAAAATGACAATCCTTCTGAAACACTGACCAGGCCCTAATCAAGTTAGGTCCTCAGACAGTTGTGCTTCAGACCCAATCTCTATATGAAGGTGTCAGACTTTCTTTCCAGATCTCTCTGTGCCTGATGAGTATCTAAGCTCTGAAAGCCTGTGAGGTTTCTAGACTGCTCAGCTGTTTCTGTTCTATGCTTTCTTTTTCTCTAAAGCAACAATCCCGCTCATAAATACTATCTGGCCGTGGACCCTGTTTCAGGCTCACTGTACGTATCGGACACCAATAGCCGACGGATATACAAAGTCAAGTCCCTCAGTGGCACGAAAGACCTAGCTGGTAACTCTGAAGCGGTGGCAGGGACTGGAGAGCAGTGCCTGCCCTTTGATGAAGCCAGATGTGGGGACGGAGGGAAGGCAGTGGACGCAACCCTAATGAGCCCTCGAGGTAAAGTAGGAAAAGAAGCTGGAGAAAATGACTGCGCAAGGCTAGACTGGATGTGGAAATAATTATCTAGCAATTAAATCACTCCTTGCTCAGTAATTTTTATTCTGGGCTTTAATTACAGTGGATTGGCAAGTGTTCGTGCTTTGTTTAGTTAAAGCAAACTTTATTACCCCAACACTAAACGCTGCAAAAGGAGAACAGAACACAAATTAGCAGGGTACCGCTCACTCCGAGAAGCAAGCATGTAAACTGGGAAACAAATTACTGTTTGAGATACAGTCTTTGGGGAGAAAAACTGCCTGCTGTGCCTTTTTTCTGAGGTTTTACTCTATGTATCCCCTTCTTCTTCAGAGGGGGAGGAAAAATAAAAGGATTTTTTCCCTTTCCAGTTTCTAATTTTTAACAAGAAGTTTCCAAGATGATGTAGAGATTTGGGGATGTATTTCTTTTTAAGATTTTTTCCAGTGTTTCATCTTAATTATAAGGATGAATTAATCAGGTGTACTGCCAGGTGTTTCAAACATCTCTGTGTTTTATTTCAATGGTTGAAAACAACTCAATGATTGTAAAAGCAAATAAAAATGAAAGGTCCTGTTTCTTTGTAATAGTTCCAGTTAATACATACAGAGTGTATTACCAGGACAGAGCTGCTTGCATTTTTTAAGCTAAACCTCTGTATAAAAGTTGAGAAGATAAAGCTGTATCTTCTGTCACTGGCCAACAGGATGAGCAGTATAACCATTTGAAGACAAAATTTTTAGATCAATATTTTATTTTCAGCCCAAGGAACAGAGAAGGCAGTGCGCCAAATCAAAGCAGGAAAGGCAAGTGAGAAAAAGCCTGCCCTCCTTCACAACAGGCAGCAGCGTCCTTCTGTCCCTCCGAGGGAGCAGCCTTTTATTCTGTGCCTTCCCTCTCCGAGGACTCCCAATGTGACCAGCATTGATCCTTTCCTTTTCTTCTAGGCTGGAAACCCCTGTGTCTTCATCTGGAAACACCAGATGTTCTTCCCATATTCCTTACTGCAACAGGTCAAAGAATTAAAAAATGTCCTGAAAGAATATGATGTCCTCTTAATTTTTCAAAATTTTTAAGGCACTTTTAAAAGATTTTTACAAAGTACTTCATCCTCAATAAATCCTTCAGGTGAAGATAGCGACACCTCAACTTACTGAGATTAAAATGTAGGAGATAATTTTTTTAAATTGTGTTTATGTAATATATCACACAGAGTTTAAATTTGGAAATAAACTGATGCATTCTGCTGGCTCTTTGACATGTTTTGGGGATTTCTGTGGTTTTCTTTTCTTTAAAGCCCCCAAAGGATAAACCTGCTTGATGCCATTTATTCAGCAGAACTACAGATACTTGAAGGATTCCAGGTCTTGTGCTCAGATTGAAAGGGGGGAAAGAACAGGGGAAGTGAACAAACGTCACCATCTTGTAAACTTGTTAATTAATGAGACGAAGCCTGCCTTGAAGCGAGAGCTCTACTGCTTCACTGATGCCTGTTTTTTCTATCTGCAGGAATCGCAGTGGATAAGTACGGACTCATGTATTTTGTTGATGCCACTATGATTAGAAAAGTGGATCAGAACGGAATTATATCAACCCTGCTGGGTTCCAATGACCTAACTGCTGTTCGACCTCTCAGCTGTGATTCCAGCATGGATGTCACCCAGGTAGACTCTTACTGCATTTATTTTCTTTTCTGCCTTAGAAGAGATGGGCATCTCTTTTGGATGACTGCCTGGCCACTTAAGAAATACATTATGCAGCACAAGATGATAGCATATTTGATTTATTTCTGAAATGAGTGAACAATCCTTTTACTGTGGCTAACACAGGTTATTTATGCAACTATAGAGAAATAAGGTTGAGATAATGGGAGTTATTGTCTTAATTGCCTGTTTTTCTGTAATTATTGTAGAGCTTCCACAATGTAGCATTCATTCTTTGCACAGAAACACAATTAGCCAAAGTTACCACTGCACGTAGCTTTAATATTTCCGAAAAACAAAATCATTGTTTGAAATAGTTGCCATTCATGACTCGGTTTCATGATTTACGCTGATAAACCCCTCACTAATTTGCTGTTGTTACACATGGAATTTTAAACACTAGAAGTGTACTTTTCAGTTATGAGTTTTACAGTAATAATTTGTGCAACTCATAGGTACGGCTGGAGTGGCCTACTGATCTCGCTGTCAATCCCATGGACAACTCACTTTATGTCCTAGAGAACAATGTTATTTTGCGGATCACAGAAAATCATCAAGTTAGCATTATTGCTGGACGCCCCATGCACTGCCAGGTTCCTGGTATAGACTACTCTCTTAGCAAACTGGCTATTCATTCTGCACTTGAATCAGCCAGTGCCATTGCCATCTCACACACAGGAGTTCTTTACATCAGTGAGACAGATGAAAAAAAAATTAATCGGCTACGCCAGGTAACTACCAATGGAGAAATATGCCTTCTTGCAGGGGCAGCTTCAGACTGTGATTGCAAAAATGATGTCAACTGTAATTGCTATTCTGGGGATGATGGGTATGCCACTGATGCCATCTTAAATTCACCATCTTCCTTAGCTGTGGCTCCAGATGGTACCATCTACATAGCTGATCTTGGAAATATCCGCATTAGGGCTGTCAGTAAAAACAGGCCCATTCTTAATTCTTTTAACCAATATGAAGCTGCATCTCCAGGAGAACAGGAGCTGTATGTCTTCAATGCTGATGGGATTCACCAGTACACTCTCAGCCTCGTTACCGGGGAGTACTTGTACAATTTCACCTATAGCAGCGATAACGATGTCACAGAGGTGATGGACAACAATGGCAACTCCTTGAAGGTCCGTCGGGATGCCAGTGGGATGCCCCGCCATTTACTGATGCCGGATAATCAGATTGTCACGCTGGCTGTTGGCACTAATGGTGGACTCAAGCTAGTCTCAACACAGACCCTGGAGCTCGGATTAATGACATATAACGGAAACAGTGGTCTCTTAGCAACGAAGAGTGATGAAACAGGATGGACAACATTTTATGAGTAAGAATGTTTTTGGCTATATTAAGAGTACATTTATTTTTCAAATGGGTAGTGAGTAGGCCCTAAACCAACCCTACTGAAATTTGTGGTAGGCTTTTTACTGCTACTGAATAAGGCCATTACACCTCAGTCTAGTGTGATACTGGAAATGATTAAGTGGCTTCATTATTTCATCCATTTTGCTGGGTCCTTTGGGTGGGTATGGAACCACCTAAATTCCTGGTCACAGTCTGAGGCCAGTGGGGAAGCCCACCCACCTCCAGCAGGAAGGACTGTGCGCCGCGGGCAGAAACCCAGGGGTGATTTCCCAGGCTGGGTCCCTGCTCTTAGTCCTCACGAGGCTGCAGATAACTCACATCAGAGCAGCCCCAGCAATCTGCGGCTCCTACTGAGCTGCCTCTCTAGGAACCCTAACGCTGCCATTTCTTTTGGAACTCATTATATGTATCTTTCTGTTTAGATTCATGTATTACTCATGGTGGTTAAAATGTTGATTAACTTCACTGATTGTTCATTCTTGAGACAGGCGAGGAAATGAGATTCCCAGCTATCTGTCAGACCCCTGGTGTAACTTCCATAATTTGTAGATAACCCAAAAGCACACTGCTGCTCATGAGCATATAGATTAAAAAGACAGAACTTCCTCTTTAAATGAAATTCATCAGAGATGAAGTTCAAAACTATATTAAAAATATAGAAAAACTAGTCAGATTTTTATTAATAGTTATCCTATTCTTAGTAGTCTTATTGCCATTTATTGATCAAAACAATTTTTATAATAGAAGCTAAATGACATATTGAAAATATTTATAACTTTTAAGTATGGCAAGTCTGATGCCATTTATTGTGTTTGAAATAGCTGATTAATGATTACTAAATAGCATCTCTCAAATTAGTGGGTAGAAAGTATGAATAGGGCTTTATTTTTAATTTTAAATTGTATGCTTATTTTGAAAGTTACAGACTAGTAATGATGCATGCCTACTTTAGTTTATTAATGCATTCATCTTGGCCACCACTTTCTTTTTTTTTTTTTTTTGGAGGAAACATAAGTAATACAGGAATAAAAAGAACTATGTTCAGTCTGCTCAAAATACGTCAAAATCAGCATTGCGCATCAGTATTTTGTGCACTGTGTTTCATTTCCGTAAAAAGGAAAGCAGTGCCCTCTCGTGGTCCCCTTCTGATGTGGCCCTGGAAATTAAATCTCTGTGATTTTTCATCTAGCCTGTGGGTAGAGGTGTGGAGGTTTTCTTGTCCTTAATATTTTGCAAAGTGAATCTTTTTACCACGCATTAGTTAGAAAATAATCCAGTTACGTGAACGCATGCAGGTATTACCTGCTGATTACAAGATTAAGTAAAAGCTCACTGTACTAGACAGTGGTAAAACCTCATATTATTGCTAATGAGATGCAGATGCCCTTCTAGGTAGGTTTTGTTGTTGTTTTTCCTTCAATAGCTTGCTCAAGATTCAGATCAGAAGTCATATAAACTAGTTATTTCTCAAAACACCAGAAATTAATCGTAGAAAATTAAGTAGCAAAGTTATTTAAAACTCTACATGAAAATCAATGAAACATTAAAAAAGGTTGTCAGAAAGTAACAGTCACAAAACTAGTGTAACCGGTGGCTGAGAATCACATGAAGTACTAAGTTAGCATGATTTATTAGAAAAAATATACTACGATTCCTAAGTAAATATAGAAGGTAGATGCTTTGATGTCTTACTGAGATGCATCTGAAAATATAATTTAATGTGTATAGAGCGCTTACACGTTTACTAGGGTTTTTTTCCAAGATAAGTAAGAAAAGATGCACAACCCTTTGCCTCAGGTCAGTGAAGTCAAGTACCGTATTTAGGTCTAAACAGTACAGCCTGGGGTGCTGTCTGAGATGATTAGTAACTTTGATGAGGCAGCGGAAGTAACTTACTTTCTCCCAGATTTGTATGTACATTTTCATAAGCATAGAGCCCATAGATAGGAGGACAGTGTAGACTTTTTTTTACATTAAAAATTACTTTCATTATAGTGCATGTATAAAATAAACTTTGCCATTCACAAACACATTGAAAGAAGATATGTATCTCTATATGTGCATGGAAAACCCATGTGGGGACTAGAAGTTAGTGATATGCACTCAAGATACTCATTACGAAATACCAGAAAAATAAAGATATCTCCTTCAGGCTGATCCTGAGCAGCTGGCTTACAGTAACTCCTCAATGTGCTTTGTCATCTCATGCACCCCCCAGAGTTGAGGGGTTTATTAATAAGATTATGGGAATTATTTAAATGAAATTTACAAACCTAAACGATCACAGTCCACAGTCACTCAGTACTGGTCTCTGGTGTATATTTTTTTTCTTCGAAGCAGTTCCAAGGGGAAAGTTCTGTATTCATCACTATGCAATTTATTTTGGTAGCTCAAAGTTAATATCAATTGAAGATGAAAGATATACTTAGCCAGTGAGAGTTTGTAAGGACAACAGAATAGTTTTCTGGGGCTTTAATTGTTAATATGGCAGCAGAACTGGAAAAGAACAAATATCTTTTTAGTAGTAAAATAATACATGAACTAAAGTTTAGGAATGCTTCTGAAAAATTTATTTCAGTGCATTTGTATCAACCAGACGTTGAAGTGCTATGCTATCTTATTGGGTATATTCCTCTCTTTAGTTTGAAACTGTACCCTGAAAATGCTCAGAGTATTAAATTTGTGCGGTATATCTAGGTATGCATGTGGATATGCACAGAAATGCATACGCAAACTATTTTTATGTGTGTGTATACACACTCCATACGAATATTTTCTGTATATATAGCATGTGTGTATGCACGCAGTTCATTTGCAGTAGGAACAAGCAAGGCTCTTAAATAATACAACAGCTAACAGCGGGCTCACATGGGGTAATTTAAGCTTGGTTTTGGGCATGAAGCACAGATCTTTGAAGCGGTCCTCAGTGGTATTCCTGAGAGAATGCTGCAGTTTCCTTCTTGAAGCAGCTTGCTTTTTATAAGGGAGAGAAAATAGGGATAGATGCAAATGTATGTGGATCTGCACCTTGCCTTGCTCTATGTTAAGTCAAAAGCTGCTGTTACTCCTTTTTGCAGTACTGTATATGGCACTGTCCTAGCTACTCCCACCTCGAGCAGTGCACATTTCAAACCTCAAAGACCAGAAAGCTAGCAATAAAAATTGATAAGATGTAGAGGTTCCATAATATTGGACACGGGAGAAGAGCCTACGGTGCATTTTCACAAGCTTGCTGAAGAGATGCACAGGTCAGGTGTGTGTAGCACGTCACAGATGCTCAGATGTGTCTCACAATTGAGCTGTACAG
>JAOXNO010000052.1:34378127-34409388 GCA_028565335.1 Limnodromus scolopaceus | reverse complement strand
CAGCACATGTGAGCCACCAGGCTGTCAGGAGTCATCTCTGGGCTGCAGACAGAATTGGGCAACCGTTTGTGACCAAGTCTGCCCGAGCAGGCAACCGTTTGCGAGACTCTAGTTCCCAGGCCAGCGCTGGGAACTATTCACAGTATGTTAGCGAGTTACTAGTGGTCACAGGGAGATGCTGGTTTCTTGAGATTATGGCATTAAGAAAGGACCTCTCCCCTTGTAATTTTATTAGGAAAAAAACTTGGGATGAAACCTTACCCTAACTGAAGTCACTAACAAAAGCTTGGGATTTCAGTGTATCCAGATCCTAGCTTATTTGAACATACAAAGATTGCCGTATCAGATCCAATTCATCTAGCCTGATGCTGTGTCATAGACTGTCATACATAGTGCCTGCTTCTGAAAAAGATACCAAGAGGTCCCAGGTTGATTGCTATATTTTCCAATGTAAAATTTTCCTTTTTTTTGCTTCATTTTTGCTTTAAACTTGGGTTCATATAATGAAGAACAAAAGTACATAACCATTAATTCCTATATAGCTTTATTTTTTTTATGCAGCTAAATATCTGGGTGTTGTATTCTGCTAAGCACTTGCTCTCACATAATACATAAATTCAAAAAAACCCAAACACTCAATAATATGTCACCTTAAATTTTGTAGTACCTCAAAGGTTTCCGGTTTATGAATTTTAAACTTTTTTGCCTTTAAGATATTTTTTTTAAGTAGAATTTTATTGATGCAATGGATAAAGTAGAAATGCATTCTTTATACATTGGTATTGCAGTGTGTATATATCATTTAAGCAATGAAGTTTTTATATGTCTAGCTCGTAAACTAAATGGTCTGCAGATCTTCATAGAGAGTACTTATGTATGTATCATTTTAAGCATCACTTCCTTATAACCCTGTTAATCTGTGCCATTGCTGATTTCAAAAATTGTGACCAGCACTGGGAAACATGCCCTGTGGTGGGGGTCAAAAAATGAATTTCTAAAAATAGCATTAGAATATTTTCATTTTTCTGTTTTAGTCTCTGTACATCCTCATCCATATTTACTTTTTAGACTGCCCTTGCACTTTGAACAAAGATTTTCAGTGAGTAGCCCACAGCAATCCCCAGGAATTTTTCCTGGGTTAATTAAAAACCCAGCAATGTGAATGAAGAGTTTAAATTAATGCCTTATTTACATTGCCTGAAATATATTTGCTGATGGGGAATTTCACCAGCCATTTTTCTGGATGTTCACCAAGCTCTGCATAGTGACGCTGAAGCCACTCATGGATTTTTCTCGTTTTTCCTAAATAACATTGTTTCTTCTGTAATATTTGACACCTAAGTATTCTCTTTATCACTCTGCTCATCACCAAACATCCCAAAGTGGTCCACATACAGGCTTTTAGGGTTAACTATTTATTAACCACCTAGACTTTTGAAACTGTCCATTTTTTGTACTTTTCATTTTTCCGAATTAGATGGATGTTTGACTGGATCATGTTCTTTCCTCACCTATACTTCTTGAGTACTTTTTAATATTTTTTGAGAAGACCTTTGTATAGACTTAACCTAACCCCCTTTCATAGATTACCTTGTTATTATTATTTTTCCAGTATCTTATTGATATAATAGAAAAAAAATAATGTATGTCTATATAAGTGTAGAAACTTGTGACTTTTTCATTAAGAAAAATCATGTTGCTTAATCTTTATTTGATCCTGACCTGCTTAAATGAACACTATTATTGGTCCCTTTTAGGTCACATGATGCTTTCTTTTATTTACTTCTTTGCCTAATACTTCCATTGGTTCTGGTAAGGCTTGTTACTCCACAGGTGATTTTTTTTTTTTTTCCTTCCTCCCCAATGTTCAGTTGAATGGGTACAACCATTTGCAATGGATTTGAAAGGCATATTTTATATTTGTCTTAGTTGAGGAGCCAATCTGTGTATTAATTTTGGAGATATCCTGTACAGTTCAGGTGGCCTACTTTGAGGTTTCTGAATTATTTAATTGTAAAAAGTCCTGTTGAAAGCACTGATTCTTTTTCATCTTTACAGCTAACCGCGACGTACAAAGAACTCAGCTAGCTCCGTGATACTAAATGTGCTCCTCTTCTCTTCTGTTACTCTCAGGCAGTGCAATGGATTTACCAGTTCTCTTCCAGGCTTCCCGCTCCCTGGATTTCTACGTTCAAAGGATGACCAGTTGGTTTCAATCTCTACCTAAACTTTTCCCTTTATCTACACAGGACATTTTTTCTTGCCTTTCTGCTGTTTAGAAGTATGTGCGGTTTGGTAGCGGCTGGGTGAGAGACTCTTGCACAAGTAGAGAATTGCAGCAAGCAGAGTGGCAGACTGGCATACTGGTTTTGTTTCAGGTCCCCATTTCTTGCCCTTAAGATCCAAGAGATTGCTTCTTTAGCATACGTATGCACACAAATATAGCATACTAAAGGAAAGGGAGAAACAGTATGATTTGATTTCAGGCAGCATTCCTTCTTTCCCCCCTCCTCAGGCTTTATACCTCTAAATAAATTTAACTCAGTAAACTCATGGAGAGCCCTTCTTCTTTTATTTTTTTATCTTTATGCCTCTAGAGCACTTAATTCATCTTCTAAGGTATATTCTGAGTGCTGACTGCTGCCCTTTGTGCAACTCCGACCTGTCGTGTGCTTTAACTTCTCATCATTCATGTTTATGAGCCAAAATACTGACCCCAAAGTACAGTTCAATATCACAGATAAGGTCTAAATGAAATTATTGTGTTCTCAAGCTGATGTCTTTTTTAATCTCTTGTGGCAAGTTTATTCCTTGAGATGTCACTTAAGATCATACTTAGTAGTTTCCACTAAGTATTCAATTGCAAATGTGCAGTGTATGCAATTGTATATTGTAGTATCCACTGTAAGTCCACTTCCTTAGAGTGAAATGCGACTATTAAAATAGAGATGAATTCACTAATTATACTTGTTTGAACCAAATATCGTTCTGTATATATCCATAGTAATTTAATTAAATAATTTAATAATTTAAAAGGTGCTAACCTGGATTTGCACTTACGTAGTTGAGATCAGTATCTCTAAAAATTATTATTTCATCATTATAGAGTCTTTCAAGAACAGAGAAATAGGTATGGCCAGCATGTTCTTGAAAATCTGGTTCATTCTGGGGTTTTTTTGCACATATGTGGTGCATTATTAATACATTGGGTATTGAAATGAACATATATCCTCATGCTTTTTTGCTCTCACTAACTTTTCTATTAGCTATGATCATGAAGGGCGTCTGACCAATGTAACACGTCCCACTGGAGTGGTAACTAGCCTTCATCGAGAGATGGAAAAGTCTATTACCATCGACATTGAGAATTCTAATCGGGATGATGATGTCACGGTCATCACAAATCTCTCCTCTGTGGAGGCTTCCTATACAGTTGTTCAAGGTACCAAAGCACACTTCTCAGCACATCTAACCACACACACAACTTGGGAAAGCAATTAGCAAAAGATTTGGGTCATTAGTACACTCCTGAGCAGGGGAAAACCACATAAGGTTTGCAAGAAAAGCTCCCATAAAGCTCATTGCTAAAATGACAGGTCGTCAGGACAGGTAAGAGACATTTCGCAATCATGCTTTGTGTCAAATGTGTATGGTCATTGTCTGCTGGTGTCAGCTGGTCCTGCCACTAGCTCTTGGGTCAGGTTCACTCTACCCACTCCCATATTTCTCTGTACTTCACTGCAAAATTGGTGCTGACTTCAGTGCCGCAGAGATGCAGTCTGTCCGCTCAGCGTTGGCTGCCTGGGGAGGGATGCTTCTGGAGAGAGAGGCTCAGGTAACCTCCTGCTATTAGAAATGAAATCTTCCAAATTTATACACTACCATTAAATAAAATGTAGAACAGTCAGGGCAGTGGATGATCTTGTGCCACAGCTAGGGCGCCTGAGAAGAGTGTTACAGCCCAACTATGGCAGGAGAGACCAGCAACAAAGTGGTTAAATGTTTGTGTAGAGCTTTCCAGCACCACCCAGGCATTGCATCTGATGAAACAAAAATGGTCAATTATCAAAGGTAGACTGAAAGGAATTTGGTGAGTGATGGGAGTTTCTTAATTAAAATACAATGTCACTGGAATAAGACATCATCAAACAATAGTCTCCTCCTGACATAAATGTCAACATTTATAGACTATTATACCGTGCCATGTCTGGTTACAAAGACTTCATTTCTCTTACACCAGATGCTTAATTATGTGGATGCTGTCCTTCTGTCAGACAAACGCCGATGCTTTGGTGACGGTTGCGCACTGTAGCGCTCCATCCTGGCTGAGCACGGCCTCGGCTGTGTCACACAGCTGGCGAACTGCACGGCCATAAACCTACAGGATTATTTTTATAGCTCTTCTCGGGCAGCCAGCGGGGCGGGTGTGCGCATCGGGGCCAGTGCACGCCGGCGGGGCGGCAGGAGGGCAGGCCAGTAAAGGGCTGTGGCTGCCAGCTTCCACGGCTGCAGCCCCGCTCCTTGGGGATTTCGAGCTGAACTCTAATGCTGTACAAAGCCTGTGCTTGGAGACAACTTTTAAACAGAGGGAAAGAAAAAGAAGAGGTGCTTGCTTCTTCTCACTTATAAAAGTCCAGCAGTCTTTTTTTATTTTTTTCATTTTATCCTGGAGTTTAATGGTTTGTTGTTTATCCAGCAGTTTTCAGGAGTTTTTGTTCATATTAGAAAAAAATTACGTGGCTGAACACATATCACTGTGCATTTTGATTCACAATTAAGACTTAAGGGAAAACATAATGAAATAAACACAGAATCTCTCTGCAGGCTCACTGTTACAGTACTGTTCTTTACATGAATCAGTAACATCTGTAATTTCCACCATAGTACCACGTAAATGGTAATTGCAGGCTGACTTCATTTAACATCAACAGGAGTGCAATAAAAAACCAATCAAATTAAGCTATATGTTTTCTTTATGACTGGAGTAGCTAAATTATTTTCTTTTCATTATTGCTGTAGATCAAGTGAGGAACAGCTACCAGCTCTGTAATAATGGTACTTTGAGAGTGATGTATGCCAATGGCATGAGCATTAGCTTTCACAGCGAACCTCATGTCCTGGCTGGGACTGTGACTCCCACCATAGGACGATGTAATATTTCTCTACCAATGGAAAATGGTTTAAACTCAATTGAATGGCGTCTGAGGAAGGAACAAATTAAAGGCAAAGTGACTGTGTTTGGAAGAAAGCTCAGGGTAAGTAGAATCTGTCATTACAATAATGATCTTTTCTTCTGTGGGCAGAAAATTATTTTTACATTTTGAAGGACACGTCTTTCCTATTTTTACTTGTTAAAAATGTACAACTCTGGGATTGTCTTTGGTACAACAATCTTTTCTTTATTTGAGAGGTCAGTTAACTGCATGGGATCATCTGCTGCAATCAGTTATAGAAGCTTCATTACTAAAAGTATTCCAAAAGGGGTTGGTAAAAATACTCAGAATACTGTTCTAAGTCACTCTGCTTCTGAGGATGGGGGGGAAAAAATAAAATCCGACCACTAACCATTTGTAAAGATGCTGTGGCACAGGACTTACCACAGTTAGTCCTGGGGAGCAAATGCGATTACAGCCTGAGCGGTTACGTTCTGCTTCTGTACAATCCCCCTACAGATTCTTCAAGACAGGCATATTGTGTTTATTCCCTTTCCCAAATGGGACGATTGGAAAATAATTGCCATAATTACAAAGTCATAAGCATAGGATAAGAAAGACACTCAGGTCATGTAATCCATCCCCTGCCAAATTAAAGATCCGCTGCAGCCAGATTAATCCCATTCTGTGCTTAGCTGGCCTGTTTTCACCCCTTAAGTATCTAAACTTTGAGTGGCTGCTTCAGCGTATGCAGTTTTGGAAGGGCTTTGAGCTTCTGGGCAGAAAACAAATGTAGCACTGATCAAGTCCCTGGTTCTTTCAGTCGTTCTTTCAGTGTCATTGGACATGAGATACAGTTCTATGTGTTCAAGATGATATATTAAATGCAATATATGTAAACAACTATGTGGTGATTTACAAAAAAAAAATTAAAAACCAGGTGTTAGATGTTGGTATTTTCCTATTGCTTAGCGTCTAATTCACAGTGTCAAATTAACAAGTCTCCTTACTCTCACAAATGCTTAGAATGCACCTATTGGGAAGAGGGGGAAGGTTAGACAAAAAATGGAATGAGATTAGCAGCTAATCCTTAATGACTAAATTTCATGGCTGTGTAATTGATTTTTGATGTGTTGACCTGCAGAAGTTGATTGTAAGTAGAAAATAGATCAGCTCTGCATTTTGACTAGGTGTTCAAAATAAAAATAAATAGGACCCTGAAATGAAATTGCTGTAATCCTAACTCTCAATACTAAAAATTTAATAGAGGTACTTGTGGTAATTAGCTGAAGTTAAACACATCTTAGAGCTGAAACCTTGCCTGAGATGGGTTTTCTTGCATCATGTTTATGCAAATCAAAACACTGCTTTATCTAGCAACACCTCAACATTTAATTGTCTGGTGTTAGTTCCTGTAACAATAATCACATATCCATTTAGCTCTTTTAAATGAAAATCACTATGAGATTATAACAGGTTGAGTGGACTGAAAATGAAATTTGAAAATGAGGGAGAAAGCATAGAATTTATTTGCATCTCATTTATTCTAATTCATCTTTATAAATTCTTTAGTGAATGCAATAGAGCAAGTGTGTTGGAACATTGGGGGAGCAGGTGGCGGGCAGGGTCGGTGGTGGCATCTGGGACAGCTGTGGCACGTAGGGGTACAGAGAGGGTAACACTGCTGCACAAGTAATGCAGTGCTGGGACCGCCAGCCAGAGAGCCTGTGGAGCCTTCTCCTGAATCCAGAGTCCAGGGTTACTGAAAGGGATTGTTCTCCAGGATTCACCTTGTATGAGTACTTACAGGAGCCCATGCCCGTTTTCCTCAGTACTGAAAGGGGGCTTGTAAGAAAGATGGAGACAGACCAAGTAGGGCCTGTAGCGGTAGGACAAGGGCTATTGGTTTTAAACGAAAAGAGGGTAGATTTGGACTAGATATAAGGAAGAAATTTTTTACACTGAGGGTGGTGAAACCCTGGCCCAGGTTGCCCAGGGAGGAGGTAGATGCCCCATCCCTAGAAACATTCAAGGTCAGGTTGGACAGGGCTCTGAGCAACCTGATCTAGTTGAAAATGTCCCTGTTCATTGCAGGGGGGATGGACTAGATGGCCTTTAAAGGTCCCTTCCAACCCAAACCATTCTGAAATGCTATGATTCTTCAGGCAGTGCTGCTGCCTGTGCCCCCAGCCCTGCTCATCCATGCTGTAGGCAGCTGGCAGCTGTACGTGTGGGCCTCTGCAAACTTGCCAGGGCAGGCTTCATTAAGCCAAGAAAGGAAAACCTGCACTTCACCTTTATGTTATCCCACTCACTGTCCACTACTATCTTATGCACCACACGTTCAGTGTCTTGCAGTAGTTTCAGATAAACTCCTGATAAGAAACCCATCTGAAGAGTTTTTGTTAGAGTGCAGCACCACATAAGTCATTTTTGCTGCAAGACCTCTACCCAAGGCACAAAGCACTTGTCCCTGCTGCCACGTGTCCAGCAGCAGCCACGGGAAAACCAGATATTCATGTAGGTAGTGGAACAAAGAGAAAGAGTTTGTTAGGTAGTCTTCAATCATGATACTTGTGACAGCGTTATTAGTTTTCCCAGGAAGAGTGGGAGTCAGTCATTCTGTTTGGGTTGCTATATAATTAATACGGCACTACAATTACACTCTCTGGTTTTACTTATTTTTACAAATGAAAATTGAGTTACTGAATTATCCAAGCAGGTGCTTCTTTATTCTCCAAGTGATGTGTGCAGATTACAGGTGCAGTTCCTGCAATGGAGGGAAGAAACTCCAGAAATGCCAACTACTTTATGACGATTCAGAAATTAAAACAAAAAAACCCACCAAAAGCTAAAATTCAGTTTGTAATCTTTCTGAAAGACTTTAGAGAAGTGAAAGGTCTCTTCTGCTTCCCCAGGAACTCTGTGAAGGAAAGAGTTTTGATATGTGTCTGTCATCAGGTCCTACACTTACAAAACTAGAGTACCCAGTTGAGAACGTACTGAAGTTGAGTTTGGCTTCCCTGGCTTTGTTTCCACCACAATGGAAGAGCAGAATATCATTTTTTTTGCCAAGGTGGTTTCAAAAAAGCCCCAACCCTATCTTTTCTTTGAATCACAGGAGAAGCTGTTGCTGGAATAACCTTAGGGAAAACCTACAGAAAAGAGCTTTTTCTAATAATTGCCCACTGAGGAAATTCAAACTGTTAAAGAGCTACATTTTATTAATGGAAAAAATTAGGATAATGAGTGATAATTTGAAATAATTATTTCTTTACAAACACAAAATTGTATTAATTTTAAATTTGCTTTCTGTATAACTGAATTCCTACAGAGTTGGTTGGGATGGGAATTGGGTTTACCCCTGCCAGTGAAAATATCTCAGAATAACTTTTATGTCCTCGAGAAAGGCTCAGGGTTAATTTACATATTGTTTGATGTGCAGTTTAATTTTGGATAAGAGAAAACGTTGCTTAATCAAAGCTGCTGTAAAATATAAACTGAAGAGCAAATTCCCAGAAACTGATGAACACTTTTTAAGTAGTCATTGCTCTCAAATTATATCTAATTTAAAGACTTCTACTTTATTAATGATGCATCTACAATTAAATTACTTAAGAGGCTTCATCAGATTGCAGCATTAGCCTGAATTCTGTGGCTTAGCCTCCAGTGAATATATTTATGTATCTCTCATTATAGCACTTTTACTAGAAGCCTGTCCGTTTGGCATTCTTATGCTCCTTTGTTTCTATTTTGCTCTTTTATTAAAAAGATAAAAATAATAAATCTGGGAGTGAAACACTTTGTGCTGTACTTTGATTTGAAAATTGTAACTGAAAAAAAATGGGGAAGAAAAGAAAAATATTTAACACTTCTTTTTCTCAAAACTAGAAGTCCATCTTCCCAGCCTGTATGATTGGTTTTTTTAATCAGAAGAAATTAAACCCATCCCAAGTGATCGGGTTGCTGAGGGATCTATTGAATGTTTGGGAAGTAAATGACGAAAACATTAAAGGAATGAATTCGTAAACGGGGTGTTGCAGCTACAGAACCTAAGTGGCTAAACCTCAATGGAGACACAAAATCATAATTTCTTTTATTGTTCCTGGAGTCACTGGAAGGAAAAAGGCCAAGAAGTACTGATGGCAAAAGTAGAAGAATTACTTCCATGCAAAATGATTCGTTTCTCTGCTAATAGCTAACGCTTTAAGACCTGGTTGTGCCATATGTCTGTCTGTTCTGACAATAAAGGAAGCCTATCTCTGTAAGATTACAGCTCCCATATGGCAGGGATACGGGAAATACCCTAGTAAAACACTCAAAGTTACATATTTGAATATACTGAGAAGTAGAAAGCAAAAGCCAGTTAACAGGAAGGCATCCTACACTTTTTAAAAATGTGGGGAAATTGAGTTCTCCATTGTGCATGCTGTGTTCACGCTGAAAATCCCTAAAAGTGTAGCGCCCACTGCTCTCTAAAAACGGCCTTCTTTGATTCAATAGGTGCACGGGAGGAATTTACTCTCCATTGATTACGACCGGAACATACGCACAGAAAAAATCTATGATGATCACCGGAAATTTACACTGAGGATAATTTATGATCAGCTGGGGCGGCCTTTCCTTTGGCTACCCAGCAGTGGCCTGGCTGCTGTCAACGTGTCGTACTTCTTCAACGGGCGGCTGGCCGGGCTGCAGCGCGGTGCCATGAGCGAAAGGACAGACATCGACAAGCAAGGCAGGATCGTATCGCGCATGTTCGCAGATGGGAAAGTTTGGAGCTACACCTACCTAGAAAAAGTAAGGGATGTCGTTTTACCTTCTGACATTAGCTACAAAGAGACAAAGTACTACTCAACTTCATTTTAAGCTCTCTACATGACATACACACACAGAAATTATCCAAAGTTTGCTGTATTCCAGCTGTTAAGAATCCCTGTGTACCTGGTCTCAAAATTCCTTATTTTTCAATTAGTCCGCTGACTTTGACTAATTTTTAATGGGAAATACTTTTTCATGGTTTGTGTCTTTTGCTATTTTCCTGAAGGCGATTAGGCTGCCATATAATGGCATAAACACAACGAACCGTGCTTAATTAGGACCAAAAATACATGACTAAACCTGACAAAAGGTTCAAGTAGAAAGAGGTAATTCATTTCTAATCATTATTTATTACATGAAAACGTGGTAATGCATTTTTACTTAGCCTAATTAAGACACTTCGATCATGAAAGTGTCTTAAATACTTTGAAACTGCATATTATTTTCCCTTTTCCTTCTTTGAATCTGTTGTTTTAAGCAAACCAGAGCTGATGTTCTCTGCTTAGTTTCTCACGTGTTTCACAGTAACAGTTGTGAAGTACAACTGCTAGCTGAAAGATAAATCAAGTCATTTATCTAACTCCTCTGCATCCCTAGGAAAAAAAGAAGTCCTCTGAAAGGGAGCGTAGCTAATAGGTTGCTAACCTACACTTTCTCTGGAGTGTCAGCATATTGATTTCCAAGTAGCAGATCCTCTCATCTGGCAATCTGACAATATTCCCGAGCAGCTGTGTTCCCTTAACTAATGTAGCTACGTCTCTTTTTATTCATTTAACATTAGCGCCTCTTCAGGAAACTTTTCTTTTCTTAAATACCCTCTCAGAGATCACATGCTGAAAGACAGTAACCGTGTATTAATTCTTTCCCTGTAGTCGATGGTGCTGCTGCTTCAGAGTCAACGCCAGTACATTTTCGAGTATGATTCTTCAGATCGACTTCATGCTGTTACGATGCCCAGCGTTGCTCGGCACAGCATGTCTACTCACACCTCCATTGGCTACATTAGAAATATTTATAATCCTCCCGAGAGCAATGCGTCGGTGATTTTTGATTACAGTGATGATGGGAGGATTTTGAAAACATCATTTTTAGGTACTGGCCGACAAGTCTTCTACAAGTATGGAAAGCTGTCCAAATTATCTGAAATTGTTTATGACAGCACTGCAGTGACTTTCGGGTATGATGAAACTACAGGTGTCCTAAAAATGGTGAATTTGCAAAGCGGAGGATTTTCTTGTACGATCCGCTATCGTAAAATTGGTCCTCTTGTTGACAAACAAATCTACAGGTTCTCTGAAGAAGGTATGGTCAATGCAAGGTTTGATTATACATATCATGATAATAGCTTTCGAATCGCAAGCATCAAACCCATAATAAGTGAGACGCCTCTTCCAGTTGATCTTTACCGTTATGATGAGATTTCTGGCAAAGTAGAGCATTTTGGTAAATTTGGAGTTATTTATTATGACATAAATCAAATTATTACTACAGCAGTTATGACACTGAGTAAGCACTTTGACACCCATGGGCGCATTAAAGAGGTTCAGTATGAAATGTTCAGATCGCTGATGTACTGGATGACTGTACAATATGACAGCATGGGAAGGGTAACCAAAAGAGAACTGAAACTCGGTCCCTATGCCAACACAACCAAGTACACCTATGATTACGATGGAGACGGGCAACTGCAAAGTGTAGCAGTAAATGACAGGCCAACCTGGCGTTACAGTTACGATCTGAACGGAAACCTTCACCTCTTGAATCCTGGAAACAGCGTCCGATTGATGCCTCTGCGCTACGACCTGAGGGACAGGATCACGCGCTTAGGTGACATACCGTACAAGATCGACGACGATGGATTCCTGTGTCAGCGAGGCTCAGATGTGTTTGAGTACAACTCCAAAGGACTCTTAACAAGAGCTTACAACAAAGCCAATGGATGGAGTGTTCAGTACCGTTACGACGGACTCGGCCGAAGGGCTTCCTGTAAGACTAACCTGGGGCATCATCTCCAGTACTTTTATGCTGATCTTCACAATCCAACAAGGGTAACTCATGTCTACAACCATTCCAATTCAGAAATCACCTCCTTGTACTATGATCTGCAAGGCCACCTCTTTGCCATGGAGAGTAGCAGTGGGGAAGAGTATTACGTCGCCTCTGATAACACCGGCACTCCATTAGCCGTGTTCAGCATCAACGGCCTCATGATCAAACAGCTTCAGTACACAGCGTACGGGGAGATCTATTACGACTCTAACCCTGATTTCCAGCTGGTTATCGGGTTCCATGGAGGGCTGTATGATCCTTTAACCAAACTCGTCCATTTTACCCAAAGGGACTATGATGTCCTGGCTGGACGCTGGACATCTCCTGATTACACCATGTGGAAAAACATCGGTAAAGAACCCGCTCCTTTCAATCTGTACATGTTCAAGAGTAACAACCCTCTCAGCAATGAACTGGATCTAAAGAATTATGTAACAGGTGAGACATCATTACATTTCTTATAAATAACACTACACTTTGGAAGTTGATTTGGAAAAGAAATCAGGCTTCTCCTTACTAGCCATTTGCTGAGTCCTCCCAACAAGGTTGGGCCATTTTCCTTTTTGTGCTATGAAAAGGGCTGGCTCGTCCTGATTCTTTGGTACGGCTCCTCCCCGAATCAAGGGTGTTAAATGAGAAGCCACAATGAATTATGGAGGATGGGGAAGGGGGGAAATTTTGTCTAAATATTTAATTTCAGCACAGCCATAGTGCTCTTCCTCTTGAGCTAGTACTGCACGAAGACGTTTTCATTTTGATTTTATATAAGGAAAGATAAAGTCACCTACAAGAATCCCTGGCAGGTTGGTTGCAGAACTGGGAACCAGAACTGCTCAGCATCTCTTCCCCTTCAGGGCTACTTTCAAAATTATCTGCTGACTGAGTCAATGGGCACATTATGAATTAGCACCAAGAATGGATTTAATTAAATTTCTTTTTCCCATTTAACTTTTAATTTGCAAACAGTCTTTAGTCTTTAAAACAAATATCTTGATGTTTTTTAAAATTATTTCCTCCTGAAAGACTAAGACATTTTATGGAATGTGTGGAGCTGAGAAAGAGAAACAATAAAGTAGTTTTGATCACATATGTTACAATTGGGGAAAACTTGTAACCTCCTGTTAATTAGTAATAATTTTTCACTTAGTGAGATCACACAGTACTTGAACTAGCTGCTGGCAATTTCTAAAAAGAAAGGTAATTAATATGTCTTCAGGAAAAGCTTTTTTCAGAATTGAATATGCAGTATACAATTAGATCAGTGATATCATTTTTAAAAAGGAGCTATCTTAATTTTAGCAGTAATTTGAATTTCAAGAAAAGTGTGTGTTTCCTTCAGAGAAAATCATAGCAAGTTTCATTAGTACGTTGGGACTTAATCGTATGCGTAACACTCCATAAGTTCTACTGTAGCTACTTTGCAATTTGGAGATAGTGTGAAAATACTGGTAACGAAAATTACCATGCGATCAAATTTTCTATTGTCCTAAATTCAACAAAATTCCCATTTTCATCCACTACTGTTTGATTTAAATTTTTGGTGTCATTGTATGATATTTTGCTATGTTCTGGAATGGCATTCATTTAATTTATCCATCCGCTGGTTGAAATCTAGGAAGATATATTTGCATTTTGGTATAACACACACCCTGTAGTCCGTGAAGATACTTCAGTGGGGAGGAAAATACCTGTTGCTGTGTGGACTGAACAGATTAACCTGCACAAAAAGAGATTATGGTGGCACCTTGATTCTCACAGATTATAAAAAAAACAAACTGAAAACAACAAAAAAATATTTCCCCACCCCAGTCCATTCTTGCTGTTAACTGGACACTGCTTTATTCACAGGTTTTGCTGAAAAGGGATTCCTGTAGCAAGTGCAGTGCTGCAAAGCACATTAGCTAAGCAGAATAGTAACTACTTTATATATAGCTCCTCCTCTTTTTTTGCGGAATTAGAGCAGCTGAAGTGAATTGTTTGGGACGTACCATTATACCATAAAGTAAGTTGAAGCCTTAAAAAGCAGCAGTAACCCTTTGCTGTCCAAAGGTAGAGGATAATATGGTAGGCACTGTGTGATGGGAGCTACATACAAATATCTTTAAAGAAGCAGAGTATTTTACTACTTATTTTAGTGTCAGAATGGCTAAGAAAAGAAGACTTTGATGCTGTCAAATGTCTGCAACCAAGAAGTATTACAGTTTTTATGAGGTAACGTTATCTCTGCTAGAAGTCTGGGGGGAAAGGGGTTTTGAGCCAGCAGGCGGGTGCCGTGCTGTGGCAGTGTCCTGGCAGCGTGGGAGAGCCTTGGCACAGCCCTGTCTCCTGTCAGACACGGAGCTCGGCTCACACGGAGGAGCAGCAATAGCAGCACCAGGAGCCAGTGAAGGCCAGAGAGGAGGGAAGGCCACTGTGAAAGACATGAGAGATTTTTAAACAAAAATGGTCGTGAATGTAAGTCCAAATCAAGCGAGAAGTGCCCATGCTCCCACACTGCTTTTTATCTCCGTGACAGCCAGAATAGAGAAGCAGGAAACTTTTCTAAAATGGGGTGGTGGGCTTTTTTTTTTTTTTTTGGTTAAAAACATCACTTTGATAACTAAAATACATCATTAGTTCTTAATACCTGCTGAGTGAAAATTATTGTAATTAATTTAGTTACTTAGCTTTTTCAGCCACATAAGAAGACAGAGCTTCAGTGGTCGAACCCAGAGCTGGAACTTCCCGAGGCTCACCCCAGGGCTGAGCTGGAACTTTCCCATGCAGCTCCTACCTTTCCGTACTGGGCCTGGAGGGATTGGGAGGGTATTCGTGGTACCTAAATTTAGACATCTGAATTACAAGTTTAGCTTCTTGCTGCATTTAATGGAGCCTCCTGAGACCTGATGACAGCTATAGAAGTAGGACATAGAAGAGAAACCATGTATTTTCCCGAAAGACTTTGCAGAAGTTTTTAGGAGTACTAACCTAATAAAACATCATTTTACAATATAGGTTGTATTGTTACAGTTTATAGGTTAAAGTAGCCACATCAGAAGGTGTCAGAGATGGAACAAGTATTGCATACAGTAAAATGTCTGGATAATCCATGTGCTGTATTGGAAAAAGAATGAAAGAGGTGGTATATCCTTCATGAATATCCTATTTAGAGTAAATTTTAAGCAATTTCTTCAGTGCCTGTTCATGGTGGATTACTACAATTCTGTAAAGTGCCACACTGTAATATAAATTACAAGTTCCACTGCTACTTGAAATTAAGGAGGTCAAGGATGGATTTCCTAATTTTTTTTTATTTCTTGTATTAATACGCACATTTATTTCTTACTTGCCTGCTTACTTTTGATTTTCAGATGTCAAAAGCTGGTTGGTGATGTTTGGATTTCAGCTCAGCAACATTATACCTGGTTTCCCTCGAGCAAAAATGTACTTTGTGTCGCCACCGTACGAGCTCTCTGAGAGTCAAGCATGTGAAAATGGACAGGTAGGCAGAAATACGAAGTTACTTTTCTTGATAAATTTGCCCCACTCTACGAACAGAACTGCTGGCTCTTCTGCAATTACAGCAGAGGGCTGAGTGTTTATTTCAGTGTAAAATGGAGTATAGCTAAATTTTATACTAATGAACATATGCCTTCTTGCCAGCCTTCGTTGTTATCATAATTACAGTGTCATTAGTTTGTCTTTTATTGAGTTCTTCCTTGATTAACAAGTTGTAACTCGATTAACTTGATTAGCAATGACAAAGGGAGGCTTTGTCAGGGTAATTCATCATCTGCTGTACCTTTGGTAAAACCATCCTAGTAACATATGTGTTGCAATAAACTTAGGTTGGTGCGTGCTGTGCTGCTAAGAAATGGTTCCACTTCTCACTCTGCAATAGGATTTCTCATCATTTTCTGTCTTTTCTTGGTTAGAAGCTTTGGTTTGCTACTCCAGTTAACTCCAGTCACACATCCGTACTTACTTGTCAGGTTAAGGGCGGAAAATGGTTTATACTTTCAACATTTATAACAAATTCCCACCTATTTAATAAACTTAAAAGGAGTACTAGGTCAACCTTAGTCTTTGCTGGGCTTACTTCACATTTGTGGTAATACAACAGAAATGATCATATAAGCCTAAACATACCACTTTCACAGGCTTCCGAGTCATTAGAGTCTAAATCCCCTCTTCAGAAATTCCTTTGGAATTTTGGAGCTCAAATTTAATCTATTTTCAAAAAAGCTTGTATTCATAAGCATTTTGTAATATATGCTGGTTGAAATCTCTGGGCAAAAGTGTCCAGAAGTTAAGTGACATCTTTTAATAGATTTATTCTGTTTATTTTCAGCTCAGATTAAAATTGTGCTGGAGTTGGGTCTTTAAACTTATTCATGTAATGGGCATTATGTAATTTGCCAAAATTAAGTCCATATGTGCTACAAAGGGTGATTGATGAGAAATATTTTATCTGGTATTACTGATAGCAAAATAATTTGCCAAATGAGTACTTAGCTGATTCTGACCAGGGTATGTATAGGAGTGGGTAACTGAGGGTGGTCTTCCCACAGCGTAAAACTTTTCATTGCGTGGTTTCCTTTAGAAAAGCAAAGCAGAGAATAGTTTCAGTCTCTGAAATGAGTATTTTCAGATCTATACCTTCTTTGGTGTCTTTTTGTTTTGTTTTGCTTTCCGCAGCTGATTACAGGAGTTCAGCAGACGACAGAAAGACACAACCAAGCTTTCATGGCTCTTGAGGGGCAGGTCATATCTAAAAGATTACATGCCAATATTAGAGAAAAAGCAGGTCACTGGTTCGCAACAACCACTCCTATCATTGGGAAAGGAATCATGTTTGCTGTGAAGGAAGGCCGCGTAACCACCGGCATTTCCAGCATAGCCACAGACGATAGCAGAAAGATCGCCTCCGTCCTCAACAGTGCCCACTACCTGGAAAAAATGCACTACAGCATCGAGGGGAAGGACACCCATTACTTCGTCAAGATAGGCTCGGCCGACAGCGACCTCGTCACCCTCGCGATGACCAGCGGGAGGAAGGTCCTGGAGAGCGGCGTCAACGTCACCGTCTCCCAGCCCACTCTCCTCGTCAACGGGAGGACTCGAAGGTTTACCAACATCGAGTTTCAGTATTCCACCCTCCTGATCAACATCCGCTACGGGCTGAGCCCCGACACGCTGGACGAGGAGAAGGCCAGAGTGTTAGACCAGGCTCGGCAGCGAGCCCTGGGGTCGGCCTGGGCCAAGGAGCAGCAGAAGGCACGGGATGGCCGAGAGGGCAGCCGCGTATGGACAGACGGAGAGAAGCAGCAGCTTCTGAACACGGGAAGGGTTCAAGGTTACGAGGGATATTATGTCCTGCCCGTGGAGCAGTACCCAGAGCTAGCAGACAGTAGCAGCAACATCCAGTTTTTAAGACAGAATGAAATGGGAAAGAGGTAACAAATTAACCTGCTGTCATCCTTTGCTGGATGAATCAGTAGTCATAACTGTTATCTCCTCTCCTAAGGAGATGAAGACCTAAATGGGGGCACTAGGCTGAGCTACTTTGGGATAGTAAGTGGCAAAAAAGCTCATATTTTTTGAGTTAAATGCTACTGTTCAAGTGATTAAAAACCACATCCTGAAGTGGACTAAAGCCAGACTGAAAACTCTAACCATACAAATTAAAAAGTACCCCTGAAATATTACCCACTTGTTCTGGGTCTAAAGAAAAAACAAAAAGAAGGCCTCGTATTGTATTACCTCACTCCATTCACACGTGAGCAAACTAAGAAATCCAAGTGGGCCACTTTCACTAACCAGCTGATGAAACACAGATGATTCAGACTGCTTGTTTGATAAATATCCAAGAGGTTTTCATTTAAAGCAAAATACAGGTGCATTTAAAACATGACTTTGGGGTGATTTGTGTGTAGCAACTGGAGGACAATGAGAATGCAAGTGAGAGCGCACTGGAAATAGTAAAGAAAAATATATTTAAAAGTAACAAAAACCACACTTGCACTCTGACCCTCCACTTGTCTGGCCTGAAGCTTAACTTATTCAAAGAGGGCAGAGTGTAGAGTTACATTCAAAATGGTGGCTATAAATCACTACAAATAAATTTCATACTCTGTTTGTCTTTGAAGATTTCCATTGTGGACAGTATAACACAGTTACAGGGTGTAGTCTGTTTAGATTCAGTAGTTTGTTGGTATCAGTTCCAGTAGAGCTGTGGGCATTGTGTTACACTATTGCAAATGGGCACCACGTCAGATCACCCTGTACATACATCAGCCAGAAGGCACAATCACTGTTTCAGATTTAAAAATTATTAGTGTGTTTGTTTGGTCGATAAACTGACACAAACAAATTACAGTCACAACAAAAAAAAAAAAAAAAAAAAAAAATAGAAAAAAAAAGTCTAATAAGAACTTTGGTACAAGAACTTTTTTGTAATATACATGTATGAATTGTTCATTGAGTTTTTATATTAATTTTAATTTGCTGCTAAGCAAAGACTAGAGACAGGCAAAGATAATTTATGGCAAAGTGTTTAAATTGTTTATACATAAATAAAGTCTCTAAAACTCCTGTGAATTACTTGTCTTCCATTGTGAATTTTTTTTTAAATGAAAAAATACCAGTGTCTCGCTGTCACCTAATGCACACAGCATCTTATATGTTGAAATGGCTCACTGTTGTGGTGCCGTGGATTCCACAGAGGGCTGGTCCTTTGATCTCTGGATAAGCAGAGTCCTACATCCTAAACTCTCTTTAGGACACAGCAGCAAATTGGTAAATGCTTCGGAAATTCCCTCCCTGCACCTCACGAGCAGCAACCCCCAAATTGCCACATTTCAATCCTGGAATTAGTTTAATTGCACTAAAGTAACCTCCAAACAGTTTGAAAATGCAGTAACGTAATATTAAATGGGCCACGGGAGGCCGTGCTGTGAGCCGGGGAGCCTCCGTGAAATCTGTCTTCTTTGGGAGATTGCTTATTTCTACCACATTTAAAAGCTGGAGGTGAGATCAAAGACCCTCTCCTAAGGAAACAGCCACTCCTGGTGATGTTAAAAGGGAACCATCCATCAGCCACAGCCCTGCTGCTTTTATCTCATCCGAGTGCATAGCCAGGGAGCTCTGCTTAATTTTGAGAACAGTTTTGCTTTTCGGGTTGCAAATGAGGCTTTTAACGATTCGCGCTATCGGCAGGGATGCTGGAGTTGGTGATGGGCATTAATTCGCCCCCGGGGCATTTTTAGAGGGGAGCAGCTGGGTGGCTGTGTTGTGTCACACCCGCAGCTCCCAGACAGCGCATCTGGTTTTTGCGGTACCAACGGGAGCCGTCCCGTCCTGTCCCGACCGGGGCTTTGGACCCCTCTCTGCTTGCCCCGTGCGGGGCTCACTCTGCAGCCCCGGGCCCTCCCTCCCACCCGCCCACGGAGGAGTCTGGGAACGTCTCCCTAAGTCCTGTGTGTCCATCCCTGCGGCTGTTTTGTGTGCCGATGGACTTGAAGAGCTGTTACCTTATCAGACTCTTCCTTACAACTGAAACCTCTTAAAGAATTATTGTTGATTTTTTCTTTAATGGAGGCATAAAACATGAAATCACAAAGTGGAGACGCTGTTTGTTACCACAGTTTTTTTGGATTCCCCTTGCCCTGTACTGGCCAGCTTCTCAGGTCATTTTTTTGGAATGGAATTTTTCTTGCAGCTGAGAGGGTTGGAATGAGAGCCTGTTGCAGTCTCCGATGCCCTTTATTCTGTTACCATTCTCCTAAAGCTGAAACTGCAGAATTAGAGATTCTGCTGCTTCAAAAAGGAACTAAACCAAATTACCCTTTTTAATATTAATTACCGTGGGAGGAGATGTAACAGATTTGCAGGGGATGTACTCCCTACCCAGCTCCTTTGCAAGCAACATACACATCATCAGGATGTTCTTAAACACCGTTTTTGCTGGTGCTGCAGTCTCGCTGGCTACATACTCACCAGAGACCACGTATCCGGGGCTGTCCGTGGTTTCCAAAGCCTGGGTGCAGCCTCGCACAGGTCCCATGGAAGCCCCGGCAATACCTGAGCTCTCAGAGCCAACTGACTGTCCTGCTGGACCCGGCCGAGGTGGTTCCCAGCCTCACCCGTTGGCTCTGCCACTGCGCTTTGTGTCTCCATACAGACTCCCACCACATTTAACAGCGTAGCTGTGTGGGCAAACTCCCCCAGCCCAGCCTTTGGGCAAGCAAACTTCACCGTGTCCCGTTACTTAGAAACTTCTTGCATGGTGCATCAAAGAGCTTGGAAGAATTACTGTATTTTGTAATTATGACAACGAGCTAGGTGCTCTCATGGCTGGAAAAACAGCTGACTTCTAGAGGCCACACTAAAGAGCTTTTCATTTAACGAATGGAGGTGATACCTGGAGTGATGTGGCCACCGCTTACTGCCTCCTCTCCTGCAGTCCCATCTGAGCTCACTCGAGCGAACTGGGGATGTCTGCAGAGCAAACGAAACCCAGATGGAGATTTAGCATTGGAGTGTGTTCCTTTTTTTCCCTATTGGATTGCTGTAACTGAAGGAGTTTGGTATTTATAACCTTGCATTTCAGCTTGAAAAAACTCTTTTGCTCCCTGACTTGGCCGAAAGCCTGGGACATGGGTGTCAGTGTCAGAGCGTGTCTCAGCACACCCTGCTCCTCACCACCACTGCTGTTCTGCCTCTCGAGGTTGCACCCCAGGGCACTGTGGCCACATGATGGCAGTTCTGCCCAGGAGACACTCAGAGGCACCGGCTGTTCCTCTTACACTGCCTTGTCCCCCCCCCAGTTCCCCGGTGTCCCAAATAAAGGCACCAACACAAGCTCCTCCTAAAGCTGGGCCAGACCACTGCACCCACAACACTCTCGTGGGAACAAGCGTGGGGGGAGAAGCAATTAGACTCTTTTTTTCTTTCCTTTTTTCTTTACTAGCTGGGGTGCAAGGGCTGACACATGCACACACACAGCCCTCGACTCAAAAGGTAAAGTTTCTGTCACCCTGTCGTGCTGTCCTGTGTCCATCTGGTGATCTTGCATGAGAACCACATGCTGAGGTCAGTCACATTCTCAGGTGGCCTCTATTTTAACTGCGTCTGTTCAAAGGTGAGATGAGGGACGTGGTTTTGGCAGTGTCAGGTTAACGGTTGGATTCAATGATCTTAAAGGCCCCTTCCAACCCAGACAATTCTGGGATTCTATTTTACCTCACAAACAAAGGTAGGATGGCCTTACAAGTCCTACACCACCCAAATGTAAAGCACAAGGCCCTCAATCTCAGGAAATACAGATTTTATCTGGAAGACGAGACCTTCTATAGCTATGATTTTATTTTTTTTTCAAAGAGGAACTAAGAGTAGATGTCCCTAGGCAATTCTGGATGTGGGAATGGGGATTTACCAGCCAGATGTGTAGTGTAATGGGCTCCTGGCTTTAGTTAAGTGTGGTGATGAGGTACCAGGCCCCTGCTGCCTCTGAGCTTTTCTGCCAACAAGGAAAGCTCCTTCCCAACCTCTTCAGGTACATCCTGCAGCTTAAAGGTTTCTTATTTATAAGGACTACTTAGTTTACACCTTACTCATTGCATTTGAACTCTGCCACCCCTCTGGAATCAAACACACAACTCCACCTCAGTGGCACCGAGTGCCGAGGGCTCACACAAGAGTTTAAAACAGGGTCACCATCCACCACAGTACAACTGCAAAAGGTATTTTACTCACCATCTCTGAGTTTGCAGAGAGAACTTCCAGCCTTACAGTCACTTTCAGCCCATGGAAAATCGTGCAGGAGTGCTGGCTCTAGCAGGTGGCTCCTTTGGGCAGAGGCGGTCACAGGAGGCCGCTGGAGTTGGTAGCACATGTACGTTATATGCTGTAACTGCTTGTCTAGGTCCATAGTATCTGAACAATTCTCTCTCCCTTGCCATGTGTGTCTGTCATCTCCCAATAAACATCGTTTTGCACAGTGCTTGAACGTCCCCGGACGTGTTGAAGGCCAGGTTGGACGGGGCTTTGAGCAACCTGCTCCAGTAGGAGGTGTCCCTGCCCATGGCAGGGAGGGTTTGGAACTCGGTGATCATTAAGGTCCCTTCCAGCCTAAACCATTCTATGACTCTATAACCAAGAGCCATAGAAAGGCAAATACTCTGCCGGTGTCAAAGCACAAACTCCCCTCTGTTGATCAAGCCTTTTCTGCTCCTGCCTAACCCAAGGCAGCAGCGCTGGGCAGATCTAGAGTCTCTGTCATGAACTCTGTGTGTGTCTACAGCAACACCTGACGGGTGATTACCTGAGCTAATAGGAAGAACAAGTGGTATTTAACGAGCAGCCGAGGCTGGGTCACACAACAGTCATCACAACAGGCTTTGCAGTGCCCTCACCTCTGGGCCCATCACACTAATGGGATAAGTTGTTGATTTTAATCTCAGCCGACAAAGATCTCCCCATGTCAGGTCAGCCTCCCCACCACCAAGAATAAATAAAATCTGAGATGTGGAAGCACCATGTGCTGTGCTCAGGTACCCAAGGAAGGGGCTTGGCAGAGAGGACAGGGACTCGGCCCTGCCAGCCTCTCCCAGCAATGTTTGGGGGGCTCCTGCCAGTACTGTGCCTGCTGCAGGCCATCAGCCTCTGCAGCCCCTGTCCCCAACAGCCACCTCTTGACCTGGGGAACATGGGGTTTGCACCAAGGCAAGAGTCAGTGCCCCAGCAGACGCCTTGAACCCATCCCTGTGCTTCAGTTCTCCCACAGCTCAGCTGGTGCCACCAGCCCTGCCCAGGCTTCCTCACACCTCCTGCAGCAGGAGCGAGGTGTTCCTCTTGCCAGAAGTTCTGCAGTAGCTCTTCAAAATACATATCTGATGTAACAGGTTAGGTTTCCCCCTTGTTTCTGTGTTCGTTAAAATATTTGTGCAGCGTCTTAGCCTCTACCGAGGATTTAATGGTTCTGGGGTTAGAGTCAGGCTACTTCTGTGGTGCTTCTGAGCCAAGGAGAAAAAAAATAGCAAGTAACAAAGTAAAATGTGGTAAGAACACCATGGGAGAGAGCTGTGTGCCAATTTTCAGAGGGAAGCAAGTGAATGCAGCCAATTTATAAATCCTTAACAAAAAGGATTTACAATGGAAGTGGCAGTTAAGCCGTCATGAGTACAGAAGGTGGCAGGCAGTACACTGTAACGTGGTCCGAGCTGTGTTACAGCAGCTCAACAGCATTGCTATTGGAAAAATTATATTTACAGAAGTTTTACATCTTTAGATGACAGCTTCTGGCAGGCTTTAGTCTAATTTTGGGACTGTGTATAAAAAGAAAATCTGCCAGTGGAATTGTGTTGGCTGTACCACTGCCTGTTCTGCTAAAGCCCAGGCCTCGTGACTGTTTCAAACACCTCTCCCTCCCCAGACTTCAATAACTGAAGCAATCATGTAAATGAAAGTAAAGCAAGATATTAAGAAACATCACTCAGTGCTATAAATTTGTAATCCAAGTATGTTACTTCTAATGGTCAGCAATAGTCAATGGGCTCTTCTTGATAAATCATATTTTTTTCATTTGTCAAAAAGTTCTTCCTAGAGATAAAAATCAGATTCCTGTTTGCCTCTGGGCTTTAGTGATCTTTTCAAAGACATCTCCATCTTAATGCCTTGGTCTCTGCCCAGGTGGGGAGAGCAGGCCGCTAAAAAAAAAGCACCTGAGAGGAGAGTTTTCACACCTGACACAGCACAGGGCCCTGATTACAGCAGAGGGGGGTTGGTGGAGGCTGATGGAGGGCTTGGAGCCAGCTTCTTTAGGTGTCACAGGGTGGGTGAGGTTAACCTGCTGTTAAGCACAGGGCCTCAGAACCAAATACAGCAGGATTCTTAATATCTTTACGGATGGAAACCATAACCTTGCTGGGTAACATGTTCCAGTGCTCAGTCACCCTCGCAGTATTTTTTACACCTAACCAGAATTTTCTGTATTCCTACTTGTGCCTGTTGTCCCTTGTCCTGTCACTGGGCATCACTGAGATGACCCTGGCTCCCTCATCGTTACTCCTCCCTTCAGATATTCATACGCACTGATAAGACACCACTGGAGCCGTGTCCTCTCCCGGCTGAGCAGTCCCAGCTCCCTCAGCCTCTCCCCCTATGTTGGATGCTCCAGCCCCTTCATCATTCTCATGGCCCTTTGCTGGATTCTCTCCAGTACGTCCATATCTGTCTTGCACAGGGTCACCCAGAACCAGATCCAGCACTCCAGACCTGTCTCACCAGTGCTGAGCAGAGGAGAAGGTTCACCTCAAACTGCTGGTGATGCTCTGCCCAATGCAACCCAAGATGCTGTTGTCCTGCTTGCCACAAAGAAAATTTGCCGGCTCATGGTCAATTTGTTGTTCCCCAGGTCCTTTCTTGGAAAGCTGCTGAGCAGCTGGGTGGCCCCCAGCTTGTGCTTAGGGTTGCTCTTCTCCAGGTATAGGACTCTGCACTTCCCTTTGCTGAACTTCATTAGGTTCCTGACAACCCCTTTCTCCAGCCTGTCTGGCAGAAGACCCTCTGGTTTATCAGCAACTCCACCCAGAACCTCCCCCAGTTGCCATGACCCTTAAAATACAGCAAGGAATGGCCTGGAAGTGTCCTTCCTTGGCCAGCTCCCTCAGCTCTCCTGGGTGCATCCCAGCAAGTCTCAGGATCCATATGCCATTTGTTGCTCCCTTGCCTGATTCTGCTCCACTGAGGGTGTCTTCCTTGCTCCAAACTCTCTCCCTGGGCAAATTGAAGGCAGATCTTTCCAGGAAAGACCAGAGGCCAGGGAGGCACCGAGTATCTCAGCCTTTTCTGTGTCACCAAGCCCCCCACTGCAGTTGGGCAGAGAGCTCAGGGTGCAGGACAGACTGCCTGGCTCCTGTCCCACTGCCACCTTGCCCAGCAGCAGATGGCTCACGAGAGTAAGCCTTGGTGTCCCACTTTGTGAGACGATGGCACCTGTCCTTCACCATTCATTGCCACCAGCTGCTGCTCCCAACTCCACTGCTGAAGCCGCTCGTTAATGCTAACGGGAGGCAGAGGTTTCGCAGCACCTCATGCTGGACAACAGAAATCCCATCTGCAGTGCCCTGTCGTCGCTATCATGGTGTAAAATGAGCCCCAGCAGAAAAATCACATCCATCAGGTTAGAAACATCATGCACGTTGGCAAAACTAAACATATTTTGCTCCTTTTGCCCTGGCACACGTGCTGCCCCAGTGGTGCCTCTGCAGCCCTGGTCCACGGTGGTGCTTGGCCAGCTCGTTTTGACGTGGCATGACGATGGCACCACGTTGTTCCTACAGCTCTAGACCTATTCCCGGTGTCGGTGCACGGGGACTCGTCTCCTTGCACAAGTCTGTGCCCGTGCAGGCTGTTCCCTTCTCACATGCAGTGAAAGGCCCTTGTCACACTTGGTAGGGACGAGCTCTGGCCGTGCTGTCCCACCACCCCCGCAGGACACCTGCTAGGACCCTGGGTTTGGGAGTCAGAAGCCACGCTGCTGGTAATGTAAAAGTTCCTGTTTTTGAGGGCAGAAGGCTGGAGGGCTGAGGCAGCTGTGGGGCTGCTGAGCTGACAAACGGCCCAGAGAAACCTGCTTCGGGGAGGAGGCGTCCCTGACTTCCGAACAAATCACGGGCCAGTAAAAATAGCAGTTTGATACTAAACCAATTGATTTTCCTGTCATATGCGTTCTCCCCTAAAAGGTTGATGGAAATTTTTAAACTTTTTCCTTTTTTTTCTTTTTCTTTTTGTGACTGAGTGTTTGGCCCCATTCCTAAATCCCAGCCGCAGCACCGGGGCTGGCTGCCGAGGCCGGACCTGCCGCCGCCTTTTCGGAGGCTCTCACCGGGGTAAGAGCGGCTCCAGCTTCGCCGGGGTGGTCTCCCGTTTAGGTTAAGCAGCTCCCAATTACTGTCCCAATTATTGCAAGGCCGAGAAGACATATTCGGCTCCTGGTGCACGTTGCAAGGGATGTCCATGCACCTGGGGAAGACGGGGCCCAATCTTCCCAGCAACGTCAAGGGCAGATGGCAGCGCAGTGCTTCCACACACACGGGTGTAATGAAATAACAGAGAGAAGGGTTGTTTAGAAAAAAAAAAAAAGAAAAGAAAAAAAAAACCCCACCCTGTTTTGTTTGTAGGTGAAAAAAAAAAGGCTCAGAGCACCCAAAGGTCACAGTTAGGAATTTATTCCCTCGCCGCGGGCCTGTTTGCTGAAAGATAAAGATCTTTGGTGCAGGTGTACAAAGTGCCAAGGATCGTAAAGGCGCCGCAGGACAAGCCCGTGGCTGAGCGAGGTGCTCGTGGCAGCTCCGACAGCCCCAGGAATCGGGAGGACTGTCCCTGTCATGGGTGTCCCACAACGTATCCCCTTCTTGCGAGGCAGAGCTGAGCTGAGGGAGGGTTTTCCTGCCCTTGGGGGTTAAGGACGCTGCCATGTCAGAGCCAGCCGTGCCGGTGGCAGGGGGTGGCCAGAATATTTGTGCTGGTGTAAATATTGACCTGTGGCTTGTGAGAACCCTGATTCAGCAGTGGGGGGGACTGTCCTGCAGACTGCAGCAGCTCACCCTGTTTCACAAACAGCCCTGTGTATCCGCTCACTCACAGCTCCTGACGACAGCAAGCCATCAGAGTAACCAAAAAAAATATATATACCCAGAGCAAAGGATTGGGGAAAAAATGGTTTCAGACCCGGCAGGTTGTTGTTAAAGTGCACAGTGACGGGGCTGTAGCTCAAGGAGCAGATGGTCAATGCCAGCCTGAGGACTCCTGTGTCCCCTGGAGTCATCCTAGGAGGTGGTCAAGGCTTAAGGCGGGGGGCTCAGTTTGGATGGGGTGCCACAGGCTGGGCGCTGCAAACACACTGGTGTTTTCACGAGGCATGCAGCGGCTGGGGCTGCTTAATGCTGCAGCTTCCAGACTCACCCCAGGTCTCCTGTTTTTACTCTTCAATCTTCTTGTAGCTGCCACATGACATATTCTTGACTTTTCCCTGGGAAACACAGTTTTAGCCTATGCAGTCACAAAAGCAAGTAATATATTTACTACTTGATAAACAAACATGGGGGATTCTGCTCAATTTTTTCAATGCTTAAGGAAGCATAGAGAACTGCATTATGTTTATTAATGCTGTTCACGATACACAGCACGACAAAGGCAGCTTGACATTTAACATTAGAAATCCAGAATCTGCTGCTGGGGGCTTTGATAAAAGAAGGCTGAATTAAACTTTCTTCTTTGTCAGAAACCTTTATTTAGTTTGATTGGCTTATGATGAGCAGGTCTTAAACCTTCCCACACTTTTTTTTCCAGGTGCCCTTTTTATTTTATTTAGTTTTAAAAATTTCTTTTTTGATGGCTTTTTCTCTTCCACTCTGTCCTGGCTTTGACACAAGCACACTGAAGACACCTGCATGGTTTAAGCCAGTTTGTTGGCTGCTTCACTGTGCAAGTGCAGGAGTCTGGTGGGTCGCGCTGGGACCTGGGATGATAAAGGAAAAAATATGCTTGTTTGTCCTGGTTTCAGCTGGGAAGGGGTTAATTTTCTTTCTAGTGATTGCTGGGAGAGAAATGTCAATAAAGTCTATTGTTTTTAGTTGTTCCTAAGTGATGTTTACACTACCTAAGGACTTTTTTCAGCTTCCCATAGAAGCATAGAAGGAAGGATGCAATGGCCAATGAAATATGGACATCACGCTGAAGGTATCAATGGGGGTTGGTCCAGGGGCTGAGGGAGAGCTCAGGGACCAGGCAGAGGTGGTGTTTCCTGCCCAGGGCTGTGCTGGGGTGGCTGGGGCTGCCAGCAAGGGTGGGAAGAGGAACACAAGCTGGAGGGACAGGAGCTTCTTTATTTCCTGCATGGGCAGCTAAGAATGTATGAACCCACACATCAGAAAACGTAACAGAAAAAACAAAATAGACAATATGGCTTTGGAGATGTCAGCTGCTTTTCTTTTTTTTTTTTTTCTTTTATTTTTTTGAAGGCCTCCAGCAATGTGTCTCTTAAGGAGTAGTTTGGAAGAAAATGATGAAGGGGCTTTGCCAGTGTTTACAGAAAATTCCTTTGGTGTCGGGACGGGATGGTGCAGCAGGTTGTGTGCGCTCTTCCCTGGCCACCCTGGCTCTTCCCACCTGGCTGGAAATGGCTCTGAAAGCGGGAAGGCTTTAGGTTACTTCCAAAATGAAACTTTCCATCTTTCCAAACCTGGTTTTCACTTTAAAAAAAAAAAAACCAAAACTAAAATGCTATTTGGAAAGTGAAAAAAAAAAATTGACATACAGTTTGGAGGTGGGCAGGGTGAGGAAAAGGCTTTCTAGAAGGATAAGGCAGCCCTCCACAGAAACGATAAAATTGCTGCAAGTTGAGCAATGCTGGAGGTTTTAACAAAAATGCAGTATTTCAGGTAAATGCAATTGTTCCCTGGCAATTGAATTTAAAAACCATTTTTCCTCCTATTTCAGTTCAGGCACCTGAAGGTATGGGCTAGGAGACCAACATTGTGCTCTAGTAGCTTTTGACATCTGTGTTTTTGTTGTTCTCAGTCAATTAAGAATAGAGCTTTAAGCGCCGAGTACAAAACCGCAGACTTTTAGTGCATCAGGACAAAACCCAACCCAAGCAGCGAGCAACCAGAAATCTCCAACAGAAAATGGCTGCTCTTGTTACTGAATAATTTGTTGCCCGGCGGGTTGTGGACTCTGCAGGGCTGGAGGGGACAGCCTGAAGCAGGGGAGGTCACGCTGGAGACATTGACCCCCGGGGAAAAAAAAAAAAAAAACCATGTTTCTGCTCTCTGCTCTGTTCTTCCTTTTCACACAGGTAAGAGCTTACCTACCAACCAAACCTTCCCTTTCTTTGCTCATGAGAAAACAATCACCTGTTTGTTTATTGCTTTACAGTTCAAACAGACTCTGATAACGCTGAATTCTTTTGTTGTGAGTGTAAGTGGTAAAAGGGAGTAAGTTACCAGACGCACATTCCTGATTACATTCATAAATTCATACGGTTCAATGAGAGGGTTGGGTTTTTTTTCCGAGTTAAAAAATAAAGAGGAGTGGAAAAATAAGATCTTTTGACTCGATTCAGAAATACCTGTAAATATTTTCTGAGGTGTTTATTTCAAAAGCAATGATCTTTTAAAAAATGACACAGTTACTTTCTTCATAAACACAGTTGATGACATCAGAAAAGAAAAGGTATTTAGTTGGGTTCTTTATGTATAGCCTTTCTTTACATTATCTACAGACATTCTGAAAATTTGAAAAAACACTTTAGAATGAAACATGCCTTTGGAAGTGTCTCTGTGCTTGGACAGAAGACTAGAAATACAGGACTATGAAAATATGCATTAATTTGTTACCACTTTGTTATTCACTTCTTCTCTTGTTACATTTAACAACATTAGTTGGTGCAGATTTTTCTCCTGTGGTTACAGTTCCCCCTTTTAAATGCCCTAAGTACTTTGCTGAGTGTTTTACAAAGAGAGAAACACCATTATCCGCGAGATTAAAAGCCGTACAGAGAAAATGCCGGCCGCGGTGCTAGCCCAGAGCCCCGCAGGAGCCCGTTGCCGGCCGCTGGCGAGGGCCCAGGGCTGCCGTGGTCCCGGTGTCTGCTCGCTGGAGCGGCACCGCTCCCCGTGCCCCCGAGAAACCACAGCCTTCCTTTGGAGCTGTGGGCACACACAGGGTTTATTCACTTATTCTTGCTTTATTATAAATGTGAAAGCCTTGTGGACGGTCCTGTTCATAAAAGCAACACGTTCAGTGGTCCTCTCTAAGTTTGGCTTCAGATAAAATGGGGTTAAGCCAGGCTATTTTCCAAACGCCTCACTTTCAGTTTTACTTGTCTTCATTTTCTTCCCTGCTCAACCCCTTCATCAGCCAACTGCTACTGCGCTCTGCTCCGGCCTCCGGAGAATTAGCAGTTCTGACTCCCAGCAGGTTGTCAGAAAGCCTGAAAGAAGTTATCTTACCCTCCAAATCTGGCACAAAAATGAGATGTTATTTCTAATTGTCTCTCTCGCTTTCACTTTTCCTCCCCAGCCCTTGGGGGGTTCCCCTCTTCCCATCCTCCAGCCTCCTTGTCCACCCCTGTGCTTGGCAGGGATCCCCGCTCCGTTCTGCTCTTTCAATAGCTGGAGCTCAACAAAACTTCTCGCTTTCCCCCCTCCTCGGCCACGGGGAACCGGCGTCGGCTGGTGCTCCCCGGGGAAAAGGCCACCGCACGCACAGCTCCCCCCGTCCCCACACGGTGGGATTTACTGAGATCCGGGGACAGGAGATCGGGGAGGACATGTCCCCGTAGCTCCTTCCATGGGGCACTGCAGCTGTGCTGGAGCCACGCTCAGGAATGGCAACAGCCCAGCCGTGGTGGCGATGGCGCTGGAACGGGAATGTCCATGGACACCATGGCTTGGGGCTTCTCCCCGGGACCTTCTGGTGCTCCCCTACCTTACCTCTACACCCCTGCCTTGTGGCGATGGCCGTACCGTACCTGCACACCCGGCCCCAAGGAGCTTTCACTCAAGATGGCGCAAAAATGGGAGGGTCACCCGTGTCCCCCCCGTGGGGACCCGCCGGGGCAGCGCCAGGGGCTGATTGCTCTCTGCCAGCAAACCCGCCCGGCAGCCCCCACACCTTGGGGTGCCCAACTGGCTTTGGGGGGCTGCACTGCCGGGAGTCCCTGCACCATCGGGGCATCCCACATTGCTTGGGGGTCCCTGCACCATCAGGAGGTCCTGCACTGCCAGGGGTCCCTGCACTGCTGGGGGTCCCTGCACCATCGGGGGGTCCTGCATTGCTTGGGGGTCCCTGCACTGCTGGGGGGGTTCTGCACCGCTGGGGATCCCTGCACTGCTGGGGTTCCTGCACCGCCGGGGGTCCCGCCATGGCCTGGAGGGCAGCACAGCGGCGGGCAGGGAGCCCCCACAGCCCGAGGGACGTCCCCCGGTGGGGGATGAGTTCGCGAGTGCCGCCCCCCTGACAGGACGGGACCCTGGCCCGGGGCACCCAGCAGACCCCGCGCTTTTTTCGGCCGCCGTCACCGCTCCCCGTCCTCCCGGAGGGGCCGGGCTGGGCCCCACAGAGGCGATACCGGCAGCCCCCCCGCCTCTGGCCTCCTGGCTCCCGCCCTGCGCTGGCCGCCCGGCGCCCCGACGCCGGTTCCCTTTCTCCGGTCCCACCCCCGGCCCCCCCGCCGCAGGTGCCCCCCTCCT
>JAOXNO010000052.1:34364501-34377634 GCA_028565335.1 Limnodromus scolopaceus | reverse complement strand
CCGGGGCCGCCTCTCCTGCCCTGGCCGGGCGGCGGGGCACGGCGGCGGTCGGTCGGTCGGCAGCAGTTATCGCCCGGGCACCCCGGGGGCGAGGGGAGGCCGCCCCCCGGCCCGGCGGGAGGGGAGGGCGGGGTTTCCTTACCCGTGGCACCTGCCGCTGCGGGGGAGGCGAGGGATGCGGGGACATCAGCGAGGTTGTTTTGTCCTTCGCATCCTGCTGCCCACCTGCCTTCCCCTCTCCCGGCATCTTGCAGACCCGCATCCCGCAGCGCTGGGGGAGCGGTGGGCGTTAGGGGCGGGCAGCCCCCCCGGGAGCGGCGGTGGCCGGGAGCAGCCGGGAGGGACCGGCAGAGCGGGGTCGGAGGGGGGGTCAGGGGGTCGGGGCCATGGTAGCCCACCTCTGCAGGCAGCTCTGCGGCCTTGGCCAGCGTGGCCATTGTGGAGGTCGCCAGCTTCAGGGTGCATTTCTGGTGGCCGCCGTCTCCCTCCTGCTCCCCAGCAGTCTCCTCTTGCTCCTGCCAGCTCTGAGGAGCTCTTTCCCTGTACTACAGAAGTGAGAGAAACAGAGAACAGCCTACTGTTCAAGACCCGGGTCGTTTTCCAAGCAACGCTCTGTCCTGGCACGTTCCAGCTCCGCGCTTGCGGCGGTTACGGTGAGCCCGGGTACGGTAGCTTGAGCATGTGGGGAGCTCAACTGCTGGATGGCTGTTGAAATCAGGAACTTCTAAACTTCACATTTAATGCTCTGTTAGCTGAAGTTCCCAGACATACCAACTCGAAAAATCTTGATGGGCTGTGAATTCCAACAATCTGAATACGTGGTTTGTCATGGATAAATTTTACACACTTCCACTGCCTGACAGCGAGTGTTCCCCTTGTGTTGGGGCAACTAGTGTAATTCCTGAATTTGTTTTCCTTTCTTCTCCTTGCCTCAATGGTTGGTTCCTTGAAGGGGCTCCCATTGTTGGCAGGATGTCAGTACTTTGCCTTCTCTTTGGTTCTGCTTTGATGTTTTTTTTGTTAAGCATGGAAGTGAATGATTGTCCAATTTTACGAGATTTCAAGGAGTGTTCTGCATTCCAGGAATAATCCTTGTGTGTACTGTACACAAATGTAACCCGCTGCTGGCTGGGGGTTTGGAACTTGTTTTGAGGCTTCTCTTTTGTTAATGTGGTCAAGAAGAGCAAAAACACGATTCTTTCAAGGTGTGTTTTTTAACTGTCATAAGTCAATTCAAGCTTAAATTAGGAATGCTTTCCTGGCATCTTTATTCTGTAACGGAGAATGAAGCCAAGTGAGAAATGTAACAGGCCCGGTACTGGCTTATAAAAATTCTCATCTTTCCTTGGTTAGTGATTCAAACACGACAGAAACGTCTAAATGGGTGCCTTGTTTACGCATGTGTACGGAGCTGTCGCAGAAACATTACCTACTCACCGCTGTTAAGGGAGAATATTCAAACACGTACTGCTGAGTCGTGTCATATGACATACTTGTTGTGCACATAGAAATACACCTGAATACACATGGCCCTGACGAGCTTTGCATCTGAGTCATCTTCCAGTAGCGCTACCAAGACAACAAGCTTTATGGGACACTCCCCTGAAAATCCTCAAGGTTTTGAAGAGTTTATTGGTCCAACACTAGAGCAACTGTGTGACACAACATTTACTCATCACCTGGGGGACCATGTGCTTGCGTAAGCTGAAGCCCTGCTCTGACATACAGGAAAGAAGTTTCTCTTTTGACTGATTACCACCGTGTGAAACCAGCTGATGGGGAATTGCTGATCGGCTCAAGTCATAAGATACCCTACTCCCTGCAGTAGTGAACTTGAGGTTATGCACTGCTCATTAAACTTTAACAGTGTGTTTTGAGTTAAAATATGTTAAGTGTAGCCTTTTAACAAGTCATCTTTAAAATTGCTGCAGCTGAGAGGCTGGTTTGTGTATTTGCTACAGTGCTCTGTGTGCTGGGCTTACATATGCTGTCTTTTACCCAGAGAAAAGCAACAGATATGAGGAAACATGAGTGTAAAACTGCAATTTTGAGGGGTGTGGATAAAGATGTGTGTGTTAGGGCTCACTCTGAACCCAGTTGCTTGCCAGTAGGACTGTACCTTTGTAATATTTATCAGTTTATTCAGAGAGCAACAACTGGTAGCTGAAGATAGGATGCGCAGGTTTTTAAACCTTCCCTAAATCTTTCATTCTAGCTTAATTTAGTGGAAATAAACATGAGCAGAGATACCATCTCGCTTCAGGGCATGGGCTTGCCCATTGTTTTTGTGACAGCAGTCGGTGTGAGGTTTGTGGTTGTGCTGAGGTGGGTTTAATATGCTGCTAGGGGAGTGGGTCTGGCTGGGGATGCACAGGGGGGTGTAAGGCCAGCTGAGGTCCCACCTTGGACTGCATGAAATCAAGAGCTAGTGAAGGCAGTGGGGCTGGTGGTTTTCCAGCTCTCCTGTAACGCAGGACACCAGTCCTATAGGTGGGCTGTTGGTAAGAGGGGTCATTAGACTTTGCCAGTGGGAAGTCACTGGCACCTGGTGGCATCTCATTCTCCTGTAAGTGTGACTTGGGTGATGCTCAGCCTTCCGAAATCTTGATTGAAGCAACTGCATGTCAGAGCACTCTTATCTCTTACCTTTCAAGGGTATACTAGACTTCAGGGCAGTCCTGGGAAGCCTGTGGATATTAAGAGCATTTTGGGAAATCGTCTAAGGTTAAATAACCTGAAGAATTTTGTGACGTAACCATTACTGTACCTGTGGGATGGTGTAGCAGAAAAGAATCAAGGTACCTCGTAAGCAAGAATGTCGGGTTAAAAGGCTGTAAGGTGGTTCAAGTGACCAGGTGGGGACAAACCCTGCTGTGTTTTTCCTTGTGTAAAATGAAGCTCAGGTAGCTGATTTCTTTTGAATGTTTGTTTGAAATTGGATAATTCAGGACTTGGATACGGAGTAATGGGAGCTCAAACCTTCTGAGCTAGGGGAAGAAATTTGTCGTTCCTAGTTTTAAAAGCAAGCATGGTCTGTCAGGTGTGCACCAGTACATACCGTTTGGTACAACATGCCAGAGAGCTGTCCCTGCTTTCTTAACACGGAGGGTGCGTCTGCACGGTGTTGCTGTGCTGATAATGGAAGGGAAAATAAGAATGGTGTCTCAAAACGTTAGCACCAGGTGCTGTCTGTTGTCAAATATCAGTGGGAATCAGGAACTGCACCAACAGAGCACCCCGAATGAGACTTCTGCTTTCATCAGAAATAAGGGTTAGAGGTGGGTGTCAGGGTGTGCTCTCCTTGGATTCTTTACTCCAGGCTCAGGGGGAACTTCTGCTCTCACTCAAACCGTCTTGGAAGAGGATAGGGTTTTTTCACTTTTCCTTGCCTTTTCACTGAGAAACTTCCTGGTTGCACTGAGGATTTGGAGATGCCTGATAACCTGTCCCACTCGCCAATAGTTGTGGTCTCATACTCTTCCTGCTGGCATGGTGGTGTAAGCAGTTTTTTTCTAGGTTATTTTGGATGGTGCTGACTGAACTTCTCATTTTACCCCAATTATTGGACTCCTGTTGAGAATGAAAGCTAGTGAAATAGGAGCACTTCTAGCTTAAGTTTGGTGAAGCTGCTAAACAGCAGCAGATGTTTTCAGTTTGGGGAGGCAGCAGTGCCTCAGCTGATGGCCCTTCACTTCTTGAAGGCTCTTACTGATATAAAGGATTGCAGACACTTATTAAATGAAAGCCCAGATTCTGCAGGTGCTCCCTGAAATCCCTTCCTGCTCCATATGGTGGTTTTTCCAGGCTGAACCTCCAAAGCAGAGCTTTGGTAAAGAGAATTGGGGAAGAGATTTGCCAATATATGCCAATGTATGTGTTGTCACATGTAAAAAACCTTGTGCATTTAAAATAGTTATTTACTCAGGAAGATTTGTGTTTGCTGAGCCTGAGGATCTTACTGAGGAAAAGCAGGGCATGCCACATAGAGAGCACACTCATCTAGCCTGCCCCTCCAGGTCTGCCTTCTAGGCTTGATGTGAAATACTGCAGGGTATTTTGTCTCCTCTGCATTATTCTGATCCGAAAGCTTTTCATCCCCAGTCTGCTCTGCACACTTGGTTCCCAGACTTCCTGCATTAAAGATTTAGAAATGTGAGCATCGTGCTCAAATTTGATATGTAACTGTCCACTGCTTGGATTACTTGCCTAGAGCATAACAGTAATCACTGCAATAAAGCTAAATATAGCTAACTTAAATGTGGGCATTCTCCAAAATGTAAGGGCTAGAAGAAGGGAGGGCAATGAAAAAGCAGCAAGAATAAAAGGAGCTGTGCTTTCCTGTAGATGAAAATCAGTAAGCGTAAGGAGAAGAGAGAAAAATTCTCAAAGATGGAACATTTCTCTTCCCTGGGTTTTTCTTTCATCCCTGGCAGCAGCGTAGGTCGTGCAGCTGAAGGCTGCTAGCGCGATGCCTCCTGTTGCCTCTCTTTACTGATAGCTACCCAAACACCCTGTCATATCTATGTGAATCTGCTGCTTTCTCGTATGTGCATTCCCCAAAATAGCTAATTATTTTATAAAGAACAGGCAGTTCAGCATGTGCCCCGAGAAACCGTTGATGAGTACAGAAGGGAGTGACAGAAATGGGGTCTTCATAGTCATCTAAGTGCTATCTCTGGGAACAGGTGTCTTAATGTGTAGAGCTTGTGCTGTTCTTACATTTTTTTTTCGGCAGCAAATGAAAATAAATTGGTTTAAGTGCTAATATATAGGGAGACAAGGACAGCAAGTAAGATTATTGTGACACTTGAATTTTTTAAAATTTATTAATATCAAGAGCTTTCCAAGAGGAATTAACACAGGCTGTATCTGTAGTTGGAAGAAGTGGATTGGAGCTGAAGTCAATCAGACCTCTTCAGTTATGGAAAATCGAACTTTATTGTTTTGTTTTGTTGTCTTTTTTTCCCTACCTGAGACTCCCCAGGCAAACCCTGTGGTGGGATGTATTGATTTCTTTGGAGGCTGCAGGGACTGCTTGGCAGAACCAGTGGGCTTTCTTACTCGTGTGAACTCACTTCCAGCTGGGGAGGGCAGCTGGGAACAACAGGTATGATGCTGTAACAAGGGCATCACTGCTAAAGGTGTGGCATGCACACGTGTGTGGTGGCAGAGGATGTTGGCAGTGACTTTAGAGCTACTAAAAGCATTATTTTTATCTTGCTTCCCTATGGAATATGAAAAAAAAAAAAGAATGTGAAGTCTTGTTCTGCTCAGCAGCTTTTTAATGCATCTTGGGGAATTCCAAGTCTTAAAAGATCAGAATTGCTTTTGAAGAAATCTCTGTAAATCGTGTTGTTTAGAAATATGTAGGCTGAGCTTCATCTTCTGCTCTGGCAAGGTCATCTTGCTCGCAAGATCAGTCCTTTAATTTTGCCTCAAAGACTGATGGCTTGTGGAGTTAGTGACACTGCCACGGCCTGAAAACTTATTTGGCAAGGGGATCAACAGTTTCATCCCTATGTAGGTCATGTATTTTCATATCAAAGTAGTTCTCTTGATCTCCATCCAGTGGAATGGCAGAAAATGGGCTAGTAAATCCTAGAAGATGTGGGTATGAGAGGTGGCTGCTGTGTTGGTCACCTGGGGCAGGTGCTCGGTGGTGCTGCTGATGGGGCACCTTAAGCTGCTGCTGCCACCAGAGTTAAATACTTTATCACTGCAGGGAGCAAGGTCCAGAAACTGTTCTGGCTGTGGAATGTAATTTTACTGTCTGGGTTTATTTTAGAGAAACAGTTGATCCAGGTTGTATATGTGTGTGCAGAATCTTGTGGTGGCATAGCCAGGGCTGGGCAGCAGGGCAGGAGGTGTGGGAGTGGAGCTGGCTCTGGGGGCAACTGGGGAATGCTGCCGAGGGTTGCACTTGTGAAACTCTTCCCAGGCACTTGACCTGGTCAGGCTCTCCGCCGGCCCAGCTGAGGAGGTGTTCCCAGAGCTGGAGGTACTTAGCTTTGCCCTGTGATTTCTCACCGAGTTTTACAGGGAGAGTGGATGATTTTCACTTGCTGGAGCCCAGCAGTGGGGCAGAGCATCTCCTAAAGGTGTCATTTGCACTGGTGTCTTCATAGCTAGCACAGTAATGGGAAGATGAGTTTGCAGCAAATTTTTCCATGTCTGAATCTGATTTAAATTCCTCTGCTTGTGCCAGAACACTTATTGGAAGATATGGGAAGACTTGTCCAAAAAAGTTTAATGAAATAACTTGTACAGAAAGAAATTATGTGTGCTGGGTGGCTGAGGGTGCTCCTGTCACTGACCTGGCACACACCATTTTTGGACTGGGATCTTATCTCAGTTACTGGAGGGATCTATTAGTAAATGATTGATTCGTATTCTGTGCTCCTGAAGGTGACTGCACGCTGGCAAGGCCAGCCTTGTGCTCTGCTCAGCATGGTGAGGAGCCTCGCTGCCCCACAGCGCCTTCCTGCACATGCTACGGAGACTCTGCTGGTCTCGTTTTCTGCCAGGATCGAAATATTCTGGGCTTGACTTGACACTCGCTTGTGTCGAGCGTGGGAGAACTTCAGGTCTTTCTCAAAGAGGGGGAGAGATCACGCAGTCGCCTTGGGAAGGCCTTGCTGACGTTCTCCCTGTGGAGGGGCTGGCAGCCTCAACCTGGTGGCCTCAAGTGCCCCACCAGCAGGGCAAGCGTTCGCTGGAAAAAATAAATGAATAAAGGGGGGTGGCAGCAGCTAGGCAAAGTCAGGTGGAGGTATGTAAACTAGTGCTACTGCATACACATCTATGAGAGCTATGTAGATCGACCACTTCCTTGGAGAGAAATACTTCTTATGCTGGCCGGTTGCCATTCATGAGACCTGTTTAGTAAGGTTACGTGCTTTGCTTGTGGTAATGAAGACTTAGCTTGAACTGCTCAAATAAAACCCAGAGTTCTTGTTCACAAAGCCTAAGGTTACCGCTCCCCCCTCCCTTTTAAGCTACATGCATAGATAATTGGCTGAACAAACAACAGACAAAACTGCTCCCAATAGAATAATAACTGCTTTTCACTGCCACTCATCCAGTCAAGTGACATCTGGAAGACTCTCTGGATAGTCACAGGAGGTTTGGTGTGTAACAGGAAGATGCGAAGAAGCCAAATCCTACAGCTGTCAGCGTTCTCTGGTTTTTCATGCTTTTGGATGGGTTCTGCTGGCTTGGTTTGTTCTCTGTTTATGCTGGTGCTTACGGCTTCCACCCCAGCCACAATGTTCTGCAACATAAGTACCCAACACATTTAAAAAGCAGATGAATTGCTTTCTCAATCTTATAGAGGTGCTGTGGGGATTAATTAGTTCTGATAAAGTGCTTTCTGGCTGGGATGTCAAGCTGATGTTTCAGGACTAATGGTACTGTTCAGTGAAACTATTTAGTTCTCCTCAAATGCCTAATCACTGTTTTAGAAGAATTTACACTGTGGAGGAAATCTTTATTGATTTAAAGCACGCGATAAACACTATTGATTTGCAAGAGGCAGCCATTCATATCTACTCTACGCAGAGTTGAGATGTAAGGTGGTCGCATAACTATTTTGAATTAAAATGTAAGTGAAACTATTGCTTAAGTGACCTTGCAACAACTTGCAAATTTCTCATGTGTGACTTACAACTGCCTTAATAGCTCTGTACTCAGAACAAGGGCAGCCCCATGCTAAGGAGAGGGCTCTCTGCTATTTCATCCCTCACCACCCTACCACAGGGAGGATGGCCTGCGGAGGAACAGCAGCAGCTAAAATAATCGTCTGGACCCTTAGAACAGCACAGGAAAACATAGGTAGCCCCAGCACTGCTCTATAAAGCTGTGCTATGGATAACTTTGCCATTAATTTTGCTTGTGCCAGGCACAATTTTTGATTTCCTGCAGCATCTGAGCCTCTGAGTGCTACAAGACATGCTGTTGGCCCAGCTGTGCAGGCTGTCCCCTTGCCCATGCAGCCTCCAACCCATCAAGTGCATGAAACCTGCGGGATGCCATTTGAGGGGCTCGGGCAGGTTGCCACCATGGAATGGCAGCGGCAATCTGTTGGATGGTGGCATCTAACCCCTGAGTAAATGGAAAGAGTCATCTCACTGACAGCCTTATCCTGGACACTTGGAGGTTCTTGTAGTCACATAACTATGAAAACTTGAGTATGGTTTTGGTTTTTTTTAGCTGCTTATCCAAATTATCTCAAAGAGAATTTGGGTGGAGAAGATAATGTAAAGTATTCAACTGCATCACATGTTGTGCAGCTCTGCAAATTATCCAGTCTGTTTCCTGGGAAGTCCATGGGGTTGGTGGCCTGTCTTGAGTGGTGATGGGTCAGCCAGACTAGGCATTTGTCTTTTCTTATGTCACTAGTAAGTATTTTACACTGCTAGATCTAAGCATCAAAGTTAAATGATCTGTTGCCTTGATGGGACACTGATTATTTAATTTTCACCTGGATACATACATAGAAGGCTTTAGGCTGTTTAACAGCTAGTTCTCAAAAGAAGTTTTCCAATATTCTAGACATGGGCAGATTTATCTAGTAAAGAGATCTTCTTACAGTCCTCAGTGAGTGTTATTATGTCTTATTTTAACTGATATATGCAGGGAAGTGAAATGTCATGGGTGCTACCATGTCCCATGGCTTTCTGGGGCACCAAGGTTTTGCAAGATATATTAGACTTTGGAACTTTCCTATTTTTTGCTTTTCAAATTTGAATGTAGAAGTTTCCAGATTTAACTTAAATCTAATCTTAAATCCAGATGTCAATGTGATATTTTTTCAGTTGATATGGTCTATAATTCCATATAAAGGTAGCTATATTGTCATATGTCGTCTGTTAGTTATTCGTAGACTATTGTATAGCACTGTTAGCTTCTCATGCAGTTGGCTCACTACTGATTCAGTTTAGAAGGTATCTGCCATCACGGTCTTTATGGAATGCTAAGGAAAGCATAATCTGAATGTAAATACTCTCTTAAAGCACGTGCTTGCTCGCCTGATCTCTTACACTCCTCACTTTTTAAAATTTATTTTTAGGAGAAGAATGTGTGGGTGGAAAGGGAGGTGTACGTGGCTGAGGAACCCGGCTTGGTCACTTGCAAAAGGGTCAGTCACATAGATAGAAATCTCAGTTTGCAAAGACAAGTTTGCAACTGAACTGGTCACACAGAGTCCTCCACTCGGGCTTGTTTTCACACATCCTTTGTAAATGCCACTTTTATCCCTAAAGTAAATGTTCTGTGTTGAATTTTCTCATCTTTATTCTCCATTTGCCCAGTAGTCTGCAGCTACTACCCCATAGTGCTTCCTGGTTTATTTTCTCTCTGCTTCCCAGACACAGGCTCCAGCAGTTTTGGATGTTAGGTCTGAAGATGCAACACAACTTGTCAGTAGCTCAGATGGACTGGTGGTGCTTCCTGGTGTGGTCACTACGGGTCAGGTGCTGTGGTGGGTCTTCCTCCCCATGGGGAAAATATCCCTTGATTATTGCAGGAAGACATGACAGCAGCTGAACGTGCTGCAGTTCACAGCCTGATGTGTGGACAGGCCATGACTATTTGGGGGTGGGAGGACTTGTCTTGTGTCAGGCCATGTCCCATCATGTCTGGGTGGCTGCTGCCAGAGCCCTTGTGCTCCCTGCTGCAGGGCAGCAAGGTGTGGGCTGGGACTCGACGGCTGCTAGCGTTTTCTGAGCAGAACCAAGTGAGACCAGGTCCTTGGAGGAGGAAGGCAGCTGGTGCAGTTAACTCCTCGGTGTGTAGTGCTTTGCTGTGTAGTAACAAAAATGAGAACAGTCCAAGAGGTAATTCACACCTTTAATCGTTCTGCTTGGAAACCCACTTGTGACACTCGCTTCTGATGGAGTGCTGTGTGTTGGTAAGTGTTTCTTTACAATCAGATTTATTACGGAGTAGATTTGCAGTGAAATAACCTAAATCAAATCATTTTAACAATGACCTTTGAAGGCATCATTGTCTGGATTCCTTCCCTGGAGTAGCCGGGCAGATGTGTGGTCACACCTCTCTGGACGACAGTAGTGCCTCTCGCCAAATGTTTTGCTGAAGACAGGCTGACATGCTGCTTTGACCCAGGGGCTTTGTGATGGGTGTAGGTACCTGATGAAAGGTGTAGGGAATAATGGAGTTATGTCAGTGTGAGTTAAGGATTTTACAATGAGATTTTATTATTTGTGTTGCTTCCTAGATGCTTATGGAGGGTTTAATTCCCCTTAGCTGGTGTCTTTGCGGTCCAAGGCAAGCTGTTGACCTGTCACTTCATGCCTTTGTGTCCCCAGCTCTGGTGCTCAGAGCACTCCTTTATCCAGTGGTTGTTGCTCTGACATTCCCTTGCACAAGTTGTTGCTTAGTGGTCTTATGGCCCTGCTTACAGGGTCTTTAAAGCCTTTCAGAAAGTGAGCATTTTGCCTGATGGGAAAAGGAGGTTTACAAAGTTTTGAAAAAAAAAAAAAGGCAAGAAGAAATACACTGTAGATAATAGATTCCAAAAATGCAAATTTGTTTAAGCAACTCCTTAAAAAGAAGGGAGGGAGTAAGGAATTGAAGATTAAAACCTGTGTTTATATACATGTAGAAGCTGGAGGCAAAGCAATCCATTCATAAATATACAATAGGATTTATGTCATAGTGAGAAGTGCTACATGCATATTCATGTGTAATTTGCAAATCCTTTAGCGATTAAATACTTCACTCTAAACTCTAGAACTAAATAACCTTCTTGTTGAAATGAGATGTCCAAAGGCTCTAATGCTTCTCCAGCGAAGGGGAAAGGCTGGGTGGTGATACTCTAATTTTCACTCTATTAAAAGATTTTTGATGTGCTCTGGGCATTATTTTATTAGGATAATCAGTAAGTCTTGAACAAAACACGAGAAGCAGAAACTTGCAAGAAATATTGTAAAGCTTATCATGCTAAGAAAAGCAATTAGACTTGGAAACTTGTTAGGATGTTTTTCTCAACTGATTTTAATGTCAAATTCCTGTCTAAACTTTCATATCTTGTAGGTAAGGAAAGAGGCAGATGAGTAAGTAATAGAGCTTGGAGTGCCGATGTCTGGAAGAAGTAGCATTTGTACAATCGAAGTGAATTGCCTTTAAAGGTTCTTCATGTAACACTAAAAGAAAATGGACAAAGTATACACCTTCCAACATGATGAATGGGGAAAAGTACTGCTATAGAGTAACTGTTTCCTGCAGCTTGGGTTGTTATGGCTGGTGAGTGCTCTGTGAGATGCAGAATTTCTGGGTAGGGTGGGGTGATGAGACTCTGGCTTGTCTTGCCCTTCTGTCATCGGACTAAATGATACCGTGCAAATGGAACAGCAACTGACAGGCATCCTGTTAAAAAAAGAGTTCAGCGTATGCCCCTAATACTGCTGCCATAAGATAAGTTTGGGACTTGTCATACAGTTGTGCCTGTTTTATACAGTATATATACAATTATATGCTCCGTGCCTGCCCTTGCCTCCCTGGGGGGTCCTTTCGCAGCTGGAGGTGACCTCTCTAGGTTCACCAGCTGCTTTGCTTGTGCAGCAGGCTGATGGCCAGGAAGCACTGGACTTTTGTGATGGCAGGTGTCCCTGTATTACTATGATTAGGTTTTTTTGGATTAAAGTTCTGCTCAGTTCTTAAAACTGGACCTAAGCACGTTCAGTTACATCAATGTTAATACTCTTTTACCCTTTGTGAAAGCTGTGGTTTATTCTTTTATCTGGACCATTACACAGTGTCACTTACTTGCACTCTGCTGGTATTTTGGAATTGCTCCTTTTTGTAGCTTTATCAGCTCTTTCTCCTTTGTGCATCAGGTTTGTGTTGGGAAGAATATAAAGTACATTCATGCTGGAGGGTAAAAGCAGCAAAGTTCTCATGTTCTTTCCTCCCTGCTGAGGTTAGTCCCTCTCGGAAGGTGGTGTTGTCTGATTTTTAGCTTTCCTGCTCCTGTTTTGTAACAGCCTGCTGCTGGGATGCTTTCATTCAACTGAGCAAGAAAACAGGGCACTGCACTCAATTCACTAAGGACTATATAAGCATTTTTCTGGCTGGCACAGGTGTAACAAACTGGCCCTTTAGTCCTGTTTACTTGTTTTTCTCATTCAGTCACAGGTAGGGTCTGCTCCTTGATGATGAGAGAAGAGCCCTGGATTCCCCATTGCTGTCTTGTGTTGTGATCAGGGAGGCATGTGGCAGAGGTGATGTCCCTTTTGTGCCTGGGGGCTCTGCTGTACAAAGCTGTACTTTGGTTGATTTGAAGTAGTGTTTCCAGGTAACTGAAAAGTTGTTGCTTTTACAATGAGCGCTGAGAATTTGTTATCATCTGCCATGTCGGAGCATCAGTGTGTCTGGGCTGGTGGCTGGTCACGTAAGGGGATGGAAATGCAGCAGTGGGTACCCGAAGAATATGAATTAGTTTAGCTCCATAGAAAGGACAAAGTTGGGGTAACCAAACTCTGTCCTCCTTAGGCTGAGTGGGTGACTTCTTGGCTTTATACGATGGCCACTTGGTGGTTCAGGTGCAGGTGGGAATGGCTGATGTGCGGGGTGTGATGTTTCAGATTATTGTGAGGCTGTATGAACTGGTTTTATGCCAGTATTTTGTATTATATATTAATGAGGAAAAATGGAAGGGTTTAATTCATGAACAAACCTATTTTTTTCAATGAGGGCTGCTTATGAAGAAGCTGGATGGGATGTGAATTTGATTCCCTCCCCCATTTTAGTAACCATAAGCGGCTGCCTCTGGATGCATCTCAGAAGAGCACAGTGAATCATTGCTTACGGTATTGTCACCACTTGTACATTTGCTGGTGGAAAAAGTAAAAACCTTTGCCCTGGAGCTTGGTTGCGGCTGGAGTGCATCATTTAGTCTTGCCTTCTCCTGCTGCTGGAGGTCTGGCTGTGGGCCTGAGCACAAGCCCTACTGGTGGGGCTGGAGGGGGTTGAGGAGCGGCTGAGCCTTCTGGCCATGGGTGGTGGCCGTTCCTCCAGCCCTGGTGTCCATCCGTCTCTTCACTGAGGTTGCTGGCACATGGGAAACTGCTCCCTCTTTTTCTGGGCACCGTTTCTGCTGCTGCAGTAAGTTGGAA
>JAOXNO010000052.1:34312612-34364401 GCA_028565335.1 Limnodromus scolopaceus | reverse complement strand
TCACTGAGGTTGCTGGCACATGGGAAACTGCTCCCTCTTTTTCTGGGCACCGTTTCTGCTGCTGCAGTAAGTTGGAATGGCCCAAGGACTGTCTTTTACAGCAGTGACCTGCTGGGTGGTAGCCACCTTCCTGCCAAACCCAGTTCCTCTAGAAGTCACGGCTTGCTCCTGAGCCGCAGTCGGTGCGGTTGTGCTGTGCTTGCCTGGTACCGCGGGTGGCCGGCACGGGTTCAGCGAGGCAGCCCTGTCACTTGTAGTTTGTCTTTCAAAGCAGACAGCTTAAATATCAGATTGATGCTTTCTCAGTGCTGCGCCGTGGGCTGTAATTCCATCTGCTGCAACACTGTGAAGGTGACACCTAAAAAGGTTTGTGCTTCTTTCTGTGTCTTCTGCATGCATAACGGGAGGCACCAGTTTACCTGCATGTTGGCCTCGCTCGGCATGTGGTTGCTCAGGAGCCTAGCAAAACACTCAACATTTTTCTCTGAAATGCTGTTAGAGAGAATTTCAATGTCATGTTTCATTCATCTCAAGCCCTGCAGTCTCTGCAATATTGCTGTCCTTTGTCTTCTGGTGTGGAGCAGCAGCAGCAGCATCTGTTTATGCGATTGATTTGGCAATTATTAGAAGGACATTGAATAAAGGGCATTATTAATGGGAGGAGGACTGTTCGAAGACCTCTGCCAGTAAGGTCTGTGTTTTTAATAGTTCTGCAGATTCATCACTGATTTTGGAACTTGATAGCAAGTTGGTTCTCTGGATCAGTCTGTAGGTTAGCTTAAAGATACTAGGCAAGGGCAAGAGGAGTATTTTGTTTGCTGGAGAATTTCAGTGTGGTCTTTGCAAGTGAGCTGAACTGTGGATAATGATTTATTTAGCTGAGCTGATAGGAGTATGTTCATATAGATGTTGAGAATTCTGCGTTGATGGTGTAGATCAGCATTTGGGTAGAAATGAATAAAATGAATAATACAGTGAAACTATTTGCTGAAAATGCTGGCATGGGAGTTGCATTTCATTCAGGTGCTGATGGTGAAGTAGTACTCAGTTAAGCAGCAAATTTCAAACCCGTGAACTCTCGTGATGGCTTGCTTAAGACCAGATATATCGTGCTATAAGGCACAATGTCAGATCAGTTAAATACAGCTTTGACTTAAAAAGGAGGATGGGAATGAATAGCTGAGATATTTTAGGTAATTGCCTTGAGCAACAGTGATGATTGTATTAAAAGAGCTTCGGTAAGTTATAAACAAGTTACAGCTGAGGCCAGATCAGGCAACTGGTAATTTGCAGAGTGCCTGGTGTGATTTGGTTGGAGAGCAGCACGCTCGGTGTGTACAGGCTGTGCTCCTTGGTGTCTGCCTGGTGCTGGGGTGCATACCCACAGAGCTCTGTTCCAGTAACGCTTCCCATCTCCCCACCTGCTTTAGTTTTACCTGAAGTATCTTGCTACAAATACTGATTTGTAGAGTAAAACTTAAAATGGAGTTTAATGGTTCATCTGCTGCTTATCCTTTGGCAGCTATGAATACTGCTGGATGTTGTGGAGGGGTCTTGGAACAAAATAGTATTTTACACTGTCTGAAAGAAACAGACAGAAACCAGACTTTTCTGTTTTTTGGATGGGTAGAAGAAAGGGAAACAGGACTAAGGTAAGCTGGACAAGGATGTCTTTCTAACAATGTTAGCTCTACAGGATTTGGACTGGGCATAGAGAAGACAGACTGTTAAGCAGTTTGTTTTTCAGAACCTTGCTCTGTAAATTTCAAGGAAAGGTACTGTTTAAGGTGACTGCAGATAAGAACAACCTAAATATATAGAGAGACATCCTATTCTGGAATTTGACATCTCTTGACATCTGGACATCTCCTTGTGGAGCTGTTAGGTTGGAAATCCAGTGGTGGTGATTTAAATAGGCAAATTTGTTAGTACTTCCTTATGTGAGCAAGGTGGATGTATAAAAGAGTTGAACATAGCAATTGAGTTGCTAATTAACTTGGCTCTTAAGCATGGTTTTTGGAAAGTAATGCTGCCTCTTGTCCCATTCCTCCCGGAAAGGCAGGCTGTGCTCTGGCTGATGTCCCTGGTGACCCAGGGCATTTCATGCCCCACAATAAAATCTCAGGAGTGAAGTGTCTTCTGCCTCAAAGCACCTGCAGATCCTGTGACTTGTTTGCTAGGTTGCAGTACAAGGAGGGCTTATTTTGTGAGGAGACCACAGAGGTATCTACACCATCATCTTTTCCTGGTTACATCACCTGCTTTGAAAACTGAGAGAAAATATACCCTGTTACAGATGAGCAGGTGCTGGGGCTTGATGTGGCATAAAGAAAGATGTGATTTCCTACCATACCTTGCTAGGTTTGTGTGGTCTCTATGAGATTAAGAGCTTATTTTGACCAACTCATATTTTCCAAGACAACTCTTCGAGTTGGTATCTTCTGCTTCCCCTGACTTGCAGAGAAGTGGAACATGTGAAATGGTCTTGACTCGTTACAAAGCCTCTAAATAGCATTTTGTACTTTATGCACCAAATGCTTAAAATCTTTCTGTTTCAGAGTTCATGTTAAACAATCAGGCTAAATGGCAATGTATAGAAGGTAAAAATGGAAAATCCTGTGCCAAGTACATTCCTCTGAAAGTATAGCATAAAGTATAGGTATATGATTCCTTAGGACAAGGCATTCCATAGCATGGAACCAATTGAATTAGGGGGTGTGGAGCTGACCTGCAGGTAATGTTAAATATTTGGAGATCTGGGAAGCTGAAGGAAATCCTCAGCAGAAGAAATTCTTCCTAAAATAAGAAATGCCAGAAAGATCATATAATCCATGAAAAGCATAGCTATTGCTTTCAGTTTTTACATAAAAAGCACTGGGCTGCTCTGGAGAGAGCCGTTGCCCGAAAGCAGTGGGGGCAAAATCTGGCACTAGTAAATGAAGGGGAAATGACTGAAGGGAAGAGGCGGCATCTGTGACTAGAATTATCTGCCTGGCAAACGCCTATGACAGGGATCTCCATCTGATGTGGGCTTGGCCACCGAGGAGCGGCTGCTGCTGTTGGAGCCGAGGTCCCTGCCGGCCGGAGCGCTGGGATTCTGCGGGGATTAAACCCGGGATGGCTGCGTTACGGCAGGCAGGGCTGCTGGCTCCGACGTCCTGCTCTTTGTCTTCACAACCCATCACCTGCGTTGCTGCTTTGTCCTCGCTAACATTGCCCTCACAGCTCCAGAACACGGCATAAACTTTACGCCGTGCCCTGCTTGCAGATGCTCGGTGTGGTAGAGAAGGGAACGGGGGTTTTCGGCGTGGTTGGGGGAGCAATATGCGCAACTGGGGTCACACACAGCCAGGCACTCAGCTTTGTATTCAGATGGGCTGGCCGGCGAGCTGCAGACATTCCAGATACTTGTGTTCATTTTGGCTGTATCCAGGCACGCACTCACAAAGAGCAAGATGCGTGCAGTGAAGTATAAATCCCGTCCCCTAATGACTCAAAGCACCGTTGTGTGCGCATACATGCTTAACAGATTGTATAATTAGCTGGCTTTGTAAGCAGGCAGCGTGTATGATTCTCCAGTAGTTATCTACAAATCTTACGTGGTGTGAGGAGCGTCTGCGGGTCCTTGAGCTGCTTGTATCCATGCACCGATGGCTGCTGGGTGGGGGAGAGGGGGCTGTCCCCCCTGTGCCCGGAGGAGCGGGGCTCCCCAGGCCTGGCACCATCACCGCTGCCTTTGCTCGGAGTCCTGGGCTGGCTGGCAGCTCTTCCCCCTTGGTGGCTAGTGCTGGGCTGGTTTGGCTCGCTGTTCTGGGGGTGTGGGGACAGGGTGATGGGCTGTCCCCGAAGGCAGCCTCCATGCTGCCTTGAGGACAGGCTCACCAGATTGTGTGGCCATGTTCTTCAGCGTGCATGACATGAGTTACGACTAGAGCCCTTCTCTCAAGAGTTTGAGGCTTTGGCCCGGGCTGCTACCTGTTTTTATATGAAACACCTAATTCAGAAATGTTAATCCTGTAGGTGGCAAGCCCCGTTGCAGAGTTCTCCTGACCCTGCAGCGTGGGAGCTGCTGGTCCCGCTGGGGAAGCGGCCGCTGCTGCGGTGCCGTGCCCGCTCGCTGGCGGGGCAGCGGTGCGGCTGAGCGGGGTGTACTGCGGCGCGGGAATGCCGCGGGTTGTGCCGGAGTCCGGGAGACGCGGAGGGTGGGAATGAGCAGCAGGGCCCAGGGCTGCGTGCTTGGGATTGCGCTGGAGCCAGGGAGGAGCCGGCAGGGAAGTCGAACGTGACCTTGAAAATCCTTATCGAGATGAAAAGGTGCAGTCAGCGAGCACATTCCTCCACTGGCCGGGCTGGGCGCAGCCCTGCGGCTTCACAGAGCTCCGGCAAACGGCTCCCTGTCACGTCTTCTGGATGTCGCTTTCCCGCAGTCTGTCGATCCCGCGGCAGGGCGTCCGTCAGTCCCGCGGCAGGGCTGCCCTGATCCAAGGGTGTGCCTAAACCTAAGGGACCAGCTTCTAAAGCTGGCCGGTTCTATGCACTTCATTTATAAGTAATAATGAGTCTGAAAGCAGTAGCAAGGCAAAGTCTGGCAGCTGGAGAAGATGGGCCACTCGAGAGGACCAGTTTTAATTACGATTCCATGGCAGATGAAGCTCATCTATGAGTTCAGTGCCCAGAAGTCTGGTGAGCAGCCAGACAGCTCATCACAACCAGCAAGGGGGGTGGTGGCTTTCCCCAGCGCCGCTTGTGTCCCTGACACTCCTCCGTCGCTGGCCTGCTACCGGCTGCCGAGTCCCGCTACCCCGGCGGTACATTCACCCGGCAGAGAGGTCTGGGTGCTCTTGAGTTGTGTTACTGAATGGAAACAGCTTGTGGGAGGGCTCGGAGGGTGCGACCGGGGAGAGCAGAGCTGTTTGACTGGGAAGAGGAGCAAGGAAAGAGTGTGTGGGGTGAAAAGCGGGAAGAGATGCTTTTTATGGGAGTGAGAAGCCGTTAGCCTGGCTCGGGAGCTGATGTCTTTGTGCTGTGGATCTGACACAATTCTCCCTCCCTCCCCTGTACTGGTACACGTCCTCGTACAGTCACGTGCTGATTCAGGTTAAAGAACTGCATTGCCTAGAAATTGAGCCTTTTTAAAAATGCTTTTTGGGTGTATTTGATCCTAAAGCACGTCCCAGGAAAGTGTCACGGTTCAGATAAAGCAACCCTTGTAGTGCAAAGGGGAAATCAACACATACTACTGCGACTGTGAATACGTGCTGCAAAGTGACTAGTGCTGCATTACTGAAGAAATCTTAAGTATCGTTAACAGCTTGGCTGTGGCACTTCTGTTTCTGAGACTGTGCTGCAACTTTGGGAGCCGGTACTTAAAATTTTTGGGGTTTTTTTTCTCCTCTTGACAAGGATAGAATAAAAACCTCTGTCCTTCTCCGTGGCTGTATGAACTTACTCCTGTGTGCTGTGTGGTTTTTGTTAGAGGAATCCAGGTGTTTGCCAGTGTCTTTTAGATAATTCCTTTCTAAATGCTTGGCTCAGAGCATTTGGGCAAAAATCTTGTCTCGCTTATCAAATTCAGATCCTTTTCAGTTTTAGAGGATCTAGATGTGTGCTAGGAATTTGGATGTGTGCTAATGATCTTGGGAAGTCTGGTTGAAGCTACTGTGGAGCTGTGTGGCCTCCGCTCAGGAAGATGGAGCTTGGCTTGCTCCTGCTGGCGGGGGCAGTCCAGTTCCTCTGGTATCTGAAAATCTTTCCAGTGCAGAGTTTGACCTGGGTTTCTGAGGAGTGGTTTGCCTGCAGGACCACCAGCTTGCTCTCAGCTTGACTTAACAGAACACTGGTTGCCTTCTCACAAGGACCTCTGTCTCAGACACTTCATGTGGGTATAGGAGCCTTTGGCTGTTCTCACACAGCTGAAGCTCTGTGACTTCAGAGGTGAGTGGCTGGTACTGTTGAGGTGGAACTTTCCTGTGCTGTAGCATCAATACCAGTAAGGTTATAATGTCATCACCAAATACAGAATTTAGTCCTCAGGGGCTACTCTGATTTATTATTTTTTTTTAATAAAAAGTTGCAATTTTTTTCCTGTTCCCTGAGGGGAAGTGCTGTAAATCTGGCCTTTTTAAATGTGGAAGAAGGTTGCTATTTTTTCCGGAGTCTGGAGGCTTTGCTAGCAGAGTTGACTCTCTGGAAGAGCAAGAGACTGACTACGGAAAAAGATGAATTTGGTGAGGAGCTTCAGCACACCAAAGCAAAGATAATATGCTAAAACCATTGACAATTAGTTTCTTTTGTCTAGAATATTTCTCTCGTAAGAAATATTTCAAAGTATGTTTTATTGCTTCCAGAGGGATTTAGAGTACTTCACTTAACTTTGCTGTCAGGAGTTGATAATCTTTCAAGGTCCAAAGGAGTCTTGAACATCTGTTGTATGAGGAAGAAGTGGCGATGGGAAAAGTAGGAAAACGGTGGTATCGAAAAGACATAATCAATCTAAGGTTGTTTTGGTCACCTTCCCTGGAGTATATTGGAAAGAGGAAGATTACCCCTTTGGAGGGACGATCCTGTGCTTTTTTCTCATACGCTAAAGAAAAATAGTAGCTAAATATTAACAGTAAGACTATGAAAGGTGTGTCTCTGACACATACCTAGACCGTGAAGTGTGAGCAGCAGTGATGAAGTGGCACCTCTGCTGCACCTTTGCTTGGTGGAAAGAAATGCTGCGCGTTTTGAGCTGAGAAATAACTAAAAAGCTTTTCGTACCTGGTACCTCTGTTAAGATCTATTGGAAACTTTAAAAAAAAAAGGCAAAAAACAATTATGATGCACTGCATTAGGTAGAAACTTGGTTAACTGCCTCAGACCAGAACACATAGCAGTGCCTTCTCCACAAGGCCTTTACAGCAAAATAACTGTCAGTTACCCCATCGTAAAAGATGATGCTTTTACACATGTGCACACACGTGTGCACACACACGTTTAAAGATGCCATGTTGCTTTTTTGGCATCCAGTTGTAATTTGTGATCAGGATATCATTTATTGTTTATACATAACTGCTGAGCCCTTCTACGTACATCCTCTTTGAACAATTGATACCAATTGCACCCATGAGCTTGTGTTCACAGAGGTCCTCAGATAATACTCCCTGCAATAATATTTGACTTGTAAACAGTCCTGGGAAATGAATTTTTCAGAAGGAGTTCCCTTGAATTCTGAAAAATGACATGTTGCTTCTGGGATTTGTCTCAATTTTTTAAAATTTTAAGTAAGACTGAAATGCTCCTCCTGGTCAGGACACAAGACTATGTGGTATCATGAAATTGCTGACTTCAAAGTTACTGTCCCCTGTCTCAGTCTCATACACCAATCTAGAATGCTTTAGGAAAACTCGTTTATTTTTCCTGAGGCTTTGTAAATTCCATGCAAAGAAGAAGGAAAGGGTCCCCCAGGGACACAGAGGAGACTGCTGGCTGTGTGCTGGTGTTTGGGGGGGGAGTGGGCAGCTCTCCTGGTGTCACACACATGCTCCAGCTGTGGAGACTCCCTGTGCCCGGGGGGGTGGGTGTCCTCACCACCCCCAGACCTGGCAGCTGGGAATTGCAAGGGGTGCTGCAAGCGATATCCCAGTTTCAAGATACCATGGTGCTGGTATGTTTGGTGTTGCCTGTGATGAAATGTGTGTTTGTCCTGAACCTGAAGAATGCTTTCACCTTAGTGGCACTGCTCCGGAGTCTAGAGAGTGGGCAGTACCAAACCCATAGTCCTCCTCCCAGTTTGGTGTGAGCTGTGGTCCCCGAGTCTCTGGCCTGTGCCTATCTGCAGATGGACTATTTTCTTCCTTCCTGAGCTGGGTGCTGGGCCTGCAGATCTTCAGCAGGCTGCTTGTGCCACTTGGGAGATGGCAGGAGGACTGCAAGTGGCCTTTAAGCTGTGCGAAATAGGTGGGGAAGGGGAATGCAAAGAGTAAGTGGTGTTGTAACGTCTATGTTAACACAAATTTAATCTGTTGGCAAAATATATTGATAATGGATCATTCAAAATAAATGATGTTTGTAAGAGTAAATCAATTAAACTCACTTGGTGATGCAAATCTAATTTTTGCTATCCTCAAATGAGCGAGCCAACTTTGATAGCTGTTGATTTGCATTGACTCCCTTGCAATGTGTGAAGTATTGAGCTGTGTTTTGTGCTTTGTACAGTTCTGTCTATAAACACAGTTTGGAGTAATTTTTTGTGGTTTAACTAAGCAATAAATCAAGGCTTTGTTAGTTTGGATGAAAAAGGTACTAAATGTATTAGCTTTTTACTCTTATCTTACGCTTCTGACTCTACATCTCCTAAAGCTTTAGTCTCCTGAGGTTGTTCTAGACATCTGTTCTTGTTTTGACATTTCTGTTTATTTTTATACAGTATGACTTTTCAGGAACTGAGAAGGCATTGCATCAACACTAATAGCAACAGTAGTAGATAGTAAAGCTGATATTGTGAATTCCAGCTGGTTATGTGCTTCAGCAGTTGCTGCATCCATGAGCTGAGTGCTGTGTAAGCTGGGCTTTTTCCTCTCTGGAGCAGAAGTCCGGTGCCATGCCTTCACTTCCAAAGGCTGTCCTCAGTGCTAACCCGCAAGGCTGACTGAGGTAGTTTTAGTTTGCCCCTTTTGAAGGATATGGCATGGATTACAGTCTGCAGGGCAGTGTTTATGCATAAATATGCATTCTGTGCCTTGAATTCATGATTACTTTGCAACTAGAAGGATTTCCGTTCTTCCATCTTCTCCGCTGCTCCAAGTTTGTCTTGACCAGGCATCTCCTCTGATTCTTCCAGGCAGCCAGCAATAGTCCTGTTCATACCTGGTACCACTGGGTTTACAGTGGCACTGAAGGGGCCCATGGCCTCCTGTGACTGCACTGGGGCCTCTCTGGGATTTACTTTACCTGGTAATTTCCTACGTGTAGCTGGATTCAGCTCTATCTGGAGAAGATTTCTGAGTTGACAGGCTGCTGTCAGATCAGAGAGCAGTCAAGTAATGTTTCCAGAACTGATCTAGGCATTGTGTAAAAGCAAAGTGCTTACGGCTGACCTGTTTTGGGGCAAAGAGCAGAAGAGGCTGTGGTGATGCCCAGCTGCTTGCCAAGACTGTTCTGCAAGTGATGCAGGACAAAGAGCCTGCTGATGTACCTGTTTGGGATCAGGAACATCAAGTAGCTATATAACTCAATAAGAATGTTTATAATGCAGAAATAGCAAGCAGGCAGCTCTACTAAAGCTGCTGTACAGAGTTAGTAATTAGCCCAGTGCTGGTGGGTGAACCAGGGAGCAGCATGCAAACTACATGTAAAACCAGCCTCCTGTACTTCCCTTGCCCCTTTCTAAATCCACTTCCATGCTAGCAGTGCTTGGTTTCTACACTGAGTAGACTAGGGAGCCTACATGAGTCCAGTGGTGCCATCCTAGAGCTGTCTGTTTTCCCACTTCATGTGAATAAAGGGCACAGGGGCCGGTAGTGTTGCAGGAGGTATTTGGTGTCATACTGCTCTTTTTCCCAGTAGACATATAACATGCTGGTAAGAAATATAGCAACATGCCTTCTCAAATAATTAAGGTTTTTGATCACCATACATGAAGTGTGAATTCAGTGCCTGATTAAGTCAGATTGTGGGGTGAACCGCAAATCTTTTCCCCTTCAGAGATGCCTAAACAGTCAGCCCAGTACTCTGCCACTGCCTGTCCTTGCATGTCACCATCCATGGGATAACGTGTGCCTGGATGCCAAGGTACAGCAATTGTTCAATACTTGCCTTATTGCCAAAATCTCAAATATTTATCTTTTTCTAACAGTAGCTATTGGTTCCCTGCTATAGGAGCTGTATTGTGGGGGGGAGTCTGTCCTATACACCTCTTTATCTTGAGGCATCTTGCCAATGTAAACTGCTGCCACCCACACTGTAGGCAGCCTTTCAGCGAAGTAGGAGTGCAGGCTGCAAGAACAGAGGCAAGCCTTCCCGTTCATAATTTCCCAAATATGTCAAGAAACCAGTCTAACTACTCTGTCTGGATGTTTGGTAGACAATTTACCCCTTACTGTGAAGTGACCAGTCCCCTTCTTGGAGAACAGTCAAACCTTGTGTGAAGAGAAAGCTGACTTGGTGTTAGTTAATCTAGTCAGGCCGAGCAGGTGGCAAGGCTGCTCCGTACTAGAAAAAACGAAGGCAAACTTAAAAAGCAACCTCAACTATGTAAAACTAAAGACATTTGAATGACTTGCATGGTTAAATTCCAACTTTTGCATGCTTTGAGTTTAGTAGTGTTACACTGTTCTCACCAAGTTGTACCTTACTCTTTTTTATCTTTTCTGCTTAATTGGTTCAGGAAAGCATGCAGGATATACAGGCTGGCAGGCAAGTTAATGTTGTGAGAAGCCTCAACTCCCATTTCCTGACTCTTTAACCTTGAACTATCCCAGGAATTTTGCATTTGAGTGATTAAGAAGGTATGACTGACCTCCTGCCTCTCTCCTGCTAGCAGAACCAGTTTGTTAATCTCTGGGAATGATCTAAAATCCGTAAGTGGTTTTTGATAGTCTTCTCCTCGCAAATAACTTAGTAGTTCTTTGCTTCCAGGGGTACATGATCTGTACAGAAAAGAAATGCATGGGCAAACAGGCTGTCACTGTGTGCAAAGGAAAGCTTGTAAACATGCAAGTCTTTTCAAAAGCAAGCAGCTAACTGCTAGGCTGATACGTGCTAGGCATGCTCGTTGTGGCTGGTGAGGTGGTAAATTGTGTATTATATAGCTCAATGCTTCCATGAATCTGTTTGAGTAATAGGAATGTGTTACTATTAAAGGTATAAATGTGTTTGTATCTGGAATGCTCAAAATACAGGCTATTGCATGACTTCAGGTGTCTCTGGTGTCTCCTGATCTGCTTTGTGTACAATCTATTTGGGCAGCACGTGACTAGCTTCTGTACAAAAAGAAGAATTTGGATGTCACCTGTTCATGCGAAAGAAGTAGAGGGTCTAAACTGGCAAACTACATCCAACTCAAGATCATCTTAATGAGGTGCAGGGGTTATTCTCATGTGCTGGCCAAAGAGCAGGAGAGGACATCACTGAGTTCTTGAGTGTCAATAAAACTGTTTAAAATAGCTTGGAAGATAAGCTCTGAGGATAGATGTTGGGCTTGCTCATCCCAGGAGTGGCCCAATGGATGGAGTGTCAGGGGCTGGGAGGGGATGCAAGATAAAAAAAATCTTTGAGAGGCCGAGAAGATGCTCAATAACCATGGCAACAAAGGAAACCAATTCTGAAAAGAAAACAGCTCTGCAGTCTGAGTTGCTTGAGATGTGAGATTTTTTTTTTTTTAGGGCGTTGCTATTGGTGATTAAGTTATAGTTTAATCAAATTTGTTTGGTTTACAGCAACAACTTCAAATGAGCTGTTTTTCCTCAGACTTAACCCCATTTTTACTGTAGGGGTTATAGTTCTATTCCTAGTTATCCTTTATCACAGCAAGACCAGGGCCAGGCTGCAATGCCATACACACTGACAGTCACTGAAATGACATCTCTTTGGGATAACTAGAAGTTTAGGGTGCCTGTGCCTTTGAGTCTTGGAATAATGTCTGGCATCCAAAACTTTGAAATGTCATGTTTGATCTGTCATCGTATTCCTTGGAGCACAGTTAAGAAGCTTCCCAAATGTATGGTCACTTCTTAAAGGCTCCCCCATTCATAGTTCTTATCTGCTCATGGTGGTCCTCAGTTACTCTGTTGTTCTCCCCTCAGTGTGGAAGTCTCCCTTTCTGAAACCACTACAGTTGCTGAGGTTTTGGTGCAATTGAGGCTGCCTTTTGGCCCAGAGCTGCTGAGGATCCTGGCTGTGAGGGATGAGCTGTTCTCATCACCTTTTCCCTGAATTGCAGTCAGTGGGAATCCAAGGGAGTGTTTCACCGTGCCCAGGTGTGCGGTGACGGGGTGAGGAAAGCTTTGCCAGCAAGATCATAAAGCAGGGCCTCTGTGCTGCCACACCTCCAGTGCCAAGGGCAACTCTACCTGCAGTGAGAGAAGATGCTCCCAGGGAAAACAGTTTCTATAGTGACGGATAGCCCTGGTGTGTTCGAGGGCTGGATCGCGAAGTTGAGTAATAAGTGTGTAGGAGTCTATTTTTAAAGGCTTTTGTGAGGAGGAGATTGCTGTAGTCCTAGAAAATTTGTCTGCAAAGTGATAGGTTTTTTCTATGCTGAAGTTTAAAAATAATCATCGTCTGTCTTGAGAATGGGATGACCTCATTAGAAACAAAGAAGCTTGTATGTCATCGTGTCGAGACTCCTGGCAGTGATTCTTGCAGCAGCCTTCTGAGTTACAGTAGGGGCTCTGCCCTTTAATGGGTTCCTCAGGCTCAGGCCCTCAGGGATCTTGTGTACAGCTACCCCTGGATCCCAGCTGGAATCAAGGTGGTTTTAGCCCCTTCTCTGTCCTGATCTATGTAGCACGTAATGAGCAGTGAGTTTTATTCAAATGAAAAATGAAGAAATGCTGCGTGGAAAAAAAAAAATAAAAAAGTTGAAGTAGAAGCTATTGAAAATAAAACCTGATTCCAAGCTTCTCCCACAAAATGCTCGGTTTATAAACTATTTGGTTTTGTAAGAGAAATGGTATGAGTGGAAATATTTGCCAGAACTCATAATTTTGTTATCTTGCTTGACTTCTTGCCCGGGAAACCTGTATGTCCCATATGCTCGCCGTGTACCTGTGGGCATGGGAGCGGAGAGGTGAACAGAGCTGTTGGGTTTTGGTGGCAGATGCTGTAGCCGTAAGAGGAGCTGACGTGAAGGTCCCGAGAGATCCCGGTGCCACCTTTGATCCTGACGCAGTGAGCTGCTGCCGTCGGCACGGTAAACTGCAGGAAATCCCCAGGTCTGTAGTTTCACCCATATAGAGTCATGGAGGATTTCGTGTAAGGCCGTGTGATCTGTGCTGAACTGATTAAAATCAGACTCCAGTGTTTAAGTGGCTTTACTGTGCTACGGGGGTTTGAGGAACCCTGCAAACATAGGGATTAAGCGGGTTTAGGCGCAGCGTAGAAGGCTGGCAATCCGCTGCTGGCTTATAAACGCTTAACGTCTTGGTGACCCAGGCACGGGGTTTGCTGTCTGCTCACACACCTGCATGCACGTACGGACTCTCAGCCATGAGCCCGGCTGAGAAGCTGGGAGTGGGCTGGCTAGTTTGCCATAGGCCACCGGTTGGCACTGAAATCCAGTAATTACAAAAATAACATTTCCTGGTTTAAGAAGTTCAGAATTGATTTCTGTTACCTTTTGTAGTATTAACTGCAGATTTGTAAGTGGTGTGGTTCAACCATCTCCTGCTCCTGTCAGGAACCTCTCTGATCTTAGAGCTGTGTTTAACAAACCTTCTGTCAATCAAAAACTTGTTATACAAGGATTATTTGCCTTCAGTTTCCTGTGTAATGAGGTTTTTGATTGACAACAGTGGAGTTAAAGACTATAGAAAGGCTTTCTGAATCTGAGATGAGCAAGTTTCCATTTAATAGTGTTTGCACACGGTAACATTGGCTTCCAGTTTTATCTCTGAGAGAAGCTGAAGGTGATAGATCAAAAATTATAAGAAATATACAAGCCCTTGTCACTTAAAAATGATGCAACATAAACTAGAGCTAGGAAACTAACTTTCTATTTCCCCCTCTGGGAGCGGGATTTGTACATCACTTGCTGTACAAATACTTAAGCTATTTGGGGCAAGGGTTTTGCAAAGATGGAAGTGTCTTGGTGTGTGTTGGTGGCCGGTGGGTGAGCAATGGCTTTCCCTTCGTCCTGTCTCTGCCTGGAGACCGTAAGATACTCCTCAGGTTAGGAAGTTGGGTGATGCTGTATCTTCTACCTCTCTTACAAGGATTAGTTTCTGAAACGGTGTCCCTGATGTGCTGTGTGTGGTGGTTGCTGAGGGTACTTGGTTTCCAGGTGTCCTAATGAGCAATTGCACTTGCTGAAGTAAACTTGAATTTCTTAAATGAAATGAAAGAAAATATGATGGAAATTGATCAATCTAAGGTGGTGTGTCTTGTTTTGAAACACTAAATGTTCCTAAAAATGACCTGACTAAAACTTAGCTAATGGGGGAAGGGCAGTCATAGGTAAGATGAAGTGAGGTACGGATGAGTTGATGGGAGATGAACATGTCGGTTACATTTTGGTGAGCTAGAAGGCCAGAGTTAGGCTATGATTTACAAATAGCTTCTGTAGCTCAAGCTGGTTTCCCTTGTAGGAACTTCACACCAAATTTAGCCTCCAGCACAGAAGCAGATGAAGCACTTCAGGGATAGCTCTGGTCTGACTGATGCTCTAAAGGCCGTTAGAGCAAAGGGGACGTGGCTGGAAGATACAGACAAACTCCTGTCTGAAATTGTCTTCTCTTTTAACCAGACTAGTTTGGGGTTAATATAAAATGCTATACCTACAGTTTTTCCCCTTGGTTCTATCTTTGTGACTAGAGATCAGAAGTCAAAGTCAGGATTTTCTGAACTTCTGGGTGCATTGCTTTCTTTTGAAAGCTGGATGAATGTACCTGGAGGTTTCCCTAACTGAGGAGGGTAAGGAATGCATAAATCATTTTGTAGGTTTTCTTCCTTAGTTATAAGCACAGTGGATGAAAGGAGTCCATTTTTCTAGATTGCTGCTTTGAGTCTAGCTACAGAGTGGGCCTATTATATGGTAATGGGGTTTGACTGAGTTGATGAGATTTTTTTTCAAGGCTGCTAGGAAGCTTTGTGAATTGCAAAGGAGATGTTTCAAAAGAAACAGTTCTGTAGATGTGCCCTAGCTTTAACTTCCAAATGCAGAAACAATCCTGTTTTATGCAGAAATAATACACTAGCTGAATCCTGTCTTGCTGTGAGAAAGAAACTTTACCTTTTAGCTTGTTTAATCTGTTGTGCTACATTGTGAGGGTGTTTAAGGAGATGCTTGATTTTGGACCCCTTGTGGAAAATTGGTTTATTTCAGTCTTCAAAACAATCCCTAAAATCATATCTTAAAACAAGAAAGTAATCTCCTTTTTCTTTTTATGCTTTATTCATAGTCTGGCTCATCGCTTGTCTTTTATGTGATACTGTAGCATTGCTGCTTTGATTTGTGCTGTTTTTTCCCACAACAGCAAAGGAAAGGAGTTAGAGTAAGTCATTTGATTATGAAGCTGCAGTTATTTGGGGAAATAGCTGTATGACATTTGTTGTCTGTAATAAATGGAATTACTCTCTTAATTTTAAAACTAATTACTCTTCTGTTTGCTACTTGAATGACAGATTTCTCCTTTAATGAGTATGCACTCCTCTGCACAAATGGGATAATCACAAGCTTGCGGTCAGCTGGGGAGGACAGCACTGATCTGTGCTTGGTGGTGGGTGCTTCTTGTGAGAGATGCTGAAAATCTGAACCTCAGCGGTGAAATTATTGTCTATTTCTGAGCCCTAGTAACTGGCAAGTCTCCAGCTGGCTTGTGTCACTGCTATAGCAGACTGATCCTGCCTTGCTTTTTCTCCCCTTTTTTCAAAACTCCAACACAAAGAACTGACTGGATGTAGTTCATGGATTACACTTTGTATGGAAAACAGGAATAAGCATCCTTCAGTTGCTTGGTCCTGGCTTCTTATCAAGTCTGACAGCTCCTGAGCACATCTAGAAGGAATTCAGCTGCTTCTAGCAAAATAGGACTGAACAAAAGCTGAACAGAAGCTTTATGAGTTTGGTATTAAACTTTGGAGCATCGAAGTTGGCACTACAGCGCTGTTCCCTGATGAAAGTAGTCACAAGTCTTGGGACTGATAGTGCAGCTCAGTGTTATTTTTTTGTTTAAAAAAAAAAAGTTTGATTTTAGTCTTAAACGTGATTCTTGAGGAGAAAGCTCTGCTCAGTGTGTGACACAAATTAAGCTACTGAGGTATGTTTTATGCTTGTAGCACACCCTCAATATTTTAGGTTTAATTACTGCCCTATGTTGAGGGATGTTTGCTTGGATCACTCACCAAAGATGTTGAGCGCTGTAGCCGGGACATAGGAAATGCATGGTTTCTGGTTTAGTCAATCCATAGGGCTGAATGGAGATGGGCATACAAGGTTAGAGACTGTGCAAACCCAGGATGAAATTACACCTCTTTTGACAAGGCTCTCCATAGAAATAGCAAAACAGCGATCACAAAACCAATTCACAGCAGTATTTTGAGTGTTACTAATCAAATGATGCACTGGAAATGACAACTTGGATTTTGTGTGGCCTGGGTGGCACATTCTGTTCCTGCTGACTTTAAATATATTTTTACAAATAAATATTATCTTTTCCTCCTTTTCCTTGTTCCAAATAGTATCTAATAAGCATTAAATTTAGGCTTTATCATAGACTGCAGGTGAAAATTTTTCACTGCTTTTTTTTTTTTATAAAATTCCTGGCCATGGAAGAACAATGCCATGCTTATCAGGGCAATCAAATAATTACTACAACACAAGTCCTCAGCAGTTATGTTGAAGTATCATCAAGCTGGTTCTCCTGATGTGTGCGAATTTTATACCAGCCTTTAGACAGCGTTTAAAAATCAGCTTGATTCTTAACTCACAAGAAAATAAGCAGAGACCCTTTCTTATGGCTGTCTTTTGGCATTTTTTGTGGGGGAAGGGGGAAGTTGGATTCTTTTGGTGTGTGTGTGTGTGTTTTTTTTTTTTTTTTTTTTTTTTGCAAATGCATGACCATCCTGGAGAGACTGAGGCTTTTCTGCATTTGTTTTGGTAGGTTTGAAGGAGAGGACACCCTCAGGAGCCCCCCTAAGCACCCTGCTTTGCCCAGGGGGGCTCAGCTGCAGCCGTGTAGGGCAAGCTGTGCTCCCCACTACCTGCCGTGTCATCCACTTGCTTTTAATGTTTAATGTATTTTAATGTTAGCAGTTCAGCATTCAGAGAGGTGAAAGTGCCAGCCCTAGTGTTACAGTTAAAATTGCCGACACGTTCACAACAGCACTTTCATCTGTGTTATCTCCAGAGAGTTGCTTGTATCTAACCTTGCTCTGCATTTTTACCCTTGTGCATCTTTGAGTTGATCAGCTCAGAGCAGCACGTACTGGGTACTCTTGGGCTGAGGAAACAGCTTGATCCGCAGGGAAAAACAAGGGATAGCAATCAAAAGTACTGAGATTCTGTTTTACTTTCAGGTAATCTCTATTTTCTATACAAACGTGCTTTTGGTACGCAGTCTAGATTAAGAACAGTAAAAATAAACCTGTCAGTGAAACTTTCTCAGTAAAGTTTCACAGCTCTATGTTGTGAAGCTCCAAGGGTTTGGTTTTTTTTTTTTTTGCACTGCAGAGCTTTAAAGTAAATTGAAATTTTCTGAGAAAATAGTGATTCAAGCACTGCTTCAGATGTCAAAGGCAATATGTTGAAAGTGAAATGCAGGAGCAGGTAAGCTTACACAGCTTGTACAGAAATGTTCCCATCTCATTCTTAACTTGTACCAGACTTCTAGGTCATGTTTTGGGAAGAATTATGTTAGTCATTAAATGTTGATTGTATTTTGAACTTCTTATGGTTGGAGGCTTTTTTCCTAAAATTCTCCTTTATGCTAGTGAGTGACAGAAGATGTTAATATGAGGCTACCAGTTGGTTGCTTGGTGCTTCCAGATGAAGTGGATGATGATGAGTTGATGATGCTCAGATGTGCTCAAACCATAATAAAACTCTTGATCTAACCACCAGCCCTGCTGAGTTACTTCTGGATATGAAAGACTTCCTGCAAACCTGTTGAGTCTCTTACAGTGGCTTGGAAACTCACTTTCTTAGCCACCTTACCTTCCTGTGCTTGTATGTGGCAGAGTTGGGTACGGTTCCATGGATGTTCTTTGACCCCTTTGCTTTTAGTAAGTGCAGTGTAACTGCTAGAGAGGGGCTGTGGTGTTTTATGGTGTTCTGTGCTTTCTGCCCAAAGGGCTCTTCTGCTAAGTCTGGCTCATGGGCCCTGATGCCAAGTCCTTGCCCTCCAGATAGGCCACGTTGGGGTTGTGTGATGGATCTATGGGCCTGTGGCTTGTTGAGCTCACTTCTTCCTGGCTTGTGCCTCCCTGCAGTGATAATGTTTTGCTAGTAGTTTTCTTGGTGCAAGATGAACCTCGTTAGCTCAGAGTCAAAGGGGTAAAGGGACATGGTTTTCGTAAATAAAATCTGTGGGTGCTCTAAGCTTTGTTTGTAGCCATGCAAGCCTTCAGACTGTTGCTGGATGTGAAAAATAGAAAAAACTCATCAGAGCAGTATTTCCGAAATACTTGCCCGTTTGGACAGAGTGGGTTACACGTTTTCACGATACTGAGAAACTAATCCAGTTTGTCATTAATGAAACAGAACATATTGCAATGCAAATGAGTGGAGTTGCATGACAAGTGGTCCCACAGTCCTCAGCACTTGCTATTGATTGTGCAGTCTTAATTATTCATGCTATGCAAATTGTATTTCTCATCTTGCTCCTTCTTGTCTACATATTTTTGATACAGAACTTGCATGCAAACAGTCTTGTTCTTTCATTTGAGAGATGAGGATTGTTTCTAGTGAAGTTCTTAATGTTCCTTTGTGGAGCGAGCACATGCGGAGCCAGGCAAGGCTCGGGAGCTCTGTCAGAATGAATTCATCTTACTGTAAATTCAGATGAAGAAAGGGAAGAGTTTGTGGAGTATTATTTGATGTGAACAAAAGCTTTAAAATAGTTTTCAACTTTCTTTGTTTTCTATACTGAATCCCTTGTACTTATTTTCTGGTCAGTTGTTTGGAATAGACATGTGGGAATGTTCTTTTATTCATCCTAAATATTATTTTGCATTTCAGGTATACTAAACCACTAACCTTTGCAGACTGCATTAGTGATGAATTGCCGTTAGGATGGGAAGAAGCTTATGACCCTCAGGTTGGAGTTTATTACATAGACCACAACACCAGTAAGTGACATGTTATTGTATTTTTGCAGAGTGATTGTTCTTTGCCTGTGCTAAAATATTCTGAACACAAAACCACAAGATCGGTAACAGCATGTTTTAGAGTAGGTGAGATCTGCAGCTCATGAAATCAAATCCTGTCGTCGTCCATTGTACAAGTCACTTCCCTCTCTAAAACCAGAATTTGAGACGTTTTGGTTTGCAGCCTTCAAATCAGCAGTCACATTCAAGCTAACAGCTTGGACACACCTCTGTGAGATTTGGCTCTGCTGAGGAGTCTGACCAGGTAGCAACGATCTGGAGTTTGTTCTTAGCCTGGAATGTGTCCTTGTGGCAGGACCGTCGGAAAGAGTGCAAAGGTCTTGTGCTGATTCCCCTGGCAGGGATCAACGGAACGACTGCGTGAGCTCCCTGTGCTGCAGGAGTTCATGCTGCCTTTGCTGGAGAGGAAGCTCTCAAGTAGGCTTGGGATATCCTGAGAATTGTGCAAGTGGGAAAAGCTTTAACTTCAGGCTTGTGGCATTTGTATTCTGTATTCACAAAGTAAGCCACTGCTTACTGCCTTTGTTACATTGCTTGATAGACCAGAAGCCTTAACCTTTATAAGCTCATTTGAATTATAAAAAAAAGTACAGAACTTGATATATCGTTACAGACATTGTTGGGAAATGCGTATTGGGTTGTGCTAGAACAAGTGCCCTGAAAAAAAAATTATAAACAAAATAAATCAGTGACTCTGATTCTCTTTACAGAACAGCTGCAATTGCAGTCCAGAAGTTCACAGCAGAACCATGCCCAGGCCCTTTTGGCGGTGCTTGTAACTCATGCAAAGAGAAAAGCTTTTAAAAGACAAAAGTGCCTTGAAGCTGTTGGGTTTTGGTTTTGCTTTGGGATTTTTTTTTAAATCTGCTTCTAGAACTTCAACTGAAAACTTCAGCAATTTTTTTCAGCAAGTTATGTGATCTTTTTTTTTTTTTAAATAAAAATGTGGAAGTCTCTTGTTTAGTGTGTGGGTTTTTTTGTTGGTTTTCTTGGCTATCTTCACAGCCTTCCCTTTTTCAGAAAAGCCCCATTTTTATCTGGCCTGACACTGCACCTTTCAGGTTTTAGCAGCTTCTCTTGGGTATTAAAAACTCGGGATGAAAAAAGCCTGTTAAAGCACTAACTGCCCTCTGCAACACAAAGACTAAATATCTCCAGATGTGAAGGTGACAAATACTTTTATTTAAAGCTTATGTCATCCCACTATCCCAGTATTTACATATCTTTAAATGGCCTTATACTAATTATTTTTCTGTGAGGCAGGGGCTGCTGATTTTTCCTTTTACAGGAAAGGATAGTGAGGAAGAAAGGGTCGACAAGCCTACAGGATCACAGAAAGGAGATCTGCAGGGGAGAGGGCTGGACAAACTTTGCTTGAGAAGGTGCTAAATGGCAAGACGCAAACTGGGGTCTCCTGTAGGTCTGTTAGATCATGTCTTGTGTCCACTGCACTTCCACAAGAAAGCACTCTGGCGAGTTAATGATGGGGTTGCTTTTTAAAGACAGTCTGAGTCTTAATACTTTTTCCAGTCTCTCACTTGGATCTGGGTTATTCCTGAACTGACCACACTTAGGAGAAAGAGCTGAGTTTAGAAGTCTTGTTAAGGCTTCTCTTAACTTCAGAAGTTAAGACTTGGAATGATTTAATGTTTTCATGGCTAGTTTTCAGGCAGGAAGAGAGAAGAGCCTGGGCAAGCTCTCCAGAGGAGTCAAGAATATGGTTGGACTTCTCTTCCCTTCCCTGGTGGTTGGAGACTTGCTGTGTCAGGTGCTGGGATGTGGAAGGCACCAGGGTGCTCCAGGCCAGGAGCAGCACAGAGCCAGGGGCCTGCAACCTTCCAGTGACTGTGAAGGGCTTTGCTGTGTTAGGCAGCAGTGTTGGATTAAGAAGTTCCTGCCAATTCAGTTTTACCTGTAGAAGGCTTTTAGGGAAGCTGTTTGTTCCCAGTGAAACATCTGTGGGGCCTGGTGGTTTTTCCCTTGGATCAGTTCCCTCCTCTGGTTTATCAGGCAGTGACATGGACTGTTGCTGTAGCTGTAAGCTTCTGCTGGTGCAGTGGGAACTGGCATCGTCCCGAAAGAAATGATATTCAGCCTGCCTTTCAAAGGGAGTGACATCGGGGTCGTGTTTGACCACAGGAGAAACTTGACTCAAATAAAATGAGAAGATGTATTCAAGAATCTCTTCCTTGTCCCCTCTGAACTTTCTCTTCAGGTTGAGATTTATTTTTATCTTATTTGTCTTTCTCTCCTCTCCACGCTGGAGCAAGCTGTGGCCCAACCTAGCCAAATGTGGGACGTTAACTTGCTCCATTGGCATTTCCCTGGACAAGGGTGGTTAGCTGTGGTCCTGGGGGGACACAATTCAGATGCAGGAAAAAAAACCACTTGATCTGAAGCCTGCTCTGGGACACAGAAGCTTGTTGGACCTCCTGAGCATTTTAGCTACCAGATACTGTAGCATGTAGGTGGGACAAAACAAACATGATCTCTGTTGTACATTTGAGTTGGCCCCAGGGTGAATGCACGAAGCTCCAGTTGCAGCTCTGAGCTCTGTGTGGTCTGGGGCAGTTACCCCTGCTCCCTGCCACTCAAAAGCAGCACAGCCTTCCAGGGCATGCAGAGAAGGCTTTAAACCATGCTGGTATCTGCTTAATAGCAGTGGCTGTTAAAAAGTTTTACTTCTATGGGACGCCAGAGGCTACAAGACTTGACCTAGTATTTCAATTAAAGGGTTAAAAAGAAGAGAAACAAAACCATGACCCTATTTCTTACGCCAGCTCTAATCTAAATTATGATAAAGCAAACCATATCCACTTACCTTCAGCTAATCAAGAGGCTCATCTTTGTGGTTGATGTTGAAGTATCCTTTGGGGAGTGTCCAAAACCTTCTTTGTCTCCAAGGTCTCTTGCACATTCCCTGTGCGGGAAGGAACTGTCATCAGAGGGTGTGAAGGGAATGGAGGCATGTTGGTTCTTGCTGCACACTTGAAGTATGTGAGACTAATTATCAGAAACGAGCCTGAGGACAGACCTAAATTAAATCTAAAGCCAGGAGCCATTAAAAAAAGTGAGATGGAGAACACTTCTAACCTTCTCTCTGAGGCAAAATAAATACAATTAAATTAAGTTGAGTACCCAGAGTATTCCTAATACGGTATTAATGCACAGCCCTGAGTATCTCTCTCTGGGAGAACTTCTCTGGAATTTCATTTGCACAAAGAAATTATGATTTTCTTGCCAGATGCTGATGCAAGCATAGTAAGACTACGTTCTTCAAACATGAGACAATCAGATTTATTTATAACAAGCTCAATTTTAATTTATAAATTCACAAGACAACAAATGATGTAATAGCCTGCATTCCTGTAGTCCTTTCTCCTAACTTTTGAATGTATTTTGCAATTTTCAGTAGCCGGGGCAGATCGAGAGCCCTTGGCCAGCATTGTCGTAGATTGTTATTACATGTTTGAAAATCAGAGCTGCAATCAAGGGGATAGGGTTAGTGCTGTGATTACTGAAAAGGTTGAGGTGAGTGCTTAGAAAAATGGCAACAAGGCAGTTTCGGTGCATAAGCACATTGCCCATCCCCTCTGGGAGCTGGCATCCAGGCACTCACTCTGTTGGGTGGTATATGTGCTTGGGGCTGTGTCACTGTTTCACCACCTAACGGAGGTGTTCAGGATTGTACATTTTTACAGTCGTCTTCCTGAATGCTTGTAATGGGGGGATTTCCCTGCAGCAGCTTCAGCCGCTCTTCTTGCCATTGTGGGAAGAATGTGCTGCCAGTGTAAGGGAAAACTGGAAATAACCAAGCTTGAAGAAGCTATAGGTACAGGTAGACTTATGACCCAGTGTCCTGAATTAGACTTCAAGAGTCGTGGGTATGTCACCAACATACTCGTTACGCTTGAAATTAAGAGTCCTGAGTCATGGTTGCTGGTGCCTGTTCGTGCAGCCTGGCCCGGGGAAGCTGTGTGTCTGGGAAAACGGGGGCATCTCTCTGGGGAGTCAGTGGCAGAGTTTCCCCTTCTGGCTCAGTGATGGAGTAAAGGGAGTTTTTCCTTCTGGGTGTGGGTAATGGTTATTGGGAAAATGGATTTGGGAGCAAGAATAGAGGTGGGAGCCTGGGTTTTTCACACTCTTACAGTTGATCACTGCTGTGTCTTCCTACTTCTCTTTTGCTCCCTCTAAGAGAGACCACAGTGCTGTCTGGGAGGGTACCAGCACCCACAGCTGGCACAAGTAGCTGCTTTTTCTGTCACATTATCTTAGGGCAGTTTTTAGGTCCAGGCTTAGCTTTAGTATTACATCAGCTGAAATGTTGCTTGTGCTAGCAGGACCTATAAAGGCCTTTTTGTTGAAACGCCTCTACCAACTATACTGTTAGTACTTTAAAAGGTTTTGGGTTTTTTTGCTATGTAACTTGAAATGCCTTGTGCTCTTTTGGGTCTTAAGATCCTGTTAAAACAAGTTATTCCTGGAGTATCCTGTAATTTTCTCCTCAGTGTGGTTACGGACAGCTTCTGAAAATGGTCGAGTGTCCATCCCTTGGTCAAAAACCTTTATTTCTAGTTCTGACCTTAGGATTATTGTCAAACTGGTCTCTTCCCTAAATCCTGTGTATTGTGGTGTTAGTCTTATGCCCGACTCGTTTAAGAGCTGCTCATACCTTCCACTGTGGCAGCTTTTACTAAATATTTAAAGAGGCTCTTAAGATATGCAGATTAGATTCCTACCGATAGTTTCAAGCAGCTCCTTTTTATTAATTATTCATTATGTGGTAACTAGACATCCTTATTCAAGCACAGTAGTTTAGACAGTTTAGAGCACTTAGTCAACTGAATATTGGAACCTGTTCCATGCAAGAACATAGAATAGCCTTGAAAGAGAAATGAAAAATATTTTGGACACTTCTTCACAAAACCAAGACAAGTACTGACAATAAATTTGCCTAATTAGTATTAGGACTGGCTGTGTGTCTGTGACCTTATGCGTTTTTCATGATTAGAAACCTGAAAAGCAATGTATTGGTTGTGTTGGGGTAACAGAGATGGAAATGGTGTAGCTGTTCATTACTGCGTTGCCTATGTTACCAAAAAATATTTTTCTTAAACTCCGCCTCCTGTATTCTGCAGTGATTTACTGCTGTGCCTGCTTTCAGTAAGGAAATGGTTACTCCCCTTCTGAGGTGCTGTTTATATAATGTCATTTGAGATGCTTTCATGAATGCATTCTGTGATTTAATGAGTCTTTATTTTTACTTACCTATGGAATCTGAGTGAGAAGGTTTTCTTTCCCCTTTTTGATAAAAGCCACTTGGCAGCCGAAGAGGATGGGCAGAGCTGTAATTGCTTTCATGTTGTCAGATGCGGTATAATGCAGTCATGTGGCAATGATGTTTTCTGAAAGGTTTTTTATCAGTGAAGTATTTTATTAGCAATGTTATAAAGCAGTAACAGTAAAGATAAGTCTAACAGTCAGTGTCAGTACCTTAGAGCTTGTGTGTGCATATGCTTGTGTGGAAGTTTTAAGAGGCAGAGCCGGGTTGGCCTCAGCAGCAGAGGAGTTGGGAGAATTGTATGATGGTCATGAATTGTTCTATACAGTGATTCAGTGTGGCAGAGCTCGTTGGAGTTCGTCGTGGATCACTGGTGGTCTCCTAAGAAAAAAGGAAAATGTCATTATTCCCCTTCTTTATGGGGCAAAGGGCTATTTTAAAATATTGCCATAAATGGTGGAGCATCTCCACGCAGCAGTACAATTGTACAAAAGTACAACTGCTTCCCATTGATCTTGCCTCCTTCTGTTTTCTCTCCAAGAAACTACACAGATAGAAGACCCTCGTGTGCAGTGGCGGCGGGAGCAGGAGCATATGCTGAAAGACTATCTTGTCCTGGCCCAGGAGGCGATTGCTGCACAGAAGGAGATCTATCAAGTGAAACAGCAGAGGCTTGAATTGGCCCAGCAAGAGTATCGGCAGCTGCATGATGTTTGGGAGCACAAACTGGGCTCTCAGACCAGCTGTGAGTAGTTAGTCAACTCTTTTCCAGTGACTTTCTTGGTCGTAAAACCACTAGGACAATAAAGTTCTTGAAGCTGGTCCTCTGATAGAGCACTGAGACGTGTTATGCCATGTCACTCTCCACGTTTGCTCAGTTTGTCTCAAAAGCAATAGCTGCCTGGTGCCTGTTTGATGAATGGTAATTGTTAAGAAATACTATTGCGGTTGGCTCGGCCACTGGAGTCGCAGTGCAGATTTTCAGCATCGGCTTCAACAGATGTGAAAAAATGAGGTGGTTGGCTCAATGTGAAAAAATGAAGTTCTATGGTATTTCCCTTGATTGCCCTGTCCAGAGTATAGAAACAAAGCAAGAAGGCTCACGTCAGGTAGCATTCACAGGCCTTTTTGGAGTTTAACATCCCAGGTAGTTGGGTGACTGTCTTGGGGATCTAAGGGTCTGTGGTTTATGCTATGTAAAAGCTAAAGTTGGTGGATTATCTCTCTGCATATGAAGAACGTTGTTTTGTGCCCCATATTTGTCACACAGGAAATGTCAATACCTGTTGCTGCGAGAGTTGGTGCAGAAATGTTTACAGAAGGCCAAATTTCTTCCTTATTGTTACTAGTTAGGAGCTAGAAAATGTCCAGAGGAGGGTTCATTTCATGCAAGTCTTCCAGAATGTTTTTATAATCCTTACTATTGCAGACTTTTTACGTTCTTGCCAGCCACATCAATAGACTGACCTGCCCCTGCTTTGCTCTTGCTGTCTTATGGTGGTGAATTCCACTGGCTAATCCCGTGCCTGATGTTAAAAAGTATTTAAGTAGTTTTCTGTCAACTGAAGGATTCTTACTTGACTAAGGTCCCGTCCATCATCTCTGAAGTACAGTTTTTCATCTTTTTGTAGGAGCTCTCTACCTTAGTACTGGTGTACCAGCGCAGTACACTAAGAACGTTGTGAATATGAATTACATTGGCGTGATGTGATCTGTCTTTAAAAATACACCCAAACAGAAAGAACTAGAAATACTTTCCCATGTTTTATAGGGCATAAACTCATGGCTGCAAGGATCAAAGTATCTCCCTTGTCTACAGCTACCTCTTAGCAGCATTGCACATTGGGGAGCTTCTGTACCTTCTGAAGCAGAAGGGTTTTAACCACTGCTGAGAAGAGAAATCTGCTCTTAATGGGACTTTGATTTAATGTGGTGTGACACATTGTATGATTGGTCATGTCCTTAAGGCTGTGAGAAGCCTTGCATCGCATTTTTCAGTTTCTTCTCATTCTTTGCTTTTCTTTGTTTTCTTTGTTCAGTGGGTTGCTTACTCAAGGAGAAAGTCTAAAAAAAAATAAATAAAATAAACCTTTATGCAGTACCTGTCCCTTCAGTTCTGTTAAACGCCTTTGGAGATGCAGGGAGCCACACTGTTGAATGGAGTGAACGTGTCTGGGAGTCTGAGTTAAGTGTGTTAACCTGGAACAAATCAAGACTTCGGAGACGCAGAGCGTGCTCTGGCCTCTTTGGCATACACTTCTTGTGGAATACTTGGCTGCGCTATTGCCTTTCCCTGCCTTTGAGGGGTGAGAAGAGATCTGGGAAATGGGTAGAGGGCCTACACCAGCGACGTGTGGAGATCTGGGTGTGCAGGAGCGATGGGAGGTCTTGATTTGTGATGGGGCTGGTAGAAGAGTAGGGAGGAAGGCAGAGCTGCTGAACTGAGTGTTGTGTTTGTTCTAGTGCTCTCTGGCTCATCGTCAAGTTCCAAGTATGACCCGGAGATCCTCAAAGCGGAGATTGCTACTACAAAATCCAGGGTAAGTAGTACAAACGGACCTCTGCTTGCCACGAGTCATCTTCTGATATTTCCAAACCTCATGGCAAATACTAAAAGGAGATGCCAAAGCAGTTGAAAGAGCTAATGTTGCCATTCTTAATCTAGGAGATAATTTATCAGAACTCTCAACCATTGCCGTCTTCAGAGTTTGAAACCCTTTTTTTTGCTTTAGACTTTAGACTCCCTTGGAAGCTGTCAGCGCGCACTGCGGTGCAGCTGCGCTGTGGGGTTGTGAGGGGCGTGCTGGCTCCTCGGAGTGTGTGCCACAGCGCTGGGGAGCCGGGAGCTCTCTCCAGGGACCCGCAGCTGTTTTGTCCTGGGCTTAGTGCGGGTTGTTAGCGGCGGCAGCGCGCGCTCCCACGCAGAGCTCCGGTTGGGAAGAAGAAAGGGCTAAAGTAAAGTAGGTCAGTCTGGCCTCTGTGGAGGAATATAAAACAGCGAGCTGTAGGGTCAGTGGATTTACAATATGTATTATCATCCTGCTGTGTTACTCATACAGCGGGGCCTTTTCGTTTGGTATCTTGGAGGACGGCTTCTGTCGCTGCAGTGTAGCTTCTGTCCTGATGATTAATGCTTTTCTTTTTAATGACTGGGAAGGTTTTAAACATTACTGAGTAAAATCGATGTGCGTTTCATTCCTATCTCTTTTGAGTTTTTCTCAGCTTTTCTGTTTATGAGGTTGGAACTTCCCTTGAGCCCCTTATTAACTGGTGTAGTATCAGGGTACTGGATAAATCCCTAGCCAGTGATAGTGTCCTGATGAGGATGCAGTCAGGGCTGTTAGCTGCTGTTTACCTGGAAACTTTATTTAGAGTACTCTCTGCACTGAATGTTTTGAATTGAACAGGTAGTGCTGTATTACCTAAATATTCATATAAAGTATCATTCTAAAAATGTGACACCTTGTTACAGGTTAATAAACTCAAGAGAGAAGTAGCTCATATGAAGCAAGAGCTCCAGTACAAAGAGCATGGATTTCAGACACTGAAGAAGTAAGTTTGTTCTCGAGATCTTATTTTCAGTGAAGAACTAGCTCTGGCTTGTAATGCATCCCCCTCTACATTTATAAATAGCTGCCTAAATAGCGTAAGCTGAAATATGTTGCTACTGATATCTTTAGGCACATGCAACTGAAAGCAGTACACAGCCATGGGGGTAGTTCTCTCAAATCAATGCCTGTATGTGATTGACCACATCAGAACTGACTTCATGGCAAAAAGATTTTGAACCAGGATCTTGCTAGTTAAATGATATTCTGTTTTATTCAGTATTGCTCAATACAGGTGACACAGTACAGCCTGTTGTCTTAACTATAACAGCTATTGTTGTAGGGCACTGAGGAAAAATTTGGGGTGGAGTGGAAGGGGAGGAAAAGTTTCAGGTACTTACCTTTGTATGAATAGACATCTGGCATGTTCTAAGTAATGTCACTGGTTAATATCTTATTTATTATGAATGTCAGCTGTGGTAGAATTCCTTTGAGACGAGGCGGCTTGTAATTAGGTTGCGCAAGCAAATACATCCATGCAGTGAGGTCTGTGCCTGGTTTTTGAAATCAGGACTGAAAATAAGGTAATTCTCATAAATGGCTAGGTTGATCCTCTCTGGGTTAGAAGCAAGGTAACTAGCAGCAATCTGCTCAAACATATTGTTTGGGGGCTTTTGTGTACATCTTTGTCCTCCCCAAGGAGTCAAAGAGGTGAAGTGACTAACATCAAGAGTTCTGAAGGTTACTGTACTTCTGAGTGGAGTAAATTAAGCGGTGATGAGTGGGGTTCTTTCTTCCTTCTGTTGTCTTTGTTATACTTCAGAGTGTGTTTTTCTTAAAAATTAATGTTGAGATGCATGCATCTAGGATGATTAAATTAATTGGACTTTTTATAAAGTGTTAGCTTACTGTATTTTTTTTTTTTTAAATTTCCATGCAGAATTGACATGAAAATGTCTGATACTCAAGGTGGCTACAAACTTGATGAGGCACAAGCCATTTTAAGTGAAATGAAAGCTCTCAAGAAGGCCATCACATCAGGGGAAAAGGAAAAACAGGACCTCATTCAGGTATTGAAATAGGATGACTTTATAGAATTTTGTGTTGCCATTGCTATCGGATTGAATTTCTGAGAAGAAATTTAAGTATTTTGTATTTCAGATATGTAATTGAGATTTTTATTAACATGCTAATTCTGCATTATGGTCGGACTGGAGCCTTTTTGTTCTCCAGATCCTGGAAATAAGGAGTATAAAATATAGCAACTGACAGTAGTAAGCACTTGCTTGAGTGTTTGTCTCAGGGTTTATTGGTCAAGGATGAGCCAGCGTGGCTGTAGTGCTGTCAAAGAGCAGATTGGGAGAAGCCATGAAAACCCTGTGGCCCCCTTGGTCTGCTGTCTCTGGCCAAGAGCCTGTCTGTCTGGGCAAGGCACTGGGCTAATGCCCGTGGGCTGCCATCCAGCCGTGCCTCACCTCGTGTTTGTGGGGTCTGAGCGCACGCAGTCAACATGCTCAGATCTTAATCACGTAGTTTGGGCAGAAGCTATGTGGCTGCTGAGGTACTTTGCAGAAGTGAGCTCACCTTGTGCCTTTTTATGGTTTTAGAGCTTAGCCAGGTTAAAAGACAGCTTTGTGAACGATAGAGGATCCCAGTCAGACCTGTGGGCCAGCAGTGTGTCCGTGGAAAGCTCCAGCCCTCTGTTACCCCGGCAGTACCTGGACGTCAGCTCCCAGACGGATGTTTCAGGAAATGTAAGTAATGCATGAGAAACAAGGTGCATGTGTAGTACTGCCTTAGTACGAGTTTCCAGGCATGGGCAAGTATCTGTGAAGTGATACTTTCTCCTGGTTTAAAACTTCAGCGTCACCTTCGTTTTTGTGTGCAATGCTAATGTATCTCTAAAGGCAACCTGCTGTTTCCCCACACTGTCTCTATTAGAACAACCCAGGTGGGAATAAAAAAGTAGTAAGTTTTAATTTGCCTGTAGGTGTAGCTTCTTGTGATACAAATGTTCCCTTAGCTCTTTATAGCAGTGACGTGCTACTAAACAAGAGACATTCAGCAGCTACATGTGGGCTAAGCTCTAGTGAGGACTCTTCCCCTAAGAGTACATTTGGCTTTTCACACGTTACGAGTGAGAATGAATAGCATATGTGCAGATATTTTAATGCCATCAAACATGTAGTACTCATAAACCTTCAGTCCCCCTCGTGCCACAGGATCATAACTGTCAGGTTGGTACCAGCCTTGACAAGGATGCAGTCAGCGCTGCAGGTGCATCGTGTGTCCCACAGGACGTCACAGAAGCCTCTCCTGTGAACCCTTACTTAAATGTTTGCAGCCACCTTCAGTCAGGGCCACACGTGTGACTAAAGATCTGCAGGTCTGGCCATGGTGGGATGTCCCTTGTCTTTAAGACTTTACAACCAAAACAAGGTGTCATCGAAAGCAAAATGCAACACAGCACTTAAAGAGTGCAAACAGGGGCTTTAAGTATTAGAAGCAATTGTGAAAAATTTAATCAAAGGCAGTATTTTCCTATTCTATGATTGGTTTAACTAGTAAATGAGTTTGACAAGAGCAAGTGTAACTTGTAACAGGATCGCTTTCAATAAGGAATATCAAAAGAGGAGCAGTTACTAAGTTGCTGATTTTATGTTTTGTGTCTCAGTTTGTTACCAGCAGCAATAACCAGTTGGCTGAGAAAGTGAGATTACGCCTTCAGTATGAAGAAGCAAAGAGAAGGTAATTCTTTGGACTGTTGTACCTTTTGGCTGTCACACAGCTTATTCTGTAGATACCTTTCACTAACAAAGGTGCCACTCGGATTGAAACCCAGGCTTACTGCTACACAAACATGGTAATTTTTGAGCCAGTGAGGCAATAGCCTTTCTGGGCCAATGTTATCTTCAAGAAATAAATAACCATCCTAGAAATTACTAAGGAGTGAGTAATGCATGAAGAATTCAGTCTGGCCACACCTGTGGGGACATAAGTGGCTTTGCTGCCTGTTGCCAGTGCTTCCCCATTCCTAATAAGGAGACCGTACTGCAAGGCATCTCCTCACCTGATTCAAAATGAAATGAATGCATGGCTTTGAGTCAGATAAGGAGAAACATACATTGTGTTAACACCTAACTTATCAAAATATGGTCAATGACTACAGTTTCAGAGCTCGTCTGCTTATCTGTAAGAATGTAAGAATTCACCCTTGCCCTCTGATCTGAGATGAACAAAGAATAGGTTTAAAAATTTATATCTACTTAGCAGGCTAATTTGGGAAAATTTTCTGGGCTTTAGACTTTTAGTAGATTGTAGACAACTCAACTAGTTAGAAAGTACCTGTATTTTTATGGGTATATACTCCAGGTAAACAAAGACCAGCGAGCAGTATTTAGACTTTGGCTGGGCTAGTCCTTGTTCAGCGATGTAACCATCAATTTTAACTGCTCTAAAGTGATTTTGCAACGCCAGAAAAATGGTCTTCAGATGCATGGCACAATCTGTACTCGCGATGTATGTGAAGAGAAGGATTTTTCTCCAGTCTCTGGTTAAGGTTGAGGTCACTCATAATGTTCTCATTTTAGTATATTGGCATGGGCAATAGGCCATGTTTCTCAGTGACATACAATTTGACCTGTATCTGTCACAGTTGTCAAAGACTGTGAGTGCCCAGCTGCCTTTTGACATGAGCGTACGCTTTTCCTAGGTGGAGCAATTTTATCAGAACCTTAACATTCAAATCTTTCTGTGTCTTTTGAAAACATCATTAATATTATTAACTCCCCAGATGCAGTAGTTATTTTTTCAATGTTAAAACTGCTTTTTACTTTTAAGCTTTGCGATTTAAGATCACAGTTTAATTCACACTGACTTTACAGCTTCAGATTGAAGTGGAGCACTCTTACTTTAGCCTGCATCTTTTCCAAGGAGGAGTGAGTGAAGAATGACAAACCTGAGAAGATAATTGATAAGCTCTTTAAATGAGACAGAACTTTATAAAGGCAGCACGATAGTTCATTTGAAGTAATGATGAAGGGCATACAACACTGTCTTGCGGTTAAAGAAGTTTGATGCCTCGTGTCTGTCTGATAATAGATTTTCTCAGAGGGACTTTTGATCAGGGAGTGTAGCCACAGGACATGGAGTAATGGTTTTAAGAGGGGGGATTTAGATTAGGTATTAGGAAGAAATTCTTTACTGTGAGGGTGGTGAGACCCTGGCCCAGGTTGCCCAGAGAAGCTGTGGCTGCCTCATCCCTGGAGGGGTTCCAAGACCAGGCTGGATGGGGCTTTGAGAACATGGTCTGGTGGGGACGTGTCCCTTCCCATGGCAGGGGGAATGGAACTTGATGATCTTTAAGGTCCCTTCTAACCCAGACCATTCTATGATTCTGTGAGGCAAGATGAGTCTGATTAGGCATGAATAATTGATGATAAAATGAAAAGATCTCCAGCTATCACAACACTGTGGTTTTGGCGTAAGAGCTGTAGAAATAAATACTTCAACTGGTTTTAAGCTGGAACAATACTATGGATACAGTGACTCACAAGGAACCTTCTGCTCCTATGAAAATTACTCCTTGTGATGTTAGAAGTGTTTCCTGTCCCCACAGCGATATTAAAATGTTCCAAAAACACAATAGGAGAGCAAATACTTTGTTCATACACATATTAGGAAGGGAGCCAAGAGTGGAAATACATCTGTCTTATCTGGAAAGGTAAAACGTAAGGCCTTGAAATCAAGATGATCCCATATTATTTAGGTTAGAACTACTAGATTTATTAAGGGCTGATGACTTTGAAAGTGGGCTGTAGCAGACACTGTTTATAGTACTGCTGTGGACCAGGCTGAAGCCACAGATGCAGGTGAATATCCTGTGGAACGTCACTGTGCCAGAACTGTCAGGGTGCAATTCTGCATGTTCCCTTACCCACCACTAAGTCCTTTTCTTTCACAGCTCGGTGAGACAAGAGCCCTAGAGCAGATAATGTTAAACTGCAAAAAAGAACAAAGGGCAAACAGTGACAAACCTTTAGCTTAATTGGTTTGGAAACTGATAATGGGTATCATGACAAAAGAGATGTCAGTGCTACATCTTAACAAGGAGATAGATCCTGCAGCCTAAATGTCATCAGAGATGTCACTAAATTATGTTGTATGATTTCAGACATATCGTAGTAACTCAGTTGTGTAGCACTTGCACTCTGTGCACTGTTTTAGTTCCCTCAACAGTTAAACTTTTGGCTTTGGTTTTGTGTGACTGGTGGTAACTCTGGGCTTTTAAAAGTATATTTTATAATCTCCTAAGATGGAATGTTTCCATGTAGCAGCATTGCAACAATAGTGGGTATTTGACTGGTCAGTTTTTAGACCACACCTCCCACTTTGAATTTTTTTCTGAAGAACAGAGGCTGATCTGATATGGATTGTTAATTACTAGTTGTGGATGCACATCTTAATGTGCGCTGCTGTGGCGATGCATGTGCTCTGAACGATCTCCAAAGAGACTGAAAATGTTACGTGTTATGCCTCTATCACAGATAAGTACCAGCTTTCTCCAGTAAAAAAAAAAAAAAAAAGAAGGCTTGATAGGACAATGAATAAATCACCTAACTACCTGTTCTAGGTGATAAGAAAACAGTTAAATGAAACTTGAACTTCCTCTTCTGTATTTTGTTCAGTCTTGCAAGCTGGTGGCCCTTCAGAAAGACTGCGTGACCCCAGCCCAGCGTTGCTGGTTTCTTTGCTCTGCAAACCCAGCGTGGCTCGGCAGGGATATGGTTCAGACTCGGTCAGTCAGTGCTGAGGGGCCGGAGTTTTCAGCCAAATGCCAGAGAGTCTGCAAAGCGTTTCTTTTGTAATGATGCTATTTTATTGGAAAAATAGAATACAGAAACCTCCTTTTAACTGAGAAGGGGAAAAAGAATGATCATTTACAAAGGGTAAAACTTGAGGTTAGTGTAACAAAGCTGTTAGGCTCGGAAATGCATAGAGAACAAATTCCAGTGGAAAAGCCATATCCATGCAAATGTATGCCAGAAGTGATCAGATTAGTGCCAACCAATCCTCTTACACTCATATCCCTTCAAAATGCACAGAGGAATTCTTGGATTATGAATTAATGGCACTGTTAATTCTTCATTGCAGCACAGTGTTTCACTTAATCAGGCACTCAAAAACAAGCTCCTAAGAAGACCTAAAAATAGTTGAGCTGCATATCTATCAATTATGGAACTTTAATTAGAGTAAGCAACCTGCTGTGGGAAATGGGTTTACAGAAAGTGAGGCTTCTCTTCAGAAAGGTGATCTCTCATCTCTCTCCTGTGATGGAGGAGGCAGGTCAGTCTGTGTGAGCCTAATCCTTCACAGGCTCTCTCGGGGCTCGAGTTCCTCTTGGCCTCCGGAGCTTGGAAGACAAAGCTTTATTCTTCAAGGCCATTCAGCAGTCGTGTAGCTGCTGCAGCCCAGATCTGCATCTTATTACTTACTCCACGCGCTTTGATTTTGCTAGCTGGCATTCCGTTTGCTCTGTGCCTGCCTCTGTGCTGGTTTGCTGGAGGAGGCGTGCTCTGTCCTGTGCGCTTCTGTAGCGTAAACCAAATTCTAGAGAGAGATGAATGCAAATTAGTACCCGCAACTATTTGTTGTTCACATTTAAATCCAGTATTTCTGTCACTGGATGACAAAGCCCTTTTCAAAGGGAGATGAATACTAAACTTTCATTTTACACGTACAGCATTTCACTTCCATTTCTTCTGCATTTACTAAACCTGAGTGAGAGATTAACCTGAGTTAATCACGGAAGGGGCATGTATACCTTGGCTCTCTGGTCTTCAGTCAGGTGAATTATTTTTGCAAATATCTTGCATTATATTGCAAGATACTTTTTCTTCTGGTTTGTCTTCTAAGCTTTTGTAATCTCTCCAGCCCAGCCCAGTCTGCCCTCCCCATTCAATCATTTTTGGTTGTGCGAGGTCCAGAAGTGCAAGTTCTTGTTAACTCTTAATTCAGCTTTAGCTGTACTATTGTTTCTCCCCAAAGTACCGTGATCACCCTGATAGGTGAGTTATAGGTCAGTGAATCCAAAGGAGACAGCTTTGGGAAGACTGATGTTACTGCCCTTGGTTCTGTATCCTGGCCTGCTGCTGGGTTTTTGCTTCCCTCTCTATGTTCCATTAAAGTTGATCATTTGTGGAATGAACTGATAAGCAGTCCAGATACTTGGGAAATTGGGAATGGGAAGATAGTTGGAGTGAGCAACTTCCTTACCTACCACAAGCTGTGCTGTCCTCTGCTGTCAATGAAAGCTCTTGCTAAATTCTAGGTGTGTATTGCGGTTGCTTTTAGTAATCATCTTCCTGCCTGAGATAATGAGGTATGGTGCTGAAGGATTAGTGATACAGACTTCAAATGGAAATCTGGAATGATACCTCTAATGAAAATAGACTTTAAATTTCATGCAAATAAGTGTCTTTGGATTTAGGTACGATTGTATTTCCTCTTCAACTCTTCACATCCTCAGGTGCATGTTGCACCAAAAGTAGCCTAGATCTTTAATGTATCCCAAATGCTTAGTGTTGAGTCAATAGTTGGATTCTCCAAGTAGTAGCATGCATATGATTAACTTCCTCATTGTAAATCTAAATTAGTTTCTAAACTTCTGAGTAACCACCGATCTTATCAGCCTGTCTGAATCGTATACGGAGAATATACAGTTCTTTTCCATAAAACTGATGAAAGATCAGATATTTACCACAGGACACTCTCCACACCAAGTACTGTGAGGTCATTAGCTGTAAGGCATACGAAGCACCCTATAGTACATCTGACAGCTGTTTTTTGAGATCCAGAATTTCTGTTATACAGTTCCCGGACTGGTGGACACTGCAGGTTAGCTAGAGACTTAGCTTATTGTTGGGAGAAAACCTGAGTTAAAATCCCATTCTGCATGTCAACCTTCCAACAGTGCCATCACTTGACAGTGCCCTGGGAAGGGAGGCGTGAGGATGAGGGTTGCTGTTTCTGAGCCTTCCGCAGGGCAGTGGAAGATGTGGCTGGTCATGGTTCACCTTCGTGTGTCTGTGGAGCAGTAGCTGAGACACTCCTCACTGAATAACTGCTTTCTTCTTGCTGCAGAATAGCAAACCTGAAAATACAACTGGCGAAGCTTGACAGCGAGGCCTGGCCTGGTGTGCTGGACTCTGAGCGAGATCGTCTAATATTAATTAACGAGAAGGAGGAGCTCTTAAAAGAAATGCGATTTATTAGCCCCAGAAAATGGACTCGAGGGGAGGTGGAGAGACTGGAGACTGAGAGAAGGCGCCTAGAGGAAGACCTCCAGGCTGCTAGAGACACTCAGAGCAAAGCTCTAACTGAGAGGTAGGTACTGGGCATAGGACAGAGCTCACCTTGTTGGACAAGAGGTAATTGGGAGCAAGCACAGCATCCCCCAGCTAAATGCTGGGAGCAGTGTGCCCTTGGATTTCCAAGGAGAACGTTTCTCCTTAGAAGGTTGGTTAAATCCTCTCCCAACAGAAACTGCCTGCAAGTTTTACTCCCTAAGTGGCAAAAGGTTGTTGTTCCTACAAATGGATCCTCTGTGAGAATGTAAGGAATGCTCAAAATAGACCGGTATAACGTTTAGTGTACTATAATGTTTCTGTATGCAGCCAGCTCCTCACAGCACCTTCTACAGTTGCTGTGCAGTCTGGAGCTTGCTAAATGTCAACAGATGGAGTTTTAGTTTTTTAAAATTTGGTGTTTGTACTGAGCATCCTTACCAGTTCCTACAGGAATCATGTATATTTGACAGGGCTGTGGGATTTGCATGGAATATCCTCTGAATTTGAATTAGCTAAAAAAAATACCAGCTAGCCTCCCTAATTTTACTTGTGTTGCAGGGGAAGATCTCATGGGAATGTACAGTGAGGATGAATACTGCATTAGGCATTGCCTACAAGTGCTTTACAATCTGGATGTATTACTGTGGGTGGCTATGGCAATGTTATTTTAGCTGCAGTCTCTTGAATATATATGGAATAGGCATGTTGCATTCACTCTCTCTGTGGCTCTACATTTTAATTTCTTATACATGCTCGGTGTCCAGACTACACCAATTTTCTACATAGTCTTTTCATGGCTTTATTACCCTGGAAAAATTGTATGCATCTCAGGTGTTTCGGCTGCAGGACTTTTACCAGCCTGACATACCTGTGGTTTGACAAATGTTTCTCCTCTTGCCCTAAGAAGAACACTTTTGTTTGTGATTTTTAGGATTATGGTCCTGCTTTAGTGTGCCAAAGAAATAGCATGTTTCTGGAGAAGGATTTCTTGTCTGGATGCCTGTTAATTTAGAGAATAAGCACCCAAGTGCATGTGCTTGTGTCTCAAACCAATTCAGGTGTGAAATAAAACTGAGATGTTGCTGAAGTCCATAATTCATATAAAGCCATAATGAGATGGTTAATAACTGAATCATGTAAACCTTAGTCATCCGTGGGCCTTACTGAGAGCAAATGAAGGCATTACCACTTTTATTAGCACAGTAAGTGTAGGAACACAATAATCTATAGTGAGAAAAATATGCCGGGCTTTTTTGAGGCCTGATCCTAGACACATTAACTTTTATATTACCAGCTGTAATTATTTTCCCTGTTGTGACTGTTTTCAGGAATGAGTTCCACATTTTAAGAGTATTGGAAATTGTTAAACACCTATGCATTGTGACCAAATTCTGTCCCACGTTATGCCATGTATTCTTATTAGCTTTTGTAGGGTTTCATAGAAAAAGTAGAATTTTCATTTACTCCTCATTTTAAATGCTCATGTTTTTCTTGTGTCTCCTCTTAGATTGAAGTTGAATAGCAAAAGGAATCAGCTAGTCCGAGAACTGGAAGAAACAACACGATTAGTTGCAGTGTTGCACACTCAGCTGAAAAGGTATGTAACTTTTTACAGAAGCTGTAGGTGCTTTAACTGCACATGGTGTAACTGCCTTTTCTCTGCTGCCAATTCCATCTCCCAGCTGAGGGGTCTAAACGGGCTTTCAGTTATAGTGGTGACTTAAGACCCATGTGTAGTCAGTGGAAAGAGAAGCCTCAAGGATTTTATGTCCCACTCAGTTTAGATAGGTGCTTGAGAATGGGATAAATAACCTTGTAGTGGTGCCTCTGTCTGACATCAGAAGGAGCTTCCGCAGTCTCTTCTATTTTGGACTAAGGATAGCAAAGACCTTTTTATTAATGTTTGAGTTGCTGAAGTATTGATAAAGTATGTTAAAGACAGCTTAACAGTCACACAGCTCATGAAGTGAATCTTAGCAATACAACTACACGTTGCTGTACGAGTGTCATGATAGTATTTCTTTAAATTAATTCAAAGTGTGCTGTTGCTTGTAATGTAGACAATGTATTGAGATTTCCCTGAATCTCTTGTGGTTCGCATAGTGTATAGAAATGTTTCTGCAGTCGTAATGTGGTCTGGTTGTTCAGGCTGTAGTTTCGGAAGAGCATAAGAGTGCTGTTTCCAGACAAATGCATGAGTGCAGGCAGCAAGGCCGGATCATCATTAGCTAAAACTATGTTTTTATCTTTTTGATTAGGAAGAGTTTGGTGGGGGTTTTGTGTGGTTGAGGTTTTTTTTTCTATCGGCGTGTACTGAATTTACTCTGTTTGTAGCTTCTGCTCCACTTGGATTCTGTTTCATTTTGTGAAGATGACACCAAAAAGACTGGAAAGAAATCGTAGTGCAAGACTGACATGTAAATAAGCCACCATGGAGAATAGCTGTCTGTGATGCTCTTATGCAGTGGAAATGCATCATATTTTCATTTCATCTAGCTGATTAGGGATCTTTTGAGGTGACCAAGAAGCATGTGAAACTAATTTCTTCCTAACTATGTGCCCAGTGTTCTTGGCATGCTCCTTCATAATCATAAGCATTTGTTATTAACCCCATAATGCAAAATGTCTGGCATTCAAAAGTATGCACAAAATGAAGTTGAGCCCAGTTTGTTGATAAGGAAAAGATTAATTAAGCCCCCCTCCCTTTTGATAGTGAAATACACTGAAAGCCTGTAAATTCATTAGTCCTTGCCAGATCTATATATACTGCCAAAATGCAAAAACGTTTTCGTGTTTCAGTTATGTTTCACCCAAAAGCTTTTTTGAACAAACGTGATGCAGTGCACATCTGTCATACAAATGCAGAAGACATTTTGTGCCAAAAGTATACTAAATTCTGCATACTTGCCTTTTTTGCATAAGGTCATGGGCATAATTATGCGAATGCAGCTTTTAGCTTTTACCCCGTAAATAATAAATAAGGGATTATTAGGCTTATTAACATCCTCACTGTTTTTCAGTGGGGCAACTTAAGCCACTTATACATATGCAGAAATTTTTCAATAGCTAATCCATATCTGAAGTGAGGGTTAAGGGTCTTTAAACAGTCAGTAATGAGCAAGGTATTTAGTATCTGGAGCAGGAGTGTTGGTTTAAATGGAATTTCTAGGGATGGTATCTGTTGTAGTCAGAGGATTTGTTTGGTCTTCTGAGCAGAAAGAAGTGTGCTGTGGTGTCTGGGCTTTCTCATCTGGACAGATTTCTATTCAGCACCTGCTTAAAATTAATTTTGCTGTCAGTTATGTTCTGAAACTAGATCTCTAGGGATAAATAATTCGTGTGAACTGCTTTCACAGCCCAGCCCGAGCTCTTCCCCTTGCTCTCCTGGCCCTGGATTCCATGTAGCAGTCTTTCACGTAGGTAAATGCTGCCAGTTTTCTGGTAACTGCTGGCTGTTGTGATCTCTGAGGGCCAGCTCCAGGCAGCTGTGATACTGCCTTTTGGCTGGGGGTCCAGGATTGAGGCAAATGGAAGAAAATTTCCATACAGACAGACGGTTGGTTGCAATAACTTCGTCTTCTTGCGTGGGCCTTGTTCGTTTTTGTGTTCTGCTTTGGAGATTAACAGGAGCTGTAGACAGATGTGGGAGGAGAATGTTGTCACTAATTTTAATTGATTTGAAACTATTCATTAGAGTTGCTTTGGCTAAACAAGGATTTTTATGAGGTTGATATGGTGAGTAGAAAAATGTGTATGAACTGTATTATGTTTATTGAAAAGTGATTCAACTTTTCTACTGGGTAGACTATGGGTCTGGATTGTTGTGGGGATGAATGCATATGGCCTGAGCTAACAAAATAAAATATACTATGTGGGCTTAGAGATTTGGTGACATTGCAGTGTTTCCCTGAGAAACCGGGAGTTACGGTATAATTGTTTTCTGACTTTTTTCCTTCAGTCTCTCCACCAGCATGCTTTCCCTCTCCTCGAGCAGCAGCCCTGGTTCTCTTGCATCTAGCAGAGGATCTCTTGCCACCTCCAGCCAGGACTCATCCACTTCAGCCAGTTTCACTGATCTCTACTACGAGCACCTGGAGCAGTTGGAGCAATTGGACTCGGACTATCAAAATAAGCTTGACTTGCTCTTAGAAGGAGCCACTGGATTTAGACCGTCAGGCTGTATCACCACTATTCACGAAAATGAAGTAGCAAAAACTCACAAAGCAGATACCACTAGTCGCATACAGGCTCTGAGATCATTGTCTGGTACTCCAAAATCCATGACATCACTGTCTCCAAGGTCATCTCTCTCTTCTCCATCTCCACCTTGCTCTCCACTGGTGATAGACCCACTCCTAACTGGTGATGCCTTTTCAAGCCATATGGATTTTGATGATGCAGAGATAAGTACAAATCTCTCAGAACTCACCCTAAACACTGGGAGTGGCAACAGTAGGCTGGAAGAGCCTAGAGCAGGAGATAAACATCTAGGTCAAGGTATGGTAACAAACTATTTGCGTGCACATGCATGCATTTATATTTAATGTAGTTTATAAAGCAATGAGAATCAAGTATTTGAAAAGCTGTCAGTCATCTTGATATCTTCGTGTTGAAAAGTGTATTCAACTGTGTGTTCTGTCTTGCTTGGGAGAAAGGGGTGGTATTTTAATTTGTACACAAAAAATACTGCTGATCTGATGAGTCTTACAGAAGACTGTATCTAGGTGTGTTTTTAGTGAGCTTATATGTATGTGTACACAAATTACAGGGATTTAATGTGCAAATATAAATGGTTGTGGTGGGATGACTGATTTAATTTGGCGCTTGACTATTCAGAATGTTGTCTAGTGTTTTGGATCTGAATTTGGGAAGCATGTAATGCCGTATTAACACAAACTTTATGACAAAGCTTTTGAAGAAGACTGGGAAAGGCATTTAGTTTAACAGTTAACAAATTATAATAAAAATTCTTCCCCACCATCTCAGCATACACTACATCTTGCTCTGGTTCTCAGTAAATCAGTGGCAATGAATTTATTAACTTCAGCTGAGCAGACATGTCAAGGCTGTGCTTGAATTTCTGCTGTTTTGAGGGGGATGGTCTCTTAGCAACAAAAACGTGTTTAGATTGTGAGCACGATAAAATAAGACATTTAGAAATGGTGGATGTTCTCATACATGCATATGGCATATTGGTGGGTGGGAAGGGTTCATCCTTTTTTAGAGCAATGGTTGGGCTGAAGAAGATGGAAAGCGGTAGGCAGCAGTCGGGGCACTCGTGCTGGGCCTGCCTGAAGCCCTTGCGACTGTAGTTGGGTTAAATCCAACGGAGATGAGTGAAATGACTGGATTTGTAACTGCAGTGAAGAAGAGCTTTAAAGGCAGTATGAACTTGCAAGCTCCAGTCGTGTGACCCAGCAGTGCCGTTTGTTTCTGGTTTTCATAGGGTTATAGAGCAGGCTGCGTGAATAAAGGGAACTAGCACCATGTTATCACTGCCCTCTGCATTAGGAAGGCTGATACTATTTAAAATACAATAAAAGACATGCGTGCAGTTCTTCCCCTTTGAGCTACCATTTTCCTACAAGCAAAAGGTGTTACGCATTTGAGTAGGAAATAGTAATTATTCTTATTAGAACTGGGTGCTGATTAGTTTTAACCTTTTTAGCTCTTCAAGATTTGTAAGGGCTGTTAAAGTGAAAGCTCAGGTGTTAAGCTGATTAAGTGATTATTGCTGTTAGCCAGTCAGCAGACAAAATAATCGCCCTAAGTAGTTTATTTCAGGGCAATAACGAGATGAGATTTTATTCCTCGGGCATTTTGGGGGAGTTCAGTGTAACTCCCGAAATGCCATGGCTGGATCTGGGGTGGCTGGTACTTGGCCTCATGGGCAAAGCATGCTCACGTGTTCCTGTAAGTAGAGCTGAATAGTATATATCTGAGGGATTTGCTTTTTGTTTCTGTAAGAACAGAACCCCTGCTACATTTGAAGCTAAACTGAGGTTTCCTCTCTCACCTGAGTGACACCTGAGTGATGTGGGTGAAACTAATAGTAAAACTTGGAATCTGGCAGAGTCTGGGATTCTCTGAGGAGATGGTGTGGGTGTGAGGGGACAGTGCATGATGTGGCTCTTCAAGGCCTTGTCGTGGTGTGTCCAAGAGAGCCTATGGAAGGGGAAATGGCAGGACATGAAGAGGAAACTTTATATTCTTGATAAGAGTGGAAAAAAGGTGAAAAAATACAGGAAGTGCTATCTGCCTGCTTGGAAATATAGAAGAGAGTTGAGTCATTTCTCAACTCTTCCATAAACTCTTTTTAGCATGATACCTCTTTAGAGAGTTAAAACAGAAATCTGAATTTTGTATTAATTAGCCACATGAAAAAGTTACAGGTTCAGTGTATGTATAAGACTTGCAGGGCTGAGCTTCCAAGTCCGTTGCAAAAAAAGTAAGGAAAAGTATGGCTGCATGATGAATCCTTTTCAGGGAACCTGGCCATCTTTATTCAGGCTCACACTTCAGCATTCTGCTGTACAAACAGATACCCACTTCATTGCTGGGTTTTTTGCTCCCTTTGGCCGCAAGGTGCTTGTGTGAAGTGGTCAAAAATGAAGACATTTCTGGGTTGAAATGACTAAACAAAGGAGAAAAAGAGGCTGAGCCTGCTGGAGTCTTACCTCCGGTGTCCTTCCTGATGAGGGAGCCTCCTGCGGAGGGGTTCATGGAGTGGTGTTCCTGGGAGCGGTGCGTAAAACTTGAGCTAGAAAGCCAGCCAGTAGGGAGGAAATTATTTTCATATTAAAACCATGGGATGAGGAGTACAAAGCAGCACTGAGAAGAGAAGAGACATAGCTTTGACCCTGCCCACATACCTCCTGCATAGCCCAGGGTAAGCAGAGTGCAGCAGGGAGCCAGGCCCTCGCACAGGGCAGGAGGGAGGAGGGATTAAACTGTGAATGCCAGTATTAAATGGATCCATTTGTTTCAGTTAATGACTGATGCATTGTGTTACAGATGCTAACTTTTATTCATGTGGTTTGGCCTATGGGCAAAAGGTCTGGACGTTTATTTCTGTCGTACAGTTCTATGGGAATACCAAGATGAAAAAATACCATTCAGTGGTGGTGTCAAAAAATACATGGATAAGTGGGCCCAAATTGCACACGTGCACCTGATATATTGGTGTTACCTGTAGCACCCTCTACTGTTGGTTATAGAACAAGTCCTTAAATTATTCCTTAGCCCTGTCTTGATCTTGTACAATTTTTGCACCAATGTTTTTTCAAAGCTGTTTTTAATTCTTAAAGTGGCTTTTGTGAGACTGCAAAAAAAACCCACAACCAAACCCCAACCATACTTGCTTTGTAATAAAGAAAATACGGATGGAAACCATATATTGGTTTGGTGGCATGTGCTTTCCTAAGGCTACAGGAAAGAGGGACCACTTTTGAAGGATGAAAGCCCTTTGGAGACGAGTGTGTTGCTGCACTTCTGCTCCCAATGTGGCACCGTGGCACCTCCTCACCCTCGGAGGGCCAAGAGCTGGCTATGTCCCAGCCCTCGTTAGCCACCTTGGCAGACAGAGTTCTCCACACTCTTGGCTGAAGCATATCTCTGCAGAATTGTCATAGCTCTAGGCAAAAGGTTCAGAATTTGCAGAAGTTTCCACAGCATATCCTTCCTTGTTTTGTAGCACAAGAAATCTAAGTGAGATAACACCTCTGCACAAAACTCCTTGCTTCAACTTCCTTGGTTTTTCCTCCCTATCTCCTTTTCCCTGCATTTCTGCATGTGCCTGCTGCTTTAAATGCTATAATCTCTCTTGCTCTCCATGTTTATCTAGTTAACCTGGTCTGTCTGGACCGATCTTCTCTCCTGTGTACACCAACCTTTTGGGTTTAGGGGTAGGCAGGTGGTGGTTTTTTGCTGTTCCTTCTCCTTGAAGCTAAACTTGGTTTAAGCTCTCCAGGTAGGACATACCCTTAAGCGTAATCCATACTTGGCCAGAGCTTGGCCACTGGCATTGGCCCAGCCACTGCTCTTTGGGTAGATAGGACCAGAAGGCCTACTGCCTGCCTAAGGGTGACTTGCAGTAGGAGCTGTTTTATTGGTTCATATTTATAACTCCACTAGAATTCAGAAGTTCTGCTGCTTCTGCTCGTTGCCTATCTTGTCACGGGTGCCCCTGTGCCTCTCCAGTGCTTTGAAAGCCTCCCCTTGCGTTGCCTGCGAGGGCGGGCACCCATGGAGGTGCTGGGGGGAGCCAGTTGTAACACACACAGCACAACTGGTGTGTAACCTCAGCCTGCAGGTATGCTACAGCAGCACCCGAGTGTTAAATGGGCATTGACTGCCATGAAGCACTGCTTTCACCTCCACCACATGTGCTGCTCCTCTGGTTGTCCAGGAGCTTTTTGTTTTCCGGGGCAGTTGGGCATGTTCTCGAAGCACTAACTTCATGGAGACTGTTGAGGACAGCCCACCCTACTTGTGTCCTCTCTGTCTTCAGAAATGTGCCATTGCTTAACAATACTTGGGTGGGGGAAAAAATGCAATTCAGGGGGAGGATAAGAAAAAAAGCTGCTCCTGACCCAGACACTTTGTTTTCATTAACACTTGTTTTTGATTTTCCTCTGTGCTTCTCTGATAGGTATAAATACAGCTGGAGGGACGGCACTGAAGGTGGCGTGTGTGTCAGCTGCAGTGTCCGATGAATCTGTTGCTGGAGATAGCGGGGTATATGAGGCGTCTGTACAAAGGTAGACATCAGATCTCCCTCTAGGAAGAAGCCAATGACAGCTTTGCACACAGGAGTCAGCTGGAATAATGCTGGTTATGATTTTTTTTTTGTAATTTCGTGGCTAAAGTTCTCAATCTCAGATTTCTTAATGCTTCTGAAAAAACCTGAGAGCAGGCTGAATTTGATTATCAAAGTGACCCACGCTTCCCATAATAGAAGTAGCTGAAAGCAAGCTCACAGAGAACTGTTTGAACAGCTGGTCTGATTGTGAAGGTGCTGGTAAGCTGTGACTGCTGCCTTGACGGGGGTGGCAGAGCCATCTGGCAGGTATAAAGTTCCCCTCCTGTCAGTCAGCCGTTCTGGTGTCAATGGCAGGCCTCAGTCAGCCTGAGAGGACTTTGGGATGTTTAAGGCAGGCAGCAGAAGCACCTTGAGCTGCTTTGAGGATGTGTACACGCTGCGATGCAGCTTCTGAGTGCTTGGATCCAGGATGTGATTTCCACAGGGCTTCTCCCCTCAGTGCATGGCTTATGGCTGGAGCCGGGCGTCACGGCTCTTGCTGGGCTTCTGCACCTCCCTTACGCACTAAAGCTATCTGGGGTGGTTTGACAAAAAGTTCACTGGAAGGTACTGATCTTATTGATACCTGGTTTGGCTGCATCTAACATGGGTTTTCCTACTGCTTTTATTGGCGTTGAGATAAATTATAGGGTCATTTGTTGAAAGACATGACTGTGGAGGTGAAAAATTGTTCATCTCATATTCTGCCCATTGCTTCATCCATTCATTATCTTCATTAATTCTCTAGATTACTCTCTAGAGTAGTTTTTTATGTTTACAAGTCCCTTTGACAAGAATGTGCAATGCTTCTGTAAAGTAGACCACCTAGGCCCAAGCCAATCAGTCAGACAGTTGGGTGTCTTATGGTACCTGTGTCCCGTCAAGGGGAGAGGGGAGGAGGGTAATGGGTGACAATTACAGAAGGCATCCCATGCACAGTCACAACTCTGATGTTACTTAGAGTTCTTTGGGTTGTTGACTTGCCAACCTTCGTAATGACTACAGGATGGTTTTGATGCCTGTAATAAATGGTGAGGGTAGGATGAGCGATATGTTTGTCCTCTGTAGCTGAAATGTAATGAAACACAAGAGAGTTCGAAGTAATATGGAAAATACTTAGAAGAGAAGAATGCTAATCCTGTTTTAATGTGCTACAGCACAGCAAGACAATGCATGTAGTTTTTGGGACTTTCAGTGCATAAAACTTTGGAGGAGGAGTACATTGGGAGCAAAACGATGCAGGTGGCTCTTTCAAGGAAGACCGGTCAGTGTAATCTGTCACTTTTAATGTGCTTAGGGAAGTTTGATTTCTTAAAGAAACAAAGGAATAACTTAAGTCTAATCAAACTTGAGAATTTTTGCTGTCATGATGCAGAACAGGATTGCAGTTGTTAAGTGTTAGTTCTGTGGCTGGGCAGTCAGCTGTCTCTACTAAAATCCAGTCAAGGGAACCCTTTAAAAATCCCCCACTGCCTTATTTTTGCACAGTCTTTTGTGTGGCTTTTTTGGCAGCGAAGAGGAAAGGCATATGACTTTCTGCTGATAAGCACTGTAATACATACCTCTAAGGATGATTGCACTTACTTCTTAAATGGGCTTTCTTTTAGCTGCTCATTTTACAAAATCCATATACCCACTCCCTGAATGGAAGGGAAAAGATCTTGTATCATCTAAATGCTAGCATTTCAATAAGAGGGAAATCAAGTCCTTAATTGTCTTTGATTTCTTTCAGACCATGTGTGTCAGAAGTGATGGTGTTTGACAGTGATGATACAGAAGCAGTTGGGACAGCTAAGGTGCAAATTGCAATGAGGTAAGCGCTACACATTTTTATTGGATTTTCCTTCAAATGGAAAAAATTGTATGAGATATTTAAAAGATATAAAAAGATCTGAAAGATAAAAAGATATAAAAGATAAAAAAAAGATTTCTGTTTCCTTATCCCGTTTATCTTGTCCTACTGGTATTAACTAATGCCCTCTTGGTAGTGTAATTGAGAATTGCACTCGACTCTAGGAGGTCCTTGGCCCAGTTATCCTCTTTCATATCAGCTGGTGACAGTGTGGTATGAGGGTGCAAACCAGCAATGGGAGCACTGGGCTGGAGAGAGCCTTTTCCTGGCTTGCTGTCTCCATCAGTGTGCAGCTTGTGGAGGAAAAACTGCTGGGAGGAAATGGCAATCATAATCTTGGCCATGACTGAATCCCACAAGTAGTGGGTAAGGGACAGAGCCATCTTCCTTAAATGACTTAATGGAAGATTATTTATGATTTGAGGAAAAATAAGTGGTGCCAAACTCTCTTGTCATGGCCGTTAATGGTAAAATAGTGGTTACCCGTAACATCCTCACTGTTGTACTTCAGGTATTTCTACTTTTAACTTTTTTATATTACAGTCATTATATAAGGTCTTTCAAAAGGTTTTCATTATAATACAGCAATTTAACTAGGCCCCAGGAAAAGCGACATGTGTTAAGTCAAATCTGTAGTCCATTGTGTCTAAATTTCTAAGTTCTGGACTGTTGTAAATTCTGGTAGCAAAATTTCACATAATGTGAAACTGGTTTTGTTTTAAACTATAAGCAAGCCATGGTCCCATTATGGTTTTGTCTTGTTTGTAAATTTTTAATGTTGTTTGTTTGTGTTGATGAAACAAGTGGAATACTCATTCATGGAGTCCAAGGCAGACTTCTCTAATAATAATGCTTTTTTGTGTCTTTCCGATTCAGGTATGATGACAAAAATAAACAATTTGCGATACTGGTCATCCAGCTGAGTAATGTTTCAGCACTGCTGTTAGAACAAGATCAAAAAGTGTAAGTGGGTGAAATAAATAACCTTGAAGTATTTGTATGAGTTTCCAGTGGGAATTAAACAGATGTTGGGTTTTGTTTTTTTCACACTTTCTGAAATACTTCTACACTTCATTACATGTAGCAACATTTTATGAACTAATAAGCCCACAGACTGAAATAAGATTCATTTTTTTCCTCAAAGTTCTGTATTTGCTAGGAAAAGACTTGCCTGGAATCAGCACAAGCCAGAAAGATTCTTAACTGTGGCAGTGCCCAGAGCAACTGCATCACGTGGAGAGGGGGCGTTTGTTCTGCTGCAGAACTGAGCCTTGGACACCTGTATAGGTGCATGTGTGGGGGAAACGTACAGCTTCTGCTAGACTCATTCTAGGCACAAGTTTTTTTAAATTCAGCTGTGTGCTGAATAAGCTGACAAAAATCTGATTCATTTTTGTGTTGCTGTTTCTACTCACAAAGGCTCTGTTACAGCGTGACAAGTTGCACAGACGTAAACAACCATGTTAAACGCAATCCCATGCTGTTCGATTACAAGATTCAGAAGGATGAAGTCTACGGCAACTCATGCCACTTCATGTCTCTGAAGTTGTGATGAGATGTTCCTTTTTTCTCAGTTGACTGATATTCCAAAGAATAGGATAGGACAGTCATGTCCGCAGCGCTTAGGGTGAATTTCACTTACAGATTTGTGGAGCTGTTGCAATGGAGGGAGCTACAAACCTGTACGGTAGCGCTGACTGCGACGCTTTTTTCAATAGGAACATTCGCGTGGCTGTCCTGCCCTGCTCAGAAAGCACAAGCTGCTTGTTTCGCACAAGACCAGTGGAAGCTTCAGACAATCTTGTGTACAATGAAGTATTTTGGGTTTCTATCTCTTACCCGGCTTTACGCCAGAAGACTTTGAGAGTCGATGTTTGCACTGTAGATAAGTCTCACCTTGAAGAATGTTTGGTTAGTATTAATCTCTATTTTAATATCTTGGTGTTTGTTTCCTCTTTTGAATTAGATGAAATTTGAAATTTTAAACTTTGAAGTACAGCAGTTTCTGTGAAAGTTTTCTTGATAATCCTTAACTATAGGATGTCTCCCAAATAGTGTTCTTAGCGGTAACGATTTTGATCAGGAAAAAAATACCTACTACATAAATAGAACCAGAACTACTGGTAACTTTGTCAGGCTACTGGATTTCCCTTGTCTCACAATTTAATGTGAAACTCCACCTATTTTTCTTCCTTTTGGAAACATGTGTTGTAATGCAATTGGGAATGGACTTCTTACAGGAATTTGGAAACCTGTAGAATATTAAAGATCTCTAAAGTTGTTTTTTTTAAATTTCTGTTAATTTACACTATTAAAATCCAATAAGTATCATTTTTTGAGTGCTAGTATTGCCATAGCCAGCCGCTCCCTATTGTTAGAAGAGCTTTTTTGTTGTTCAGTATTACCTGAGTGAGTTGATTGTAATAGAACCATTTCTGGAGTATTGTTCTCCAGAACATGCATGTATGGTCACACAGTACCTGAGCTCCAGGTGGGAGCACCCTGACTTGCAGGAGATGTGCTCACATGCAGCCTGTCGGACTGGGCTGGTGCCGTGGAGTCCACTCAGACATGGATTAAATAAATTGCACATGGGTTTTACTTTGGTTTTGAATATGTCAGATTGTGTACTAAGTGTAAGGCAGTGAAAAACGACAAGGCAGATAAAGAGGAATGGAATATACAGAACTAAAGCATCTCAGTCTGAGGCAATGATTTTTGTCAGCGTTGCAGATTTCTTGAAAGGGAGGCTTCATCTCCTGTTCCTTTCTCTTTTTCTTTGAAGCTCTGGCTGTAATTTATCCTGCGTGGAGTAGCACTGTTCATTCTTCTGGGTTCTTGTACACAGGAGCTGTAGGGAAGCACTTGCTACTTGGATTGGAAGTCCTAGACAATGTTAAAAATAATTAAACATACTAGCGCTGTTGAAATGGGGATAAACAGGGCAATTTTTCCTTTTGTCAAAATTGCCGAAGTCAAGTAGTCCTGGATTTTTGCTCTAATTTATTCTTACTGATGTGGTAGTGATTCATTCTAGTATTACACTAAAACTGTGTTTTTGCTCTCAATAGGGTGGAGCACAAATTAGCCTTGCTGAAATATGTAGATCCGGAGAGAAATCAACCCGTTGGTATAACCTCCTTAGTTACAAGTATCTGCAGAAGCAAAACAGGAAAAGTAAACAAGGAAACATTCACTCTGAAGTACCCTGCACTGAAAAAACAGTAAGAACGAGTGCTGAAATAAAACAAGTCTTTTCTAAACAGTCAGAGTGAGAGGGTTTCTGTGGCTGAAGGACTGTTACAGTAGATGAGAAGTGAAGGCTGGTGTTTTTATATTTAGAACTTGAAAATGTCATTCAGTGTAGCAAGATAATTAACATGTCAATTACAGATGTGCCCTTGTCCTGGGCTAAATACTGAAATCTGCTCCTTGCGAAGCTGGGGGATGTGGTATGTGGCCTGGTGCAAGTGATGTGTGAGCTCTTGCCTTTCTTCCTGCTAGGCAGTTCACCTTGTGCCATGACCTTGCTGAATGAGTCAAGATACGGACTGACGTCTGCACGTGCATGGCATGCAATACGCCCAGCCTATACCTGTACACGTGCAAATGCTAACATAACTGGGGGAGCTGGACCAGGTGTGCTCACAGAGGCTTGACAGAGAACTCTATGTGCAATGGGCTGCTTGAACAACGCGGGTGTAGAGACAACTGCTTTCTCCTGCCACCAGAGGAAGCTGGTTTGGGGCTGTTGGGACCAGAAAGGCTGGGCGCTTTGCGGTTTGTGAGATTCTTGTCTTCACAAGAAGCCTCTTGATCTCCTCAGGACTCTGTCTCAGCGCTCTTGGAGCAGACAGCTGTTGAACTGGAAGCTGTGGAAAAGAAACTGGAGGAAAGCAGAAGCACTTTAACTGGTGAAGAGAGCTGGTAGGTAGCGTCCCACCATCTTAGCGGTGTGGGATGATCCGAGCATTTGAGGATTCATGTGCAGAGAAAAAAAGTGGATGATACAGAGCTGTGGGAAGCTGCTTATGTCTGTTTTGGTGAAAAATCCTGTTTCTTCTGTTCTGGCAGTTGTTCTTGGGAAGTGAGAACAAAGATGTTAAATGTTAAAAATAGTCAATAGCACTATGCTAATTTTTTTATTTGTACTATGTTCTATGGGTGTCCATGAAAGCTCCACTGTATGCTGGAAGGCTTTGCTTGAATATTAATTTTTGGCTGTTGTTTACATGGTTCCGGTTCAGATTCTATTAATGAAGCCCAACATTTGAAATAAAAAGCGAGGCTGAGCAATGGGTTTGATGGAGAAGCCAGCTGTGCGTTCAAAGGAGCTGAAAAGGATGTTAAAACAATGCTTCAGTTTTGTCCAGCATCACTTTTTAAACTAAGATTAATGGCATTGTAAGAGCTTCCCTTAAGACATTCTCACCATAAGCTCACACCACATGGCTGAACCCTCAGCTTGCTTCTTTTGGAGGAAGATTGGTATGAAGTTTTTGGGTGTAATCACAGAATCACATGGGGTTGGAAGGGACCTCTGGAGATCATCTAGTCCAACCCCTCTGCCAGAGCAGGTCCACCTAGAGCAGGTTGCACAGGAACATATCCAGGCAGGTTTTGAATGTCTCCAGAGTTGCCTTCTGGTGCAGCTTCGCTCCAGTTTTGATTATTTTCTTACAAGCCTGTGTTTGTGTAATCTCAGTGGCTACAGGACCTGCCGGGTACCACCAGCTGCCTTGGGGATGTGTTTCTGTCCAGCAGCTTACGGGAGGTAACTCCTGCTGCAGCACAGAGTACTGTGCACAGTAGGCCAGTTCAACAACAAAGCTGTTCCCAACAGGCAAGATGAAGAGGTTCCTGATCAGGAAGAACAGGACGAGATCAGTGAAAATGAAGCAGAGGAGGAGGAAGAATTCTGTGCTGGCAAATCG
>JAOXNO010000052.1:34292878-34312445 GCA_028565335.1 Limnodromus scolopaceus | reverse complement strand
GTTGATGTTTAAAAGTTTATCTATCTGAAAGCTTTTTAATAACTCTACATGACCACTTTATCCCACAGTTAATATAGCATCGTTTTATGCCACCTCCTTGCTGCTCATGAAAACTGTTTTCATGAATGTGACAGTGGCTTTGACCTTGTTTAATTCTGAATGTAGCTGCAGCCTAACAAAGGCGTGCTGTACGCGTGCTCTCCGTGCATGTACACACAGCGATTTGGATCTTTGCTGAGGATGCACAACAAGGAAGGGGAACGGTCTTTAAAATCATACCTCTGTTCTGCGTGAGATTGGCAGCTCACATTGATGCACTGGATCAATGGGCAAAGCTTGTTGGAATCAATTGTGTTATACAGCGATCAATAGGCGGGGAGCCCTTAGGGAGTGATACAGTTCATGTAGCAGCCACTGAGTTCAAAGAGTGACGTGTCAGGACACTCTGCATGAAAAGGGCTAAAGAGTATCTGTTTTTGAATGCTATGCCTCTGGGAGTGAAAGCGGAGATGTATCACAGGTGGCTGTCAGACAGTCCCCGGTAAGATGGCAAGCTGGCATTTACACTGCAGTGTCTGTCTTTCAGGTGGATAAAGAGACAAACACCGAGAGCCTCGCACAGTCCTCTACCGTAGTTCGTCCTAAGGACAAAAGAGCAGCAAATCCACCCCAAACTCAGTTTGTCAGAGGTAGCACTATCATCCGCTCAAAAACATTTTCACCAGGACCACAAAGTCAGTATGTGTGTCGGGTAAGGAAAATGCAATCCTGAGGTTATAAATGCTATTTTTCATTAATGAATGCATGATAACAACATTCACTTAGTCTGAATTTTTCAGAGACCTGACACTGCTTTCTTCTCTACCCCTTTGACTTCAAAAATTGCTCCCTCCTAGACAGTATCTTTCCTTGGAACTAAAAGTGTAAAGCACAGATTTATAAAATGTATATGTGCAGATCTGTTTGTGGTACCTGCAGCACGTTGGGATGCTCAGACTAACCTGGAAGGGCTGCTGTAAGAGAGTGATGACTAAGCTGCATATCAAACCCTTTCCTGCTGCTTTAAGACTGTTCTATGCTAACTTGAACTGAGTTAGCTGTGTCCACCTGACTTTAGATGAGGTGAACACAAAAGCTTGATAGAAATGGAAAGGATGTCACCAAAAAAAAAATAGTGGAAGCTTGAAAATCTCCGGTGTGCTTTGTCTGAAGGTAACTGAACAGGCCATGCACTGGGTCAGGATGTCACTTCCACTGCTTTGAAATGGTTGTTCACAATTATTTCCTGGATTGAGGGTCAGTCTAAACTATAAATAACTCGTCTTTTTAAATTGAATTGGCAAACAAGCAAGCACTGCCTTTTGTTGTGCATGGCCTGTCCTAAGTGGGCATGCTCTTAATACAGCTGAGCCAAATTTGACGCGCAGGTTTTCTCTGATTCAGAACCAGGTGCTTCCATAGAAAGAAACCTTATTTAATTTGCAGCAGTGGCCTGTGCTTGGGTGATAGAGGTACAGTGTGCCTGCACATGCAGATCCCACACACTTGTTCCCCCCACCCCCAACTTTGAGAAGGAATATGAGAAGGGAATTAAACCCTACTTGAGCTGAGCTCTTTTAAGGGTCTAGGGACAATCACAAAAGAAGGCAGGCTGCATGTGTGTAACATGACAACTCAACAAAGTTGAAAAACCCAGGGGGATAGCTTACAGGTAAACCTACCCCTTGTACCACTAGCTTAAAACACAGGTAACTGGAGAAAAGAGAAATCACTAATAAAGTAGTCCCACGTTTTACAGATGCTAGAAAAGAGTAATTTTTTTTTCATTAATTAGAGCTTATTTTTCTATGCTTTTTTGCCCAACCTAGGTACTTGCACAGGAGAAAGGCAGTGGGGCAGAGTCCCGTATTATACCCTAACTTACTGTCTCTCTTTCCATGTGGTCCGTCCCCAAAAAGGGACAGAGTTGAAAGCTTGTGGCAGGATCTGACTCTGCCAAATGGGTTGCATGTTGTGCACTCAGATTTGGGTGACAGCTGCCCGCTGTGGCCTTTCACAAAACTTTATAATTCTGCTTACATTGCTGCTTATAATCACTTACAGAACCCTCTGATTTTGCTAATAATGCATGTATGCACTGCATGTATTTGCTTCATGAAAAGTATGTGGTTTTCATTTTCAGCTGAATCGCAGTGATAGTGACAGTTCAACGCTATCCAAAAAGCCCCCCTTCGTTCGAAACGCAATGGAGAGACGAAGTGTCAGAGTGAAACGGGTAAAAACATCACCACTTGTTTTTTTTCTCTAGCATAGGCACTTGCAAAAAATGGAAAACTGTTTTAAAGGAAGAATTTGCAAACATAAATCAGTTGCCACGTGCTTTCGTTCACAAACTTTTCTTTGTGTGTGAGAAGTCCGTCAAGGCCAATTTTCTTTGATACACCAGAATATGATAGGAATGTTTAAATCGGAACTCATTTGGAAGAATCAATTGAGGAAGATGGTTCCTGGTATTTTCCACTTTGTCAGAGCCGAAGTAGCACAAACAGTTTTGCTGTATTTATTGTTGCAAGATTCTTAAGTACTTACAATAAATGTGAAGAGCTGGGGAAGGGGGTGAGGAGAATGATGTCTCAGAGGCTCAAGCTCAGGCAACCCTGTTGTAGTGACTCTGTGGCACACAATTGAACCCCTGTGCCCATCATGATGACAATCAGGGAAATTCCCCTGGGATACTGATGCTGAGCTCCTAAGGATATGGTTTTCTTGAGGCAGCTTGTCTTTGGAACTAGCAGAAGGCAACATAATACATTACTGGAAAAAAAACCACAGGTATTTCTGCTGCATTGTGGATGCATCTGAATATGAGACATTAAACTTGGGAGCAAGGTTGCAAACAAGACTTGAGTTGGAGAAGCTGCCAAGGAAGAAATTCAGTGGAAACACCAAAATCAAAAGGCTTATCTATAAGACTTGCTTGAGTTTGTGCATTCTGTCTTGAGAAGGATTGGAAAGCAGGATCAGTAGATGTGCTTTGTGCTAAGAGAAGTTCTGGAAAAATGGGTCTCATGTATTTGGCCCTTCATGGGGGATTGCTCAAGATAGTTCTCATCACTGTGTTCATACACCCCTTCTTTTCTAGCCTTCAATCAAGTCCTTCGGTACGGAGCGCCTGATCCGCACTTCGCTAGACCTGGAGCTGGACCTGCAAGCTTCAAAAACCTGGCATGATCGGCTGGTTCAGGAGATCTCGGTGCTGAGAGAACTGAAGGAGCAGCTGGAACAAGCTCAAAGTCAGGGTGAAAAAGAGTTGCCGCAGTGGGTGAAGGATGATGAGAGATTTCGACTGCTGCTGAGGCTAGTGGAAAAACGAGTGAGTAACACCTGCCTTCAGATTTTATTTGAGATCTTTGAGAAACGTGATTTGAGAAACAGGGTACTTTGGACAGTCAGGAGACGAAGCCTTAGCGCTACAGTCACTCATGTCTTCCGCTTCGGGCTCCATCAAGCAAGCGATTGATAATGGGAATTGCAGTTCATGAGTGCCTGGCTATTCTCAGGTGTGGTATTTACCAACTGCAGAGTCTGTGCCTGCCTTCCCACAGATAGGAGGGTTAGGAAGAGAGCAGTTACGTCTCTTGCTGCTTCTAAGAGAAATAACGGCTGCATAAAACTTGTGCATGGATGACACTTACGCATATGAAGTGATAATTAAGTCAGATGATAGCAAAATTTCTGGCTTTAAGAGCTTAATAGTATCTGTCTTTCTGCTTTTGAAGGGTGGACTGCAGGGCAGGGATGGAAAGGAGACAGGACTAATTACCAAGAATTTCAACAAACAGCTCATTAAACAATTTTGCTTTTCTTTTATGAAAGTCGTCTTTCAACTTTGAAAGCATTATAACTTTCGCTGGAGTTTGACCCTTTTTAAACTTCCTGTAGAGTTCTCCTAGTCCCAAACCCGTGCATTTACCAGCACAGAGGTTTCCTGCTTTAGCATAGGCACAAACACGCGAAGCCACCGATGCCATCTGTTTTGTGAAGTGCAGCCTCCCATAGTAAATGTGGTGTCTCGTAGTTAGCACTTCCAAAGAGCTGGGAGAAGACCTTACAGAAGCTCTCTCTGTTACAACGATTAGCTGACAAGCCTTCAGTTTAGCTTCTGTGGCTTGTGATTCCAGAGTCAACGGTTTCCAAGCCCCTCGGACCTGCAGCTGAAATACTGCTGTATTTGGAGATTAGTTGGGATAAAATGATTCCTCTTGGAAACACAAGCATCTCTTTTCCATTATTTGTTTAGGTGGAAAAAACGGAACACAAGTGTGAGCTCAAGGCCGATAAAATGATGAGAGCTGCTGCCAAGGATGTCCACAGGCTGCGAGGGCAGAGTCGGAAGGAGCCTCTGGAAGTGCAGTCATTCAGGTGAGCACACCTTCCTGGTAAAGGGCAGGAAAAATTGACTGCTACCATGGTTTTCCTATAGGTGACTAAGATGACGATGAGGAAGGCTAATCTTTGTAGAAGTAGTTAACTGTTCAGCTCAAACAAAAACTTCTGTATTCTTATATCAAAGTATAAGGTCTGAGAGTCAGGGAAACGAGCTGCAGCACTGCATGCGACCTTAAAGCAACCAGCACTACTCCAGGTCGTTCCCCACCAGGCAACAGATTCACAAACCCTTTGTTTAATACAGAAGCAGCTCTTTGCTTCCCTGAGTAACATACCTAGAAAGCCAAAAAGAAAAGAAAAAAAACCTGAGCCTTTCTGAAATGGCTTTTTGATAAGGTCAGTGTTGTGAGTTTAACTGTAAGGGTGCCTGGTGTCTGATATGTAAAGAAGAGGTGTGGGTTGTGAGAGGACGTGCTGCTGCTCTTCGTGGTAGCAGCTGGTGGGATAAATTTTCCTGTGCGTGATGGACATTTCTGACAAGGCTTCTGTTGCATTAACAACTCATCATCTTTTTTTAGAGAGAAAATGGCATTTTTCACACGGCCAAGGATAAACATTCCAACTCTCTCTGCGGACGATGTGTGATCACCATAAAGTATTTGCTTTCCGGACAATTCTACAAATGCAGTTTGGGTTTTGAAGTTATTTATGTGGTATTATGAAGGTACCAAGGCATTTGTATATTAGGGCTTTTGTCAGTATGTGGATGTTTTGAAGATTTTTAGGCTAAAGTTATATCATCACAGAAACCAGCATTAAAGTGACAAGATTGTATAGTTTGTATATTTAGGAATGTATTTTTGGGAAATAGAATTTTAAATAAGAACAAATGCAGCGTAAGGTGCTGTTATTCTTAAATAATGCTGTTTAGACTTTTTGTACAGCTCTACCTTTTAGAGGTTTTACTGCAATAAAATAAATTTGAAGGAACCTCACCCCTACCTTCTATGATGTTCTGCATCAGATTCTCCCCTGAGTGATGTATTTTGTACCCTGTGGGGAATGCAGGGAGCCAGTTTTGACTCCCAAGTGCTGTGAACGAATTCTCTGTGAGCTGTGAAGCGTTTGTGTTTCCTGCCAGGTCATAAAAGTGGGTGTGAAGTTCAGGATACTTGCACTTTTAACATTTGTACTGCAGCTCATGTCTGTAATGGGTCTGTTAAGGTAACGTGGGGAGCCCATTGAAACCACTGCTGTGGGAGGAGGGCTGCAGGTTTGAAGTCCATTTTAGGTTTTTCCAATAAAGTGACCTTTCTGGACAAACCTGCCTTCTTGCTTTTTGTCTTGTGTGAATCTTCTCATCAGCTGGCACCTAAATTGTGGGGTTTTTTCCTGTCACTAGCTGGAAGTATATAGCTTTTAACATGACTTGCTCTGTGACCGCAGATCAAGCATTTTTGTGGGGCAGGTGGTGGGTATACTCTGGAGGAACGTGGGTGCTCCTGGGATTTTTCCCTTTTCTTCTAAATACAGGTTTTACTAAAAGTGCTGGAGATGTAACTCACCTGCTCCCTGCTTTGTTACAGAAAAATCTTATTCGCACATATGTGGGTAAGAGCCATTTGATGCCTTGCTAACCCCAGCCCCAGGATCTTTGCCCCAAGCCTCTCCTTGCTGTGCCCGTGGCTCTGGAGGGGGCTGGGGGCCATCCCCTGTGGGCTTGGAAATCTCTGTGTCCCGTGTCCAGTCAGATGCTGAAACTGCTGGGATTTATTAGTTTTCCTCCCTGCCTTTCCTCGGGAGCTCACGGCGGCCCTGCCAAGGGTGCCGGTTACTCTGCTTAGGGCCTCTGTTGGCTCGCAGGAGCCCTGGTCGGCCCCCAGGGAGAGGGTTACACCCCAGCTGCCCCCCGGGGCCTGGAAGCTTCTCATAAATACTTCACCTGTGGAGCGCCAGCTGGTGACGCACCCAACCGGGGTTGGGTGAGCCTTTCCCTTCCCAACTCCTGTAACGAGGTGCAAAACGGCTTCTTAGACGTTACAAACCCCTCCGGGGCGCAGTGACACCCCCCAACCCCTCACGGAGGGGTTTCGGTCATACGGAGGGGCCCGGCTCCTCCCCGCCGCTGGGGGGCGCTGTCTCCACCCGCAAGCCTCCCGCGCTTGCCACTTCCGCCGGCACCACTTCCGCTTCCGGCCGCTCGAGGATGGAGGCGCGCGTGGCGCAATCGGCGGCTCGGCTGGCGCGGCAGGTGCGGGGCGGGACGGGCCGGAGCGGGACCGGCTGCACACGGGGACGGCGCGGGGGGGTCCCGGGGCTCGGTGGAGGAGTCCACCTGGGGGGTCCCAACTGTCCCGGGGGCAGGCCGCCTGGCGCGGGTAGGGGGGCCGCGAGCAGGCCGTTCGGCGGGGGAGTGGGTCCGGGGACAGGCCTCCTGGCGCGGATGGCAGAGGAGCGGGGCCGGGGACAGGCCGCCCGGCTCTGCCTGGAAGCCCCGCGGCACCCGGAGCAGCAGGCAGCTCTCCGGGCAGAGCGTGGCCCCGGCGGGCGCTCGGAGAGGCGGGGGGCTGGTCTGGGCCCGAGGGGCATAAAGCGGGCGGGGGCTGAGACACCTTCCGCAGCCTCTGCCGTTCCTCTGGAGACACAAAGCGGAGTAAAAGCGCCCTCCTTCCTCAGCCCGTGTCGTGAGTGAGGGGCGTGGTTCGCTTCTCAGCGAGGTTGAGGCTTGAAAATGAAGTTCTACACAAAAAAAAACCTTCCCCCAAAAAGGCCTCAGGAAGCTGCCGAGCACGAGTTTGTGCGTTGCCGCTCCCGTTCTCTGGGCTGTCCCTCTGGCCGGCTCCTCCCCGGGTGAGGGTCGCCCTGCGTCCGGGCAGGGCGGTGGGAGGAGGCTGCCCGGCCCTCGGGAGGGGCAGCACCGGCTCCGGGGGGGCCGAGGGAAGCGCTTTCGGAGGAGCTGCTGGAGGGCAGGTGTGCTACTGGCAGTCCAGGCTTTCTCCAGCAGGATTATTGCAGCCATAAGGGGTGTTGGGTTGGGAAAAAAAGGTCGTGACAACCCTTTTCAGTGACTATAATAATAAAATAAATCAGACTGCTAAATCTAGCCTAGCCAATGACTGATACTGACAGTAAAGCATAGAGGCAGCTTCAGGAGATTCTTTAATTCAACAGGTTAATATCTCATATTGCCCTGAAAGCACATAACTGAGAGATTCTGGCTTGTGGCTTTTTCCCTACTATACACAGGTGTTTTTAAGCAGCCGTTTGGTATGTCTTCTACTCACAATTCAAACAAACAATAAATACTGCCATAAAATACTGAGATAATAAATCTGGCTGTTGAATCTCTGTAACTCCCTTTGGCCTTTATTTTTGCATTTCTCCTTTGTAGCTGCTAGGAGAGGACGGGCATCACAGGTATTCTGTCAAGGTGTTCTCCCTTTGCCATCACTGTTGTCTGGTTTTTAGTCCATTAACAAATTCCAGTCACTCTGAAGCAAAGCAAGAGGGACAGTGTTCAGGTCTTTAACTCCAGGCGCCATGATGTAGGCCGTGTGGAATTACTGAGCCTGAATCTACCTGTCACCTTGCTCCCAGCCATGTACTCCCTGGTGCAAGCTCCAGCAAACCCTGGAGCCTGTTGTGAGCTGGCTGGCAGGAATCATTAGCTCTTCGGGAAGATAACCCAACAAAGAGCGTGTGCTGAATTATTGTTCTGAGCCAGCTCAGTAAAGGCTTGGCAGAGTAGGAGCAGACATAAAACCATGCAAGAGGCAAGAAGGAGGGGAAGGAAGAGAACTGCTGTGACCCCTTTGCTATGCCTCCCCAGGCCATTTTATCTCTTTTGTTTTTTAAATGTGATAGAGAAAAACTCTATTACTCTAAAGCCCAGAGAGGGAAGCTTATGTAAGTTTCATGTTAATTCAGTGGGATCTTTGGAAGACATGTGCTAAGGGAAAATGTAAGGATGATTTTGGTCTTATTGAAAAAGCTATAGTTTTTTTGTATTCACAGGTGAGGGGAAGATTTCTAGTTCTCAGCTGACCAAAGAGCCCTTGGAGATGTCAGCATGGCCTCATGTAGTTCCCGCAGCTTCTCGTGAGGTGGTCATCAGGTATGACCCTTTACTGACAAGTTGTGATATGCCCAGGGCTGTGCAGGTAGAATAATCCAGGGGGTGAAACTTTATGTCCTGAACAGCAGCTTCTTCCTTCCTTTTCTCAGTTTCAGAAAGAATGTAGAATTTATATCCCTTTAATTAGATCTTGCGTTCATAGGTGATTTGCTAGAGAATTAGGTTTATCACAGGTTGCTGTGATAAGGGGCATTTATAACACATGAAAGTCTAAAGACCTTTTTCCAGGTGAGCTCAGCAACATGGTTATGGGTGTGGGGGTCATAGAATCATGGATTGTCTCAAGTTGGAAGGGGCCTGTAAGGATCATCAAGTCCCAACTCCCTGCTCTTCACAGGACTACCTGGTTTTAACTAAACCATATGACTAGCTTATCTTAGTTCGCCCAGATGCACCCTGAAATCTGTCAGGCTCGGTGCCATGGCCACTTCCTGGGGAGCCTGTTCCAGTGACCCACCACCCTCTCAGTGAAGAGCCTTTTCCTCATGTTCAATGTGAGCTTCCGCTCATGCAGCGTCTTTCTGTTTCTTCATGTCCTGTCACGGGTCACCAGAGAGAGGAGGGTGGTGTGTGGGGTTTCCCTCCTGGCTAGCCCAGGAACCAGGGTGCCCTCGTTGCCAGTTTTGGGGCTGTTAGCCCAGCCTAGCTGTTGTGATCTTAACCCCAGAGATTCTGGAACTGAGTGTAATCATTGCTGAGGTCAGGCTTTTCTGCTGGGCAGTTCTGAATTAAAATCCCATTTAATCTGTATTGGCTGTTGATGAGCACAAAAAGGGAGATTTAAATGGCAGCAGCAAGATTTGGATAGGCAGCTAGACCACCGTGGTGAAACCTTTTGCTTTCAGTTCACATTTAAGTAACGTAAAGACTGCTAGTGCGCTAGGCTGTGGAAGAGGAGCTCTGAACACGATAGGAAAGTGTGCCAGTCTGGGCTGATACGTTGGGCTTGCTCGAATCAGGCATGGGGCCAGCCTGAATGCCTCCTGTCTCCAGGTGTCTGGTGAATTTACTGTTTCGGTGCAGTCATGGGAAAGAAGTAGGTGAGACTTGCTGAACTGTGGCATTGTTTTAGAGTTTTTTTGCCTCCTGGCCAAATCTGAGTGATTAGGGTAGTAGTTGTCACCCTGTATTTGTGTGGGAAAAGCTGTTCGGGCCAGATGTCTGCTTTAGGCGTTGTGATCTCCTCAGAGCCCTTGTTGTGGGTTCTGGCCATGCACATGGATAAACCTCTTTCCTCCTCCTCTCTTGTACTCTAGCAACATGGAAAGAAGCTCCAGTAAGATACTGGTCATCTCGCCTCCTGCGAGTCTTCACCTGGGTGGCCAGAGGCATTTGTGATTCTGGAGGAAAAATCCAAATCGAATTTCTGTTTTGGAAAGTTTGCTAATGGTACTTAAATATCTCGGTGGCTATAGCTTAGGGGGAATCTTTTAATGCAGGAGGAATAAGAAGTATGAGCTGCTTGTTAGCTTCGATATGTAGTGATTTTAACTTCAAAAGCAGAATGCAAGTTTCTGGATCTGGACAATGTTTGTCCTCAGTGCAAAAGTTCCCTAAGGGTTTGCCTTGCTCACCTGTCCCAAAGCTGGTGACTTTGCAGGAGAGAAGGGAGTACGGGGTGGACACAGAATTTACAGAAAATGTGATTCTAGGAGTAGAACATATCTTTGTGCTTTTCTTAAAGCACATTCTAGGGTTGGGGGGGATGAGTTTTGCATGTCACTGCTCCCGTGTTCCTTCACGTCAGTTTGTAGCAGTAACGCTTACTTAAACTTACAGTGAAACAACTGTGAAGTAATGCAATGAAATCTCTCTTGCACTGTTTTAAACAGTTTAGTCTGGACATTTTTCAGATAGGTCTGTAATATGAAATGCTACCAGGTCAGGCCAGTAAGAAAAGTCAAAAATAAGAAAAAAACAAAAAATTCTGTTGGTTATATGGGGGAAGATAAATGGGGGAAGATATGTGTGTGAGAGAAAAACAGTCTGATTTTTTCGGGGGGGTCTGCCTTGGGTTAAAAAAGGAAGTAATAGGCTGAAAAAGGAAATGCTGTGGTGGACTATTTGAAGCGAGTTATTTTTGAGATAGAGTTGTGCTGTTCAGTGATTTTAGTTGGCTAAATGCCAAGCCAGAGGTTTTGATAAAGGTGCTTTTTTTTTTCCTCGAAGTCCTGTTCCTTCACAGCCGAACCTGCAGGAAGCACCCTGTTCTCCTGTAGCAGAGCAGACCTTGAGGCTGTAACGTGTGCTGGAAGCTGAAGCACAAATGAAGAATGACCTCAAAAGTTCTCGTTTTGACTTTGCTCCACAAACAGCCCAATCTTAAAATTGTTTTAGTTCAGCTTGGGTTTTTTGACCATCTGCAGTTAATTATAGTGGCATTTGTGGGAGCTTTTGTTCAGGTGGACATATAAGACAAGGAGATTTGATGGCCCAATTTTTTCCTTAATTAGGTATTCTGATTGTTTCAAGAGCAACAAAGTAAATGAGCCCTTTTTGATAGATTTGGTGGCCTATTTGACAACATTAATAGCCTGAGCTGCCTCCTGCTGTGGGAGTTCTGGTAGGGCAGAGCCTGAAGGAGTCAGGTGAGGGGCTGGCAGAGCTCACAGCCTCTTCTCGCTGCCGCTCCCTCCTTCGCAGCATTGAGTCACTTACATTTCCAGTAGCCTCCAGACTTCCGTTTCTGAGCCAGGTTTGTGTCTGATGGGCACAGAGCCTGTTGTGGGGGAGGACAAGAGATGGACAAGAGAGATAAAGTTTCAGATATTTGGTTTCTTTAGGCGATGGGGTGAGGAAAATTACTGGTCCTTGCAGCAGCTTCCAGCCATTGGGCTCAGGCTGCAGGTTGTAGCGTTTGTCTGTGTCCTGGGCGGTGAAGCCTGGAGGGGCACGGGGAAGCGTGTTTATTTGGAGAATAGAGGTCCACCTCAAATTCCTGATTGCTCCTGAATGCCATATGTCAGTTTTCAGGGAGAACCCGCAGTGGAGGTAGGGGAGGGAAGGTTGTGTGGGGAGGTGGAAGTGAGTGCGCGCTGCAGCAAGGGACCTGGGAATTCCCTGGGAAGCAGCACACTGCGATTCTTGGCATTCCCGTCTCCAGCTGGCATTGGAGCCTGCTGGGCTTGTGTGAGTGACTGCGGTTTCTTCCGGTGGAAAAGAAACAGTGGCCTGTGAGACAGTGAAACTGGCTGAAGGAGGCTTTAGGGAATTTTGAGTCAAACCATTTAACGTATTTATTAGATAAAAAAAGCTGGAGAAAGTGCTTATTTTTGGAATATGTTTTATTGACATGGCCTGTTGTCTTTCTTGCACTTCTGTCTTGATGTTAGTGAGATTATTATCTCACTGACTTTTTTTAAGACTGTTTTGGATTCCCTGTTTTTGACACAAATAGAAACCACCTTTAAACATTAATTGTTTAATGTCATTACTCAACTTACATGTCATTGGTGTTACCTTTATGAGGCAAAACTAGAATCTTATCTGAGATCTTGCAGCTCCTCACCTTCTGTCCCCCCGCTGGAAGAATTACTGTGTGACAATTTAATTTGCTTTTCAGGAAAACGAGATCAAGTTGTTAACTGCAGAAATCGAGCGTCTGAAGAACTTTGGATGCTTGGGAGTCTCCCCAAGTTTGGAAGGGTTGCGAGACGAAAACGCAAAACTTAAGTATCGGTTAAATTTCCTTCAAAAGGTAAAAGAATAAAGAATTAATGCTGTAGCATGTGTTTTTGTTCTCATTAAGGCAAGCTAAATAAATGATGTCGGTTTGTTACAGTTAGTTATGTGTGACAGCGTGGTCACTCTGCATTCTGACGCCTTAATTGTTGGTGGCACATCAGATATTTCTTGGTTCCTTAAACAGAAACCTACTTTATGGAAAATTTCAGTGGGTTGGTAAGCCCACACCATCAAGTCTTGGCTAGTCTTGTCACAGGCAGTCCAGCTGAGGTCTTTGCCAGGATCACTGACAAAGGTGTGAGGAGTAATGCAGCCCTGCTTTCAGGGGAAGTGTTTGTGCTGGGAGCTTTCAAGGGAGAAGCAGCTCTTGAATCACATGATTTTTATGTTGTATATGTTGCTCCTGTGCCTGGAGGTGTCAGCCAAATCTGTCAGCTGTGCTCTGCCAGGCAGCCAAGGAAAAAAGTGGGATGTAACGGCTCCTCAGATGTTGTGAATTTAGCCTTCTGGATTTTGTTTTTTTCAGAGCCTTCAAGAGGAAAGAAGTAAAACAGCAAAAAGCATGATTAATATCAACAGTTGTCTTCAGGAGATCTTTGGAGCTGCTATTCAGGCTGCCTACCCAGATTTGGAAAACCCTCCGCTAGTAGTGACGCCAAGTCAGCAGCCCAAATTTGGGGATTACCAGTGTAACAGCGCCATGGGCATAACACAGGTAAACCTGAATGATCTTGCAAAGAGAAGAAAGAACGGGGACATTGTCTGTTGGAAGCTAAGTGATAGACAGCACAGTGAGAGTTGCAATACTGGACCTGTTTCAGGCTTGTTGCAGGCCTCCAGGCTGAGAATTCAGTGTGTTATCTAATGGCATTTTAGGGGAAGCGTTGGCCTTCACAGAGTAGACCTTTAAACCTCTATTTACATGACTTGGTATGCTGAGGGTATGCCTTTGCTGAGGGTTGGCTATGTGGGCATCCCCACATCTATGGTTGGTGGAGCTTATGTTTTCTTTAAATTGTGCAAAAGCAGGAAACATGTTTTTTCTTATTATGATGTTCTGATCGTGGAGGTTTTCAGGCCTCCCACTTAAGAATGGTCCCACTTTACAGAACACCTAGTAAGTGTGTGCAAAGGAGGGAGTGGGGGTTTTTAACCTGGCTAATATCAACAGTTACTTTTGAAAATTATGGCATTGCTGCTTTCTGGAAGATATTTGGCCAAAGAGGACCCAAACAGACAACGAGACACTTGAGGAGTTGCCCAGTGGGCTGGGACCGTGCTGAAGTCAAACCAGGAGGTGGGGGAGGAAGAAGGTAGTGCATTCTAGCTGAGGTGCTAAAGTGCCCAAACTTTCAGTGCATTGATGCCTTTGAGTGAAGAGTAGACTCTTTGCAATTACAGACCTTATATTTTGCAATCTCAAGAGAAGTAAGGGTGTTTTTTTAATGTCCTGTCGTCAGTTCACCTGTATTAACGTATTAGGCTGGTAATCTTGACATTGAACTTGCACCGACACGCATGGGGTTCTGCTCTCCCAGGTTGTCGTCTGCAGCCTCTCTGTTGTCCTGCCACACTGCGTTTGACTCCTGGGCAGCACCGATACGTGCAAGCCAGCAGGCTCATGGTCTGAAGTGCCAAGGCGTTAACAGCCCTCACAAATACATGTCATCTTCCCGTGGTCTCGTTAGTATGTTGTGACTGGGCTCCAGCCAGAGGAGCACCCTGGGTGACTGCACCGACACGGGCTTTCTGAGCTTTGCTATTTTTTTTGACCGCTGCTTTACCCCAATTAAGTGGCGGTTGGGATTCTCGAGCAGCCCTGGCTCACTGTCGACGTTGTTCACATAACTCAGTGTCTGAACCCAGGGTTGGGTTCCTTGGTCCTGGGCTTGGCTGTAGCGTTTGTTCCCTGGAAAGGCACGCCGTGTAAGCTGGGCCTGAGCCTGGCAACACTCACACGTGCAGCATGCTTGGGGCGTATCGGCACAGCAGAGCCAGGGCACGCAGCGCAATCGTTTCCTCCTGAGAGCAGCAGGTTATGTGCTTTCCGTCGGCTTAAGTTTTAGGGACTTGACTGTGGTGCAGGTCTCCCGTAGAGCCTTGCTCCTGCGGGGTGTCCCCTGCGCAGAGCTGGAACATCGGTCACCTGTCACCGCGACTGCCAGAGGAGCAGGAAGTGCCCTCCAGTACGTGCCGGGCAGCAACCGCTCCCTGCAACGCGCCCATGTGGAAACAGCCCTCACAAGTGCATATTGTTTTCCTGGGAGCTCGTTAGCGTATTAATGCCTGGGTTTTGAGCCAGGAGCTCTGCTTGCTCCTTAGAGTAAGGGGAGTACGGTGACTGTTCCTGGAATGGTTCAGATAACACGCCTGTGATCCACTATAGCATGCCTGTAATCTGGTTTTCAATTTATTTTTCCTGTAGTTTGCACTTTGAGTAGCATTAAAGGCTACAGGGTGTTTTTTTATTCTTGTCCTTTCTAAGCCTTTACCGTCTTGCAAGGGTCCTGTTATGATCAACTGTGACAGGTTAAACAAGAAGCTAAAATGTAAGTAGAAGTCACGTTTTGCAGCAGACTGCAACTTAGCAAATACAAGCAGTAGTGAGTGTAAATTCTGCATTGAGTGCTCTTTGTGGCCTTGATGGGAGTGAGACGATACATTATTTCCAAACACATCACATTAAGAATGGAAAATCATGCGCTCAGAAACAAATAGTTGTGGTAATTTTGTGCAGTGTAAATGTAGTGTTTTGCAAGGGATGGGTCAGGCTACCTCACAGAGTCCTCATGAAGGGTGTTTTTCTAAGATTTGCAAAAAGCTATGTGAGAAGATGCTTTGGAATGGACAGAATACTTGTGGAGTTGGACTAGATGGTCTTTGAAGGTCCGTTCCAACCCAAACCATTCTGATTCTACCATGTGAACTTGCATCGTGTTATTGGAGTTCCCTACAGTGGGCCTTTATGTCTGGAGGCAGAAGAGCCACTTTACCAGCATTTTTTCTGATCCTCTTTGAAGAAAGTTGGGCAGCTAGGATTATCTTTGGTTGCTTGGGTTGTTGCATTTTATTTGTTTGTTTGTGTTTACTTGGTCCTCTGGTTGTGTTTCAGATACTGCTCAAAACCAAGGAACAGAAGGTCAGCCCAAGGGAAATCGCTGAGAAAATAACAAAAAATATTCCTGCCAATGAATGCATTGAGAAGGTTGAAATTGCCGGTCCTGGTAAGATAGTTTCGTGTTACAAACTTCCTATGTTTTAAAGCTGATAAGTGGTTTTATACTGGATGGTGATATATACTGGAATATGTTGATTTTATACTGGAAGCTGAGTTGAGTTCAACTACTTTGTGATTTAAAACTGCAGTTATGGGGTGAGTTAGCTGCTTCAGTCTTGGTGAGCTCTGTAGTGCTCAGACTTGTGCAGCAGCAGCAAATCTACCTCGCTGTTAGAATTGGTTAGTGCAGTCCTGAGCCCTTGAATTAGCAATTTTTCCACTGATCCTTAAGGGACGAGCTTTTCCCCTTCGAATATTGGTGATGGGTATCAGGCCACAATTATGAGCTCATGGCAAAAATCAATATGCCCTTCTCACTGTTGCTTGCATGGTGAGGAGACCTTGTCCTCTCAGCACTGAGACGCTGGAGAGGCATGGAGGTTATTAGTCGCTGCATCTGTTTTGTCCCTGTCACCCAGGAAGAAATACAATGGCTCACATTCCTTAGGGCTGCAGCAAAAACCATAAAAATCACATGGCACAGCCCTTCAAGCGCTGGGGCAGAAGCTCATTCTTTAGCTCTGTGAAGCAGGAGAAGTAAAACGGTGTCATTCCACAAGCATGGATTACTCCAGGTGTAACTATGTGGTTTAGGATACTAATTTTAAAAAAGGAGACAAAGCAGGATTTGGTTTTGCATTCTACAAACCTGGGCAAGATTATTTATTTTATTAAAAATGTTTTTATAAATTCACATTTGACAGTGTGCAAAAAAGAGTTGTGTCAGTGGACTAGCTCACAGAATCTAACTCCTACAGTAAAGGCTATAGAGGTGTGAAACAGGCTCTTGTAATCTGGGAACAGAAATTGTCTTCTAGTGACAGCTTTGTTGTCCTGTTGCTGAAAAATGTTTTTGTTTTATCAAGCTACTTTCATGTGCTCTTGTCCTTGATGCGAGGAAACAGAAATCCAAGGGGGAAGGAAACAGAAAGTGGCTTGAGGCACTTCTGCAGCCCCAGCACTCATTGCTGGTTTTCTCCCCTAAAGGTTTTATCAATGTCCACTTGAGAAAGGATTTTGTATCGAAGCAGCTGAGCAGTTTATTGGTAAATGGAGTTCAGCCACCAGCTGTGGGCAAAAGGAAAAAGGTACGGCAGTAGTGCCTCGGCATCCTGCTCCCATATAGATGAAACACGATGGACTGCAGGTAGCTTTGAAATTCCCCCCTGAAGTGATTTGTTGAGCATCCATGTCAGCTGGTTGTTACAGCGGAGTAAATGGGACGGGACTGGGGGCTATGGAGTCGGCCACATGTACCTGGTGTGGTCTGTCCTGGGTGAGGGACAGGGCTACCCGGGGATAGCATGTTGTGCCAGGGTTGGTCTGGGGGATCCCTGACCCTCTGCTGGGTGGACGCAGCAGAGCCCCCAGCCTGCTCTGGTGTCCCCAGCTGTGTGCTGATGGCAGCAAAGAGAGCGTGAGGGTCAGTGGAAGCATGCCTTGTTCCCCCTGCCCCCCCCAGCAAAACCCAGATTAAACACATGGAGTGGGGTAATGACTCTGCCTTTTATTCATTTTTTCCTTTGGTACTGTCTAAGGTGGTGGTGGATTTTTCATCCCCAAACATTGCAAAGGAGATGCATGTTGGACACCTGCGGTCTACCATCATTGGAGAAAGCATGTGCCGACTGTTCGAATTTGCAGGTTATGAAGTTTTGAGGTGAGAATCGACTCTTGGGTGGGGTGGGCTTGTTTCACATGCTTTGGTCTGTATTGTTTGGTTTTTTATAAGCACATAACAAATAATCCTTTATGTTTAGTAAGATACTGAGCTGAGCAAGTATATCAGGATTAGGAATCAAGATGGGCAGCAGCTTTATTGCAGTGAAATTGGGGGGTGCTTGCCTCTTTTTGGTTTCTGGTACTATGTGTGGTTCTTCTTTCAGAATATATATTTTTAAAATGTGTGTATTTTAAAGCATATGTTTGAGAATTCATTATTATTGTGCTCTTCGATTGCTTCAAGGTTAAACCATTTAGGAGATTGGGGCACCCAGTTTGGAATGCTCATTGCTCATCTCCAAGACAAATTTCCGGATTACTTAACTGTTTCTCCTCCCATTGGGGATCTCCAAGCTTTTTACAAGGTATTTGTAACAAATAAGTGTGATATTTATGTCAACATCTGAAAAGCTGATTGAAGAGCTTTTCAAATGGCAGCATAGTCTTGGAGAAACAAAAGAATTTAATCACTGTTAATAGATTATTGCAATAGCCTGCCACTGGGTAATTAATATCAGTATCTGGTATTGAGTTGTCTGTATGGAGCATGATTAAAGGACTTTGTAAGTGTGCTGCCTCTCTGTCTTTTGGGTTGAGTGTGCTTGGAGAGCCTGTTATGAATGTTAGCTTGTTTTAGGGGAGAAAGAGGTGCTTTTTCATGTGGTGTGTTTTACTGTAGGAATCCAAGAGAAGGTTTGACACAGAGGAGGAATTTAAGAAACGTGCCTACCAATGTGTGGTGCTGCTGCAGAGCAAAAACCCAGACTTCATCAAAGCATGGGAACTGATCTGTGACGTGTCGCGGAAAGGTGACTTTGCCAGATCCAGAAACGTGTCTCGGCAGTAGAACAATGTGGCTTTCTTCACCTTTATGTCTGAGTCCATCCTCTAGTTTTCTGTTGAAAATCATTGCCGCACTGCTATGAGAAGCTTAAAGAAAAAAGCTGATACAACCAAAGTACTGGGCTGCCTGTGGAGGCTTTCACCTAAATCTTTTGTCTCCCGAGTCCTAGTCTGATGGCTTCACCAAGAGATGGAAAATGCCTTTAGGGACTTGCTGTGCCCATTGATAAACATGTGCCATTAATTCCCACTGTGTGCATTTAATGGAAGTATTTTGTTCTGTTTCCCTCCTCAAGAGTTCCAGAAAATCTACAACTGCTTGGACATCACACTCATAGAGAGAGGAGAATCGTTCTACCACGAGATGATGAAAGACATCGTGAAAGAATTTGAAGATAAAGGTGAGGCTTTTGGTCAGCTGTCAGGATGAGTGAGGTAACATCACTCCTCTTGAGCAAGACTTAGGACTAGTGTTTTTGAAGTTGCATGTTCCCCACCCCTGCTCTTTTTCTCAGCCACATTCCCTAAGTGGATCTTTTGTGGTGTTTGCTCCCAAAGAAGCATTAGCAGAATTGATTCTTGTATGTTTCATTCCAAAAAGCTTGAGTTTTTCTTGCTGACACCAAAAGCAGTTTGTCTCTGAGATTTGTAGGCAAAATAGCATGAGGTTCTACTGGATTTTATTGTATTCTTAGTCACGCAGTGATATATGACAGGCTCCTTGGTTTTAGTGTTGTGCCTGCACAGGGACAGGGAACTTTGTCTGAGAAATAATCTGGGAAGACGGTGGCATTTTTGGATCACGTTGACTTTGAGGCTGGCAAGAAGCCAAATAAAAGCATGACAAGTCTCTGGTTTTATGTGTTTCTTGTCTGGATTTGGCATTTGTCGAATCTCACCATCTGAAGGGTTCAGACTAGCCTTATCTCTGAAAGACTTTGTGCTAAGTCCTCACTGCATCTCTGTAGAGTTTGTTGCCTTTAATGCTGATCTGATGCTGTTTTTGTGGCTGTAGAGGTGGATCTGGATGCCAGTGACAGGAGATCCAATTTTGTCTCTTTGGTAAGGCCAGATCTGTACAGATCCCCTTCTTTGTGTGTAGTCTGAGTTCTAGAAGTGGAGTACAGAATGTGACTTGGTTGGCAAGGGAGTTCTCTTTTAGGTTTCTTCATATTTTGAGCCACTAATTACTTGATAATATGAGTGCATGGCCTTTTCTTTCTGGTAGCATCAAGTTAGGCAAGTGTTTCTGCCTGTGCTGGCCCACAGAGCTCCCCATTCAGTACAGCACAGAACATTTTACAGAATCACCTAGGTTGGAAGGCACCTTTTAAGATCATCTAGTCCAACCAATGGGCAAAAAAAAACCAAAACAAAACACCACACCACACAAAACACCACCCAACACTAATTCATATCCCCGAGCACCATGTCAACTCATCTCTTGAATACCTCCAGGGATGGTGCCTCAACCACCTCCCTGGGTAGCCCATTCCAATGTCTGACAACCCTTTCAG
>JAOXNO010000052.1:34215762-34285919 GCA_028565335.1 Limnodromus scolopaceus | reverse complement strand
TCAGGTTTGGTGGTCATCATAATGGCGTTGGCTGCAGTCCAGTGATGCCCAGCAATGGCCACAGTGACCAGGCAAGGTCAAGTGTCAGAGTCTAGTTCTGGAGCAGTGGGTGCATGGCCAAGGCCACCCAACCAAGCTGCCTGCTGCCTCTCCTCCAGGTCTCCAGCAGGAGAGGGACAGCCCTCACGCTCCAGGCAGTCCTTGGGTACCAGCAGGGCAGGGGCACACCAGCAGGGCCCCAGCGCCCCATGGTGAGGGGCAGTCCCACGGCTCACAGGCCTGGTGTCAGCAATGCTTGTGAAGAATCCTGGTTGTAGCAGGAGTGTGCAGGGAATCCATGGGTCTAAGGGCAGCTCAGAGTCCCTGCAGGGCTATTTCAGAGGGAGCCATGCAACTAGGGACAGGGCCAGCTTCCATGTGGCCAGGGTATGGGGTATGGGACAGGCAGCAGGTGTCAGGGCACCCTGAGGGGCTGGACAGAGGGGTTCAGGCCACCACTGAGGAAATGGGGACACAGGGTTGGGCTAGGGGTGGAGGGATCATTTAGGAGCCGTGGCCAGGTTGGGGTTTGGTGCCATGGAGAGATGGGCTGGGCGGGGGGGTGGATGTCGCTCAGAAGCAAGGGGCTGGTTGTAGGGGGTCAGTGCTGGAGGGCCCTGGGGTCAGGACCATGGGGAGCCTTCATGGGAGTGTGGCCCCACCGCAGCCATGGTGCTGGAGCAGACTGCAAGAAGGCCCCAGTTGACCGCAACAAGGGCTGATGGCTCCCAAGGGGAAAGGGGCTGGGAGTCGAGCGGGATAACCAGGCTGGCAGGCAGCCGCCCAGCCCCACAGTACCTGAGCCAGGCCAGAGATGGCAGCCAGGGTCAGCCAAGAGTCCAGGTCATTAGCCACATCCGTGGTGATGCGGTCCGAGGTTGAGCCAGGAAGGTGAGCCAGCAAGGGGGGGGCAGGATCAGGTCCAGTGACAGCAACCAGGGTCAGCCACAGTCTAGTGATCGCCAGGCAGGTCCACAATGACGAGGAAAGGCCGAGATCAAGCCGGGAAGTCAGTCTGTGGGTCAAGGTCCAGATTACTGGGGCACAGGCACAGCTGTTGTTCTGGCCAGGACCCAGCAGCAAAACCTCAATTTAACCCGCTCCCACAAGAAGGGATGGTTGGCCCTGGCATATGCAAGAGCAAATGGCAGCCGTGGCCCCACAGGTACTCTCTAAGCTGGTCCCAAGCCCAGGGAGTGCAACCCCCCCGAGTAGTTGGTGGTTGGAGGGAGAAATGGAGGAATGCTCTCACAGCCCTTACAAATAGTTGCAGTAAAATCTGCAGTGTCATTAATTTTCTCTATACTGGCGTCAGCAGGACTCACAGCCATCACAGGCTCAGCTGGGCTGGCAGGGACCTCTGCAGGGCTCTGCCCCAAACTGCTGCTCAACACAGGCCATCAGAGTGCTCAGGGTTTGGCCAGTGTGGGACCACCCCTCACCCTGCTCCATGCTCATGCTTTGCTACAGCAAGTGACATACCTGGAAGAGTCTGTTGCACTCCATTATCATGTGGGCCAAGCCCTGTGTCGCTGCCAGGTTCTCATTCAGCTCCCTCTGGTCTGGCTTCCCCAAGCTGCACTTCCTTTGGCTGGACCTACGGAGAGGGGAAGGCAGAAGGCTGTGTGAGCAAGACGCCGTGAACCAGAGGTACAACGTGCCTGGGGGCTGAAAAGCAGCACCTTCAGCAAAAACACACCGCACTGACGGAACCTTCCGTGCTCATATTGTGTTACTGCAGTGAGAACAGCATTCCCTCCCAGGGCACCCTGAAAGGGCCCAGGACACTACTGGTCACTAGTAACGTATGTCCAAGAAAGGCAAGGCTTTTTATTCCCCAAACACAGCATTTGTCCAAAGACAGCTGTGACCCCAAATTGATTTGTGTGTAGCCTTCAAATATCAAGCTCCTTTGATACCCTGCAAAGCCCATGCAGAACCTTTTAAATCCTTTGGCCCAAACCCCACCAAACGTTTCAAAAACAGTCCTCGCTTTTAATTCATAATCATTATATGACATCATTAATCCTGGCTTCTGATACTTTTATCTGTGTGCATTCCTGCCAAATGGCTTGAAAATTGGGTGGAAGATAAGAGTCCTCAGCTCTGCTCCTCAAAGTCAGACCTGTCAGCTTCTACCCTTTGAAGTCAGAACCCTGCGCTGTGGCATTAATGCCCAGTTACACAAAAGCTAAAGCTTCAAAGCTTCCTGGCTTCTAAACAGTGACAACAAAGAGAAAACTCCATTTCTATTTTTGGTCCTAGTATTTCAGAATAACGTTTATGTAAACCAAAGAGGCACAGCTCTCAAAGTATGTCTCCCAGGAGCTCAAACGCAACTGCAATCCAGGAAGGACCTGCTGCCACTCCAGCTCCATCGCATCCCCTGCTCCCCTTGCAGTGGCCACACGGCTCCCGGGGCACGTGCTGGCTCACCCGAGGGAGAGCTGGGCAGCCCCAGCCTCTCGTTACACTTAGGCATTTTTGGATGTGTTGTGCCATTCAAAAGAACAGTCCTTGGTGTTTTCTTTCCCCTCCCTGTGCTACCCAGAGCCTGCGCTGTTATCCTGAAAGACACCAATAGCACATCTGACAGCTTCTGCCCTGGAACTGCTCCTCATCCTCAGATCCCCGTGTGAGGCGATGCGCTCCCTACTCTGATGGGTGCGCAATGTCTCCATCAAAGTCAGCCGTCCTTTTCTACCCTGATACGTGTCTGTCCATACGCGTGGAGTAAAGCAAACAGCCCTGCCTCAGGAGACCAGATAGATAAGACATGAATGCTCTCAGAGATTATTTGTCTACTTTGGCCCAAGGGCACCTTCCTCCCTGCACGTACAAACAGGGGATGTTATGCAACCCAGATACTTTTACTTATTAAGATAAATTTACAGAATCCCTGTGGCTCGGTTTGGCAGGAGCCATCCCTTTATCACCCAGCAGAACTAGTGCCAGCGACTGCTACAGTCTGCCAGTTGTCTGCAGGGCCTTCAAGCTGCACCTGGGCTTAGGTTGCCAGTGCAGGAGCTACATTTTCAACGGCCAGCACCACCTTAATGCAAGCAATGGGCCACATACTGGACTCCTGGGTACCGGACCTGTGGGCAACCACAAAGAGTACAGCAGTCGTGAGGCAGGCAGGCTAGCTCACATGAAGAGTTGTCAGCATGACAGTGGGGCCTTACCACTCCTCTCTACACTGGACAATGAGCTGCTGGATCACTCCACGCACAGTGGTCATAGAATCAGAATCTTTGTGGTGCGAAGAGACCTTCAAGATCACCAAGTCCAGCCTTTAACCTAGCACTGCCAAGTTACCACTCAACCGTGTCCTTCAGCACTATGTCTTTTAAATATCTCCAGGGATGGCGACTCAACCACTTCCCTGGACCTGAACAACCATATTTGAGAAAAACCCCAAGACACATAGACTACTTCCCCTTTAAAAGCAGACACTGATCCTAGGCCAGCTACAAAAAGTGATGTTCCAGCAAAGAACACTATGGACAGCAGCAATGCCAGCCTTCAGATGCTAATACCTAGTGGAGGAGGAGGAACTATCCCGTCTCAGGGTGTTGAGGTGAAACAAAGAAGGTGCAAGACAGACAGCAATGTTGGTTGGGGTCATCTGGTTCTCCTCAACAAAAGCAACCACATCTCGCAGAAAGAACAGGAGGATTTTCAAAGCTTCTCGGTTTTCCTTTGGGAGAAGGAGAATAGCAGCCTGGACAGCCTGAAACTGCTGATCCTTCGGCACATCTGAAAAGAGAAAAAATGATGAAAACCACATGTGACTCACAGAGGAAGCATCCATCAACAGAGTCCCGAGCAGGGCCTTGAAACTGTAGGTTCATCCATTTTCCTGTCACTCCAGCTCACAACAGGCAACGCAAAGGCCATTATCACAGCCACATCATACAAGGACAGTTTTCTCCTGTTCCTGTCAAGATGCACTTTCATACTCAGTGATGCTGGTGCTTGACTTGTAATTTATCTTGAAGACCATGCTAATGAATTTATCCTAAACTGGCTCTGGTTACAATCCAAATAAGGGCTTGTCTGCCCATAGAATAGTACTCTGCAATGATCCTTTGGAGCAGATACAGCTACTCTACTGTCTTTTCCTTTCAGCTTCAGGCATGATGAGAACAGATGCTCTCAGTTAACTCAATAGAGAGAACAACATTTTTGCCAACAGATTTAAATTCACACTGAAAGCCAGAGAGACCGTGTGCCCAAGCAGCTCCTGCAGGAGAGCAGGTATGTTCATCCTGTCATGCGTCCCCATATCATCAGGATGTCTCCAATTTACACCACTACATCACGCCTCTTTCCCTTCAAGTAGATGCACATGCACAGAACACTCAAAACGTGCTTCTGGGTGAAAGCAGCCCATTCCTTGTCTCCAAAAGATGGTAGTTTAATCTGGGCACTTGCTTAAGTCACATGTAGCACAAGAGTAGGATAATTCAGTCATTTGCTATTTCTATCCCAAAACAAGAAATGGGAGACGGACAGTGGCCAGGTTATGATAAATGGAAGGAAAGGGTTGCACATCCATTGGAATTGCAGGCCTCCTTACACAAAGGATTTGTGGATCCAGAAAGGAAACTTGCTTCAAACAAATAAACTGTTTTCAGACAAAATTCTAAAAGCCTGATGGGTTAAAAAATAAAACCCAAGCAAACTTTGGTGAACTTACACCATACACAAGACAGCAGCAGCTCATGTACTCACGTCAATAAAAGTCACATGAAACAGGCTGAAAACTCTCCTGTTTCTAGCCACTCTGATAGCTCATACCTCGACTTTCAAAACCTCTGAAAGAAACTTGCCTGTAGCAACATCATCATAAGCCCCTACAGCAAGTTCCTTCCCCAACCCAGCTGCTTTTTGAAAGTGGGTTCCTTGAGGGCAAAGGACTGGAGATGGAACCCACTTAAAACTATATTCACTGCTAGATTTCAGCTTTGCATTTCCTTTTTACTTAAGGTTGTGTTGCTGTCAGAGAGCACGCAGAAAGTTTCCAGGCAAAGACGCTGTTTCACAGAAACTGTGCTCAGGCACCTTAGTAAAGAAATTTCATCAATAGAACATGACTCCTTGCACAAGGAGCTACTTCATACCATGAACAAGGGGACTAGATTCTTAATTTTGCATAAGGAAATGACCAACTAAGAGGGCTGCCACAACATATGTTATTACACTCATCCTTCAAAGAACAGAAAAGACACAATGTTAGAAAATAGCTGGCCCATAGGATGCAGACGTGAAGCTCCAAAGTCCGGAGCCACAATGAACTCACCTCTTCAGAAACGTCCTGCCTGAGTGGTCTCCTCTGACTACAGGGGGACACAGCATTAGTCCTAGTCTGACCACTGCCTTGTGCAGCTGAATATTGAGATATTCAAGGAACTAGAAAACTATAGCTTTTGTTACCTACATTGGTAGATGTGGAGGAAGGATTCACAGAGCCTGCTGGTAAATATAGGCTCGGGAAGGTCTCGGAAATACTGCTTCACCATATCAGCCACATCAAATGCTGACTGCCCTTCGTAACATACGTTGTTTGGGCTGGTTTCATTCATTTCTCTTAAAGACAGAATCCTGGATTTAACACCAGATTTTCGGAACAAGCCAACCTGCAGACAAAAAAGAATATTAAAGACAAAGAGAGGAGTCATCAGGAATCAAAGCTCTGACAAATAACTGATTCTTCACTTTCTTTTTGATAACTTAGACCCTATGGCAGTGGGATCTAACACCAAAACATTTTTGTATCATTAGAAGCAGCATGGATATTCCTCCCAGGCAACCCATGGCTGATGCCCACAGAACCAGCTGTGAAAGACATGCTAGTTTTCATGTTTATTTGCTTGCTTTTTATTTAATGCAAAGTTACTCTGTTTGACTTTTAAAATTATTAGTGTTGACATCTGTCGATTTGCTTGAGCAGGCTGTGTTCACACTGTAAGTTTCTAGTGCACAAACGTGTGCTCATCCAAAAGCAAATGTACATTGATGCCCATGCTATAGAAAACAAACACTCCACATCAGAGGATCTCAGAGAGATCACTTTAACACGTGATCCATCTGATCCATCTAATACTTCTGTAGTTGGCAAAGGGCAATTGCCATTCTGAGGGAAATTATGATTTTATTTTTAATATGAATGTCAATCCAGTTTCAGAGAAAACTTAGACGTTTCCCGTGATCTCAACACCAACAAAGCTTTTGCTGAACATTTCACTGTGTGCCACTAAGAGTATTTACATTCATTAGTTTATTTATATTAACTGAATAGATACAATGACCTCAAAAGGAAAAACACTGCTTGCACAAGAAACTGTCTGCTCACATTCCAGTACGTGCCACCAAACTGCGCTGTAACATCTTGTGCACACATTTGTACATACATTTGTGTGTAATATTACACACCTGCACAGTTGCAAAGCATAGCAAAAGAAAGCCCTTTCTTTAACCGCTATGTCATGGGGTCTCCTATTTCTGCACCTATGCTACAGAGATAGCAGATGCAACACACACTTTCACCACCACACACACATCTCCACTTAGGGGATAAATACAGATTTGAGAGCCAGAAAAAGATGTTACAGGCACTGCTTTAAGATGTTTTATCTCTACTTCGTGGTACCTTTCAGCTGAAACAAGACTGATTATCACAGTAGCTCAGGCACTACCAGCAACCACAGAACAGAGGGAATAACGACACTGGGTGGCAGACACGCTTCCTCAGGGAGCAGAGACATGCTGCCTCACCAGGAGAAGACAGCTTGACTGCCCGCACCGAGAGAACTGACTGCAGATGATTTCAGTGTGGCAAGGCACAAAAATACAACACAGGACTGAAGGTATTCCCAGAAGGAAACAGCACCTGCTCAGATCTGGACCTTAGGAAGCAAGAAAGTCCCTCACAAAAGCTGGAAGCAGAGACTGGTTCTCAGGAGCAGAACCACTTGTGGAACAGAGCTGCCTCAAGTTCATACCTGGTCAAGATAGTGGCTTCTCAAATAGTCCAGTGCTTGCAGGATACCATTAGGCAGTGGGTGGCTTGTTCGCTGAACGTTCAGAAGCAAAGGAACCCCAAACACATTCTTGTCCTTGTAGTCAGAGGCTTTAATTTTTTTTATGAACTTTGGTATAGTCCTGAAAACAAAAACCCGTGCATGCAACTGATTAGCTCTTCAGCACAATTCCATCCGCTCCTTTAGTTAGAGGCATGGGAAAGGAATGAGTTAGTTATACTTGCCACAACCCCAAACTCTGCCACATACCTGTACACACAGCATCATAAGATAGACCGAAAATCCTGAAGGGCAATTACAGGAATGACTTCCTCATTTCAAAACTGAAATGATCTAATAAAGCAACCTCATGTGACATATGCTTCATCCCTCTAGGACACTGCAGGCTTTTTTCACTTCTTTCTATTTTCAGGTATTATATCCCTAACACAAGATGCCAACTGATATTCCTAAGTCCCCTGATGCCTGACTTACTTTGTCATTATTTTAGTTCTAACTGGCATTTGACGCTGAGATGGATTCTCAGCCCAGCCAGCTCTCACCTCAGGTCCTGTGAAGGACAAAGCCCTGCAAACAGGCAAATTTAGAGAGAAACTAGAATGTGCTTTACAATCTGTTGTTACATGACCACCAGCGAGGAGCAAAAGTGCAGTCCATAGCAGAGGAAATCCTGGAGCCATTGAAATAATCATGAAACTGCCAGTGATTTAACAGGATGAAATTCCTCATCTTGGACAGGTGTAATCGGGGCAGACAAGAAAATACACCTGCTCACACTGAATCCTCTTTCCAACACAGGTTCCTTTAGTATTGGACAACTTACCAGTTCCATCCCTGCTTGCTGGAAGGGGAGTATCTGTCCATTAGAGCAGTGAGTTTCAACAAAGCCAGCTTTTGTGTCCGGGCGAGCTGGGCAGCTGACTGGCTATCCGTCTGGATGGAAAGGCTTTCCAAGCTCATGCTCTCATCCACAGGCCAGTGTTGCTTCCCGTGCCTATGGGATAAATATTGTCTAAGCCTAGGACTATTTCCATTGTCCCTGTTAGTTTTCTGCCTGCATCTGTGAAAAGTTGAGAACGGCCCTTAGGAGAAGGACTTGGGGGTGTTGGTGGATGAGAAGCTCAACATGAGCCAGCAACGTGCGCTTGCAGCCCAGAAGGCCAAACGCATCCTGGGCTGCATCAAAAGAAGCGTGATTCTACTCTTCTACTCTGCTCTGGTGAGTACTGCACCCAGCTCTGGAGTCCTCAGCACAGAAAGGACATGGACCTGTTGGAACAAGTCCAGAGGAGGGCCATGAAGAAGCTCTGAGGGCTGGAGCCCGTCTGCTGTCAGAAGAGGCTGAGAGAGCTGGGGTTGTTCAGCCTGGAGAAGAGAAGACTCCAAGGAGACCTTATAGCAGCCTTCTAGTACCTAAAGGAGGCCTACAGGAGAGATGGGGAGGGACTCTTGATCAGGGAGTGGGGCGATAGGGTGAGGGCTAATGGTTTTAAACTGGAAGAGGGGAGGTTTACATTAGATACTAAAAGAAATTCTTTACTGTGAGGGCACTGAGGCACTGGAACAGGTTGCCTCGAGAAGCCATGGATGCCCCATCCCTGGAGGTGTTCAAGGCCAGGCTGGATGGGGCTTTGAGCAACCTGCTCTAGTGGGAGGTGTCCCTGCCCATGGCAGGTGGGTTGGAACTAGATGATCTTTAAGGTCCCTTCCAACTCTAGTCATTCCATGAGTCTATGATTCGATGACTCTAAATGACCTGCAGTTCCCAAGCTTCTTACTTGTGTTTAAACTACATACTTCTCACCCCGGAGGTACTCTGGCAATGCAAAATGTTTCAGTAAGAAATGCAGCAAGCTAGCCGTAAAGTCTGATTCCAAATGTCTAACAAGTGCTCATGCAGATAATGAGCGCCCTACTTTGAACAGAAGGCAGAGTAGACGTAGGTACCAGAGTGCCTACAGACCAGCAGTACCTGGCACCAGTGGTGCAGACTCTGCTGCCCCGAACAGACTTTTGTTTTGGAAAAGCAATTACATTTTTAGTGGAGACAGTCAATGGGGAATAGTTCCCAAGGGACTGTCTACTAGAGAAACCCAGGGATGGCTGACCTGTTGGTCTTCTTAGAGTCAATCATATATGCCGGGTCTGCAGGACTGATCTCCTTGCCCAGTTCACAACTGCTCTCTCCCTCAGGGGCTGGGAGGTTTACTTTCTTATCTTCCAAACCCTCTGTTTCAAGACAGATTTCTTTAGGAGAGGATGGATACAAAGAGGTCAAGTCACTGGCAAAGTCTGAATCTCCATCATCTGAGAACTTCTCTGTCCACTGATCAACCAACTTTTTGAGACCATTGACATCTTCTATAACATTGTTCAGTTCTGAAAAAACATCATCGTCACCAACTTGTGCTGCCTCCAAATTGTCAAGTTCAATATCGGGCATGTTGTCGTATACACTTAGTCTGTTATTTGCACATGAAAGGGGACTCCTGGGGGCTTTGGAGTCCTTGGAACTGCTTCTGCTCCGGTTCCTCCTGCACCCATGAAAACTCCCAGTTCTCCAGTTGATGGAAGAGTTGTCTACTGGAGACAGGGAGCTGTTTGTAAGTGCTTTGGGGAAAGTCCCAGGTTTATGGCCTTGTGGTATTTGAAACATCTGGTTCATTTGTAACTTGGTGTCATTTTTGAGATGTTGCTGAGATAGATCATTCCATAGCAAGAGCTTGCTAGAATCCAAGTCCTCTGCACACACCCCCTCTCCTTCACAGTGGCTTTGTGGTTTTATAGGAGGACTTGTAGCACCCACTGTGCTGCTATTTTCAGACTGGTTGCTGCTATTGCAGCTCTGGGAAGAAAAGGAAGAATTGTTCTTTGTTTGGATGCCAGAGAGGTCAGAAATATTTACACAGTTCAGCATCTTCATCTTTTCTTCATTAAGTCCTTCCAGAAGAACAGGTTCACTTATTATGGGTTTGGCCTTTGACTGACCACTCCTTAAGTTGCAGCTCCTTAAGTGCAACTTCTCCATTTTCTTTAGAAGGCTCTTCCTCTTGGATTGTGACTTATCCAAAAGTTTCTCCTCACTGGTGGTATTTAAACATTCACTAGGGGGAGGAGAACAACTAAAAGTAGAGTCCAGCGAAGCCACCTTAATTGAGGAACACCTTGAGGAACTCGTGCTGGTTTCCACATCTTCAAAAGGTTTTGGGAAGCTACCAATGTCACTGTCACCACTGCTAGTACTGTGAATTGAGGACACGTCATGTTTCTCACCATGATCCAGAAAGACAGTACCCTCGTTGCTGATGCTCTTCAGTATTGGACTGCCTGGAATTGATGCACTAGCACCTTCCTCTCCTGGGAAGCCTTCTATGCTCTCAATACGAGACCATCTCTGACTGCACCTCTCATAAGCCCATCTGTTACTTATTGCACAAGGTTCATCATCTTCAGAGTCATCACTCTTAGAAGGAAAAAAAAAAAGTACAGTTCAAGGACAAAGTTTGGCAAACTTTAAATTACTAAAAAATGTATCAAAAAAGAAGACTTAAATTTTCTGCCTACCTCCAAAACCCCTGAGACAAACCTAAGGAAATGTGATCATTCAGTTACTGAAGGTCTGCCCTCAGCTCTGTTCTGTTAGATGAAAACCATGCTGACAAATTACTCCCAAGCCTGCTGACAAATCTGGTAAATTTACCACAGGAAAAAATGACAGATTTGATCTCAGGATGAAAAATTCTGTTTTGCAGCAAATCCAAAGGTTTTGAAAGATAATTGTAGTGGGTTTACATGGCCTTTCCTAAAGCCAAAGTTTCACTGTCAGACCTTAAGACATGAAACCACTTAGGAAAGAAATAAAAGACATGCTGGGGTGGGGCCTTGATTCAACTAATGGACAGTAATGTGTGTCAAATTAGTTTTAAAAACTGTTTCAAAACCCACACCTAACCTACCTTACAAAGTTACGAAACGAATATTACATAATTTCAATCTCCATCGCTATGCTTTTCAATGGAAAATGCAAATGGAAGAGCTTTGCATGACAAAAAAGTTCAGAAATTGGTAATCCTTCCAACACCTTTTAAAAACAGGTTTTTGGTATAATAGCTAAAAAAATTTTTAATGATAAAATTAATTTTATTCTGCAAACATACTTGTTTCCTCTGGCATCTTATTTCCACTTTCATTGATGCACACTTGTTCAATGTGTTCAACCGCCTAGAGTATAAGAAAAAACAGAGAAGTTTTAAATTTAAACTATTTTATTTCTTGAAAACAAACATGCACTAAACTAGTTGTGAATTTCTACCATGGAGTCTTCATTATTGACATCAAAGAGTAACATTCCTTTAGAGGTTGTCTATAAAGCTGACAAAACCAGTGCCAACTAACAACCCCATGATGTTCACGGTTCCAGTTTTGCCATGTTAAAATCGGACCATTTGCCCTCTTAAAAAGAGGACCATAATTAATCAGTTAATTAAAATCATATTATGAGTTTTAATGATTGTGAAAAACTGTATATTGATTTAAGATTTTGAAAATGAAAGAAACCCTGAGTGAACTTCTTTAAAAAAAAAAAAAAAAAGACATTAACCTATATCCTTGGAAGGCCTTTCTTTTAATGGAAACACGTGGAATCAGTAAGACCTCAAACTAGCCAGTTATTTAACTGTCAAACAAATATGTGGCATCAAGAGGGCGACACACTGACAGCCTTCAAGGAACACTCAGGACAGAAGTCATATCAATAAACAAAACGTAGCCAAAGTTCTCTAATATCTGCTGTGCATTAGAGATGTCTATGCGACCAGCTCCTGTTGGTGCTCCTATTACAAGCAGAGTCTGAATTCAGGTAACCTAACAATACAGAAAAGGACCAAACCACTTTGCCAGAAGAATAACTTTCCAGTCCCTTAGGGGCTGGAAATTCTTATTGCATCCCTTGCGTCTGCCAAATGGCATGGATAATCTGGAATTCACTTCACCTGCTACACAATCTCATAATGAGAAGGCTTCAAAAACTGCAGTAAGTAATAAGAAGAACGCCTGTACACTATCTTGGCACTCTTACATGGGAAAAGTCCAAAGAGCAATGAGTTTGACTTTGCACTGACAATGCAATTTCACACTCTGAACAGCTTTGGTAAAATAATAATTTTAGATCAATGTCTTTGCTTCTCACTCAAAAAATTCAGGAAAACAAACCAGAAAAAGTATCCCTTGTGCAGATCATTTTAGCTGTTTAACTTGTGGAACAGCTCTGGGGAAGCTCACTAGTCAGAGGAAATCCCTGTGCTCAGTAACATGCAATTCTCAAGAGCAAAGTGCTGTGGTACCACATGCATTCAGGGAACCGATTGTTCTTCCCCAGCCTGCAGGCATTTTGCAGTACAGAAAAGACAGATTTGATGCTTAGTATAATGTTACTGAGACCTTGGCTGAAGAAGATGTGCAGACACATGCTTACTTTATCTTTAAATTCTTAAAACAACCAACTTCAGTGGTAGTAAAGTATGTGCTTCATACTGTAACGTGACATCTATTCAGTCACAGGATTGGTGACTTTGCTAGTCTCTGACAAAAAATAAGGTATGAAAGGATGAATGACAAATAATATGGACTCTGAAAGTATTAAAGATGATTCATAATTAACCTTTACCTGAATAGTGATTCAATCTCATCTCCATCTAAAAATTCATGATCTTTCCTCACAGTTTTTACATCAATAGGAAACTGCATATCTGTGAACAGAGAAGTTGAATCTGAAAACTGAGTTATAATTGCGAAAACTTTGAAGTTTGCAACATATTTATCATAACATATCTATCATTTATCACAATCTATCTATTTCTATAGTCCTTCAGGTAAGTGAGGATGAGCTCTGTAGAGCAAGCGGGACAATAAATGTGTCTTCTTTCTGTCATCAGTTACAGGCAGACAAGCACTTGCTGCATTTCCAGGAGCTTGCTGTGACTAAGTACAGTGAATAAGTCAAGAAATTCAAAATTAAAGTTTTGCTTTGGTTAGGTTCTCTGCAACTCCTGCCTTCGAGTGCAGTATAAAACCAGGAGTATTTTATATAAGCTGTTCTGCATTGTAAGGTACAACACAGCATGTGACATAGACATTTGAGGTGTAGTGAGCCTGACACGCCAGGCTGTGCTTGAAGCTAATAGATACACGAGCTGCAGGGCTCAACACTCCAGCTTCTGAGATTTAGCCTTGCAGGTGAGGGAACCAGTGAGGTCCATCAGTATTTTCTTGGCTTACTTTTTAAACTTAATTTACCCAGTCAAGTCAGGAGATGGCATAAACAACAAGGTAATACAAGAAGACTCATTATCCAGAAGCACGACAATGTGTATTTCCAACCAACTGTGAGATTGACAGCTTATGTAATAAAGGCTGCTGTAGTCAAAGAGGAAGCATGTCCGTGAGACATCATGTTTCACACTGTACAGCTTCCACATTTGGCTCTATTGCTTGACTTCCAATTTCTAATTTTGCAATGAACAGGGGGGGTGGGAATGAAAGCAGGTAGAAGTTACTGTTCATTCTTTTTAATGTAGTTCTTTGATGAAAATCTCTTGTAAAAATAGATTAGCTTTTGGTACATCCAATTTTTGTAACAATAAACATATTTTAAAGAAGAACAGTTTAAGGTATAACCACAAGCATTGTCTGAAATTTATACAAGTTCTCAACAAATCCGTAGCTCCCCCAGAACCAATAAGCACTCTTTGTAGCTTTAGCAACAAGGCTGAAATTGCACTGTTTGACTCTGGCTGGCTGCCTCTGAGTATCTGTTTTAAAAACTTATGATTGCAAGATGGTTTTTCCAACATTCTTTTTCAAAACACCAATAAAACAATTTTGCTTGAGACCACAGGCTGGAGAGCCTTAGATGAGTTTTGCTTGCAATCAGTGAGTCGGAAAACCACCTCAGAACTCCAAGGAAAAGAGCTTGAGAAACTTATAAGCAACTGAAAATCACAGAAGCAGACATTTGACTGCATTGCAGTAACCAGGAAAGATTTGGTGCTTTACAGAATCTACCAAGTCTACGCCAACCCAATTAAGATGTCACTTCTGCAAGAACACACACCAGGTTGTTATTTTTCTACAGGTTTGCATGAAGATATTACAGAATTTGGACCTGCTTCCATCGAAAGTGTCGGGTTCTGAAAGGTTATCTGCGTAAACAATTCTACTTGAACTCAAGTCTTTGGGATCCTACCTTCAAATAGCTGTGCATACTGGGGAAAGCCGGCAGCTCTCAGCCAGTCGCAGGCTTCTCTGGCTTCAATTTCTGCAATGAGAACATGACATTTTTCAATTTCAGTGCTCATGAGAATTAGCGTTTTCACAATAAAAGCAAGCTAATTTTATCTGGGGGGTTCTCAGAGAATCCTGCACATGACTGCTTTGTTTGTGTGTTACTAGAAAGAAATTCTTTTATCTGATGCACTTATACGTACACAGCTCTGGAGTAGTCATTCCAACACAGGATAGATCGCGAACACACGAGAGCCTAGATATGAGCACATACCTGAGATGTCATACATCGGTGACCATCCACTACCCCTGAGATGTGGAGAGTGAAGCATCTGTCATATGTCGAAATGAGTCACCAGAGAAGGGTGTACGATACAGATGTCTATGCCCTTGCACAGCAAAGCCCATTCATGCATTCCAGTTCTGAGACATGGTGATAAGACACAAACAAATCCTATAAATAAACTTAAAATGCTATCACAACATTAATAACACTGGACACAGCCTAAGCGTTCCCAGAACAAGAGTTCTCAGGAGTACCTGTTGCTAGGGCCTATCAATATTTATTTCCTTGCCAACTACCCACGCAATTTGGCAGCCACTTCAGCACAGCAGATGTCAAGAATTAACTGCTCATTTTGTGACAATTCGTAAAGCCCTATGGCCAATACTGTAACGTTCCCATAGGAGCAGCATATAACTTCACAGAATCACAGAACACTCACTAGATGCCTCAAAAACATAAGCATGTTTAGCATGAGTACATGCCGGCAGGCTCTAAACTCTGCAAATACTAGAAATTACTGGGTCTGTTGAAGAGGAGAGGATTCCCATTCTACACTTTTTGTGTGTCTGCATGCATGTTACAACTGCCACCAACCAAAAGGCACACATTACTTTGAAAGAAATGTTTTAACAGTACCTTAAGATCAAGTAAGCTCCGTAGAGAGAACATTTTTAAAGTGCAGCATGGAACAGGCTAGAGGAACAGACCTGCTTCTTAAAACTATTTTCTTCACACACACACTCAAAGATTAGGATTCCAAGGTACTTCACACACATACCTATCCAGATTCACTGCTTCCTTTGCTCTGACTTCTCATTTGTAAGTTATTAGTGCAACAGACTGAAGAAACTCATCAAAAAACTTACAGCACTTCCATGATTTTATTATTCTACTTCTAAACTTTAAATTATTTCCATTATCACTTGAGTCACTTGGACAATGCCATCCATAACAAAGGCCTTTCTGCACAAAACTCTGTGGCTTTTTCATCTGAGAATAAAGCGATACCACAGGATGATAAGGGTATTTCTACATAAAACGGATGCATGACTCCTTTTTTTTCCTCCAAACTGCAGAACAGAAACTAATTTCTTACACAATAGCCTATATACACTATGCCTACGTTTATTACTATACTCAGTGCCATAATTTATCATAATCTTTATCATAACACAGCATTTTCTGAATACCAGGACAGGGGATTGATAAAACACAAGCATTGTACTCACGGAGCAAAGTAGGAAAGAAAAAAAATTGTAGAAAAGAGCCAGGAGGGTGACCAGTCAAACACTAAAAGTCTTCACAGAGAAAAAGTGATTCACACTTTGGAAAACCCAGTAGACTCACTCAACCAGCTCGGCTGTGGAGAAATTATAGCTGTCCTCATTTCGGACCCCACTTTAAACTGGTCAACTGGAGCCTGTGCACAGGGTTCCTGAGCTCAGACAGGAGAGCAACTGGGTAAGAGTCGGAGCTTCCCGGGTCCCCAACAGGTTAAAAGTACAACTCTATTTTTAGAGCAAACCAGGCCATGAACAGAGATGCCAATAAGAACAGGCGAGAAAATACTTTCTATGAATATGACTGAAAATACAATGGCATTCTCACACTTAGTGGTGGCCTCTTCCATAGGAGGACAGAGGAGCTGGGGGAATTTTCTTTGCCAATATAAATCTGCAGCCCTTTTAACATACCTTTGCACAGCCCCACGTTGCAATGTCTGTGTTAGGAGGCAACACATGAAGCACTAAAAAGTTCTTCACCTGCATGTCTACAATTATTTGCCGTTAGATTTACTGTAATTATTTCATTGCTAAAATAATTACCAAAAGGGTCCTACTGATACCACTATATTTCAGGGACATCTAAGCTGCCTCTTCCCAATCCTACTGCAAATTGAAATCGTAAAGGGATAATGGATACCTCAGAATTCTACTTTAATGAAAAGAAATTCCCAGACCAACCTGTATTGCAATGATAATGATTAATATGAGAGGAGGAAATAAAAAGGAAATAAGAAATAATTGCTCAAAAGGAAATAACTGCTCTCCACGGGGCTGCACTCAGTACCGACGTGCAGGACCGCTTTGTTTTTATGGCACAGGTAGCCTGAAGGACAAGTGAAAACAACTCGTTTAATAGTAATGATAGAATACAGATTAAGCACCCCAGCAGTGCTCTCCGTTGGGACCCCAAGGAGTTCTAAAGCTCTGGGAATAAAAGTCACAGAGACGTAAAAGAGCAATAATTGTGAGTAGCATTAACTAATACACCCACCTTGGGCAGGAACTGTTAATAAACGTGCAACAGATGCTTAGAAATCCTGCTGCAGAGGAGGTGCTAAAGTAGTGATCACAGTTCCAGCAACTTTCATGATGCTTAAAGGCATGCATTTAAAAACTGCCAAAGTCAGTTTCCTACCTAAGATTCCTTCAGGAAAAGCAGAGACAACCTTCTTGAAGACTCTTTGGCGCTATTGAGAGGACCCTTACACTATTTCTTTGGCAAGACAAATAATACAGATGAACCATTTGTGCAGAAGACCCATTCCTAGCTTTTGATTCTAGCTTGGCTTCACAGCCTGTGTACTGCACCTCACCATGCAATGATGACATACAACTTCCTTCCCAGCCAGCCTCACTGACTGGTTAGAATGTGCTTTCCCATTTCTACGATTACACAGTCACTACAAAATAATCTTCCAGGTTTACTGACCAACTCTTAAAATGGATGTACTAATAAACACCAGCTGATAGCAGTTAGATATACTAATAAGCACCAGCTGATAACAATTGCTTAGTTCTTCTTGATGTTAAAATAGCTGCTCAGATGCTTGTTGGAGAGAAGTTAGCTCTTCCTGAACAGAAACTAGAGCTGGGGGAGCCTTCAGAAAGCCAGTATGGAGCAGCACCCACAGATACTATTGCAATTGCAGCGTATCTGCCTGGGAGCTAGATGTCATACAAGAGGATAGCAATTTTTTAACAGATCTTTTGCGTGTTATCTGCATAACAAAAATAGCAGAGAAATCCAAACATGTCACCTCCTTCTCATGAACTGACTTCAAAATTAAGCAGGTGAAAATAAAGAAGTCATTTCCTCCCAAGCCTAATATTCTACCTTAGATTAGAGGCTGCCAGCAAAATTTCCATGCCAAGGCAGCTGTTTCCCCGTGGGCTATCGGTGATAGGTTACTGCCAGATGTTTATGGGAAACAATACACTGTGCCATCCTACGGCTGTGCTACGTTACGCAGGTCCATTCTGTGCTGACGAGGATTCAGTCCAGTCCCACTGAAAGCAGCATTCAAAAGGACGGCTGTGCCACTGCCTGCCTGCCCAAAGAACCCCAGCAAACCTTACCCTCCATGCTGCTGCTCCTTTTTCTCCACTCTGGTGCCATTCTGCGCTCTGCTACCCCTTCTCTTCAGAGCTCCAGGAGCTACAGCCATCGGCTTGGCTGATACCTCCTCTCCTTCATCTACTTGGGCTTAAGGCCTGAAAAACCACGTTCCCCTACCTGAGCACCATCTTGTTTGCAGATTGGAGGGCAAACCCAGACTCATCAGGGTTGAACTTAGAAACCAGAATGCTACAACAAGTATTAGACCCCTATCAGAATGAACATCAGTGTTAACAGGAATGCTTGCAATAATGAAAAGGCACCTCTGCTGAGATTTAGGCATTGTCTCTGAGATGTTTTCCTCACAAGAAGCAGCACTTTCTGAACAACAAGGGACAGGCAGCAACTGAAACCACCAAGAAGCTGTATATGAAACAGGCCAGTCAGCCTTACTACAAGATGATCACAACATTCAACTGAAGAACAGTGTCAAACTGTACTTCAATGTTTTAAAAATACTTGCTCTATGTAAAATGGGAGGATACAAATTTCTGCTTGAAAGCATAAGTACAATGAACCTTATTCTCAGGATGCAGCACGAGTTTCCAGTTTCACAGATGAGCTGCCAAAGCAGGAGTCCTGTTTCTTTCCTGTCCCCTGCCTCATGCTCCCACCCCTCCTTCCATCGACGCCACTGAGCCCGTGCCAGCAGGCCCGGACAGCCAAACTGGCAGGACACTCTTCACTTCTTTTTGGGCACGATCAAGTTTGTGATGCTCTAGCTTTCCCAGTTGGCTACCACGCATTCCAGTGAGCACCAGTTGCAAGGGCAGGGCAGTGGGTGCAAGGAGAAGCATGGCAATGTGCAACTGCCCACTGGTGGCCTGCCACCCTGAGGGAAGCTCAGATTAGTGTGAAACCTTAGCCTAAAAGTACCATTTTTCACAGGGGTGTCCCATTGTATCTCTCCTATTTAAAAGTAATTTCTTTAGGATAGTTTTAAAAGTCACACTAAAAGTATTACTTTTACTTCTCTCTTCATGCAACATAATTTTCCAGTTTTGACAGGTAAGAATCAGATGGTGATCAGGTCTTAATTTATTAAAGGGTTTTTTGTTTAAGTCTGAACCACGCAAAACCATTCCAGTGAGCAAACAGTTTGAGAGGTTTTCTTGCTGTTTGCAGCACCTCTACATTAGTTACTCCAGGGTCCTACCTGTCCACTTCTCTGTAGTACGCAAGTGCAGTGCTTGACAAAAGGAACAGATTTTTCTCAACATGCCCAGCCAGGAGGCACTCACACAGCCTCTCCTCCCCGGAGACGGGAGATCAGACAAGATGGTAGGACTGATGCATTTTTCCTACAGCTCACAATCCATCGGCTGGGAGCTGGGAGGTCTTTATGCAGTGACTTAGAGCCTGTCATCACTGGTTGTGCTGGCAGTGGTGGAAGTGACAAGGCTTTTTCAGGGTCCTTTTGGAGATAAAATCGCAAGTTTCCCATCGCATCTTCCTGGTCTGTGCATCTTCGTAGGGCTATAAAAATTTGTATTACTTTCCTATGTCTTAAAGCTACTAATGAGGTATTTCATTTTATACACACTCCATGAAAAATGCATTTGTCACTCTAGAACTATGAGGATGTTTATATTATTTATATTTGTATTTATTCGTAAGTTATCCCCTCTTACTATAGAGTGTGTGAGTTATGTTGTCCACTCAATGCTGAAGGCTCAAATGCGATGCTTTCAAGGCAGGGAGTTTGCACTGACCAGGGTAAGCACTCAGGGACTTGTAAAACTGTCAAACTCTCCAAAAGCTGAGGTGGATCATAAATAAGTGGAAATGTTTATTCTGTTGTCCCTTGTGCAATGCAAAACAGAAAAGCCTAATTGTACTTTATTAACTCACTGGAGAAAGAGTTAAAAAAAAAGCATTATGGCTTGGAATTTTTCCAGGATAATTTAGGCTCCATGCAGATAGTGAACATAAATGTCTGGAAAATGAAAAGGCCAAAATATTTGTCCTCTCATTCCTGCTTTACTATCGCGCTGGTGTTTTGGAACCACAGCCAACTCTTCAGTTATCACAGCTGGGAACTGCAACGTATCCCATTTCTTTGTGGCAACCTTAATTGCATCTTTATCCAGCTCCCTGGCACTAGCTTCCCAAGCTGATTGCTAGGACTCCCAAAGTGGCATTAGTATCTTTACTCAGGTCCTTGTCATTCACCTCCCATGTTGGTTACTGGGACCTAGACAGTTTAAAAACATTTTCTTTGCAGGCCACATCATTAACTAGCTTGTCAGCATTGGCTAATCTTTTAATTGCTTCTACCTAAGTTAGAGAACACAGTGCTTTACAAGAATTTCAACGGGCTCAAGGGAATTAGGTATCTAACTCCTGTTGACTTCAGGAGGAACGAGAGTGTAACTCTCTAATTTCCAAATCCACACTTTAAAATTCTTATCCACGTAAATGGTGCAAGAGACAGGGGATTTAGGTCCCTGCAGTCTAATCCCAGATAGATTGCTCCAGCCCTCCTGGCTGTAAAGCAGGAACGGATACAACATTCCTCTGATGCAGAAGGTCCTTATGGCTGTTTTTCTACAGGACCCTTGCACACGATTGAGAAATATTTGATGTAAAATTCCTAAGAGGAACTTTAACAGGAAGGGTAATTGCTTGTGTCCAATAGAGCCAATATCAATAAACCTATAGCACAGAAGTAACAAAACCCAAAACAAGTGTATTGCCTGTGCTCTTTCATCATACAGCACTAAGTTTTCCTTAATGCTACAAAATGCAACAATACCAGTGCATGTCACGTAAATTCAACCTGCATGTCAAGAACTATTTAATCCAACGGAGGCTGGCCAGTAAGTGATTTTATTTCAAAGAACATTAGTTTATCAGCCCTGCTGAGGGTATGCTGTGCTGAGCTTGCTTACAGCTGTTGAGTCCGGGTCAATATAATAAAGCTTACTTGGTCAATATAATAAAATTTGCTGATATTCAAAGATATGCTGCAAAGTCAGAAGGTCTGCTGAGTGTTTCCTAAATGCATCCAATTATGAAACAAAAGCAGCAGCTACTAAAAGAGTACAACCTGAAGTGTAGACAACCCAGGAACTGTGGCCGTACGCTAATAAAGTATCAGTATTGAAGAGGACTGGGAGGTCTCTGCAGCGCCCACCTGAATCCTCACCCAAGGATGTTATCTACCGCAGCACAGCCGGCTGAGCCCACTGCTCCCGGACTCTCCTCCTGCCCACAGACCTGGCCATCACTGCTCCGATCCCCTCACCCCAAAGAACAGTCCCCCACTCCCCACAGCCTGGCCCCACTGTCCCCCGACCCGCCAGGCTCAAAATCCATTCTGATGGATTAGCCAAATTTTTACAAAATTAGCTACTGTTCCATTTTTTTCCTTCCTAACAAATACCTTGACTGGTATCGCTGCTGCCCTGCACAGGAAAACGCAGGACTGGGTTGCATCCTGCCAAAGAGGTGCTGTGTCTGGTGGCAGACTCGTTCTTCTCGAGTGCAGAGGGGACAGAAGTGGAGCTGGGACCCAGCCACACGGTGTGGTCAGTGTGTTGCAACGAGGTCCCTTGCCACCATAGTTTTCACAGACAGAACCTTTACTTTTATTTTGCTTATATAGACTTAGTCTAGACAAAAAATAGTTTATGGTCTGAAAAGTTCATATGCAGTTCACATTGCAATCTGTGTGCTAAAAACATTAGCATGCATTGTGACCTTTGCAACTGACTGAATTTCTCTGCATTTACTGTAGTTCACTGCTGCTATGATTTTATTTTCCACTTTTAATGATGCTGTTTTACTGACCTAACCTAATATAGCCCCCTCCTCCAAAAAGCTGTAGATGGTCTATTTTGTCACATATTAAATTTAAAAAGAAAAAAGGAAATCCGGTTCTTAAGCCAAGATGAGCTTGCAGATTTCTAATAAAAATATGCGATTAGCCTTTATAACCTGAACAGCCATCGTGCAGGGATCCTCAGCAAGGTACAGAGTGTCATGGAGGCTGGTCTTTGAAGAACATATCAAAAGTGCTAAAACATTTAAAATTATTTCCCTGGGAGTTAATTTTAAATCAGTAATAACTTTATAGCTGCTGGACTGTTAAGTATTACCGTTCTGTAGGGCAGGCATAAGGGTGGGTTGCTGTGTTAATTTACAGAGGTCAAACAATAATTCAAACTCCATGAACAGCTCCAGATAACCAGCTTAGGCTCTAAACTCCTGTATGAAAACTTCTTGCAATATTTAGGCTCTTACAGCTTGGAACCTAAAACACAGCAGAAAAAAAAAAAAAGGAGATTGAATGCCGTGGATAAGCAAAAATTTTCTATTTAAAACAGGATTTCTTCTGGATTGTGTCTGGTTTTTTTTTTTCAAAATGAAGATTTAATAAGTGAAGTCACACATTGGTCTCTTTATTTCATTTACTCCAATCTCATTTGGGTTCATTATAGCCTAATGAAGTTGCAATTTATGGGTGTGTTTCACTAGCATCAGATTTGTTTTCCATATAGCAGTCAAGTGCAAAATTTGCACAGACTTATGATTTATTTTTCATGCAATTGGTTCCTAAATGGGTAATTTATATGGCATGTAAACAAGATGTTAGGTATCGTCACTGGGCTATACGATACAAATGAAATGGAGGTAAGTGTGATATATGGTGTCTAGCTGTGATTAACGAAGAAAATGCTTTTTGCCAGATCCACCCAAAGCACCAAAGAGTACACACCCTGCACTGATTAAATTCTCAACTATGTGCTTGGCGTAGGAAGACAGAATGTATAATTTAATTCTGGAGATAACATCAGTAGACTGCTTCCATATGACAGAAATGCTCCAACTTGACCATGCAGTTTCTCTTTCTCACTCTCATTTTCCTTTGGGCATTTACTATGAGATGACACCGCATAGCCCTAAAATAATACTCAGTTTCTCTCTCTTTTAGATAGTTGAGTTACTTTAACAATAAACTCAAAGCAAGCTTCCTAGTGGTGTGTAGGTAACTGATCAAGAAAAGACCTACAGAAAGTCTTATGGTGGGGACTACTTCAGGATGACACAGCATTAAGGGAAGAATTTCTGAAGGCTTCTCAGGAAGGAATCACATTCCTCCCTCTTGCTCATTTTATCCATCCTATAGTACAATGAAACTGGGGAATCCTTCCATCAGCCTCTGACCAGAGGAGATCCAACCCACACACAGTAAATTTACACCCTACAGAAGCACCTATATCAGAAGTAGGAATTAGTACTTTCATAAGGATGTCTGGAATAATGATGTCTCAGTTTGAGAAGAGATATTTGGGTATTTTCACAGTGTGCCAAACCCTCCATGCCAAGCTGCCTGGTCACAGACCTGTGGGGCTGCCAATGGAGGTTCCCATGCCGGAGGGAAAGAGGACAAGAAAATCCACTCCCTGCTCACCTGGGCTTTTCCGTTCCCAGCTGTGCAGCTCGCCAAGGACCACCCAGCAACATCACTGTAGCCTCAGAGCTTATGCTATTGTTTGGGAATGAAGCCTGGAAAATGGGATCTTTTCCCCAAACGGTCATTAGTGCTTGATTTCCTCGTTTCTGAAACCACTTACCCTTACTGAAGACTCTCTTGAACCTTTCTATGTGTTGCGTTGCGAGCTGACGCAACTTCACCGAACCCCAGCCATCAGATCACTGTAGAGCACGGATTCTGTACACAGCATCTCCAAGCCCTTTACATTCCACCTTGCTTAGACACTGAGATTGCTCAAATATGGTGAAAGATAATCCCAGAGCCGGTCATTTTAAACAGCTTCAAAAAAATACTGCATGAAGAAAATTATTCATTTTCAAAAATGCGCCCGCCGCTGCTAAATCCCTCACTCATACTTAACCAAAACTGTACAAAACCCCCATGTTACTGAAGTTATTTCAGTCAGGCACTGTGCCAAGAAATGGAGTCACATCTCATTACAGCCAAGCTTCTTGCATATTTTAGCTCTGATGTCACTGGAATATTTCCCATGCAAATCCATTCATCAGAGATCACCTCACTTCTTTCTTCCCGTCACCTCCCACAACTAACACTTTTCAGGAATCAAAGCTGAGTGGAATTTAATTTCTGACTTTCTCTTAGTAAGAGGTCAAAGTAATTGTTTTCCATTTTCCTTGCTGAGGATCTTGAGTTAACATAGGAGATCAAGAAATATAACTTCAGCTGTGACTATACTAGTAGTCATCTAGAAAGGTATTTCTATGGAAACAGGTGGTTCAGAGAAAAGCTGCATGATTAATTAAGGAGTTAGACCGACTGGGAGGAAAAATGCAGAACAAAACACAGGCAATACATTGAGACAGAGTTAAAAGAGATTAATATTAGAGCTAGTGGGGAAGAATTGTCAGTTATAAGGAAGAAAATTAATAAGCTCAATAGAAAAGGATTTGAAGTAGGAAATAATAAGATAAAATTAAGAAACAAAAAAAGGTTAACAAAACCAAAAACTTCCTGAAAAGGAAATCCATTGATTGAAAAGTATTTTCCCAAGGACAAAGACTGAAACTTTATCATCTATGAGGCAAGGCAGATTAGACAAACTGCTCGGATGTGTATTTCAGGGAGCAAAGATGTATGAGCGAAAACCTGGGTTGCACGCCTATTTTTCTTTTCCTGTGACAAGAGTAAGCTGAATAAAGTCTTTAACCTTGCTTAAAAAGAGGGAAACAATATTGTTAAAAACAGATTTTTGGCTACACTAAAGAGATATTGAGAGAAAGACAAAAGATTAACCCATCATATTAGAAAAGTAGCATCTAGTTACCATTCTGGCCTTTCTGTCAGAAAGCATTTGTGTGAGAACAGAAATATTAGAAAACAAGCACATTCAATGCCCCCCTGAAATTAACAGCAGATTTCTTTTTTCTCTAAAACCCAAGAACAAATGGTGTGGCTCCAAGTCAGTCAAAAGGCTGTCGGATTACAGCAAACACATCCTCATGGTTTGTTTGGACTGTTGTCATTCAAATCTGCTCAGACTTGAGTGGAGTTTTTTTACAGTATTTACAATCAAAATCTTAAAACATGATTAATATATTTTAAGTAGTTTTCATAATACTTCCTCTGTCTCCCAATGAACTTTACTTGTCTGCTTTCACTGTGACCTTCCAGTGAAACCTGCAGGAGATAAAGCTCTCACATTTTCAAGCTCACCTGAAAAACACAGACCTGAAACCTAGAGATACTCCTGCTATGGATTTTGGTCCAGAACAAGGTCAGGTAATCATCAATTCTCATTTTTATGTCTTCCTTTTCAAATTCAACCTTCAATAATTAGGTCACAGCAACCCACAGTGGTAGGAAATGTACCCCTTACCTCTTTTAGAAATCCCTGCAAAATAAAAACCAGGGAGAATTCCCCTTTTAATATCAGATACCTCAACTAAGACAGAATAAAACACAAACTCTTTTTTTTTTTTAAGGGAAACGTAAAGTATTCTTGTTACTCCTGTAGCCCTTAGAATAAGTCGGTCCTTCTATATGGCTGTTTGCTTGATGCTGCAATAATCACAACTACTCCATGTTATTATGAAAGGAAATATTGTGGAACTGCTGATCCTGGAAAACAGCATGGGGTGTTGCTTTGTCCAGCAGGTGACAATGACTTGGTTTGATCTTCGCTCCTTTAAATCCTTGTGCCCCTATTTCCATTAAAATTGCACAATCTGCTTCACATTACAGCAGGTCAAATCCCAAGTTGAAACTTAGCTTTTGCCTTCTGTTGTTAGAAGTCAAACATTTTTTAAAGAGGAAAACACTATGCTCTCACAAGGAATTCCAGGGATTTTCTCAAGAAACTTTTATGGTTAGACTAAACAAATTGAAGAATTCTTACAGAACTAGTGAAGTTCCTAAAATGTGGATGAGAGAATGTAGCACTAAAGAACATAACATCTTGTTTCATAGATTCACCAAGAACATTTAACCTGAAAAAGCTCAGGAGAAATGAGCTTGTAGTGGACACATAGAGTTCCCCAAGGAGTGTCCCCTCCGGGGATGTATGTCTACTTCAAACCCTCCCGCCTGGGAGCAGTGCACAGAGGAATTTAACTGTGTGGTGCAGAGAACGGGGTACTCGGAGCAAAATCACAGCTCTGACCCCCTGCCAACTGAGAAAAATGAGCAGAGCAAACACTTTGATTTTCTCAGTCACTCATCTTTTTCTCCTTGACATCTTTTGTCAAGAGACAATCAGGAAAGCAAAGGTGACACTAAAGGCAGAGCCACCTACGCCTCTGAAGTCTCTAAATAAAAGCATTAGCACTGTAGAGCCAGAGCCTTGGTGCTTTAGGAACACAGCTTCACAAAAGCTGTCTTCACAGACAGAAGTCTCTGAGGAAGGAAACCCCCCAACTACCTGATAATGAGACATCATAATGCTTAATTTCAAATCTTTGTACCAAAATGTAGCAAATGTTTCGGATAAATAGAATTGGTTTCAAAGCATACTGAATTCAAACAACAACTTCTAGCTGTTGAAGCTTAAAAAAAATCATTTTGCATGGCTTGCCGAAAAAATATGGTTGTTGCTTGTAATTTTTTACTTTTTCTACTCTCGGTAAAGTATTCTCTCTGAAAGGTTTTGCCATCTCTGTTATTAAAGTGCATTTCTAGAATCATAAGAATACTTGTGCTTGGTTTATTTACACTCCAGCTAGAGAAGGAAATGAATAAGCAAGCTGCTGAAATGGTCCCGAGGAAGCTTTTGTATCACACCTATTTATATTTGGACCCAAGATATTTGGGAATAGGTGACTCTTAACTCTTTTCACATGCATCACACATGGGCCCTTACAGATTCACTGTTACTAATGCCTAATTTTTGTTTGAAGTAGTATTATTTCACCAATGACAAAATACTTTTCCCAGCAAAGCAATCAGGCTGAGATCTGCTACTCTCTCTAGTAAATTTTTGAAGCAGTAACATGTTCCATAGAAGGGAACCCTAGAGGGGTTTCATGTGAGAAGCAAATCCAAAAAAACAAGCCAGGGCATAGCCTTGGAGATGTGGGCCAGGTCCTGTTCAGGCACCGAACACGGTGTCCTGCTTTAGACAGTGGGAATCCCTGCCAAAGACATTACTCAAAGTGCAATGATTATCACATGTGAGGAGAAATAACGTCACAAAATATATGAAGCTCCTCTACTTAATATGTGTGGAATTATATGGAAAAGAAAAATATCTTCTTTCAACTCTTCCCACATAAGAAGCCAACAGACCGTAACCAGCTTCGATTCACAAAGCCTTCTTTCACAGCCCCTCTGCCCACTGCTAGCTGCCTCCTTGGCTACATCATCTGCTTCTGGCAGGTAAGCCTGATGGGACTCCGATGTGGAGGTGGTGATGAGTGATTTGCCAGGTACTGGGGCATTCCAGTTCCAAACAGAGATGGGATTGTTGTGTTTCCCTGGTGCGACTGCTCGAGTTTTCAACACCCTGCTGCTGCTGAAAAATGTCTGTGCTGGTTATGAATTTGAGTCCGCCAGACACAGGTTTCGGAAAAAAAAAAAGTGAGGGGAGAAGGAAATCGAGCAGCAAGTGATCATTCCTGCCCAGATTACCAAATTCACTTTGATTACCTAATATACACAAGCTGGTATAAATGGTACTTAACTGAGGGAGCTCCTGGTGAACTAGATGGAGTTCACAGCGGCACTCAGATGCCACTGTCCTTCATTTAAATTTTAATGGAGGAAGAAGTTAGGGAAAAAAATCAGCTCATCTTTGTCTGAAATCTGAGATGCAGTCTGTAGTCAGTGGTGTCCTATGTTTTCTGAAGTGATTCTGAAATCTACCCACCCACCGGCTCTTCCCAGGGACCTCCTCACCAACGCGGCAGAGGGTGGGTGCAGAGGTGAACCCTTCGGGTGGCAGCACTGCCGCTGCACCAGCCTTTGGCCTTGGTACCCAAGGAAACAGCCTCACAGATGAAACTTCCTCAAGACATTGTAACGTGCCACCATCCCTCGTGAAGGAGCTGATGGAACATACAGATGGACAGGTCCTTCCCTCCAGCACTCAGACATTGCTGTGATACTGCTGTGAACCAAGTTGAACAGGATCTGTATCCAAACTCTGGTTCCTCTTTCAGTCACCATTCTTGAAAAACAGCTGTTTCTTGTCTGACCAGAAAAGCAAAATATTGCTTTGTACTTGGTTTTTTTTTCCTATCTTCATTCTGTCTAAGCTGTTGAACAGAGCTGTTGGACAGAGGATTCCTCAAAGATCCAGTGGATGCTCATTTCAGCAACAAATCAAAGCAGCTGGACAGGTCAATCTTTTGCCAATCAGCCAATGCCAGTACCTCCTAATTTTAGCAGATTGATTTTATATATGAGAAGACAGTTGCTGGTTTCTAACAGTGTGTCTTAATAGCTCAGGAAGCAGCAATAAGCTAGTGCCATGCTAGATCTAAGACCATCCCAAGCTTATCTGTACATGTGGTCAGATCTGCTTGTTCAGAAATCTGAGAATGGATTTGCTTGGAAGGTTTTCTAAGAAATTCCTGCTTTTGAGCTAAATAAATATCACAGAATTAAAGACATCTGAATTTCACTATTTTGGAACTGGTGGCCTGCATTATTACCATCAATGTGGCATTGCCACCAATGTGAGCAATGTGATGCAAAGGAACGGTTTTATTATGGGAGAGCTAGGCACAACAGCTCACATCAATAAGAAGCACTAGAATATATAAACTTTGGAAAATCTTGAGAATTTATTGGTGAAATTGCTTACTAGAATAGTAATGTCTGAAAGGTAATGAGGTTTTGATAGAATGTTGATTAAACTGATTTAACAACTACTTACTGGAATTCTCCACAGTAGTTCAGTTTGGCCACATTCACACCCTTATTTCATTATCTGCAAGCATTTGTGAAACCATAATTTTGCTCAGATGGATAACTGGGGACCAAGAGATGTTACCTACAGCTAGCAAATCTGCTGTTCAGCATGAACAACTAATATCACAGCAACTTCAAGCAGTTTGCATCCCCTGCCATAGGCTGAATCTATTTCCAAAGATATTTGATGAGTGTTTACCAATCTATTTCCAGGAATGTGTCAACAAGAGAGAAGGGGGAAAAGTGTGGTGGTTAATTTGAGCCAAATCTATCATTCTCCATTATGAACTAATTTTATGATATAATTTATGTCATTTGTTGTTTTCCCAGCTCAAGTTTATCATCAACAGATAATTCTTTGAAATCTTTGAGAACTTTCCAGAAAACACTGCAATTCTTTCTCTGTGGTTTGTTTTTTTTTTTTCTATGCACTCTTTTCCATGACATATGCTTAAACTTTTCATTTGAATCACTTACATTGGGCCAATAATAAACTCCTGAAAATGCAACTGCCATTTGGGAGAAATAGTAGCCAAAATATTTCAATAAATAGCCTCAATAAATACCATAAGTAGATGTAGCATATTCATCTGAAAAACAGAACAGGTTGAGAAGCTGAGACTCATTTTGGCTTTTCACTTTGACACTTTAAATGAGAAGATGTCAAAGAAAACAGGAATAAAGCAACCAATGGCAAGGGGATGAGGGGGGCAAGAGACTACAGATCAGAAAGGGAAAGTGTAAAATTTGCAGTAGTAACTTGTAATTCCATTTTCCAAATGCACAAAATGTGCTCTCTAGACAGGTAACTACAGAGGATCTCCCATTGCACCCGTTATACAGACTGTGACAAGAACCAAGAAACAGGTCAATATTCTGAATGTTTCAAAAATAATTTTCTTTGCAGCAATTCTAAAAAGTGGGGCAACCTTGGAAAGATGACAGCCGTGCTCTAATCATATATCTCATTTTTACATTAGGTCTGGAATTGGTGTCAAATCAATTTAAAGGCAACATAAAACTGGATTCAAATGTTGCAGTAGGGTCAGCCTCTTTAACAGACTATAATGTATCTCAGCAATGCCTGGTAGCTCATTTCAATCTCTACAGGTAACTTTACTGAAAAATGATATACTTCACATATGAAAACAGCTTTTAGAACATTTTATGAATATTTTAAAGCTCATCAAATAAATATTTAATGTAATTAATAGATGATGTCCAGCTCTCACACCTGTCACAGGAATCCCATTTCCCCTCTTCCCAGCACCCACCTGTCCTTACCCAAAATGCTCTGTCTGACAATACTGAGAAGAAACTGCTGAAAGGCCTTGAATTGCAAATTCACTCCCTTGAGCTTCCTAAAATTTAGTTTTCTGACAACACGGATGGGCACCGCGTGGGGGAAATAGCTCAAACGCTGGGCAGAGATGCCTGGCGGCCCCCGCAGTGTTTGCCTGTCCTCCATGTCCCTGCTGTCACCCACGCTCCCCCACCTACCAGGCACCAGGAGACCCTGGGTGGCCACCTCCTGCCCCAGCCGTGGACCTGCCGGGGACCATCCCTCTGGGCAGGCTCCAGCCCAGCTGTGACTGCTCAGCGCCACCAAACTCCCACGCCGCGGGGCCCCACGTGCACGGGGGCTTTCCAACGGCGGGGACTCGTTTTGCTCTGTGTTTTATGGGTCCAGCGTGTCTCTCGTCAGAGTTTAAGTTGTGTACATAACTCGTGCTGACCTCTTCCTTCTTCTCCGAAGCACTCGGCTGAGCCAGATATCTGTCGGGCGTCACAAGGCTGCTTATTTGACGCACTATTTTTAAATAACTCACAAATATTTAAACAACATTTCTATCAGCATTTCATGTTTAGAAGACATCCAGAAACGTCAAGAGTTCCCCGAGCTGGTTGGTCCAACGCGAGCGGAGCACGGCGGCAGCTCACCGAGTGGCCTGCAACTTGCACCAGCGCTTGCAAAGCCCCTGGCAAGCACCTTGGAGGCTCCTAGCACCCCAGAAAAAAACCCTTTGGGAGACAAGCTGGGTACTCACAGCACAAGCCTTAATCATGGTTTAGTCATGATTTGCGTTTCAGGGGATAACAAAAGACCCAAAGTCACTAGTGAGGACACCAACACCTAATCTTGGTCCCATCAGGTCCTGCAGCCTCTCCCAGCTCCACTCCTAGAGGAGCTGAACGCACCCATCCTGGCTAACAAAGCAAAGAAAGGCTGTAAGCCTAGGTCTGACCATTAACTGAGACAATGGTCCTATCACACAGTCCCGTGAAGTGAAGATAAATCCAGTTGGATTTTAATTCTATTTTAATAAGCATTTAAGATATGTGGCTGTATCTTCTATAACATCTCCATAACAACCAGGTGTAAAAGGCATCTATCCAGGCACTACCGTAAACCAGTGTCTGTTTTGAAAGCATAGCAAGGCCAGAAAAGCTTGGTTTTTAAGACCTTTAGGTCTTTGGGATGATTATTGAACTACTTTGCTTTAAAGTATTTTCAAAACTCAAAAGAAGAGTATTTCACACATTTTGAATTTGAAGAAGCTTGCTGTTAAGACGTTCAAAAAAGAAATACTGACACTAAACCACCCAAACCACTAAAACCCATAAAAGCACTTCAGATCAAAAGACCTTGACCTGCTTTAGCTGACTTCAGATTTCAGCAGTACCCAGTCCTGGCCTGAGGCTGAAGTGAAGCTCGGTGCCAGCCTGCTTACACTCTTGTTTGTGTCCAGGCACAGCACAACCCCCAGCCTGTTGAGTCAAACAGTTTTTCCTTAGATGGCTGGGCAGCGTAGGCTATTATAGGACGTGGAGTTGGCAGGTCACAAGAGTATGTGTTGTCCTGAGAGAGGGCTGGCAAGACGTATGAAGCAGACTTCAATTCTTCACCTTCTTTTTTAAGCCATGAGGCAGATAAAGGTGGGTAAGTCAGAAGAGTAGAAAATACACATGCCATTTCCTCTGCTTCCCAAATAGCCACAAATTACTTGAGCTGAATGTCATAGGCTGGTGCAGAGATAGATTTGGAAGGTATAAGGTACACTTAGCTGCCTAGGCAAGGCAACAAGTCAAGTATGCATTCTGTACATAAAAGGCTTTAGAAGGATCAAGAAAAAAAGTCCATTATCCTGTCAACACTAGGACGTTAGCACAGGTGATCACCTTGTAAGTTGTCCCTTGCAGAACTTGGTTTCTCACTTTCTGCAAAGCATCTTGACCTCATATTTTGGATAATACAAGCCTTTTACGTGTTTCTCAGTAAGATCTAAATCTGTTTTGCAGAGAAGATACCATCTCTATGTCTACCACTGGCAGTGAAGTAAGAGGATTCAAGCCTTCTGATTCCAAATGCCCTTTCCAACACATTGCCCCTACAGACAAAGTAGGAACCCAGATTTCAGCCAAGGTCAGTTGTCAGACATGCCATTTTCTGTAGGTGTAAAACAAACCTGCCAAGAATGAATGGGCAGGCAATTATGTGCTGCACTTCATGTGTTTCTAAAAGTTTTGGGATATTTACCTTTGCCTAAAAAGCACTGCCACATATTTCAGTGACAGGAGGATTTGTCTTGTCTTCCCACGTTTAAGAATAACTATTGCTGTCAGGTTCCAGCTGGACCCAGGGAATGCTGTGAAGTTTCTAGCTGCGGTATTTGGATAGTCCTTACCTCTGATAACACAGAGTGAGGAAGTATCTGGGCTGATAGGACCTGATGGGATGGTTTATATCAATATCACTTACTCAACTCCACTATAACTTTTTTGCAGTTCTTGTAAAGGAGACAGTATAGAAATAAAAAGCATTCATACACTCCCTCTTTTCGCCTCTCCAGAAATGCCCCACTTCATCTTTAAAAAGTAAAAACAGCAAAAGTAAAAAAAAAAAAAGAAAAACGGGCACCACTCCCTTGCAACATGAAGCCAGCACAAGCAGTGACAGCACCCACATGAAATATTTTACCATTAATGGCTCCAGTAGAAAGTTTTCTGGATGATCTATGGAAGCCCTGCAATCAGAAATATTATAAGCTTTGCTCAGCCCCATTCCAAATTGATGGTTCTCTGATGAGAGGGGAGTTGCCCTCACTTGTACCGTCGCATTCAGAAATCCATTTAAGTCTTTTTGATGTTATTTGAATGACCACTTCTGAAAGGTTATGAAAAATGCAGCTAAGCCATATTTGTTTTTTCTGCGATGTTTGGAAAGTGTAAACACTTAAATCATCAACCAAGTGCATAGCATTCATATTCACCATACCTTTTAAAAGCATACTTAGCATACCACTGAGAAAGATTACTCTGTTGACAGAAATCAAGCGTCTGGATTAATTTAAAGGAGAGCATTTCACAATCCATCATTCCAGAATAGGAGAACAAGGAACTGCTCAGTCAAATTAAACGGTGAGTTACTCTGGAACAAATTAAAGGAAATTCATCTCTGCACCGTGTCTAGTCCAGACGTGTAATTTAGGGTCGGTACTATTAAATGCCAAGCAGTCTAGCTGGATTTCATAAAGACTACATCATTTTACAACCAATATCTATTTATTTTCACTTTTACATCAGGATCTGTGGCTTTTAACATGAGTTGGCAGCTTCAGGCCACTGCTCTTCAAGGGCTTTTTGAAGGAGACCAGGTGTGGGAAAACCAGCCTGGGAATGGTGGGGCAGAAGTGAAGCCATCCCAAGCCAAGCGGAGGGCAAATACGGAGGCTGCTTGCTGCTCCCGCTGCGGTGTGTTTGAACCAGCAGCAGGGCCAGAAGTAGGGCTTCTTACAGCACGTTCTTCTCCTGGGAGGCTTTGGTGGTCATCACCAGCTGGATTTGGTCCATGCCTCTCCACTAAAGGGCTGACCCTGGCCAGTCCACATCCAGCTGGTTCAATGGGGGCATTCCAGACTGAAGGCTTGTTTTCTTCTGAGAAAAGGATTTACTTGATAACCCAGGAGTTCACATGCAGAGACAGTCAGGCTCATCAGAACGTGGGATCTACTGAGAAGATTTTACAAACAGTAGAAGGAATGAGGAAACTTAACGGAGGAGTGTAATAAAGAATATACATCTATGTAAAATTCCTTGTGGTACCACTCGGCTCCAGCTTTGCAGATGTTACTCAAAGCCTAAATTTCTAAAAATGTAATTTTAACCTCCTCCATTTTTCCTTTTTTTTTAATCTTGAAATAACCATTTTCTGTCAACTCTCCTTTTCAATTTAAATTTTCAACATTTTCTCCCTCCATCTGTACAGATAACATTCAACTCAACTTTCTCATAGCAGAAGAAAGGCCGGTTTGAAAAAGAATGCTCCCAGGAGACATGAACTCCTTTATAACCACTTACTCTTCAAAAGTAAATCAGAATATTACCTTCATAGCGCTATACCTGACAACATCCCAGGCGAAACATAAGCATATTTCATTGACATTAATTCCCCTAACTAGGTCTCATTTAGGCAGTGAACAGCAGAGGCATTACAATACAACTGATCGTACAGAAAGGCAAAGCGGCTCTCCACACCTGAAGAACTTGAAAGCTTGGGAAAAAAGAAATGCTTTGAAACAGAGAGGAGCTCAGCACCTTCCAGAAACCACAGGCACCGGTGAGTGGGACGCAGCTGGCACAGTGAGACGAGTGGTTTGTACATGCTTGGAAGCCAGGGTCTCTCAGCTGGCAAGGTGAGAGCACTGCCCGGCAGAGCGGGCATATCCATAGAACCATACAACAGCTTGGGTTGGAAAGGACCTTAAAGATTCTAGATCCAGCCCTCAAATCTCCAACCCCAGAATCTGCCCCACCTCCCGAATCTGCCCATGTTCCTTGTGGGCTGCAGGCTCCCACAAGGGGCTGTGTCTGTGTCTCCTGGGGAGGACTCATACTATTTTCCCATCTGCTTGGTTCTCTTGCTTCCTTTTTCTCACCATGCAAGGCCAAGAAGCAATAGGGAGAGTGAGCAAGAAAACAATCTCTCTTGCTCACACATATACATCCTGGTGTAGAGGAAATGTCTCACACCCCAGTACCCTTCCATGTCAGCCTGCAGGCAGTGGCTGTGACCAGCAGAGGAGCCTGCTGAAGAGCAAGAACATGCATGTCTACCCAAGGGGTGACAGGAGAGCAAGACTTCAGCCAGATTGAAACATTGGAGGAATCCTCAGATCAGAAAGCTCCCTTTTTTCCAGGTAGGGCAGACACTGGAAGGCCAGTGAAGCTGCCCTTTGGACTAGCAAATGGATAAATTAGAGGAAGTAGCCAGAGATGAAGTGACTTGCTCAGAGGAAACCTCCAAGAGAGTCAGCAGCACTTCCCTGGCTTCTGTCCCTGTAGAGTGACGGCGCGTAACCTTTCAACACAGCCATGTGTGCTCAAAGGCTGGTGTGCTGTGAGGGGCTGTGTCCCTAAGCTGAGAAATCAGGCTGTGAGTCAGTCCTCCTACAACCTTGCAAGCATGAAGTAACAGCCATGAGCTATTACCTGAAGCTTGTCCAGGTGCTGCAATTAGCAAACATGCCAAGCAGATTTCATATTTGGTAGCAGTTGCTTTCTCCTCTATTTGCTTCCGACCTAACGCATTTAAGCATATCTCGTAAATCCCATACACTAATCAGCTTGAGAGTCAATATTTCCATAAATTCTGATTTCCAAAGTCCTGTGCTTCACCACAGCCAAAGAGGCATCTCAATGCCTCGGGTCCTGTCTGCACGCTCTAGAAAGGACCAACACATGGGGGGAAGGTGTTGCTCCGAAGAGCTATACTGAATCGCAGAAGGCAGAGCAAGGGAGGAGATATGCTGCCATTGCACAAGGTCACACAGCAGGTGAACGGGCAACACTGAAGGCAAATCTTCCTTACAAACTTCAGCCTTTAGGGCCAGCTTCCTGCCACACACTGTCTATTCTGAAATCAGCATGGGATTATCATTGCCATCATCTTAGTGTGAGTAATCCTACTCTATTGTAAATATCGAGCTTCTGCTGAAATACCAAGCATTTGTTTTTTATCCCTTTGGCAAAACACCTTCTCCTTTTATTGTCTTGGCCAAAATCAGCCCAATTTTTCAGGTTGATTGGGCATTTGGCAGTAATGCACCTAAATGGCTCTCTACTGCTGTATGATAACTGAGCATTGGCACGGGAAGATTTATAGCAGTGAGCCCCAGGTAAGGATGCTCCATTTTCCTGCAGACTGATTAGTAGTGTCTAGTCCAGTGATTTAAGTGTTTTTTCAAAGAACACATTTGAAGAGCTGAAATGGATACATATTGTCAGCTTCTGGCAGTTTAAGTGCAAACAGCTGCCCTGAAAGCTCTGTGCAGTACCACAAAGAGATGAGCCTCTATGAAAGCTAGTCAATCAAAGAAGATAAATCTTTGTGTCAGTTCCAATTATTGAGATACTCCAGTTAACTCAGAGAATCATAGGCATTAGACTGGCTTTAAATGCCCACGTGGTTGGGACCATACCATTGCTCTTGGGAGGCAATTTCACTGTCTGACAGATCAAGAGGCTTTTCTCAGCTAGTTAATTCCAATTAAGTTTTTCCTCTCAATTTCATCCTACTATCCATTATCCTCAGTCAGCTACCCTTAGCAATTCCTCTCCTGCCATGCTGCTCGTGATGAGAGTCCTGGAAATGGTGACATTATTACAAGTACCTGGTGATGACACCCATGAGACCTCCGAGCACTACAGCCTCAGAGCAAAGATGGTTTCTGTCTTAAAGAGCTTCTTCCAGCTGCTAAGGCCTTTAATAAAGCTATACACTTTAATTTAGGAAAACCATTTAATTTAGTAACCTCCCCTCCTTGTGCTTTGCCTCTTTTGTCCTTTGATAAGCTTTGTTTCTTCTGGCTACCCTGACTTCAAATACACAAGTGTGAATTTTAGTTGAGATGGTGTAACACTAGAAAAGAGCTGCTGCAGAATTACCTCCTGATATTTTGCTAGAATGCTACATGCACCAGTGTCCTGGAAGACATTGCAAATATAGACAACATAATACAAAAAATATTTAAATTTTTTTTCTGGCATACCACTGTGTCATGAACACTAGATAAAGGAAAAATTATAGGGATTCCATTAACTAATTCCTTTCCTTGCGGCCCCCTCCCTCTGCCACCCTCAAATTAATGGGAATTACAGAGTGGATGGGAATCGTTGGCATCTTACCTCTGATCCTGAAATGTGCTGGTCACAGAACTCCCCAGCTTCCCTTCCCTTAACGGCACTGGCGTCTCTCTCACACGCTCAGGAAGACAAATGGAATTAAACCATCTGTAAACATATTCCTACAGCTCAGGAAGGTCAAGGGTTTTGCAAGTTTATTTCAAGAAACAAGAGGAATTCAGCCCTTTCGCCAGCACAGCAGTGAGTATCAAAGGGTGGCGTACTCCTCTGAGGAAGCAGATCCCCTACCAGAGGGTAGGTGGAGGAAGCCCAGGGAAGCTGGGCTTGAGGACTACGGAGGGGACCAACACCCCTTTGGCTGGGGTGACGACCAGTGGGGGACCCAAGCATCTCAGCTTCCTGGCTGGAGGGTTGTCCTCTTGGTCTGCTCAGGAGAACACAGGATTGTGTCAACCAGCCTGGCATGTCAGAATAACTAGTTTCCACTTTGGCTCTCAGCAGTTGAGAGAAGGAGCCATTGCCCTCATGATAGTCTTCAGACCATGGTCCCTGGAACACGTATTGCGTGCTTCCTGAGGGCCCTTGCTGAGCCTCAAAGCTCAGCTAAGCAGCAGCAGAGCCTAAAAGTGTCAATACAGTAAGCACCAACTGTAGGAAATGTAAAGAAAGTTGTCTCCGTATGAAAACCAGCGTTAGGGCATGCCAGAACTCATGAAGATTGTCATGTGTTCATTTGAGTCCAGCCTCCCCCTAATTCTAATCCTGCAAACTTGAACAGTCACTCTTCATACCATGGATTTTTCTAGGCAGGAGGTGAAGCTGGCATATGTGAATGAGTGGGCTGTACTGCAGGGCCTGGCCACTTTATGGTTTTATATGTAGGGTTTTAGTTATTTTGCCTTTTTTCTTTTCTCTCATCAAAACAGATTGAAGAGATGACTTTTTAAAAGCAGAATCAGGCTTGCCCAAACTCTAGAAAATGGTCAAAAGAGAGTGCATTGGATCAGAAAAATCTCTGAAAACTGATGTTTTCTCTGACTGCACCTAGGGGAAAGCCTGATGGGCTGCCAGAACAGCAGCCCCCCAAGGCCAGCTTCGTGTCGTGGTTCACACAGCTCATCCTTGCCCTGGCATGCCAGGAAGCTTGCAGGGTGGCAGGGAGAGGACAGCCTGGCCTCCTCAGCCTGGACACGCTCTGACCCAGCACAAGGACCTCAGAGCAGCCCCCAGCTTCCCAGAAGCTCTTTCCTGCTGCCAGTCTTCTAAAGCAGCTAGTCCTCTTTCAAGTGCATTTTTAGCATCTTCACTTAACCATCAGTAGAATTTGAAATTGGCCACATCATACCTTGTCTTCAGCATGCTTTCACCCCATTTTAGATATTCTCCACTCTTCCATGAACCATGAGGGCATGGGCTTGGAGAAAGTAGTTAATATAGGAAGGAGATAAGTATTCTTCTCATTCTGCAAAAAGACCTTCTACTTTGGCCATTCAAAACACATAGACAGTTCAGCAGTAGAACAAGCCGATCATGAAACCTGTAGGTATTTTCTCTGGCAGGACAGAGAGACATATTACTAAGAAAAAGAAAAATTGGAAGAATTTCAAAATTATCAGTTTATTACCAAATAGCTGCTCTTGGCTAGAATCTCCATGATGGGTACAGCAGAATGGATTAAGCCAAATTTGGCCTGTGTTGCACCAGCTAAAGTCCAGAGGAACTGCTCTGAGGTCATCTGGAGTCAGATTCACAGAACTGGGCAGAAGTCCTGCATAGATTTACACCCATGATTAATTTTATACTACAAGCTGTCCTGCTGAGATCCCAGGGATAAAGTGTGTGCGTGGTCAAGTCAAGGTTTGAGCTCCAGCCTAGATTTACACCAGTGTAAAGGAAAGCACTACCAGCCCAGTATTTATGTTATTCAGGCCAAGTAAAAAATGTAGTGGCAGCTGTGAACAGTCTAAAAATCAAAACCCTGATGGGAGGACCTTCACGCAGAGGTTTGGGTTGTTGTTGCAGCTGACTCTCTGCATCCCCTTTATCTTTTTTTTCCCTTTCAGAGATGTTTGACCTTAAATGCAAAAGGATAACATGGGTCAGGAGGAGTGTTTATTATGTATGAGCTATTTTTCTTTCATGTTAGCAAAATCCTTTTGTAAAAGTTGGCAAAAGTCCTTGTTACAGCTAAATTTCAGACCCATGGGTGATCTGGAATTTAACATTATTTATGTCTCAGTATAAAAAAAGCAATGAAAAGGAAGCAAATTCAAGGAAAATAATCAGAACACAGCTGAGGTCTGGTAGCTTTACTTTTTTAAACCATTTAAGTCTATCACCGCCCTTGTCCTCACTGATGTCGTATAACTATTTTAGGGGTTTGAGGGCTTCCTATATAGAAGCTGAAGTATTTGTAGAAATTACACTTGTTTATATGTTGTTTCACAGGCAAGGAACACGAAGCACTTTATAGATTTAAAGAGCTAACTTGCACACCAGCGCTCCTGTTTACAGATGTGCTGACACCACCTGCTCACAACACTAGCGCATTAACAGCAGTGCAGAGATTTTGCAGTTTAAATCCTTCGCAATACAGGTATGGAGAGGAACACCGAGTGGGGATGAAATCCTGCTGCCACCACTGAGGTCCCACTCCAATCTCTTGTCCCCCAGCCCATGGGTTTTCACTGGGTTGGGACGACAAACAGCCAGACGCTACAATCCTCACTGACTCTACGTGGTATGTGGTTCCTCAGCAATTCACCTCCCGGCTCCAGGGAGACATTTAAGTAGTAATCACATAAGAGTGATTGCTGAGTATGTACAAGAGCTGAAGTCCAGCCATTTCCTGCCAACGTTGTCCAGACTTCCATCGCTGCAGAGACCCTCACTCCTGAAGGGTGGGGTTGCAAAGAACATTTTTAGGAAAGGGTTATTTGTGTTTGCTTATTCCCAGAACGGTCCCAGGGTCAAATCCATACTGGCTGCTTTTCCAAGCCTTGTTTACTTTCCATTAACACACACCAAAAACTAAGGTACAAATTCTTAAAATATTCAGAAAACAGTTTGCTTCTTGTCCATGTTGTTTCAAAGTGATCTTCCAACAAAGCTAAAAAACCCACAGTAGCTCCTTATACAAACATGCACAAGAGAAAACACTTTCAAAAACCTTGTATCATCACAGGTAGGGGCCAATCCTAGTGATGGGACAAGCTCTACCCACACTCTCCCTTAGTCACTCACTCTTCCAGAAGACCTCTCTTCAAACGACACCACTCCTTGGTTCAATAGCTCCTCTCTCGTATGCACAGAACATAAAGGTGACTAAAATAAGAAAAAAAGCAGCACCAGACAGACCCACCAAAAAGGCTCGCCAGGAGCTGGAGGAAGCTCTTATTACTCGGCGTGGGGTTGAGATGAGCCTTGAAGAAGAACACATTTTAATGCACAATAGTTTTCACTTTGAGGCGTCCTCCCCCTCCAGCAGTAGCAGACATTAAATATGTGCATACCTAATGCTTTGCAAGCTCCGCAGCAATCAGGTTGGATCAGCAGAGGGAACTTGCCTTAGTAATTCAGGTGTCTGTGGAATGTCAGAGCCTGGAGGTACAGCCCGGGTGACATTTTAAGAAGTATCTAAATTTCTTAGACTCTTCAAGCTCCATTGAAACTCGCTTGAAGTGAATTTGAATGGAACTTAGGCTCCCGAATCTCTTTCGTGTTTTAGAAAGGGCCAGCTTCTGTCTTTAAATTTGACATCGCTCCAAATAACAAGCAGACTCTGCTTGGAAAGTTGGATATAGAGTAGGAGTTTGGATAGCCTGATCATAAGCATAAATGAGCACAATTCCTTTGAATATTAAAAGTGTATTTAATGCGGTGCTGAAGGTCACACAGCAAATCAAAAGGCAAAACTGAATCATAGCCCTAAGGGCATATTACTTGCAATCAGATACAGGAGTAATTGCACAGACTTAAAACCAGCATTACATCAACTTAACATATGGCTAGAGAGGGACTTGGGGAGGTTGAGTGATTTGCTGAAGGAGAGAAAGAGTCAAGAGTAGGGCTGACATTAGATACGAACAGCCAATTTCATCACAGAGGTAACCTGGCACTAGAATGCCTGCTTTTAACTTATACTCCATAAAAGTTCTCATTTTAATGTCATAGTTTTCAGTACCCGCTGCTGGAAATACTGAGAGTCCCCCACTTGAAGGACACATGTTACTGACTATTGGCACTTACTGGCTGTTGTTGGGGCAACCCGAGATGAAAGACACCCAGTGACTTGGCTCCGACACCCACGCCGGCACACCACCAGTAACACCCGCTGAGCAGGTATGTCCTTGTGCATGGCAGTGAGAACATGCCCCTTGGCTGCTGGCCCAGCAGCGTGCTTCACCAGCCCTACCTGACAACCACTCGCCTCTCATTTCAGCTGTCAAAACTGTTATTTATGCTAGTGCAGTATTTCCTGTTTCCTATTTTGGATGGTTCCCTCAGTCATTTTTCCACTAAAATGCTCAAGCATTTTTTGAAAACATCTAAACAGGAAGAGACCTGACCTCTCCTCCCTGAACATCGTGTGCTCTCTTCTCCTGGCAACAGAAGATCAGTCCTGTGCCAACTGCTGCGGCGACTCCGGGACGAACCGAGGGGTGGATCCCATACCTTGGGCCGGCACGTGGGCTCTGCTTGTGCACGCGAAAGGGTGTGCACAGTTTGTCTTGAAATGTTCAGCAATCTGGGGTTTTCAGTCAAAGTCCTTCCTATTCATGACCAGCGTGCCCCCCACCTTCCAGCTCACTGCCGTGCCTGACCGTGCAGATGGATCCCGGGCTCTGGTTGGCAGGTCATGAAGGAACCACCCCACAGCTCTGAAATCGAGGGAGAAATGCCCATTGACTCAACTGGTCTGATGTTGAGCCAGATACTTAATTCAGGCAGCTATCGGGCAGCTCCTCTCCTGTGCACTTTCACTGGGCACAGAACGGTTTTGGGGGTGGTTTCCACTTGGAGACCTGCTGGCTCTGGGGCCTCATCGCTGCCTCCTCATCTAGAAAGGTACGACCCCTGAAGCAGAGTCATCACATTGCTCACCATCCAGTAAAGGCCCCAGGGAGAAATTCCTCCGTCCCTGAGATGGAGAAGCTCTGCACCGCAGGAGCCTGGCCTGTGTCATTGGAGATGATGGGTGCTGCAGGCGCAGAAGCCCTGTTTGCTGTGCATGCACCGGGCCCAGCCCCAGCCAGGCTGCAGGACCCACAGGGATGCGTGGGACATGGAGAGGGACCAGGGGCACTGCCCACCTCCAGGCTCCAGCACCTTTCCTGGGAAGGCGAGTGTTGCCGTCAACAGGCTGTGTACCAGAGGATTTAGATTAGACAAACCCCCTAGCACATTGCATTAAAACGTCATAAAGTTGGGCAGCTCTGAAGGTAGAACCTGGAAGCAAACTGAAGAGGCAGCTTCGTTACAGCTAGTGACTGCAGACTCTCCTGGCACCAGCAGACCACGGCTTCGGGGACGCTGTGCTCAGCCACAGGGTAACCAGCATGGGTCTGCATGAAGCCAGCCAACACAGGAGCGGGATAAATGGGAAAAAGTCAGGTTCTGGCTGCAGGAGGAGGAGAAGCTTACGCACCTCCAGGAGTACTCACGCAGCCGCAGGAAAGGAGCAAAGCACTGCTAAGGCCTTCATCAAACCTTCTGTCTGTACAGATGACTGCTCTGGGCAAGCTGCTGGGACAGCGAGTAACCCACCTTGCAGCCCCTCCGTGTGCCGGGGCTTCCCCTCCGGGCAGCTGCCCCAGAGCCGTGCTAGCCACGCTGCTCTTCGATGTACCCTGGGCTTCCCTGGGCGAGTTTTAATTGCCAGGCTCGGGATTCAGCTCCTTCGCTGGTACAAATCGAATGCTGACACAGCTGAGGGTGACAAAGCAGCACAGGAGTGAAACAAATAAAAGCAAAAACCAGGTGAAAGGGAAGTCGGGGCCCAGCACGTTTCTGTGCCCACACGTTCCTCCCGTAGAGCTCTTGGGCCAGCTGCCTCCCAGCCCGTGCCTTATCTGCACTCTCCTTGAGAAGTCCTAATGTGTCCGGAAATCACATTTAAAATATACAGTTGTATATATTAAACGTAGTAGTGCGAGGGCCTTGCAGCGGTTTGGTCAGGCTGCAGAATTATTCTGAGATCAGTGATAAATACAGAAAATTAGATTTATGTTAATTTTAAGGGGGGGGGGGGAGGGAAGGATGTGTCCACCAAAGAGTTGTTGTCCTAAGTCCCAGCACCACCCTATGGAAGCAAACCTGTTAGACCACGCCACTTGTACCTCCATGCAGGAGAAGGCTTCCTTCCTCACGCTCTGGCAGTGATCGAGGCTGGATCAGGCGGTCTCACCTGGCGCTGGCTGCCCGGAGCAGGGGCCAGCCTGCGGCTGTTGCCCCCTGGGCTGATGCTGATTCTGCCAGCGTCCCCCCCGCCCCAGACCCAGGTGAGCATGTGGAGCTGGTGCTGGGCTGCTCCCACCTGCTGCAGGGATGCTGTGTTCATCAGACTGGGGTATTTCCTCCTGGGAACTGCCTGCAGGCCACAGAAGATGCACTACCAACTCTTCTGCGAGGACCTCACTCAGTCTTAAGACACTCAGCTGGGACAGTCCAGAGAAGCTTTTGCTGGTTTTCCTGCTGTTTATATGCATCTCACCTTTTCTTCTCTCTGTATGTATCCCAAGCATCCATCCTCCCACACCCACTGAAGCAGGGAGCTGAAACTGGACATCCCAGCACCAAAGGGTGACCCCCACCCAATAAACCTTTCTCTGGAAGAGCAACCTGCTCTGCTCAAAGCACCTTCTGCTGTGACAGTTATTGCAAGTGAATGGGAATGACAGGGTGGCTCAAGTCTCATTCTCTAAGGAGACAGCAGCACACTAACACCAAAGATTTGTACATTCTGGGCTGGTGCCATGGGGAGGAGGTGGAGGGGGGAAGGCAATCCCAGACAAAGCAAAATGATAATGTGTTATTGGTCAGAAAGATTCACATGGTGAAAATTAATAGTAGAGAGTGGCTTGGAGCTATACCCCATCCATCTTGTCTGCTGCTGGGAGAAGGCGCTCCTCAGTGCATGTGCAGCACGATGTCTGACATTCAGGTCACAAGCTGTAATTCAAATTTCCTCAAGTTCTTCTTTGTTTAATGTCTTATCAGTTTGGAAGCAGCTCAAGGAAAATCCCTGCGATTTCTCCTTCCAGATGCTTTAAACAACTATCTAGCTTCTGTAATTAGTAGCCTAATCAGCTAAAGCATTGAACATATAGAGCCCTCTGCTACGCTGGACTGACGAGACACATTGGGTGCACAGCCTCAGTGGTGGCTGCAAGAGCGAATCTGCTACGGATTGAAGGGCACTGGGGTTCGAAATGAGTTTTCTTTCTAGATAACTTTTGAAAACCACAGACTTATTAGGAATGTTTTTATTAAATTATGGACCCTTTTGAAAAACCCTTACACCCTATGAGAGCATCTTCATGTGCTGACATAGCAGGTAGAGCCAGCACAGGAACAGCCCTGCTTTCTGGAGATGGGGAGAAGAAAAGAATTGAATACATACATACACTTGAAAAAAGGATGTGATTTATAAAGTAGGATATTGCTTTGCCTTTTCCCTCTTTGGCAGTGGTGTCTGACGGGGAACTGCTCACCGTGGCCAGCCTGGGAGTGGGTTCTTGGTCTTTCAAGGTGACTTGTCGGGCACCTCCTGCAGCATGAAAGGGCATGAGCTGGCATTGGTGTGCAGCTGCTGCTTGGAAATAGAAGTCCACTACTCATATGCACATACCACCTCAGGTAGCTCCCTACAGAATCCGGGGCACCTAGGCTAGTGGGCACTCCTCTGTGTATGAAGGTCCCCAGATCTGCCCTGATGGAAGGAGACCGAGGGCACAGGAATACTGTGATCCAGGGTGGGTACGGGCAGCCCCCTGGACCCTTCCCCATGCACCCAGTGCACGAGTCCTGCCTCCTGTTGCGGTGTGCCTGCATCCGACTGACATCCCCGCACACAAGGAGGGAGCAGCGTCCGGTCTGGGAGGCAGCTCCCCAGGCTAAAGACCAACATTCAGAGTGTGAGATCCCCACTCAGGCTGGGCTGATTCTGGTCTCGAGATCACCAATGCTACTGAACATGAGGAAAAAATACCACGGTCCACCCCAGGTAACACCTGGATGTGTCATTTGTTCAGTTTGAGATTGTCAAAAACGTGTTCATTTTTGATGGCAAATGAAGGTAGCAGAGTGATGCCATCATCACTTCAGTAGCTACACTTCACCGAAGAGCTGCCTGGGTATGGGTGGTGGTACCTTCCACCAGGAGATTTTAAACGCTCTCATTCATTTACTTATTCAGCAAATGCATCACACTCCAATCTATTTCTAATCTTTTAACAATATACCCATTTTTTTATAAAACTGTGGCAACTTTAGAAGATGGGTTGCCTATCTCATCACCGGCCTGCTCAAACCTGACCACGTACGTATTCTACTGCTGCTCAGCACAATGTTCAATGAAAAAGCACACAAAATGAACATTCCCTGCGCTGCTGAGCTGATTAAAGATTCAGCTCAGATGAGAGAGGAAGCGCAGGGTCCGGCACGGTTTCCCGTGTGTCTATAAATAGCTGTTGGGTATGGTCTAGGCAGAGGCCAGCACCAGAGAGCTGCACCAGCCCCGGCCCCTCGTGCTGGTGGGAATGGGAATGATGGCAGAACGTGTCCCCCTTAGAGCAAGCGCCTTTGAAACACATATAGCATGCTCCTGTTAAATTAATTGAAGCTGACAAGAGTTTGCTGTTTGCTGCAGTGGGAGAAGGACCACTGGATACCCGTCAGGAGGGGGGTGTCCCATGGGGGTCACCCCTGCGGGCTGGCAGCAGGTGAACCTTGTTATTCACCTGCTGGTCTCACTGACTTTGCTGAATGACACATGAAATGTAAGGATGTTTCCAAAAGCCTCTGAAAGAACAGAACAGACATAAATACGCTATTTATTTGCTTCAGCCCAACAGAAGGACTTTAGGGAACAGCTTTGCCCCCGCTCTGGGTGGGCTGGGTGGGGGTCTCCAGTGCCTGTGGCACGCCTGGTCCCCAGCCACAAACCCAAGCATGCTGTGACATCTAGTGGCAAGTTACCCCAAGAGCCTAGAGAAAGCTGTGTTTGACACATCTTTCCCACAGCTCCTGGAAAACCAGCCACAGCCATGTCTGGATTTATTACATACTCTTCAGAGCCATTTTCATGCATAATTATATATTTATGTGCAATGTCAAGTATGACAGCTATTTCTGCCTAGGCCAAGGTGTGCTGGTAAAAGGGACAGTAGATCCACCTCGGCAGACACCTCTCATCTTCCTTGCATGAGGTGAGCAAGTCCCATCCTCCTCCCATCCAGGTAGCCGTCAAGTGACCTGCTCTGCCAGCATCGCCTCCAGAGCCACAACTTTGGCAGCGCAGGAGCTGCTGGGGTTGGATACGTGTTTGGCCATTCGCTATTTGACATCGCTTCCAGTCCGTGTCCCCCAGCAGCAACCAGTGCTGGTGTTTGCCCAGCTCAGGTAGCCGTGCCAACACTTCCCAGAAGCCAAAGGCACTAACAGCCTACGTGCTCCTGGAGTGGTGGGGCAGCAGCCACAACACATTCACCACCTCCTTCCCCTCCTTTGGCAGGGGTTTATTTAATATTTCACCCTTTTTTTTCAGGCCCTGTTCGATTTCATGCACCATCATCAGTGACATACTCAATATTAGCTTGAGTGATGATACAGAAATAAATAGGCTTTGCCTAACAAATAGAAAGGCCCCATCCTGCAAGGCTGGGTAGCACGAGTCAGGGACATCATCTGATTACTGCGCTGCTTTGTGAAAGAAGGGAGGAACAACTACCAAATACAGGAGTAAAACTGAGAAAAAAAGGTCAAATTTCAAGAGGATCCTCCTTCTTGTGTGAGAGTCTGGAGCTGGGAAGGAAAGCGGAAAGCTGCTGTGCAGCACACGAGCACCGGCCTCTTCACACACCCCTCTGGCACCCACCACAAACCCCTGTCCCCCACAAACGCCCCGCTCCTGCCCCGTGTCTGGAAGACGATGGAGGCAGCAGCAAGGGCTGCAGTACCACAGCCCCAGGAAGCTGAAACCAGGGTGGCCAGCACCAATCCTGCTTCGGCTGCTCAGGGTCACTGAACCAAGCTGAGTTTCACAAGTGGTCCCCAGGCTCCAGCAGCCAGAAGCACAAGCCAGAAGCTACCACAGTAAAAACCTACCGAGCTGTCAGCAGGGCCTTGCCTTTGTCTTTCGCCTTTTAATGCATAAAACAGCTACTTATTTGATGTTATCTATTCACCAGAGAAGCCAAGTTCCCTTCCCACACAAGCATGCCTTCCAACAGCTTCAGGTCCTGCCTTTTCCCAGGAGCACCAATGGAAGGGGAAGAGGAGGAGGAGGGAGGGGTGCTGCAAGCAGGGTGGGCGCTCAGCCCCTCTGTGCCCTCTGGCCTTGCCAGACCACGAGGGCAGGTGTCAGACAGCGCTACCCCTGGAAGTGTTCCTAAACGATGGACTTCAGAAACTGGAATGGCAAATTTATACCAAAAAGAACAGTAATCCACATGAAAACCCTTCCAGAACCACCTCCCATCTCTTAATAGCTCTCTGACACAGGACCAGTGCTGAGGATGGGAGTACCCGCTGCTCATGGCCAGCAGCGCTAACCCCAGCAGCCCCACGATTACTTGGGGGGGCCTCTGCAGCACCCCAGCAGGTTTCCCCACCGCCACACACCCAAAAAGACTGCTGGGGCCTGGGCTGCCCTACTGCCTGCTTCGTGCTGGGCGCTTCTACTGGCTTTACAGCTCTCACTGGTGAAGGCAACACACAGGACAGCAGATAGATGGTGGCTTCTCCCTGCCCGGCACCCCTATGGCGCAGCAGCCGTGGGGCAAGGTGGGTCCTTCCCTGCTGCTGGGCACGGCGTGGCCAGCAGGTCAGCCCCTCCTGCCCTCCAGCCAGCATCCCTCCGGGTCGCTTCCCACCGCATTTGCTGTATCTTCTTCTGGTGACCCATTCTCCTCTTACAACTTTTAGCTTCTGTCAAAAATTTATTCATTTTCAAAAGACAAGTCATTTTCTACCTTAAAAAGTATACCTTTTCCACCACCTAGAAGACCCGTGTGTACCAATGGGTGGATGGAAGGTCAGCCCTGGCCTCAAATGCAGCAAACTAATTGTGTTTCTTCTCAGCTCTCGTGCTCGGCACATTGCCACGGTGACGCAAAGCAATGAGAAATAAATTGACTCAAAACTTGGCCGGAGAGCATCAGCAAACAGAGGGTTGAAAACTCAGCTTGATTTATTTTATAGAGAGGCAAAGGACAAGAAATGCAGTGTTATTCCCAGTTGTGGCCCTGGCAAAGAGTCCTCCAAGCCCATGCGAGAGCAGAGCTGCCGGTGAGGCTGGGAAGCCAGGGCCCCGGCAGCCTTCTGTCAGGGGAGCGTCGCTGGGAAGGGACAACACAACATGACACTAATTCATTTTCTGAAAGCATTCACTGTAAGACTTCCATCTCCTGCCCAGAGAATACAAAATGTTTTACATGGAGCAATAAAATAAAAGCCACCATCTGACATGTAGACACTTAATACCCTCCTACAGCTCCATCAGAGTTACTGTAGGATTTTTTCAGCATTACAAAGCAAGCCTTTGGCAGAGGTGGGAGCTGAAGCTGACCCAGCTCGTGGCCAGAGCAATGATTGCCCCAGCACAGGGGCAGCAGCTCCTGCAGACTGGGGGTGCTTCTGAGGGGCTCCAGCCCTGCTGAAGGTACCTGGGCTCAGCAGGTGAGCAACCAAGGAGTCCAGCCAGCTGAGACAGCAAACATGCTCAACTCATACCCAAAAACCTCCTCCTGCTCTGGGGTGGACGGGGAGGACCCAAGAGCATGGCTGAGCACTGAAATCTGGAGCAGCACCCGTTGCCCCTCACCAGGCCCTGCTCGTGCTGGGTGCCAGGACACCCACCCCGCTGCTGCAGGCCCAGGGCACCCTCCCCAGGGTCCTTCCTCCCAGTAAACAGATAGCTTTTTCTGCTACTTTTCAGGAAGAGGCGTCAGTGCTCAGAGTGACTTCTCTTCCGACGCTGACATTTTCCCAAGGGCCGACATGATTTCCCCACCACGACGCGCTGCCGCTGCTGTCCCTGCTCCCATGCTGCCCATCACCCCACTCCGTCCCACACAGGAAAGCCTTCCCCTCCTCTGCAGGGGCGAGGGTGGTGATCCCTAAGAGGAGCCTCCGATGCCCTCTGCGCTGCCCTGCCCGCCCTGGGCTGGCACTCACTGTGAGACACAGGGGTTTTTATCAAGCAAACTGAAACCTCCATTTATTAGCCAACACATGAATGTAATGACACGCGAAATGTTTAACAAAACACTGTTAACACGCATGTACATATGTTCATGCACACACACATCCCCTCTGAAGGCCCCTCTGGTCCTTCTCGGGAGGCTGGGTCGGTGCGGGGCGGCGGGAGCCGGAGCGGGGCCGGGGGAGCCGCCGCACCGGCGCAGGTTGCTGCTACCCTCTAGAGGAGAAACCTCGGCCGAGCCCAAACCAGGCTTTGCTCCGGCACTGAATGCCCTGCCTGAGACTTTCAGATGCTCGAGCGTTCGATTTCGTGATTTCTAATAACTGCTTTTTTTTTTCTAAATCCCAAACAAAATCTACCATTATAAAACTTGCTGCTTTCTGTCTAAATGAGCCCAAACAGAAGGAGCACATGCCAGGAGGGAACAGCCAGACCCACACCTTTGCCATTCCACCCCCAAAACAGCTCACGCCCTGTTTTCTGATAATAACATTAAAGAACATAGAATAATCAAGGAAAGAAAATAAACCTCCTCCTACCTTCCATGGGGAGAGCGAACTGCAACGTATCCGTGTCCTGTGCAGAAGTTATTCCTGTGTCCCTGCAAGCGAGCAAGTCCTGCCCGGGGCAACTGAACTCCAACCCTGTCTGCTCGGCTTTAAGCAGAACCGCCAAGATCCCACCCAGGACGGGGTGGAGAATCCTCCCTGGGAAAGAGCAGCTCGGTCACAGCTCCCTCCAGCCGCTCTTCGCATCTCGGCGGGGCTCTGACATGCCGTTTCCTTTCTCTTTCCCTCCGTATCCAGCAGCAGCCCCTTCGGCTGCCGTCTCACGTCCGCAGCTACAGCCGAGTTTGCAACAGGGATTGAGTTCGACAGTGCCAAAGGTGTGGGTGGCACGGGCCCCAGCAAGAAATGCCGTCAGGACATAAATGCGGGATGCATATAGTTTAAATCAGCTGCGGGACGGAGACAAACGAAGCGCGCAGAGGTACTCGAAGCACTAGAGTTACGACAGTGAGAAATCCTCGATAAACTGGAGCGTGGCCCAGCTGCATGAGCTCAGTGCAAAGCACGTTGCCCAGTGCTATAATGCGGACACCGCCCCCGACACTCTGCTCTCCTTTTGCCAGAGGCAGGGGAAAAGCATGCTAAATCTGGTGCTGTTACACTGAAACGCTTACACAGCAAAGGTTATTTTCTTTAAAACAATCTCCGTACTGAATTCATTCTGGCTGGGAAGGGGCAGCTGCTCGGGGTTTGAATTGATTTCGCAGTGGTGAGTGTGGCCAGGGCCCCGGTGAGACAGGCGGCAGGAAGGTGAGTGGGCAGCACCCACCTCCACACCAACCCACCTGAGTGCTGGGCGGTATGGAGTTCCCTGGGGTTTTGAGGAGAGTAGAGACTAGAGGATGCTAGTAGCATATTTGGGCTTTAATGTATTTATCGCCCACAGTGTGCATTTATTCAGTTTCAGACCTATTCCCTCTCCATCTGAGACCAAGCTGCCCAGCACTCGGCAGTTCCCACAGACCCAGGAACAGGAGCCGATCCCCGGCTCCCACCGCCACAGCTCATGTAGGGGAAATTTAAATTTACAAGTACAGTGGAGAGATGGAGAAACCAGGTAGTGCACAACAGCAGAGATCACTGCCATTATTGCTGGAAGACCAGAGCTGATCCCTGATCTCTGTGTTCAGCTGCTCACAGCACACAACAAGTGCCTGATGGGGCACCAGTCCTCACTACTGATTAACTGTGCCACACAGTCTCACACCAGGTAATGAGGTTAAGCACTAATGAAGGAAAATCCAAAAATATTCCAGATCCTTGTGGCTGCCAGACATAGATAGCAAACTGAAATAACTGCTGATGAGGTTTCTAATTGGAACACGCTTCTGCATCGTTTGTGGAGGGAGATGTCCAGACTTGGGTTCTGGTTACCCTGACGGAGATGTGGTTGGGATAGCCACACGCTTCAACAAAATACACTGGTGTGATGAGGATAGAAAATAGGAATAAAAGAGGATGTCTGAAAGAGCAGTCTACTCTGGCTCCAGAAATCACGGGAAATGGAGACACAAACCTCACACACAGCACCCTTCAGAAAAGTGTTACCCAGGTTGGCTGGGGGTGGCAGTGCCTGGAGAAGGCAGCATTCTGCAGGATGCTGTTACCTGCACCACTGAACCCAATGCTTCCAGCGATACAGAAAAGAGAGTAATTACTCTTCAGAAGAGGAGCAGAACCAAAGCCAAGCTTTGTGAGCAGTCCTACCACCCCGGGCTGCTCCCTGCTGCCGCACTGGGCTTCTCACACAGCTCTGGGGCTTTCCAAGTCACATCTCCCATACTCTTGCACAATCAGCACTAGCCCAAGGAGACCTGGCACCACTGACTCACCAGGCCCAGGGCGGCAGGAGACCAGCACTGTGTCTTCTAGCCAGCCCCAGTTTCTGCAGAGCCGGAGGGGACCGTTCCGTGGCTCTGTGCCCACATGGGATGCCTGCGCCTGCTCCCCGGAGGCAGCCTGACCCCGGCTTCCTTCCCAGCCTCTCTGAACTCCCGGGCCCTCAGAGGAACAGGACCGTGGTATTTTTAGCCTGTTTACAGAGACAGAGGAGTACATTTCTGTGTGGCTTGCAGTGAGTGAGCACGAGTTGTGTAGTCGGTGGGTCAGCTGGCAGCCATCTGGGCAGCAATGCAGTGGTGGTTTGCCTGGGTAGATGCTGGCATCAGAAAAGGAAAGAGAATCTGAAAGAGCACCAGGAGAACATGACCGTTTTGCTTTCCCTTTCTTTAATAAGTTTTTCCTCGTCTGAGGCCATAAGAAGACTCAGTCCAGGTAGCCATCACTCACTCTTCTTCACAGAGTCCAGGACAAGCTGAGAAGTAGCAGTACTGGAGCTCTTACATCTGGTTCAGGGTAGTAAATACTACCCATGACTCTGTCCCTTGTATTTAGGAAAAACATGTCCATGCTGCTTTCTCACAGCCCAGCGTAACTCGCACGCAACTGTCTGTTCTGGAAGGTCGCCCGGGTCAAAACGAGTCAACACAAGATGTTTCATCTCAAAGCAGGGCTCGGCAGAGCTGTGTGTGCAGACACAAGCCCAGCAAAGGCTGGGTTATGGGCGGCCGATACCTACAGGCAGGGAAAGGATGTCTTGAAAGGAGGCTTGAGCCAACACAAGTCTCTGGTGGTGACTGCAAGACTAGAACGGCGAGGAAATCTCAACCCATATGGAGCCAAATCACCCTGCAGTCCCTAAAAAATGCATTCAGAGGGATGGGCCTCCATGCTCTTGCAGGAAGAGTTGGGCAGGTCTGGAGTGCTTCGTGCTGTGCTGAGATGAGCAGGAGCAGCACGGGCTCAGCCTAGGGGGAACATCTCCCCCCACTTGCTGATCCAGCCACAGCAGAGTCCTGCCCTGCTCAGAGAGGGACCCAGGAGTGGTTCAGCAAGATGATTGCTGCTGGAGAGGAGGCATTGACCTCACTGAGTGTGGGGACAGCCTCATCCTGCTCCTGGGCATGGCTGGCTGCTTCCTGCAGCACTCTGAGCACCTCCAGCCCAGGCCAGGTCTCACCTCCCTGTTGCTCCCAACAGACTCCTTGTCAGGGGTCTACAATGTGCCCTGCTGCTGACAGAGCTGCCAGCACAGAGAAAAATGCTGCTCCCACCCTCTCCGGTTCATACCAGCAAGGCAAGAAAAGAGAGCACCAGGTCACAATGTAAATAGAAAGCCTGCAGTGACCTCCCTTGAAGACAAAGCAACCCCTGGAGAGGCCCATGAGGGAGCTCCCCCCATCCAGGGTCTGTCAAACCCTGGGAGATGATGTTGTGCATTCGGTGCTGCAGATACACTGTGTGGGCAGGGGGATAACCATCTCTGCCTGGCCATGGTGGGCTGCATTGGCCCAGGGACGGGGCTGGGCCAGGTACCACTGGGGGAAAGGGAGGCAGGATGGCACAAACTGGAGGGAGCCCTCCCCTCCGGCCCTGTGTCACGGCAGCGGGCAGGGACACAGCTCGGGCTATGGCACGCTTCATTTTTTTAGGATTGCATACAGCTTTGGGCAGTCTCCCTGGGTGCTCGTGACAACACTGCAAAGTATTTGTCAAGGCAAGCAGCGCTCTGGAAATAGCCCTTGACACATGGGAGGAGAGCCAAGGGGGGCACCTGGCCCCCCACCCCTTCCCAGCGCAGGGGAAGGGTGTCTCCGTCCCCCTGCTCCTGTGAGCCCAGGGGAGCCACCGTGGAGACCCCCAGCATGGAGCACAGGGAGAAGGAGAGGAGCCAGCCCCAAACCCGCTGCTAAATCTCTACTTCCCAGCCCTTCGTACTGTGCAGTGGCTGGATTGGCACAAAGTGATTTGTTTCAAAAGGCTCTGGCTTGTCTGCCCCCTCAAAAGCTCTCGGAGTGGTTTATTTTATGTCCCAAAATAGGGGGACAAAGCCACTGGGAAGGGCTTGCTCAGCTCCCCTTCTGAGGAGCAAGCCAAGAGCAGGTCTGATACTGTTCTTGAGGCTTTACTTGCTTCTCCTTTGTGTTGACTCAGAAATACAAGTGCACTGAAGAGTTCCCTAACTCCTTCATAAGAAAGCCTTATCACAACATTGGTTTTAGAAGAGAATAGATGCAATAATACTAGGTAGAAGAAAATGTATCTTTTGCTCTACTGAATACAGTTGCTTTCTTGGCATTAGCTTTGGTTTTAACATCATTAAGTAGAAGACTGAATAGTATCTCAGGCATGATTGAACTCAGTCACAATAACATATAAAGCCTCTGTTGTACAGAAAGCAATACAATTAGAGTATGAAGAATTACTTTGACAAAGCAAGGAGTTTGTCATGCCTGATTTTCTCCCATAATTCTCTAATATAAATCTATCAAACACAGTATATTAAAAATAATTTTTCTCCTCTGACATATAACAGACCATGTTTCATATCTACAGAAGCTTGAAAAGCTGAAGCTCTAACCTGTATCACCAACAATGGCACGTGTACCAGCACAACCCTTGGGACAAAGGCCCGTGCTTCTGGGGCACATGCTGCGGCAGCAGGGAGCAGCTTTGGCCAAATGAAGTGCCAGAATGGCTGTCATGAAAGGCTCAATAGAATTAAAATACCTTAAAGAGCAGAGGTCCAGATTGCTAAAAGCCCATTAGCTTGTATTTGGAATAAGGGATGACCTCTATGGATTTTTAAGATAGCTACAGCTTGGTTTTTTAAGAATTACCTAAATTGTGTCGCCCTGGGAAGGGATAGGCTGAGTTCAACTAGGGGTAGGCACTTTTTCATAGGAAACTATTGAAAGGTCTTCGACTTTTTGAAATCTTATTTTCTAAACCAAAACATATTTTGATATACTGTTACTCTGTGTGTGTGTGTATATATATATTTTCCAATTAATATCAGGATTACTATTTTACAACCTCTTTCTGAGAAACCCAGAATAGCAATAAACTGTGGGCCTGAAGGCTGATCTTTGTGATACACTCCAGGACCAGAAGTGGGAGTTGGTGTCTTTACACCAGCTGAGGACAGAGGGGTAACACAAACCTTCCTGAGAAACAGCAAATGCCTGATCTCTGAGCTCCTCAAAAGGCTTCCTCATCATGCCCAGCCTTATTCATACCATCTGAAAAAGTGGTAATTTAAGTTCTGGCTATTCTTCTACAGAAGAAAGAGACCATCCATCTGGCAGAATTTGTGTTACTTTCACTCCCCAGAAACATTTGTGCTCATTACTCCTACTGCCCAACACAGCCTGTATCACACGTGATAAACCCCCCACTGCTCCCAATGGGCTGTAATGCTGGTCTGGCCTGACGGGCTCCACAACACAGGCAGTGACTACGGTTTGGTGCTACCTTTCAGTCCAGCTCAAACGCTTTCATGCTCCAATGCCAGAGTCATGACAAGACCACGCAAATTAAAGCTAGGACTTTCAAAGCTGTTCGAGGATTTTGGAGACCCCCAGGTTACAGATCTTACACACAAATACAATTCCCAATGTCCTATTCCTCCACTGAAAGCCTCAAACTAATTTGGCAGCCTCTTTGCTCCATCCTTGGGGAGGAGCACATCACGCCTCACTGGCAGCATCAATAAACTTCCAAACTGAAACATATCTTCAGCCCAAAGAACAACTTGCTTCTCGTTTTGAAAGAGGAACGGGGATGTTTGCAATAACTGTTAATCCCCTTGGCACCTCTGAAAGGTTTTCTTATAAAGAGTGAAGTGCCTTTGGGCTTGGGGCAGGGAGGGAGTCTCAGTCTGGCAATTGCAGCTTCAACTTATTTTGAACACAGTCTTGGGGCTGGGGAGAGGGATGGTGAGAGAGGGATGCCCTGCTGGCAAGAGGTGGCGGATTGCTGGGTGGAAATACTGCCACCAAAGAATGTCTCTGCAAAGACGAATGCAAGCCACAGATGGAAAGGCCTATGCGCAACCCACCAAGTTTCTTTAAAAAAAAAAATAATCTAGAAAGCTATTTTCAGTACTAGAACATTTATTGCTCTTGTCCTGTCTGGGATGCTGCCAGCTCCCTGCTGGGGACAGGGACCATGCCCCAAAAAAGAGGCACAACACAGGCACTTTGCTTAGCAAGCCCAGTGTTCTCCTCTGTGCTCAGCAGAGCAGGATCCAAGGGCAGCCTCGGACCCCACCACCCCCAAGGCTGTCATCGGGCCACCCTAGGCTCTGCTCCATGCACATTTGCTAGCAGACAGTCTGACAGCTTGGAGTGGGAGACCTATGGACAGGTAGCTGGGCAGACAGACGTGCTATTCTTGACATCCTAGAAAGTCTTCCTGAAAAACCACACAGGTTCAAGTTCACATATTTCCGTAAGCACCAAAAATGAAGAGGAGCCCAGAACTGACCCTTAGCCTTATCGGCTCGGGTTGTCTGAGCAGCAGCCACTCCAAAATCCCACATTGCACCAACCACACCACCCCCAGATTTCTTGACAGCATCAGGTAGAAGAAAAGAAACCTTCAGGAAATGGGCTCTGTGGCAGTTGCTCTTAAGGGCTTTCCAGTTATGCTTTGCCCTGTAGATACCAATTACATTTCAAGACACGCCAAGGAGATACCAGAGATGCTGATGTTAAGAAGTGAAATGGGAAGGTGGTGGGGACAGGCTCTCAGATCCCAAGAGCCCTCTTGCACCAATGTAGTGTGGTTATTTTAATTTTTTAACTTTTAAAAGACAAGTCAATGTTAAGACAATGCCAAGAACCATCTGGCATTGTCATTTATTTATTTGTTTTTAAAAACAAGACAACATGAAGGTAAAAATCTGGACTTAGCCAGGAAAGCAACCTGTCTCTAAGGGTTTCTGCCATGCATTTACATGTCAGGGACAAGAAGTTCTTGGTTCCAGCCAAAGAAAACATTTTATATGTATTTTTTGCCCAACAGTTTCACAAGGCTGTTTCCATGTGCTCTCACTATGCAGTATACCAGAAACCTTTCCTGCAAAGCACAGGCACCAGACAAGCCTCTCGGGGTGTGTAACCACGTGTTCCCAGGAGATACTTGGCACCAAACCCACCCACTTGCTCCTCCTAGGACTTGCCCATTTCCTGGCAGTGCAGACCAAGCAGGGCTGTGGCACGGCCACCCCGAGCAGCAGGGGTCCCGCTGGGCATGCAGCAGACCACGCTGCCTTTGTGGGGCACCCAACCAGCCCTGGCAGCCATTAAATAGTGCAAAATCCAGGGACCTTGGAGTGACAGATCCATAATATTCGTTAAGCAGCGCCAGAAAAATCAGACCGGTCAGAGCTTTGCTTCACACCAGCCCTTGGGATCATCTGCTCTTTTACAACCCCCCTCCTGCAGGTGTCCATCCTTAACCCCAGTATTGCTCTGATGGGCACATCCTTTCCAAACTGAAAGGCTCAAATTGGAGATTTCATGTTTCATTTATTTTAGTCAAGCTACTCCCCACTACCTACTCTCTTATTTTTTGCCCAAAATTTTTTGTTCATTGGAGTCCTTGTGAACATCAGCAACACCCAAGAACATAATGGCAACAAGAGGCAGCAGGAAAAAAAAAATCAACTGGAACAGGAGTTCTCTGTCTGGCCTTGCAACAAATTAGCTCCTACAGCAGTAAGTGCAGGCAAAAGCTGAGTAATAGATCTATTTTTTTTACTCCCTGTCCACTAAAATCTTTGGAGTTCAACTTACAAATAACCTCAGGGCTGCCGTCCAGTGCTGGGCTGCCTGCAATAGCTGTTAACAGGACGCGACAGTACTTCGTGTACCCCAAGATGGTCTGGAAAGGTTAGGTCTGTCGCACCTGGGTTTATCCAGAACTTCTGTATCGACTTCACTCTGAAAATCTGCCAGATCTGAAAGCAAAGCTCTGGAAGAAACTCTTAGTGTTTACCTACCTAGTATTCCTCCCTGCTCCTAAAAGCATATGTGTTTTTACTACTAGATATCAGGCTTAAAGTCCACAAAGGTCCTTCCAGCAACACTTGCTGTTCCAGAAGGAGGTTTTGTTTAGCGTGCATTTCATAAGCACTGATGTCATCCTGCCACGCAATGCTCGCACTGCCCTCCCCAGGCAACAGGCCAGCAGCGTGTTTGTCTGTGCACTAACAACTAGTGTCTCAGAAAGCCTATTTTGCTATATTGTCCCGCGTTCTTTATGTATCGTTACCCAAAAGCTGGTATCTAAGGGAATATTCCGTCATTTACTCCCTCAGGCTTATTTCTGGCCCTGTCCTTGCAACTGCTTGTGGTCATACAGCTTTAAAAATGACTCTTGCGCCTTGAGAAGGGGCTGCTGGGCAGCGTGCAGCTGGCGGACACCTTCAGCTTTTAACATGTGGACAAAACTCCAGCTAAAGAGCAAGTATAAATATCGACAGCTAGAAATAAAATTCTAGATAAATCTGAAGATTCAAAGCTCTAGACCCACTCGGTCCCACAAGGGGAAAAAGCAGCACGGACAGAGGCAGCGCCCTGGTGCGACACACTGGTACGGCACACGAGGCAGCAGCATTAAAAGCAGGGCGCTTGCCAAAAAAGTAGACATGTTTCCATTCCTTGATCAAGGCCACAGCCCCGATGCTCATTTCACGCCAGCACGGAATTGCATGTGCCTTTGGACTGACCTGCGAGGCGTTTTTCCCTTGCGCTCCTCCAGAAGCCGTCCCAGCCCTTGCCCCTGGAGCCCCTGGGGTGGTCGCTGAGGCATCGCCTCAGGCGGGGCTTCCCGAGCACCTCCATCCTCGTCCCGACGGACCCAGCCTCGCGGAGAGAAACTGCAGCACGTTAGGACCAAAGCAGGTCCGTTCTCCCAGCGTTTGCCTCTTCAGCTGGACTCCGAAGTCCCTGCACAGGAGAAATCCGCGGGCAGTTGGTGAGCATCCCCCTGGCCAGAGCGGGGAGCAGAGCCCAGGGCAGCGGCCCCGGCCTCCCTGCGCAGAGCTCTGTGGCTCGGCTCCCTCCTCCTGTAAACACAGCCGTTCCCTGCCGCCCGGGGAATAAATTGCCGCCCGCAATAAATAAAGAGCGAGGCAGCGCGTGTTTGGGAGCACTCTACCTTCACGTTCCCAACCGCGCTGCAGTAACCATGTGTGGAACAGCATCCCCTTCCTCTCTGAGCTCACCAATCCCCCCTGTCTGTGTGGTAGGTTACGTGCCTGCTGTCTCCTTCACTAGTGTGCAGTTGTTTGTTTGGGATGGGTTTTGTTGTTTTTTCAGGGTTTTTTAACATTTGTTTTGAACAGAGCAGCCTGGTCTAGTAGCGGAGTGGGAAGTTTCTCCTGTGCTACGGGGTTAACCTGAGTGAAGGTTTTGTGCAGAGACCACTCAGATAGAAGAGGTCTCCAGGACTCGGATTCACTAGTTACCTGAGGAACATCCACAGAGAACCTCTGCTCCAAAGGCACTTCTCCCCTGTGCTGTCTGCTCTCCCATGCACTCGCCGCCCTGTACAGAGGGGTGAGTAACGCTCTGGCCTTGCAGCCTTATTTTACTTACACAAACACAGACTGATGCAAAAACCATCTTCCCAGGCACCATGGTGCCTCTCCAAACGCAGGGCACCCTTGGCTCTGTCTTCCCTGTAAGGGCATACTCCAGAATCACGACTGACGCTGCCTGGGCAGGGGTTGGAAGCAGCAACAAGGATGTACAAAAATCCTTTGCCACATACCCATTCAATTACCTGCTTGTAGCACAGTGCCCACATAAATATGTTCTTACGAGAGCCTGCTGGAAGAAGTAGAGACACATCCAATCATTAAATTTAGGTTCCCTCCCCATTTGGGACGTGAGAATGAAATAGCTTTACAATGGAAGCTGCTGCGTGTGGACAAAAAGCGAATACCTGCCACGTAGCTCAGCACCGATGAAGCTCCTTGGCAAAATCTGTCCTGAAAAAGAAAACGAATTGTTGGGGAAATAACTTGAATGGCTGCCGATGTTACATATGGGCTGTACACATCCACCATTGCCGTTTCTGGCAGCAGGTCTGGGTCTGATATCTCACAGGAGTAAGTTTTGATGGCATTTGTTGAAGCCAGTTGAGCGCACAGCAATAGTTACCGGGCTGCTCCAGCACACAAAACACCGCCACACACACTCCTCTGTGCCTCAGCTGATATATCACCAGACCCCCACAGCTGGATGCTCCTCACCGAGCACACATCTGCATCCCCTCCAGGGGAGGTCTGAGAGCAACTGGGAGTCTTTAGAGCTGATTTCTTACGTTGTGGACTGGCGCTGCAAGCCTGCATCCCGATTAAGATAACTTAATTAATGTCCCCCAGCAGAAAGAAACCTGAGGACAGGCAGCATGGCTGGTGACAGGCACAGTGACTGCTCTGAGGCTGTGAACACAGCATTAAGCATCCTCTCAGCGCCACTGCACACGTCAGACCTGCAGAGCAGACGGGGTAGTTCTCAGCCAGGTGTCATGCATTCGATACAACAAACTTATAGGCATAGCTGATTTTTTGGCCTTAATTTTTAAGACACCTGAAGTTAGTATCATGATGAAGAGAAAGCACCAAGCATATGTTTCCATTTCAAAAAGAGTAATTAAAGGGTTTGGACAAAGGCAATCCTCAAATATAACCGTGGGTGCACCTGGGCTGGTCCCCGCTCTTCCCTGCCAGGGAAAGGCTCAGAGCAGGGGCTCATCCTGCCTGCACAGGCATCTCCCTGGCCACTTTCAAGATGCATTACAGGCAATAACCCTTCCACAAAGACAAGACTTAACAGGATGAAGACATTTAAGTTTAAAACCAATGTAAGCAGCCACCTGAAATGTGATGGCAGAGGTACATATTGCAACTTGTGCAAGAGGTTGCTTTCCATCCCAATGCCTGGAGATCCATGTAGGGGAACACAGAGACACCCCAACACCTCCGAGGATGAGGGCTGGGTGCCACTCAGATGTGTCCCGTGGACGGCTGACAGCTCCCTGCCTGAGGACAGCACAGGGTCCTCCTCCCGAGAGCACGGAGCTACCTCTGGGTTTGGTGCCTCTGCACAGTCCCAGCCACAGCAGCGCCGGCATGCTCCTGCCACACTGCACAAAACTCCTTTTGCTTCGTTTTCTTTCTAACTTGATGCCTAATGAGTCTGTGAGAGTCACCTTCAATTTCATGGAGATATTACAGCTGTAAAGAAGAAAATCTGCTTCATAAAGTCAAAAAAAAACCCCAAGAATGAACAATCTATGCATACAAAGGGACGAAAGTACCTCCTGTTGCTTCCCAGACATGACCCTGGGTTTAAACATGAGGCATGCTAAAAATAAAGCTGTGGGTAGGAAAAAGCAGCAAGTTGCTCCACATTCCTAGAAGCTTCTCACATTCATGTCTCCAGCTTGGGACTACTACAAGGGCCAAAGCATTTCCTGAAACATCAAGCCATTTCGAGATGAAGTGAACTTCCTCACTCAGCAGATGTGTTTAGGAAACTCTGGCATTTTTAAATTATCCAGAATGGTAAAACAACAGATTTGAACAAAGAGAAGCCGACAGCTAGTCATTAGAGTCGCTGCAAAAATAACCTGAACTTGTCCATTGTATTAAAGGCTGAGATACAACTGTTTTTATGTACCATTTAGCATCTCCCTTGTGGAGAACTCGCGCGTTCGTGCATCTGGATTTCATCTACACCCGAAGGAGACTGTGGGTGTGATGTTTGAGCTTGAGCTGGCTGCAGCTGGTAACGATGTGTTTGGATACTGGCACTCTCTCTCAGAAATATTTAAAGGGGTGTGTGAGCATGTGCATACTGTTAAAAAAGATAATTAATGACTTAACAGCTAAGGTTAAACTTGAGCCATTCTTTTGCTCAAAGAGACAGCTTTATTAGCCAGCACAGTGGAGTATTTATCCAGAGTTAAATAAAAAAAGTACAGTTTGAAGATGAGTGGCTTATCATTTAGGCAATGGTTTCTTACAGCACTGCAGGCAAGCTGTCAGAGCCAGCCAAGGAATGGCCTGTGCCTGTCTGCAGCAGGCAGGCACCGAGTGGCAGGGCTGGGCACCAGCATCAAAACATGCCAAAAGTCTGGAGTAAGAGGGATGTCTGGTGTTTCTTTACATGCAAAATTTGGCCATCTCAGCTGCTAGATACCAACTAAGAGATTTCCTTCCCATCTCTAGTCTAATAACTAAAGCTGTCATTTTCCAAGACAGACCAGGCCAAGGGAGAGGTTTCCCTACCAGAAGGAGGTTTTAACTAGAGATTATATGTTCATAGTCAAGAGCAAAGAGCAAACAACAAACCTGGTATCTGTCATCCATATCATTATTTACAAATACCACGGTGGTAAAAGCAGCCTCTTACCCCCAGTCATACTCCTCCATTACAAATAGCAACACAGAGGTTCTGTTTTTCCTCCTCAAGAAGAGCATTCAACCAAGATTTTAAGATTAATTATATAAGGCAGGAAAAAAACAGCACTCTGTTAAAGAATTGAGACATATTGGCAGTTGTGTTTTCTTGGGCCAGCCAACTGTCACTTCTGAGGACTACAGGGACGTTAAAGTAGCAATTACATTTAGTTAAACCAGTCTGAAACACCCATAGGACAGCTTTGGTCACCTGTTGTAAGCCTATTACACTGAACCGAGTAGACGCCCTCCTGTGCCTTGGGTGCCTACCTTACGGACACCAGTACTTCCCACCCTCCGACAGACACCCCATACGGCAGGAAGGGGCTGGGAGGCTGCACCCATCCCACTGCTGAAGTTGGTGTCTCCTATTTTGGATTCTTCATTTCAAAAAAACCACAAGCAAGCACACGGTTGTCACCTGCACGCCAAACCAGGGGTCACTGCAGGCACCAGCAGAGCGCCTGTGCTGTGAAGAGCTGTAGGACCCAATGTCAGAGTCACAGGAAGGGCAGGAACAGAGAATGTTAGCCTGTGTGTCACAGTTTGCCGTTCCTTCCCAGCAAACACACGTTTCCCTGATGGCAAGGGTGAGGGACCTTCAAGGAGCAATGAGAAAGAACCAAGCTACCGACTCTAGCAGGCACAACCCTCCCAGTCCTGGTACCTCCACAGGGAGGTTTCACAGCAGGCAAAGGGCAGCCTCCCGTTAGTAAAACAGCAGTTCTGAAAAGGCCAGAGCTGTTAAAAGGAGGAGCGGGCTCAGCCCATCTGTGTGAAAAGCCCTGCTGGCAGGATGAACTATCAGAGGTTTGTCCCCCCGCGCTGGGATGAGCTGCTGCTCCTGCAGCTGCGTTGCCACCAGGAGCAGATGCTCACCTGCTTCCCATAACCCGTCTCCCTGCTTCCTTCTTCCTTCCCTCAGAAAAGTTTTTCGGCTTGTTGCATGTTACGTTCCCAATGTAAGGAACTCTGCAAAAGTGTAGTTATCTGTAGTTTATACAGACAAATATTCATTTAATGCCCTTGTGGAAAAATTGTGGAAATGAATGGGATTATAGGAGCCCACTGAAGCCAGGATACTTACTCAACGGACAGCTGGTTGTCATCAATTCTTATTTTTCAATCAATTTCTTATTCTGACACCCTTAAGCTATGGATTTCCTTTTCAATGATAAGTGTCATATAGGTTTGGTTATTTAAAATTCTGTTTTACCATAATTGTTCTGTGGAACATATGAAACTTTTACACCAGGAGAACAGCAGACAGCCTTCCAATAAGGCTGGGAGTCTGTGCCAGCACAGGGATTTTCACGCTATTTTAAGCATTTACAAGTTGTCTCAAGCCTTAAATGATAAAAACATCAAGTAGTGAGAGTGCACTGAACTCAATATTTTGCTATTCAGCTAGCCTAGTGGGAACATGCTAGTGCAAATATTTAAATGTAAGCACCAGCTGGAGGCATTTCCTGCAGCTGCCGCCACGAGGCATTAACCGGGTGTTAACCAAAACCACTGGATTCGCACGAAGGCGAGACCCGGGAGCTGCTGCCCTAGAAGGAAAGGTATTAGCTATAGCCAGGGTGCCCTTACGGTGAAGGAATACAGATCTGCTTTAATAATAGCACCCGGGCTGAAGGTGGCAACAGATGACTTAAAAGGCAGGTTTTGCGGAAACAATTTAGAGGCTTAAGGAGGATTTTATTAAGCCTAAATCATTAAAGAAAGTTTGTTTGAGCAGTTTCATTTCATCACCCTGCCACGGAGAGGGTTTGTGGGAGGAGAGGCACGTATTGCCCAGCGTCACAGATGTTGACAGCTACAACACCTCCTTCTGCTCTTTCAGCCTATCTACATGCATGACATCAGGATCACAAGTGCTTTTACTGGCACTGCTGGGCAAATAATCCATTTGGATGTGATCCCCTGAAACACAGCCACAACAAGCACACAGGGCACCAAATGGCCTCGAGTCCTGGCTGGTCCAGCTTGCCCTCCTACAAACCACACTCAGCCCAGCTCCAGCCCGGCTGCAGCCCGGCTCCGCAGGCATCGCTGCAGGTGCCAAGGGAAGCGTCGAGCTCTGGCTGGGCCAGACCCTAATTCAAACCTGTGCCGGCTTTTGGAGTATCTACATGTAGATAATACAGTGGAAAAGGTTTAATACTCACCAGACTCAAACCAGAGACTCTTGTGTGCTGAGGAATGTCTAGGGACACGCTGGGGAGAGGCTGTGCCCTGCAGAGCTGCTCTGTGGGGTGTGAGGCAGTCACCTGATTAAAAACAAAACAAAACAAAACATCTTTTTTAAAAAACAGGGATTAGAAAATAATGTTTAAAAATTTAAGGCTTGTTTTCCAGTAATTTACCCAAAGATTATCCATAGCCAAGTGGCAGGGAAAGCAAAGTCCAGAGCTGAAGGAATGATTTCTTTAATTTATTTTTAAAATAAGATGTTCTCAATTTCCCAGGAAATTCTCTAAAAGGACAATATTGTGCCAAAAAAAACCCCAGCTTTAGTTTTCATAGTCTTAGAATGATACATTTATAAGCCTATACCAGGCTAAAAATTGACAAGTCAAAAGGATCACCACGTCTCTGAAGACAGAGAATGAAGAGCCAATAAGCAGGTTATTAGAGCCTGAAAAAGAGATTCACTTTGAATAAAATAGTGTTGTTGTATGCGTGGGAGTAGGACAGGGTAGGACAGCAGACTGTATTTCTTCAGGGAACACAGGCATTTGAACGAAATCATGAATGATACTATAAACTGGAATCATACTTCAAGTAAACATGTAAGTGACAAGTGTTATTTCAACACGTCTAGTTTCATATCTCTTGAAAGAGCTGTTAAGAAGTCTCTCTAAAAGTGCTGGAATTTTTTTGCTTCAGCAACACTTTCCATCAGCACGAGCTGCAGTGACTGGGCAGGAGGCTTTTAGCTGTGACATTTATTTTAGTATTTTGTTGACACCCTCCAATTTGGAAAAATCTGTTCCAAATCCTACAAAACCAGTAACTAAAATGACTAGAGACCAGCCACGTGTTAATCAAATATTGCCAGGAGTGACTGAAAGCCTCATTGTGCCATCAAATTGCGTTCTAACACATTTTTATGTTAAACTGCATGTCCTAAGAGTGAGAGCCCACGAAGCGTGAAACTCGGCTTTACCTTCAACATTGCATCTACTCACGAAAGGTGATCTCTAGCACCAGTGTTTCACCTTTCAAGAAGCAAAGGCGTCCCCATCGGTTTATACCCGCCTTGTGCAGAACTTGCTGCCAGCAGGAACACGACCAGCACCACACACCGCGCTGCCCGGTCCCACAGCAGCTGCCTGCGCCTGCGAATGCTGAAGAGAAAGGAAACATCCCAAAGTCGCTTCAGGTTTCAGATCATATGCTCACAAAGGGGATCGTTAATGAGCATGTGCTGCTGTTGATTGTCACTGCCCTCCCTGTGGCGGTGGCAGAGGTTCCCCAGGGGCAGCCCAGGGGCACAGCATCCCCGTGTCCTCACCTGTGGTGGGCTGTGGGGTGGGGGCACAGCCCAGGGATGCCCCAAACCCCAGGTCCACGGAAATGCCTCAGACCAAGCAGGTGTCCCAGAGCACTGTCTAGATTGGACAAAACATAGTTCAACAAAACTTAGCAAATATATTTAAAAAGAACCTTAGAACCAAGCTGAGATCGGCTCATTTCTTTAGTGGTTTCAACCTCCGAGTGAGGCCCACCTGGAACCAACCACCGCTTCTAGGAGAAAGAGCTGCAGAAACCGTCACAACCTAACAGATGGTGGTATGGTCATGGAAGCAGGTTTGGGCTGCCTCGCTCAGGAAGAGCTAGATCAACCTCTGCGAATATAGATGAGGGGCATGCAAATTTGCAGGGAGGAGCTCTAGAACCGGGGTTCTAGCTGTGACTCCTGTTGCAAACACATTACTTGGAATAAAACAATCAAACAAACAAAACTCTTGCTCATCAAGAAACTTAAATTTAAGTATTCTTTCTGTACAAGATGTTTAATAATTCTTTATGAAAGTTACCAAAGACACGTGCCAAGAAGCCCGTGACTCAGAGGGTGAGAGCTGCAGAGACCCCCCACACACAAGCAGGACCTGCAGCTGACCCAGACTGGATTTATGGTTTCAATTCCAGAATCTCACTTTTTCAGTCCCGTGTATTACTCACCATCTGCAAAGAAGATGAAAACTCTAGAAAGAAACTCTAAAAGAGGCAGCGGGATTAGCTCGGGCCCCTCCGCAGCGACCTGCCCCAGGGCCTGACACCAGGAGCCTGCTGACATCCGTGCCACATCCTTCAGACTCGCAGACCAGCCCCAAAGGTTCTGCATACAGCTTTTGTCCGGGCTTCAGGACAGAGGCCATCACTGTCCTAGCAAGTTTATGTTCCTAGGATGCAGCTCAGACCCAACGTCAGCGCTGGGCCTGCAGTAACGTCTTCTCCAGCTGCCAGAAGCCGACGTGCCACAGAGCTGGCTTCGCTCCGAAAGCAGCTTACACAAGGGGCAGCTTGCTGCCAGTAACAGCTAAGCTGCTGAAGGTTTTTAAATCTTGTTTTAGAAGAACTTATTGGAACTATTAGGAGTCATATATGGGCAGGGCTGGCAAAAAAACCAACAACCAAAACCCAGTTTTCATGTGAAAGTGTGCTTTCGAGAATGTGTTTGGGCCAAAATTTAAATGCCTCTGATGGTTGGCCTATAAATATAACAACAGAGATGATAAGGAGATACACATTTGAAATAAGGTGCCAAATTGCAACAATAAAAGCAATTTAGGCCTTTTACAAATTACCAAGGGTTGTGATTAATTAAGTTTAAAAATGAAGGGTAGATTTCTTCTAGAATAGACACTAGAGGCAGTTAAATCCGAAATTCATGTAGGGAGCTGTTACCGCCCCTGCTACACAGTACTCGTAGTGCAGCATGGCAAAGGCTCCTGCTCCCAGCATCCTCCTGATGCACACAGCGCTGGCTCTAGCTGAAGCTGAGCCCCTCGGCACTCACAAGGTCCTGGTGGCATCTCTGTGGCACCACCAGAGCCCTTCTCACCAAACATGGCCTGGTTCACCTCCATACAAATGTCTCAGCATCTTCTGGCAACTGGCACTTGCCTGGGGAACGCGGGAAACACAGAGGAGAGGGTGCTCACTGTCTCTACCATCAGGGAGCACAGCTCTCCCCTTTCTCACTCGGTGGATCCGGTACCGGACGGACAGAAAGACAAATGAAAACGGAGCAGCGGTCGGCAGACGCCGGCAAAGGCCCCCGCACCCGAGGCAGGGCAAGATAAAAAAAAATATTCTCCAACCTCCCCGTCGGGGAATCGAACCCCGGTCTCCCGCGTGACAGGCGGGGATACTCACCACTATACTAACGAGGAGCGGATACAAGTGCCGTACAGTCATTATCTGAGCAGCCACCCGGTCTGTTAATTACCCCTTAATGCTCTGATGCCTGCTGCCAGTTTTGCCTCCTATCCCTCCACCACACTTGCTGTGCATAAGCTCCCTCTGCAAGGGCCAGACTCGGGCTTCAATATTTACTTTACAAACACACACACACACACACTATATCTATAGGATGTACACTTTAAAGAACACCTATGCTCAGCCCTGATATTTATTGCAGCAGCCCAGAATCGCTACTCTATTGCTACCAAAGTAATTCCAGAGTTTGCATTTCTGTGTGTAAGAACATGGTGTTGCATCACGTTCACTTTCATGGACATGTTGTGTCAGAGTCTGAGTTAAGATCCATTGCTAATAGTGAAAAGTTTAAAAAAGTTAAATAAAAAAAATCAGTGAAGATTAAAAAACATTTCTCCCCATCCAAACTGCTGCCAGTTCTGGAAAACTAGGAAATGCACATTGAGAACACAGGGAAAACCCAACAGAAGAGACTTCACTTAGAGATTCCGTAAGAGCTGAAGAAGTTAAAGGAAAATATGATACAAAACCACATGGGGTGTGCATCTAGTGTCACTGTCATGGGTAACTGGCAAGAGGGGACCCCCTCCCCGTTCTGATCAGTCAGATCCAGTTGTAGCTGGGGGAAATCACCACACTGTGGCAGTGCCTACAGAGCCACGGGTGGGAAATGAACTGTTATTTTTGTGTCAAGATTAATTTTGAATTTGTTAGTTGCTCCAGAGGAAATGGACACTGAGCTGAAGCACAACCACAGCTAGTGAACTGTCACCAAACAGCTTAAAGTTAATACTGCATTAATTTCCCAGGCTGGCACACGGCGTGGAGTGTTCTGTAACCGTATCTGTGTGCTAAGGGAGCCTCCTGCGTATTGCAGGGTTTGCCTAAAGCTCCTCGCCTGGTCTGGCAGCGGAGCCGTTTGCATTGGCAACTCTCTGCCCCCTCCCCGTGCCAGGTCCCAGCATGTGGGAGAAGAGCAGCCGAAAAAGGAGTCGCACGGAGATTTAAACGCGGCAAGAGCAGCCCCTCAGGCGCTCGGCGGCAGCTAGCCACACCAAAGTGTGGCGCGTGACAGGTAAGTTCAGGCAGGAGGCAGTGACCGGAGAGGCCCGGCCTTCTCAATAGCGAGAGCTGAGCAGCGCGCATCTTCGGGCAGCAAAGATATAAAACTATGGTTACAACTCGGCCGAAGGCTGGTAAAAAAACTGAGGATGCCCATACAGAGGCCCCACACAAACATGCAGGCACCCAGGCAACGGGCTGCAGTGATTGCTGGAGCCTGGCACTTGCACTGGAAGGCTGTGGAGTCAACACCTGTGTGAGGTGTGAGCAGATCAATGATCTGCTTAGTCTAGTGGCTGAACTGAAGGAAGAGGTGGCTGAACTGAAGGAAGAGGTGGAAAGACTAAGGTCTATAAGGGAATGTGAAAAGGAGTTGGATTTGTTGTGTGAGACTCTGCAAATCCCCTCAGGAGAGGCAGGTGACCCAACGAGCAGAGGGGAATGGACACAGGTGCCCGGTAGGAGAGGCAAGGAAAACCCCTCACAGCCCCCCTCACCCTTCCAGTTGCCCTTGCACAACAAGTATGGTGCACTGGAGGTTGAGGGAGAAGCAAATGAGAGAGTAGAAGAAACATCATCTGGGGGGCTGTCTAAAGCAAACCAGTCCCCCCCTCATATCAGTACTTGTACCCTAAAAAAAAAGAGGAGGGTAGTTGTTATTGGGGATTCCCTTCTGAAGGGAACAGAGGGCCCCATATGTCGGCCAGATCCTTCCCACAGGGAAGTGTGCTGCCTCCCAGGGGCCCGGGTCAGAGATGTCACTAGAAGGCTGCCTAGTCTGGTAAAGCCCTCTGATTACTATCCATTACTAGTTATGCAGGTGGGGAATGATGAGGTTGAAACCAGAAGTTTAAAAGCAATCAAAAGGGACTTCAGGGCACTGGGAAAATTAGTTGAGGGATCAGGGGCACAGACAATTTTTTCATCAATACCCTTGGTTGCAGGTTGTAATACTGAAAGGAATAGGAAGTCATGCATGATTAACAAGTGGCTTAGGGAATGGTGCCACCAACAAAATTTTGGGTTTTTCGACCTTGGCGAACTTCATACAGCACAAGGTCTGCTAGTAACAGATGGGGAATGTCTGTCTCAGAAGGGCAGGAAGATCCTGGCACATAAGTTGGCACGGCTTGTCAAAAGGGCTTTAAACTAGGCTTGAAGGGGGAGGGGGTTAAATACAGGAGCACTAGAGACGAGCCTAAGGACAGCCTCCAGCCTGCCATTGCACTTGAAGCAAGAAATAATGATAGCATCAGAATGGTTTGTGGC
>JAOXNO010000052.1:34201417-34215662 GCA_028565335.1 Limnodromus scolopaceus | reverse complement strand
CAGGGAGGTCGGACTAGATGACCTTTGGAGGTCCCTTCCGGCCTGGGCAATTCTATGATTCTATGATTCTATGAAATGGAGAACTTAAAATCACACACCATTTATGAGATCCCCAGCGGTCCCATTCTCACCCCATCAAAGCAAAGAGCAGCACTATTTGGTGTGAAAGATGCTTATAACATCTATGATACATGCCAGATTCCTGGAATGGTGGAAGCTGGAACTGATTTTTCAGAACTGTTCATGTCAGAACTTCAGATCTATTTGTTTGAAGGTTCATTCTCCACGTCATCAGTTTTCCTGTGGTATCAGAATCAATTAAACCATCTGAGAACTGTTGGACTGAAGTGCTTTGCCATCTCATGTAGGTCTGTTGGAGCTGACAAACAAACACCCATAAAATGGCGGAGACAGCGGGGGTGTTAACTCAGAGGTAGTAACGGATTAATTGAAAAGAGCTGAAGCAGCTACAGCCTCCAGCTGTCAGCCCTACACCTGGTGCAAACAACGGCTAGAAAGGCTGGATGGCTTCTGAACTCACCCCATTTATAAGGTTACAAGCAAAAGGTCTCACACTGTTGAAATTTGTGCCCTTTCCCAGTAGATCAGAAGCTGATGTTCAGCCTCAGCCTAGGCAGGACCTCTGGCCAGAAGTCCCTGCCTGCGAGCCACCAACACCTGCAGGAGGGAACATGGGAAGGGCAAGAGGGTAGTGTAAAGCAGACTGGTTTCCAGAGGCTGGGAAATGGTGGCTCACTTGAAAACTGGTTGCCATTATACACCCCAAACTGAATGGTAGATCAATTGCAATTTAAAAATAAATGAATTTAATTGCCAGAAAAGGGATCAGGTTATTGGATTTTGAGCACTTGCATCTCCCCTAGCACCAACATACGAAGTATGGAGTCTGACCATACGGTTTTTGTTTGAGTTGTGGCTTTCACACACCCCCCCATTACCCTTTCCAGGGTGTGCTCTACTCTTGGGGTGTTTGTGCACACCATTAACTCAGCAATCTGCCTTTCATGAAAGGTAAATCCTTTACTAACACCTCTGCTTCACCAGGGATGAACGACAAACAGCAACACACTCGGTGGGGAAGAAGGAAAAGAGCCACTTGTGGGCAGGTTTGTGCCCACCACCACTAACCTTGTCACAAGTCCCAGAGCTGGCTCCAAACAGCAATTCAGCATTCCCACAGCCTGCGCACAGCTCTCCAACAACAACCTGAAAAGTCCTCCTTAAGAAGTAATGCATTCTGCTCTTAGTTTTAAATTGCTGATGTAAATCCTTGTACTCCCTATGTGTACTCAGGGAAATCTTACTGTCTGTTATCAGATGACATCAGTAACTCTCCATGTACAGCAAGCGAACAAAAGCCTCTGATATAAAAAGCATATGAACAGATTACATCAGAGACAACTCAGCAATTTGCATACCTGGGCACACCTGGGTTATGGAAGACTCACAACCTTTCATACAGCCCCTTCAGAAAAGCGAGAACACTGTATTTATTACTCACAGACAGCAGGCTGATCTCCAAGCTGAAAAGCAGCCATAAACCTATAGATCTTGGTTAAGATTGTAAATCAGATTCTCCCACTGTAGAGTGTTCCTTAAGTGAAACATAACTTCATGGAAATTAAATGAAGACCTGAGCAAAGCCTCTCAACTTCCTCCTAGAAGAGGTCACGCTTCTCCAGTGTATCCATCAGCCTGAAATACTGAAACTAAATGCTCTTTCTAGTAAGAAAAGTTATGGACAGGCGAGTGGTTATCCTGGAAAGAAGTATATCTACCCAAAATGAGAAAATGCAGAATGCTCTGGTTCCTGTTGTCTTGAGAGGACTGTAGAGACACATGGCCTCCGGCAGGACCTTGCTGGGGAATTGAAGTGATAAGCTATAATAAATTGATCATAACAGAAAAATGATAAGGGGCTGTAAACTCAGAACAAAGTCAAATACTGCAGATGACATCAGTTCTGGGGTTAACAGCTAGCACTGCTGCCAGGTCAATGACACCGACTTAGAGTTCTTTTTAAAAGCAGTGAACTTCATTTGCTGCAGCCAATTCCTCCAGTGACACCTACATCCCTAATGCCACCGATCTGGGTATGAGATCTCCACATCTACTGTGCTAAGCGCCTCTTCCTTGCATTCCCTCACTAGAAACACCCGCTCCCTTGCTGCTTCCAGGCTGGCACTCCTCTGCTGCCACCAGCCTCTGACAGACAGTCCCTGCCCAAAACTCAGAGCCATTTGCCTTGATATGCCACACCTCGACTTACCGCTCTCATTCAACAAAACCACCCTGTGGTCCCTAGTAATAAAAGACACAGAAAAGGCTATGGCCTCAGGTTCTCACTTTTAAGGTCTGCCCTCAGGCTTTCAGCTCCTCGAGCCCAAGAACAGAAGGCATTCCCCACGGGAAAGGAAAACTGTTAAGGAGCCCTGGAGCTGGCTGGGCACATGTGATGACCCAGGACCAGATAAGCTCCATCTAAGCATAAGGATGGCAGATCATGGCCACCAAGGAAGGTTCCTGATGGCAGAAGAGAGGCAAATGTTACACCTATCCTCAGGAAGGTGTTTGTGGGGTGCTACAGGCCGGTCAGCTTCACCCCAGTGCCCAGGAAGGTCACAGAGCCAGCCTGACTGGAAGACATGTCCAGGCACACAAAGGACACAGCAGTGATCAGAACACCATGGCTTTACCAAGGGAAAATCATGCCCGACAGCTTTCTGTGGTGGCTGACTCTGCAGCTAACAGAGGAACATCGGATGTCGCCTACCCTGACTTCAGCAAGGCCTTTGACATCATCTCTTACAGTTAACTTAGAGCCAAATTGATGAAATAGAGAGTGAATAAGCAGACAATACAGTAGATGGAAGACTGGCTGAACAACCAGACTCAAAGGGCTATGACAAGCAGTACAAAAACTACTCAAAATTTAATTTGCAAGTAATTTCTTAGGTGCTTACTTGGCCTTAAAATCACATGGGCTGCAGGCCCTTCACCTTTCAGGACTTGCAGAGTCTGGAGTTTGGCTACGAATCTTCACTCTGTCTTTGCGTTTCTTCCCTCTCGGTTGAATGAATGTATTTTAGCATCTGCTTGAAATATGCTGTCATTCTGGATCCTTCTTCCTTTTGGGTTTCATCATGCAAAAATCTGCTAAAACACTTCCTCTAGTCATTGCTCAACACGTAGGCTGTTTCAGGGCAAAGAAATGACACGTACATTTCCTTTATAATTGCATAAAGAAAAACAAAGCAGAATGCTGCAATAAACCATGGCCAAAAGCTTCTCTGTCAGCTACTCTCATCAACTCCCTTACAAGGATTATTAAAGGTTTGCATTTCTGAGTCCAAAAAAAATTCAAATACAGCTGGCTGGATAGTCTCACAGTGAGAGGAAATAACTTGTTTCATACTAATTTTATTTTTAATCAGAACCACTTATCAGAACAGATAAGACAGAACTAAATGAAGCTCAAACAGCTAACCATGTCCCCTGAGCTTGCACCCAGGCTGCACCCAGAAGCAGTTAAGGACACCAGCAGAAACACAAACCAGCTTCCACAAAAAGCTACCACAGCTCACTCAAAGAAAGAAGAGATATTTCCACATTAAAAAAATGGCAAACTAAACAAATCAACACCACATAAACTTGTAAAAGAAATTTGTATTTCTTGCAAGCTCATTTCCCCCAGGCAAAAAGAATCACTGGTGCAGAGCTCCTCTCTGCCAGACTCAATGGAGGTACCACACAGAACGGAATTTTCAGGGTTTAATTTTTGGCATGTGTAGTTTTGGATGGCTGACTTATTCGTACAGTGAACCCTGAAGAACAGCCTCAGACAGAGCGAGCTTGTCACAAGATGCACTGCCAGCACACTGCTGCGGCACAGACTCCATTCCTGACAACTTCCTGCCCCTTAGACAGCCAGTCAGAAAAACTTCAGGACACTGCAATTTGGCTTTTCCAAAACATAAGCAAAGAACAATTTCAGAGTAGTAATTGCAAGATATATATAACATGCAATTTATACATTAAGTATTTTATTCAATAGGAAAATACCAGTCACCTGTGTGCATCTCAAGTTAATCTGGAAGGCAAAAGCTTACAGTAGCTTCACAACGTACTTTCTACTTCAAGGCTGCAAAACTAGTGTTCTTTAGGACATCACATATTTTTAAAAACAGGACCTAAATCTAAGAACTGTGAAGAAAAGAGCATGAAAACCGTATCAGTCATTTCCCTAGTATAAAATGTTACCCCACAGCCCCAGTATCAAGTAGCATAGCAATTTATGACACTAAAGGAAAAAAAATCCCACCCAAAAATGCCACCCCAAAACTTACAGATGTAGGCAAAACAATGAACAATCTCAAATTATTTATTAGGAAAAGACAAAGTACTGTTTCAACATTCATACAGAACAAATGGTAATAAAACCAGGAAAATAAACAGTAAAAAGTAGGCCCATCACAGAGGAGTTGGGTTATGACGTTGTAAATGAAATCCAAATTTCATTCATGCAAACAAGCAGTAAAGAATTATTTACAGGTTTGATGGGATCAATTACAGCACTGGCTATATTTGGGCCCCAATCAAATTACTCAGTGACATATTAAAGGGATCCAATCTGTACATTCAGCAATGAGAATCTATAAAAAGAAAAATAATTTAAACAATTTACAAGAGTTGTATTACAGATGGCATAAAGTTATCATTTACAAGAGCTGTATTAACAGGTGATAAAGGTATTATTCAGTAACTTATGAATAAAAATTTGTAGCACATATTTTTACATCACAACTTCAGTGTCTGAACAGTAAACAAGAAAGTGGAGACAAAACATGAGTGCAATGTAATAGAATAAGGCAACTTAACCAAATGGCTCTTCGGAGAACTTCCATTCTACAAGGGTTTACAATTTAGAAGTTTGCCTGTCCATTTTGCTAACTAACTAAAACAAGGGTGTGAAGACAGCAACCGGTGATTAGAAGGCCTGCATATGACAAGACAATAGATGGAAAATTAAATACTTGTTTGTTAAAATGCCAAAACTCAGGAATGTAAAAAAAGTGCATATTATCAGAAGCCCTCTATATCCTATCTCTATAACATCAACAGACTAGTTTTCATGTTCTAGATGTCATAATTCATTATGTCTCAAAAAATACTAATTTGCTAGTCTTATAATTATTTTATAATGCACAGTCTGAAATTAATATGCCTCCTCCCAAAGCTTGTATTTACAATGTTCTTAAATTGATGCTAGAAGAATTGTGAAATGTTAGCAATTTATAGCAAAGATTAGCAACTGAGACACCATATTCCAGTTTATTTTATATGCAAGGCAAATGAACACATTTAGGTTTTAAAATTATTTTAAATGGGCATTTTTGCATTTTCAACAACTTCCCCAAATGCTTACAGTAATGGCTGATTTTCTCAAAGTTTTATTAGAGAACAAATGCCAATCGTGTTCTACTTCATACTATTTGTTTAAACAGCTACAATGTCAAAACAAGATGAAGGACAACACTGAAATCCAGCACTGAAAAGTCATCCGTACTATAATGCACAAGGGGAATGTTACGGGCCTTACAGAAAGCAGCACTGGACACCAAACCTGCCAATGACTTGCCACATTAACAAACACAGTCCACATACTCTAAAAAAAACCAAAAGGGAAACTTGAAATAAGGCCAAAAAATATTTGCAAATGATTAAGTCTGTCAAAAGGACAAGGCCATAAATATTTTATTTACAATTTCTATTTAGAATCTTTATTTTCAACAAATGATTTAGCACCAGCAGGAATATGCAAAGTAGCATTACTGTGTTCCCCAGGCAGAAGACCTCGAGGCCAAATCTTGCTGCTTAGTTTAAAACAGTCTCTGTTTAAGAGAACGATCTACTCGTGTAACTAAAGTGGGCAGGATTTGGCACTCAGTTATGCAAACCTAGACTGCTCAACCATATTCCATTAGCACATTAATAATTACAAATATATTACAGCATCTTTTGAGATGTTTTTTCAGAACGTATGTTTTTAAGAATACTTAATATGTATAAGAAAACAAAAGTAATAAAACAGGCTGCAGACTTCTAAAAACAATTAGTAATTTTATCACAGATGACAGAATACTGGCAATGTACTTTGGAATATATCAGTAAAACTTAAAAGATTGTAAGCAGGGAATTATCCCTCTTAAAAGCATTTTTTTCTATCTCCCATGGTCACTTCTGATGACTTAATTCACACGTTTTATCCACAATGATTGTTAAGTCTGCCCCCTCTCATGTGCATTCATGGGAAATGGAAAAATTAATACAACCAAAACATTAACTGTACGTGTTGAGTGTGTTCCTAGCTCTGCACTGCGACCTAGAGGCCTTGGTCAAATACTTCTAAGCTAATACCCACAGATTTTTCACTTTTTAACATAAGCAAAGCTCTGTAACATATTAAAAAAAACCCAAAACATAGAAAGCTCTGTCACTACGAAAACACTATTCTCATTATGTGTGCAAATGGACTCAGGATACAAAGCTGACCACAACTAGCTCAGCAGAACCGCACTGACCCTTATCTCTGTTCTGAACTCAGCTAAACTGTTTCCTCAGGATTATAACCACCTGGTATCCAGAATGTGAATAGTGAAAGTGATATTTTAAAATAGGTTGAATGTAAATTTAGATATTAACATAAGTTAATGACTGAATACTAAGACACCATCTAGTCTTTAAGATGCACAGATTTGCTCTTGATAGAACACACTTTAATTAGTTCCAACTGTTATTCTGAAACATTTAGAAATGAGAAGTTATTGCAACTTATCTGGAAGTAGGTATTTCCTACAGATCTATACTGGACAGAGACAAAGAGTTAGTATTACAACCTTTAAAGGCAATATAATTACCTTGCATGTATACTACCAACAATTCAAATGCAAGTAGAAATCTCACAGTACCACTGAAGGAATGTTTAATCCATTATGAGAAGCCAGAACTGAACTTTTGTTCTGAATATACAGGCTGACAGCATGGTCTCCTATTTTTTCCACGCTCTAACTCTCAAATTATGAATGGAGGTGTTGGTAGAATCACACAGGTGCTTGCTTGCAGGACACTACACAGAGAGATGGAAAGATCTTCAAAAGGCAGGTCAGACACCTGAACACCCTTTGAAAATCTGGACCAAACTGCAAGACAAAGAAAGTCTATCAGTGCTGCTTCTCTGCGAACTGTTCAATTTAGTGAGGCTTTACTGAAAGAATGAAAAAATGTCTATACTTAAACTTCTGTTAGTCTCAGAAAAGAATGCTGAGGATGTGTTGATTCCAGCTTGCTAAATATTCAAAATTAACTGTATTAGTTGTTCCCTTCTCATTCAAATTGTGGATACCCTACTAGATTTAAAAAGGCGAAAGTGGTTAAGTCCAATAACCATATCAACTTGGAATAGCTTTACCTAAAAATGAACTTCTTTGGCCAGAAATAGTCTGTACTTATCTGACTAAAATCCTGCACGATTTTTAGGGAGATGCTGACAGAATAAAACTGTGCGTAATACTTAAAAAGACCAAGCTGGAGGGATGAGACCATGAAATGTAAAAGCATTACCCCAAGATAAGGGCTAGAGGGATAGGAAGCCAGAAACCCGATGTTTTCCTGGCATCTCTAGCTACACTGGATTGAAGGGATTGCTTCCACGGCAAATAAAATTATCTGCCGTTTCTCTTGTAAGCAACACTGTTTAGGAAACCTCTTGAATAAAGTCCCAGTACCAGCAAAATTGGCATTATATGAAAAAAATTAAAAGGCACTGACATGGCTGATTGAGCTGAAAACAATTACACATTCAAAATGAACTTTACATTTTACTTTAGAAGAAGAAATCTCACAGCTTTCCTCTAGAAGTGGTTCCACTTGACAAGACAACAGTAGCCCTGAGAAAACTCCAATTTTTCTCTACTCTACCTTGAATCAATTCACTCTAAATTGCTTCAATCAGTTAGCTTTGAGGAAAAGAAATGGCAAGGGTGAAAGTAAAAACAGATCAGGAAAAAGCAACTTAGTTCTAGTGATTTGTATAAAAGAAACAAGCCTTTTCAACCTATTTAGAAGAGAAATTAGATGAAAAGACTTTAAGACTTATCTTGCAGCTTTTTGTGATGACTAGCATTTCTATTGATGGTAGAGTCAATCTTTGGAGACTCTAGTAACAAGTTCTAAGTTGAGAGAAAATGAGATGAAACCCAAAGATGTTGCTTAAATACAGGACCCCTGGGCTTTACAGTAGGGCTTGAAAACTTCTCTGCTTGCTCTTGCAATGAAGTAACAATTGTGCTGATAAAAATAGCAAAAGGAAGCCAATTTTTTTTTTTAGAAGCTCAAGGGAATTAAAGTAGAGGTAGGGCATACTTTTTGATTCTCACAGTAGTTTCTCTACAGTACAGCTATTCAAGAATTACTCCATTAATTTATTCTGTAACTCTGTACAATTTACTTTAAAAATGTATTGTAGGTCATACCAACTTCAAATGGTTTAAATTAACCATGGTCATTATGTAATCATCTTCTACATGTGCTTCCGGTTAAATATACAGGTAATTTCCAACTACTGCTTCAAGAGCAACTCTTTCAGTATCAGAAAATGAGAAGTAGGAATAAATACTGTTTCTAATCAAGCTGTAGTATGTGTCTTAAAGGACCTCACTTTGCAAGAAAAATTCGCAGTTGGTTTCCAACATTTTCAGGAGGCTGTCAAAACATTCAGAAAAAAGTTTTTACAAAATTTTATAACCAAATAAATGTTACTTTCTATGGTCAATTGTAACTTAAAAGGGAAGAGCATACAGCTGCTCACTTATACATTTCATTATACATTTATAAAGACGTTCTATAAAACCCATATTTACTTACTTTCTTGAAATGCTCTGATTTAGCATCAGATTGGTTCAACTGTCACTGTCATTTTTGTTTGGGTTTTCTTTTTTTATGTCTACAATTAAACATCAAAGTAAGCACAATGGAAATGTAGTATGAGTACCAGGAAAAACGGCAATAAATGGAACTGCATTTGTCATTAGCATTGGGCTTAATGAATTGGCTACTCTAAGTTACTGTACTCTTAAAGGACCACAGAAATTAAAAAAACCCAAACAACCAACCAACGAATCCATATGATGTTAGTATGGGGCTTTCAATTTTAAGAGAAGAGAAGACTGAAAATAGCACATAGATATTTATAACACATTAGGTGGATGCATCTGTGAATATAACACAGCCATGCTCTGGAATACCCAGGCAATCAGTTTTAAAAACACTTTAAAACCCAACATATGAATGTGTTCTAGTCTGGCTGCTCCTCATGCACTTATAGGAAATATTTAACATTAAAATTGTATCATAAAATCGGGTAGCTCTTTAGTCCACAAAGAGTCGTACAGCTAATGACTCTATAATATTCTTAGAAGTTTAAGATCGCATGCCCTGGCTTCAGGGCTAAACTTGTTATAATAATCACAGCTATAAATTTGAAAAGTATACAGAAAAATCCAAAGATCAGTTCTAGAGTACGGATCTTATCCCAAGGCCACAATTTGATGAATAGTTCCATATTGCAAGTGCACTAAATATTGGTCCATTTGGTGCTGCAATACAAACTCTGATGCTGTCCGTAATTATCAAAAACAAACTTCCAAATTCAAAAGCAAGCTAAAACCTTTTCATTTTCAACATCTAATTAGATTCTGATGAACTCTTACAAAATTAAGGAGAACTACATTTTCAAATTAGTAGGATGGGGAAGAAATTTTCCCACAGAAATGAGCCAAAGCATCAGAATTATGAGGTCCCGTATTTAATCTATTTTATAAGGATTTCTTCAATTCTCTCAGGCTTTGTGGTGCCTTTACAAATAATGATGCATAATGTCAGAATTTATTAGAGAGATAAAAAAAATCCCAGAAGGCATTTTGGAAGTCATGTCCTCAAAAAAAAAAATCCCATCCCTCAAAACCTGCTTTCATTTATCATTCAATTATTTTCCAAACCCAGCCAAAGGCAGAGGGGATCTTCCCAAAATACCAGCTACATCTTCAAATACATGAAGAGGGCAAGTGAATAGCTTCACAAAACCTTCAAAACATTAACTGCTTAATCTGCTGCTTTGGCTGATTTTTTGTGTTTCTAATCTTCCCATGGAAAATTAAAGCATTAATATTATTTCCATTACACATAAAAATAAAATAATTACTATTCTTACTGTGGGAAGCAATTGTCTACAGTTGCCTCATCTTGTAGATAGTACCTTACTTATTTTACAGTTGTTTTCTGTAAGTACACATGGGAAATTGTGCTCATAATACAGTATAACTAATGAAAATAATTTTTCATTCATCAATTATATACAAAACTGATGGGCCTAAAGCCTCAGGGGTAAACTTGTAATATTTACACACTGAGCACTTCAAGGATTGGTATTCCTTCTTCTGGAAGCTTGTTTCAGAGGATGTATTGCATATTAGAAGTTCAATACTGGCTACATGTACCAAAGAACACAAACGACATCCCCACACATTTCATTTTTCAATGCCCAACAGAATGAAACCCCCTTCCTTAGGATGGCAATATTCAGTAGCTCATCACTTCTTAAAAACAGTTACAGAAAATCTGCTATTTTTTTTCCCCTCCCCAGATTTAGTACCCATTGCCATAAACAAGTATCATTCAGGTGGAAAATAGTTCAGTGCAGCGACATCTGGTATCTCAACTGAAATTTGGCAGCCCAAGAAGAGCACCAACAGCTCCAAAGTAACCCTGTTCAAAACAAACAAAAATATTTCAGGTTCAAGTAGGGTATTAAAATCTGCATAAATCACATTTCAATGACAACAAAGCATTTGGTGGACCAATGCTACAGAAAGAACACCATACACTTTCAATATACAATCTTCTGTAATATTTTTTTTAAGCTTTGTGAAGCAAACATTTTATCCTTATCTAGCTTAACTTTAGGAGATTTCACCCCAGGCCTCCCCATACGCTGCAGCACTTCTAAGACACGTGTCAGTGATTCCTAAAGCAAGCAATTCAGGTGTGGTTTGGTTTTCCTACAGGAGCTGGCTGCCAAAGGATCTTCAATAGACAGCAACACTATTCCTAAGGTACAAGTCAAAAATTTCTTAAACTAACTGCACCTTACGCTTTTTTAAGAATTATGTCCAAGTTTCAACACCATTTTTTGGACTGTATACTTACCTGCATACAAAAAAATACCTTCTCCTGTTGGACTACTTTTCCCCTCTGGGGAAGCAAGATGTTCCTCTTCCCTACAACTGTGAAATATGGAAGTGTTTGGAATCTATGCTTGACCAAATGCAAGAATTTAAAATTTATCCAAGAAAAATTTGAAGGTGGTTGAGCTAATAAGGAATCATTCTGCTATTACTCCTGATATTAGCATTAGTAGTGCAGACAGCACTACTGTCTGTCTCAGTTGTGAGAATCAATTAAAGGGGAATAGATGTAATGCTGTAATATTCACAAACCAACAAACTGAGGACAAAAACTGCCAGCTTACTGTCAGGAAGCCACAAGGCTCTCAACTATTACACCTGTAATTAATACTGGTTGCCTAGATTTTAACCAAAACAGGTCAACTCTCTCAGCATTACATACTGATTTAGACTGCAGAAGCTGCCCCAAAGCAGGTTAGTCCCAAAGTGTAAAACCACTGCAACAACTTTAAGGTGTATCTGTGGCAGTAGGAAAACAGCCCTTGTCTCAAAAAGCAGTCTCAAATTTCAGGCTGTTGCTCAAGCTCAGTTGAAAACAATGTAAGTATTTCAAAGGCCCCTGTTTTAGATCTCTCTGTAATCTTTTGAAATACAATCCTTACTACTGTTGCCACTCAAAACCAAAGTAAGACTGTTAAACCTTAGTGCAGAGCTTAACGTTTTCCCGTCCCCCTCCAAAAATCTGTAGTGTGAACTGAGATACCCCGAAGTGACTGAAGTACTTCCCTAGCAGAGAAAGATGTCCCCAGAGAATCAATACAGTATGAGAAACCTCCTCCTCCTCCTATTTTCAATGTTTACTGAATACTTGGTGTCTCAGGTTATCACACATATGACAGCTACTCAATACGTGCATTTTTGATTTATGGTAAAACAATACATAGAGATAAATGAACCACAGCATACCTCATGTTCTAGGAACAAGGCCTTCAGCTGTCCTTTTGACCAGTAATCCAGTGCATATGCAAGAAGCTTCATTGACAAGGTATTCACACGTAAAAAATTGCCAACAAACACAACTCTGTTTATTTTCTAAGAAGAGAAAAACAGCAAAGGATTAAGTCTTTTCACTGTTTAACACCGCTTAAATTAAGCTATGAAAGAACAGACTGTCTTGAGCAAGAAAAAAACCCCACAAAAATCCAAACAAACCACAATTAAAACATGGTTCCAAAATTTAAAACGCAGCATACTTGGGGAAAAAAACCAAAACATGCAACCCTCAAGAATTAACGGACTTAATTTACAGAGCAGCAGCATTTGTGTTTTAAATTAAGTGAGCATTTTAACTAAACTAAAAGAACAGTCCAGCTAAAAATGAAATTAAAAATACTTATATTCAAAATTACTTATATTTGGTAGAGAAGACTCAATGCCTTCATAGCCCTGTACAATGCTGCTTGATCCATATGCAACAAGGCAGCACTGTAAAGAAGCCGAAGACAGTAAGACATAACAGATGTTCCTTTCATCTTCAGACCTCAATATACCTCAGTCTAATCTTATACTAAGACTCAAATTCTAGAAGCGAGCTGTGAATTCTAATCAAGTCAAAAGTAAAAAAAGTTAAAATCGTTCAGTTTCCCCATTCACTGAAATATATCCAACATGAAAGCAACATTAAATACTAGCTTAATGATATGAGAGCAAGAACCAAAAAAATTTGTTAGTGCTTAACATAGTGCTTAAATAAGTGCTTAATTATGTACTTATATCCAAGTTGCTACAAAAACTATTATGACAATTCAACCTGTATTCAACTGACTAATGTGCAACTGTTTTTCACCATCTTGATTAATTCACAGGGAAGACAAAATAAACACACTATTAAGTCACCCAATCAAATGCAGTTCTGCTATATAGCAGGATGCCAAAATAATTAAATCCATTTTATTTCTATACATCAGTTCAAGATATGAGTTTGTGGATCCCTATTAACTGTTTCTTACGATCTGCAGTTCTGTCACATAGTTGGAATTAGACCAAAAACCCCTTGAAATAAAAGCTAATTTGTGCTGTTTACGAATTCTGATTTGTATTCATTTACCCGACCCCTTTGCATACATTTGCCTCAGAGTGCTTCAGCTGCTTCTTCGGGCTTAGCCCAGATCCCTCAGTGTCTTTTCATACATTAGGTGCTCCAGGCAGTGCCCTGTCTCGGTAACCTGTCTGTTAGACTTGACCTCATTTGTCAACGCTGCTCTTTTGGTGAGGGTGGTAGTTGGGGAGGAAGGGAAAAAACAGTCATGCCCATAGTATCACCTCCTCTGACCTGCTGGCTATGTCCTTGCTAATGCATCTCAGTACAAGGTCAGCCTTCACCACTGCACATGTACACTGCTGATTTGTGTCAGTTCACCTTCTCTGCCAGCACTCGCCTCTGCTCTGCAACGCCTCTCCCCAGCCAGTCTGTACCCCACCTCTTGCTTTTGCTGTGAGGATGCTATCCTGGAAGACCAACAAGCAACTCTGGGCCCCTTATGCAATTAGATCTTAGTGGACAACAGGATGACCATGAGCCAGCAATGTGCCCTGGTGGCCAAGAAGGCAAATGGCATCCTGGGGTGCATTAAGAAGAGCGTGGCCAGCAGGTCCAGGGAGGTCATCCTGACCCTCTGCTCTGCCTTGGTGAGGCCCCATCTGGAGTGCTGTGTCCAGTTCTGGGCTCCCCAGTTCAGGAAGGACAGGGAACTGCTGGAGAGGGTACAGCAAAGGGCCACGAAGATGATCAGGGGCCTGGAGTGTCTCTCTTACGAGGAGAGGCTGAGGGACTTGGGTCTTTTTAGTCTTGAGAAGAGAAGACTTAGGGGGACCTAATCAATGCATACAAATACTTAAAGGGTGGGCGTCAGGAGGACGGGGCTGGTCTTTTTTTCAGTGGTGCCCAGTGACAGGACAAGAGGAAATGGGCACAAACTTGAGTA
>JAOXNO010000052.1:34186762-34201162 GCA_028565335.1 Limnodromus scolopaceus | reverse complement strand
CAAACTTGAGTATAAGAAGTTCCACCTAAACATGAGGAGGAACTTCTTTCCTGTGAGAGTGGTAGAGCACTGGAACAAGATGCCCAAGAGGTGGTGGAGTCTCCTTCTCTGGAGACATTCAAAACCCGCCTGGATAAGTTCCTGTGCAACCTGCTCTAGGTGGACCTGCTTTGGCGGGGGGGGGTTGGACTAGATGATCTCCAGAGCTCCCTTCCAACCCCGTATGATTCTATGTTTCCTAAATGCCCCCAAAACCACAATCCAGTTCTACTCAAGTCTATCTAGAGTCTCCATTCTGCTACCTGCTTTCTTCACTTTCCCCAGAACCTTAAACTCTATTTCAAGGCTGCCACTGAAATTCCCAACCAGTTCTTCACTCATGGATAGCATGTCCAGCCCCATGCTTGCCTAGTCAGCCTGCCTAGCAGTTCTGTCAGAAAATTGTCCCCGGTACACTGTGAAGCATGGATTGCTTGTGATCTGCCATATTGCCCTTCCAATAGAGGTTGGGACAGTAACTCATAAGAACCAGAGCTTAAAGATTCTCTTGTATCCCATGCTGCATGTGTTTGTGTACAGACTTCAGTTGGGCCCACAATTGTCCTGTTTCCGCAAAGGGACTTCAAGTCATTTCATCACAACATCCTGTGGTCCCTCACTTACCTGCAGGCTTTGGGCTCCATTCCTTAACAAAGCTAGTTTGAAGCCCTCTTCATCAGGTTACTGCCACACTTCTCCAAAGAGAGTCAAAATATTCTGAACCAATTCTGTAATGCTACATGAATATCTTAATTTCATTTGAGAACATACTAAAAGGTTTAAAATGATACATCATTTCAGCAGTCATTTAATCTGAAACCAAATAATAAACCTATGGATAGATCATTTCCTAGTCAGAAGTTTTTACCTCATTTACTGCACACATCCGGGCAATAGACCCAATGTTATTGGTGATGGTGACCAATATGGCTCTTGCAAGATCTTCTTTACTAACAGACTCTCTCTTCTCTTTGTAGATCATATTCCCAAAACTATAAGAGGAAAAATTTCCATTAAGTACAAAGTTTATTCATGTGCATTTGAAGTAATTCCAGAAGTGATTTTAGTGCTATAACAGAATGTAAGTCTCATGTTTGTTCTTAAGGAGCTCCCTTTTTAAGGCTGTATTAAATACAGCAATTTGACAACTGATAGTATGATGTGTTATTTATTCCTTCACCGCAAACACTCAACCTTGTTACAATAATGACTCCCAACAAAATATTTCTGTTTGGATTGTTGATTTTCATGAAGAAGCATCTACAACAAAAAGCAATCTTATTCTTAGGCAAGACTACTCTGGAAACCTAGCCACTGTAAGTTAAGTCAATGCCTAAGTCTGACTGGACAATCAATCCTCTGACTCCTCATGCTTGCTTCCTCACTCACACGATCTATTCAATCCTCTATTCTCAGAGTAGAACTAGAAGAGAGATGAGCTGAATGGTTTCACGATGGGATGCAATCCTCAAACAGAAAATAAACACCTGACAGACTGCTACTTAGGTTGTATAGATGAAAAATTCTAGATTAGAAGGACCCTTCCATTACAATACATAGCAGATCTTTTCTTACAAATTATATAAAAAAGAAAAATATAAAAAAGAATTTCTTCAGTGAAATTCAGTCCTCTGGGCAATCCTGCTTCGGCAGGGGAGTTGGACTAGATGATCTCTATGGTCCCTTCCAACTCTAAAAAAATTCAGTGAAATTCAGTAAAATTCAGTGAAAAAATAAGACAAGAATCCATAACTATGCATGGTATTTTACCACTAAGGACTGCAACAACTAAGTCAGTTAGGAGAGACAGGATGCCAATTATTCTATAACTGAAATAGTCATTACAGATCCTAAGGGGCTTAAAAAGTAAACGAGAACAAAAAGTACCTATATACACAGCAAATTAAGATATATTGACTAGAACTGTAAAGTTTACACATATTAAAACCTCTCAGCATATGCTCTCTGAAGAGGCTTGGACTCAGCTGGCTGGAAAGGGAGAAGAATTAAGTTACCGTGAATTAAGATCTCTTACTACTGAATAAGAGCAAAGATTTAATGAACTCTCTTACATACATATTGGTTTCACACTCCCAAAGTTTATTCTTCTTACACTTCTTAAGGGTAGAGAAGCTGTAACATCACCAATAATCTTCTCCAATGGAAATAAAACTTACAGCTATGACAAAAAAACCCTGTAATTGGCAGTAAAATACATTCATTTTCATGGTGCAAAGCGTTTATGTTCAACAGCTTTTCTAAGTGAGAAAAGTAGCTGAAACATTATGCCAGGTGCCTGTACTTACAGTCATATATAAATAAAAAACAGAGTCTTCAAAAAAAAAAAAAAAGAGAAGAGATACTACTGTAAGAGCAACAAAAATGCCTTCTTCCACTCAACTTCTCTCTGGACAGTGACCCCATTAAAAGATTCTAGGAAGTCAAGAAGTAATTTGCTTTGCTTTTTCTCTGCACTTTGTTATTGCCACTCCTGTAATCTCCTCACATTCTCCCTGACCCACGTAAAGCTGTATATGCCATACTACATGAGGCTTCTTCAATATCCAGCTAACAGCCAGGAAAACTGAATACATATACTTTTAGAATTAAATCATAACTTGACTACAATAAAAGTTTGCAAAAAGTAGTTTTCTCTGCATTAATAGTTTAAGTCTTGCTGTTGAAGCCCCCCCAAACTAGCAAAAGACCCATCAAAAAGATCTCTTGCTTACCTGGATGCTACAGCCCATCCTGGCAAGCCAAATCTTTCATAGTCTCCTCCATAAATATCTCGAACCAGCTTATCAGCGTGTGTGCTGTCTCCTTTGGAGGCCATTTCCAGAGCTTCTTCAAAACTTTCACAGCCCGTCAACAAACTGCATAAACCAAGAAAGGTCCCTCCACCTAGACTAAGAAAGAAAACTAGTTGCTTTTAAATAGTACTTCCTCACATCAAAGATTCTTATGTCTGACCAAAAAAAATTAAAGTCCTCCAACTTATACATCAAGCTGTCTGCTTTCTTGCCCAAGGTTCACTACACGAGTAGTTGTCAATCAAATTAACATTTATATGTCACTTACAAGAAGCTAACCATACAGTAAGAGCTAGCAAATAGTTATAAACTCTCAAAATGTAAACTGGAAGACTTCAGCAGAGACTAGAACTCCCTAAATACCCACATCAAGTCACTGACTCTGATCCTTGATCTTTTTCTGTATAACATGTGAACATATTTATTCTTTTAGAGCAAGAGAAACAGAGACTGCACCGCACACATTATCAAAAGTTAAGACAAAAACTATAAAACACTCACTACCAGGGCACTTCTAGCACTCATTGACTGATAAAGAAGATACTGGCTAAATCTTCTCAGCAACAGAACTACAGGGGGTTTCAATGAATGCAGCTGTAAATTAAAGATAAAATACTTTTCTGTATTACAGAGTGAGGGAAGGGATAGGCAGGGGGAGTCAGGGAGAGGAACCACTTTACAAACAGAAAGCTCATTGTTCCATAGAGTACCAACCCCAACTTAGGTTTTTAAGTTACCTTGTTCCAGTTACTCTTTTATAGTTGTCTTTGGAATGGACTGATAAAATACTGACTCCTGAACCAATGTTAACAACCAGCAACGGGTATGGATCATCCAGGTTAAAAGGCATCTTCTGGCATCTCTCAGGATCTGAGGCATTTTCAAAATAATAGCACTCTGCCTGGCCGTTGAAGCTGACAGAGTCTATATACAATAAGCCTTTGACAAGGCAGTCAAGCTCATCCAGTTTGTGCAGCTGGAGGTTTCCAATCTGTGTTAAAAAAGAAAAAAGCCAGTGTCAACATGTTCTAACGTTGCTTAAACACGCTACAAATTTATCAGTATATTTGTACTGCCTAACTTCAAGAAGCTAATCTCACACGACTAATTCAGGAACTTCAATCCCACTATAAAGCCAACAAAAAAAATGTAATTCACCTTTTTCCGAGGTAAATTCTGAACATATCAATTAGAAATTACTCTGACTATAAACGGAACAGGCTGCCCAGGGAGGTTGTGGAGTCCCCTTCTTTGGAGATTTTCAAGACCCACCTGGATGCCGTCCTGAGTAACATGCTCTAGCTCTGGGCAATCCTGCTTCAGCAGGGGAGTTGGACTAGATGATCTCTGTGGTCCCTTCCAACTCTAAAAATTCAGTGAAGTTCAGTGAAATCTAGACCTCAGTTCCTGAACCAAGACTACACAGGCAGTACAAATGTCTGCTTTGTTAAGCTCGAAAGTAACTTTTGAGATACTCAGACAACTAATCCAATGAAAAATCAGCAACATTTTTCATCAATCTAAATCAAAAAGAGGTCACCAAGTACCCGACAGGCCCTATTGAGCGTCATCTTGGTGAAACTCACATATCTGCACATCTCTTCAAGGTTTGTGGGTTTCCTCCCCCCGCTTACAAGTCAAACAGCCATTTCTAAGATGTCAGCAGATAAAAACGTAAGATAAAAAGCTCAATGGCATCGTACTAACTATCCTTGCAACTTTATTAACACTTCAAATATTGTAAGAAAACCCCAGGTCAGAAACTCCACAACATTTTACACTCATTACAGTTCTTTTTCAGTTTTGCACACGACTTTTAAGCTGCATCTCTCTCATAAATCAGAAAGACAATTTCACAGGTGCTGTGGATTCCAGAAAGGCTGTAATTTCACACCATACTTAATCCCATTTAACTCTGGGCTTCCACAACAACAGTGATCATGCTCTCTTCCTTACCGCAGCTGGGAGTTCTGACAGTTAAGAGTGTCCAATTAGGCTGCTAATCCAAGAAAAAAAAAAAAAACCCCAGAAAGTTTCTCTCAATCAGATGAGCTCACACTTAGAAAGCAGCCTGCAGTTAGATAACGAACTTGCAGGATCAGTCTGGATTGCATGCTGCTGACTGACATCAGTACCAGATCCCAGCACTGCCAGTCCCCTCCTCTTCCCCCAGGTCCCTTCAGCTTTTCTTGCCGTGGCACAACTGTGAAGCTTTACTGTTCAGCAGATCAGGGAACTGTTCCAATACAAAATACTTCTGTGGGGTTTTTAAATAATGAATTAGTTCTGCTGTAAAAATTGTGACCCTAATCCACAAACAGTTGTACCAGCTCAACACAAGACCGGCACAACAATGGAAATAAAAGCAGATTTTTGAAACCAAACATTTTGTTGGAAGTCTTCTTGTCTCTAGAAGCACAGGAGGTCTGTAGCCACTTTAAAATTAGGACGTGTGCACGGTGGATACTGTGGCGATTCTCACTTAGTAACAAATATCTTCAGACAGAAACTGCATCTAAACACATGATCAATTTTGATCATCAAGGGAAGAGTCAAAACACCTCTGGAAAACCCCAAACCACTCTGCAGTTGAAAAAAAGACTCTCTTTGAGATATGTGTTTTGTCACAGATCTCTAAACAATGCACTGGACTAAATTAATGAGGATAATCCCACCCACAACCATTGAAAACCTATCATCAAAGATGGCTTAGGAATGAAACTCTGAAGTGACTCAAGCACCTCTGCAATTTAAGCACATTTCCCATCAGAGAACACATAGATTAGAAAATGGTTAACTTCCACAAAGATGTCCTGCATTTCACTGCATTAATGGAATTTTCTAATTAGCTGTTGGCATTAGACCTTCATGTTTACTATGATGATGTCAGAAAGCGTATTTCTAGGTTATGACTGAAAAAAAATGAATAATTAATAATCTTTGAGCACTCTATGGTCCCTTCCAACTCTAAAAAAAATCAGTGAAATTCAGTGAAATTCCACAGTTTTTCAAAACACTGCTTATTTTAACCCATCATCAGAAATGCTTTTAGCACCAGCTTCAGCGTGAGGACAGATAGGCTACCTACTGTGCGAAAGTCTTCTTCAAACTTGTAAGCGCCACCACCGGTGGCGCAGAGCACCGTATGTAGTGTTGAAAAGTTTTTATTTCTTCCCATTTGGATAAAAGTAGGCAAATCATGAGTCGGGAATCTAATAAAGTGCAAGTTTCCTCTTCGAGAAAAAATCGTCAAGTCTTTCAGCTCAAGGTGGACATCTCGAATGCCAGTGGATCCATAGGCTACATTGGAAGTCAGATATTTGCGGATGCTCTTCAAGCTTTCAACTTCTTCCTGCTCCTCCTCTGCGGTGATGTCAATAGGTTCAAAATATGCAAGTTTGACCAAGGTTCCCCCAATATCCATGCCAAACCATGGAAAAGCTGTGAAAATACAATAATCGATCAATCAGTTTTGTTAAAGAGCCAAAACAATACATATAACTTAAGTATAGCAAAACCTGCTACACTTTACAAGGCAGACATTAACAAAAATCCCTACAGGAGGCAAAGCATTAGTACTCATTTCTATTACATGATCTTAAATATCCCTCTGGCTGCAGGTAAAAATGGAAAAATGAGCAACTCTAATCACACATGGTTTATTAATTTATTAAGTGATCTCACCAAGTTCACCCACGTACCGTAAACAGTATCACAAGACCAAAACCAAATTGATTTGGTTTTGATTCACCCAGCAGACCAGAAAGTTTCTGCAGGAGTCAATCCAACCCATTCAGAATTTAACTAGGAAACAGCAGGCCAAGAGCCACCTAAAATACCTGGGATTCTTCCTGCTCAGTGGGCTTACTGAATAACTAGGATCTTGTCTTCCACAACAAGGAGGAGGGGGAAACAGCTGAAAGTCCAAGCAATGAGCTTAAGGAAGATTTGGTACAAGTCATGCCTGTTTGTCAGAAGCTCCACTGCATCCCATGTTAAATGATCCAAAAAGGCTTTTGCAAATATAGCATTAGTCACATCTCTAAAAATCTTACGGTTTATGAAGCTTGTATACCGAGTAAAAAACAAGAACAGTTGAAATGTAAGGAAGATAATTCCACAATTCAAATGAGAACACATTTTATGCTGAAAAATGGGATCAAGCTGCACAGTATCTGTTTTCTGGGTTGAGTAATCACAATAGCAATTAAGGATTTTGAGACTGAAGAAATAGGTCAGTTTTCACCTCTGCAACAAACTCCAAGAAGTTCCACATTTTTCCATCGAACATTTATCAAGAGTTGGCTGGTAAGTACATTGCTCGAGTTTCATTTGCAAGGTGGAGGAGTTCTGACAAGCAACGGGGCCCACATACTGTTAACTTACTCCTTATACCAGGAGCCCAGAAAAAGATATTACACGAGAATTCTTTTATATGTAAGCCACTCTTCACTGATTTACATACACGCCTAGCCAGGAAAATTAAAGCCATTTTGTTTTCCAAACACAGAAGGGGATAGACATATACATATGCATATATGGCAAGTGCACATCAGTTGAACTGTAGCTGGGATTTCGGGGCTGCAAGGATACAAGATTTATCCAAGTTTAAGCTACCTTTAGATACTAGAAATTACACTGATTCCACACAGTTAGAATGTAATTGTATGTGGACACAACATGGAAACTTTGTGAACTCTCCTCCTGTTGCTTCAACCTTCAAATCAGTTTGCTTTGGGTGGATCTTGGCTCCATCCTATCTGGATGCAGGGGGAACAGAGAAAACAGGAACCCATGCAAAAACACCAGTTCTTCTTCCAATTACTGAAAAAGCGATTTCATTTGCAGGGTTAAAATAAGGCCACAGAGAGATTCAGGATGGAGGACTACTCAGAAAACACACTATGCATGCTCACGTTTCCTACAGGACTTCCCCTCCAGAGAGCAACCAGGCTAATTGTGGCAATGGCTAGAGATGACACATTTACTTAAAGTCATGTTATAAAAGGAACCCATGCATTACTTTACACCACATATATGAGCAGTCTGCTTAAGGTGATGTTGCTACTCTTTGAGGCATGTTTGAAGCAGGAGAGTTTTCACTCTTGCTGATGGTATCTGGAGCATATATACCAGCATTTGTAGCTCATATAGCCTCTCAAATCCATGAAAAACTTAATTCTGAAGCAGTCTTGTATTTGAAAACTGTCTTGGAACATGACAAAAATAGCATGGCACGTACCTTGGGCTAAGAATATATAAAGGATTCTACAAGAAGTATTTTTATACTTGTATCTGTGGGTCACGCTTCTTTAGGAGTGGAATGATGGCAGCACAATCTTTTGAAAAAAATATCCCCAGATACAAGCTCCATCCTTAACAGCAGTCACAGTTAAAGAAAGGTGCCTGAATGAGACCAATACCAATTGCAAAACCTTCTTTCCAAGCTTATAAGCTCTGCAGATACCAGGTTTGAGGATTTGCGCAACTGTAACCATCATTCCACAGCTTCAATTCATAAGAAGAGTCAATGCACCTGCATTAAAACTGGGCTTTTTCTGCAGCTCTACGGGGATCTGGTCATTAGAAGATTTTTCTCAGCTCTTCCTCTTTATAACTGTTCTTATTCCTAGGAAGACTCCACAAAAAGTGATGCAAAGCTCAGAAGTATTCTTTACTGAGAATTTAACTGCTGCTATTCACAGAAACAAATCCAGTGCCATGTCTTTTCAAGGTTCAGCTCCTCTCTGCAGAGGTCAGCTGCCATTTGAAAAAAGGAAAGCAGGAACGGAGCTTTTTACTGAACAAGCCCAATTGCCTTAGATAGACTACATGAAAGCACTTCAAAAACATGCATTCTGCTTCTTAGAAGTCAAGCCAGGCTCTATTTAAGAATATGTAAAATAGCATTCTTATTATCTGAGAAGACACAAATATACAAAGTAGAACACAAACTGGGATGTCAAAACCCATATGGTTCAATATGATAGTTCGATTTAGTGTGAAGTATCTCCAAGGTCATCAAGGGGAGTATCACAATATCCAACCTCCTTAATTCCAAATCCAGATTTTCTCTGACTCCCCAGCTCTGCCATGAGCTACTGCAGTTCCTACATAGACACAGCAACCAGGAACCTTTTCTATAAAGCAACAGATTGTTCCATACATGCCACAAAGATAGCTTTGAGACAAAACCTGCTTGGACTGAAAAAAATACTGATGATTAAGAGATTCCCTAGAACCGCTTCCTGCAATGTAGAAAAGCCTTTCCTGCATGGGAAGAGTGTGGTCACAAGGTGCTGTGGTAAATTAATGATGTAGCAGTTCTGCCAAGCGAGAAACTCCATGCTGATAACTGTTGGTTGTTTTTTCTAAATTACTCTTCAGTGCTACACAGTGAGGCCTCATTCCCTTGTGTTTTCATTTTTCAAGTTCTTGTCATACATAGTTTCTGGCAGCAATCCTAAGGTTACTTATATCTTATCATATAAGGTCTTTATACGCCAAAAGGAAATAATTACAGTAAAAAGTCTCTCTCATGCCAATACAAGCACAAAGGTTGAAATGTTTTCCTTTTCTACGGGTTCTCCTTCAGCTAAGCAGAGGACCTTCAAAGTTCTCCAGCCAAACCACATACCAGTACTTTGACTTTGTACACCCATTTTGAATCCAAAGCTGCAGGAAGTACACACTCAAAGACTTAACTACTTCCCCTTTATTCAGTCAAGCATAAGATTCTTCAGCTTAACGCTCTATTTGTATTTAGCTTTTAAAAACTGAGAAACAGATTACTGGTAAGCTCTTTCCTATGAATGTAATGACACATTTAAAACACAAATACCTTTAAAATACTTCCTTCTTGCTGTAAGAAAAAAATAACAGTCTGGGTCAACCCTGCATTAAGTTAACAAGAACTAACCTTCAAAGAAGGGTAGCTACACCTCCTAATTCAAGCATGGAGCTTTGCGCCATAAAAAAAAATTAAAAGAAATAAATCACAGCTGTCAATGACAGCAGAGAACAGGCTACCAGATTTTGCGATTTTGTGTCCTCTTTGTAAGAAAACTTACATATTATTAAGACACAAGACTGTTATACTTCAAGTACAAATGCAGTTTGGGGAACAACTGCCAAAGCATGCTGCAGTTCCTGATTCTGCATTGGCTTAAGATGCAAGAAAGGAAAACGATCAAGAAATCTCATGAAAACTTAAGTTTACTTCTGCAACAGTTGATTATGAAAGCATGCAGTATTATCAGTTTTGATGCACAAACCTTATCTTCTAATTCAACTCAGTATGTAGCCTCTGATAATAAAACTAACCTTGATTCCATTTTTATCTTACTGACAAGACAAACAAATTAGCTATGTAAAAGTCACACTGAACTCTTACACAGTTAGTGTTTATAAACACAGAAACTTAAACCAAAAGTATCTTGCAGTTCTCCAGTGCATTTTCCTCTATGCACATGCATACATTCTTGCACATCCAGTATTTCCCTAAAAACATCTCCATGCAGCAGAGTAAAAATTAAGGCTAAACTCTAAGTCAGCTAGCAGTTTAAGGTAGCTAATATGTCCAATGGAACAAGCTAAGAGAAAACATATCAAAGGTTTTTGAACTGCTAAATCATGTGGGATTAACCTGGTGGCTAGGCAGCAAAGTGCCTTTGCTGTACCCGCATTACACAGATGTGTACCTATGAGTGTCTACAGATAGAAACTGTGCATCAAGTGTCCTTAGCTCTTGAGATATCGTAGACTCTCTGCTCAACTAGTTTTGTGAAATGTTTTTTCATTCAAATATCCCAAGTCCAACTCAAGACAGATTGGGGCTGGACAGAATTAACATCCAAATTAAATGTATCTGACATGCACTGTCACAACCTCCCATCTCCTTCATGGGAAAACTTCTCCATCAAACTCTAGACTCACCACGCTTTCCCACTCAGCCATTTCTAATCACACTACAGAAAGGCCACATTTACCAGTGGGAGGAGAGGTGGTAATCGGCAATTACTGTAACTGCTCTTCATTAGATTTATCACATCTACAAGTGGATACCACGTAAATCTAATACAAGGCAAAACACTGCTTTCATCTTCTCCCTCCTTGCTCATTCTGTTAATTTTATTAACATTTCAGCAGCAATCTCTTTGGGGATATAGGTGTTTTTATTATAGTGAGATACAGCATGCAGAGGCATAATCTAACACGCAGAGATGCAAACACAGACTCTGGGGTGCCTTACCTTCCCCTGCCAACACAAAGAGCTCTCTCTGAATGAGTGGCTCCTGTCTTCCCTTTAGACAGATCTCATACAGCAGCAGTTCTGCAAGGCTCTTTGCTCTCACATTTGTCATCTCCACCCCACAAATAACCTTTGGAAGTTTCTTTCTTTTACAATTGCCAGCCCTTCTTCCCCACAGGCATTTCCTCAGAAGAGCTGTCACGCAGCTGCTGATTGGAAGGGTCCTCAGAGGTCATCTAGTGCAACCTCTCAGTCACACTAGTAGGAAAATTGCCAACACCAGATGAAGTCAGCTATGGCTTTGTCCAGCCAAGATGTGAAGAACTCTTAAGTTTTTCAAGAATCCTCCAAGGATGGAGACTCCACAAGCTCTCTAGATCCTACTGCTACACTAACTACTTTGTTTTCCTAACTACAAGGTTTTCCTAATTTCTGAATTTCTGTTACCCTCCTTTAAAATGCCTATCACCTCCCATCACTCGCAAAAGAAACCTAAATGGCCCTTTACTAGGCTCTTTCAAGACAGCCAATCTCAGAAGCTGCATTCCATAAATTCAGCTGCATTTCTCACAGTTTTTACAACAACAAAGTAGCAACAGCACTAGCCAGGTGACGATGTGAAAGGGAGGACCGCAGAAACGTGCCCAGGCAGTATATCCACATCAGGAATTCTGAACTTGTTAGGTGTCTCCGTTTTACGCTCACCTCTCTTATGAAGGACATGGCACTTGGTGCAATCCTGCTTTCTTGCATGATGCTAAACATCACAGTTATAAGTATAAGTAGGCTAAAGCAATCTTCTCAATTCCACTTTGTAGGCTCTTACACCAGAATACCTCTTGTTAAATAACGATTAACCATTTTTCCCCTGCATCAAACTTGGCTCCAACACAGATGATTAAATACTGACTTTGCTTAAGAAAAATATAACCAAACAGCAATTGTACTGAAATGTGTCTACAAGTGTCTTAGCCAAATAATTTGTAACTAGACAATCTGAAAGTGGCATTGTGAGCCCAATTCAGCTTTCAGGTCAATTTGAGCACATAAGCCAAACTGACAACAGTATTTGGACACCAAAGACCCCAAACATCAATGGACTTGTCCATCTTCAGTGCTTTTGTGGTTTTGCTCCTCTTCCAACATTCAGCTGCTCTCCCCCTTCAGTCAGTGTGACTAACAAGGAGCAGAGATTTGCAGAATGAGTCTAAAGTTCATTGCCTATGAAACTAAGTGCTGTTATCTAAAAAAACCACCGGCTTCAAAGTATGCTAAAGAGTCAAGATGACACTGTGTTCTTCCCCTTCACTGTTTACGCAGCTCCAATTGTTTCTGATTCCCACCATAAAACCAACACCACAGTTCAGGTTCAAGAACTGGAAGAGTGAAACTACAAATTTAGCATATTTAAGCATTTAAAACTTCTTGATAACATTTGGCATCGTTATTTAAACATGAGGTTTAAGTCTGCCACTACAAAAAGTGAGTCTTTGAGGCCCTACAAAGACACTCCTGAAACTAGCAGGTTTCTGTGGCAGAAACAGCCATAATCTCGCTATTCCAAATTACCAACCAATCACTACAAGACCTTACAGCCAGTTACTGGTTCAGAGTCTTGGTAGCATTCCTTAAATATTATACCAGGGGAAAAAATGCTGTCTAACCATATTCTTCAAAAATATGATTACAGTCAATTCAGCAATTCCCACACACTTGCACTAATAAGAGGTGATGGAAAATTGCGCACTACAAGATGCATGTTTAGGGTTGGTTTCCTTAACACACCACAAGAAGTGTTGTCTTTTCACAGCCAAAATCAATTCCATGTTTATAGCTCCGTTTAGAGCTACACTAATATTTCCTGTATTAAATATATGTTTGGTGAGTTTCTTCTCATTGGGCTGCTCAAACAGTATATTTAGAACACACACTTTCAATGTACTCTTAGTTGTATGCTCTTCATTAGATAGGCATGTCATATGACTAACAGTAGGCCTAGCTCTTCAGGACTAGCCATCTTTTCCATACAGTAACTCACCCTGAAAATAAGCCTTCACCTATGATGACAAAGAAAAAACAGTGGAGCAATACCTGCATCTCTCTCTGCTAGGGTACACCTGTGTAAGTTTGACAGGTGTGTTGATTTGCACGGCTGTGTATCTGCTACACTAAGAAAACACTGCTTGTACATCAACTAACTTTACTCAATCCAGTTCTCTCTTCCCACAAAGAAGTACCAGTAGTCTTAGACATTTTGTTTGCATTCACCTGAGTCTGAACCATGTTTATGCCCTCCAAAACAAATACAGTACTCCAAAATAATAAGTAGTAAGAAATATTATTGCAGCTGTGCTTATTAAAGGGGAGCATTCAGCGTATTTTAACGAAAGACTTTACCCAAATATTAACAAATATTTCCTCTACAGAAGTCAAAGCTGATTAGCACTTAAAAACAAAAACTGTAGCAACTGCAGCTGCCTGCGCAGGTGTTTAACACACCGATTACGTGCCATTTTCATTAAAAACAGCACCCATGCCCAAAAGCCTGATTATTTTCCAGTCAAAGAGAAGCCTTTCCAACGCAAACACAGATCTGTAAGATCACTCAAACCCTCACTTCAAAGGGCCGCAAGGACCAAGCAGAGCCACCTCCCCAGGCAGCTGCCAAACCCGTCCCCGAGAGACCCCAGCCGCCCCCCGCCCCGCGGCCTTACACGGCTTCTTGGCATCCTTGATCTTCATGGTGCAGCGGCGGCGACTACCCGGTTCTTCTGCCGGCCGGGGCGGGCGGGGCGCGGCGTTGGCTCTCCTGCCCCTCGCCTGATGGGGCGGGCGGCGGTGGCTCCTCGGGGCCGGCCCTCGGTCTCCTGATCCGCGGCGGGTGGGCGGCTGGCGCCCGCCTCCCGGGGAGCGGCGCAGGCAGCGCCCACCGCTACGCCCGCGGCCCGGGGAGGCGCTGGTCCAGCGGCAGCATCGGCTTTCGAGCTGGGGCGAGGGGGAACGGGGCGGGAGGCGGCGCGGCGGCGGCCCTCACGCCTGGCCCGGCGCGGCGGCTACGTCCCGCTGCCGGGGGCCGAGCATCAGCCCCGGGGCCGCCGCAGCGCGGAGGGCAGCCCTTCCGGCCGCCTCGGGGCACGGAAGCAGCCGAGGAGAGCGGCCCGGGGCGAAGGAGGGGTGGCCCCGGCCCCCTGCAGAGGCCCCGTCCGGGACGGAGGCGGCGGCCCGGCACAGAACCCCTCCGGCACAAGATGGCGGCCGCGCCACACAATGGGGCCCGCGCGCGCGCTGCCTCCGCCG
>JAOXNO010000052.1:34151676-34186729 GCA_028565335.1 Limnodromus scolopaceus | reverse complement strand
GCCTACAGCTCCCGGCGTGCCCCGCACGCCCCGCCCCTCACCCCACGGCCCCACCCGGCGCTGGCGCCTCCCGATTGGCTGAGGGGCCGGGGGGGGGTGGGGCTCGGCTGAGGGGATGGGGGGTGCCTCAGCCCTCAGGCCGCCATGGACGCCCGTCGCTGCTCTGGGCGGGCCACAGGCCCAGCCGCTTCGATCGTGTGGAAGCGGGACGCGCACGACGGTCGTCCCCAAAGAGGGGACAGGGCAGAAGGGGTCTGCGCTGCCGTGCAGCTCCCGCGGAACCAGGATGTCATCCTAAGCTGCTGCCATCCCAGCATCCACCCTCTGCACAGCTCCTGAGGTAGAAGTACCACATGAACACTCTTTGACAGTAAATGAAAGGGAGAGGTGAGGCCTGTTATTCATTTCACTTAAGTGTGACTGAAAGTGCCCACACAATTACACACCAGAAGCAATTCAGGAGATTGCTCCTTTTATTCGCTGGTACCTGGACGTCAGTAACTGCACTGATAGCTTTAGTCCTCAGGAAGTTCTTCCTCTTGTGGTAGAAGGATAGGCTGACATTTGATGCCCCCTTAGGAGGGTCGTGGGGAACTTCTCCATGCTCTAGGCAGCAGGAGGGAAGCCTGCTGGTGGTGGCAGGGCATCACGAAGTCTCTGACCTGCTGCTCTCAACTCCCGGGTTTTCCAGCAAGAAATCATAGTGGGACAGATGGCCTTTCTCCTCCCCTCCTTTGTGATGAAGTGCCATATAATTCTAGATCAATAGCAGGGTTCTAGGGTGGATCTAGAAGCTGTGGTCCAGAAGGAGGAGTTGGCCGTCAGCTGTGTCTTGGAAGTTGAAGTTTCCTGATGTGTCTGGAGTTTTGCTTCAGCAAAAGTCTCTGTTGAATCCAGCCTTCACAAATTGAGGAAAGACTAAATCCTCAGCTTCCCGGACAAGTGATATACTCATGAACCTACTGTGTAGAAACAGGACCCACTGTCTTCATCCTCCATTCCCTCACTGCCCCCAAACACATACCAAAAGCCTTTTACCATATCCCAAGTGCCCTTTGCTTATTCCTGGTCACTATCTTCCTTCAGGAAAGGGTTTTGGATGTCAGATCCTAGAAGGGGACAGTGTTCATTTAAAGCCCCACTACAAGGAAAGATTTCAGATGTGGGCCTGTCCTCTGTCCCTTCTCAGTAGGTCCAGCAGAGCTTTGCTCCCCACACTGGCCACCTTTGTGCACGAGAGAGCCCAGCTGTCTCATTTTGGATTTCTGCATCTGCTTTGAGCACCGCTATTTTGTTGGGTCTTATTCTAAAACCTATCCTAAAAGGATTTCTTCTTCATTTTCATCCAGAATCTTACATTTAAAAAAGCCGGAAGTCTCATGTGGGTGCTGTCTCCCACTTACCACATTTCCTTTCTGAAATGTCTGTATTTGGAAAGCTTGCTCTGAAGTCTTCATAATGTTTACTTCTTGTCCATTAAAGGAAGTTAAGAGTGTATTAACAAGGCTGCAGAACTTCTCTCTTCCTGTAATCTGCACATAATTGTAGAAATTCCCGTGTGTTACTCTTTAAAGAGAGAAAATTTTGGTGTGGCTTTGCGGTTTCTCACTGCAATATAGTTTGTTATTGACATTTTAAACACAAGCATTTACTTACATATTAGGGAAATCAAGAATTTCACTGCTACCTGCAAGTTAATTTATGCCCAGTCATAAATATACACTGTGATTGTAAGATAGTCTTTAATTTCCTGCCCGTCACCAGACTATGCAGAGTGGAAATGAGCTATCCGGTGTCGCACAGACATCTCTGGTGGGGTTGGGGAAAACAGATCTGCAGTGAGATTTTTCAGTACCTTAATCCTGAGGCATTTTTTCCAGTGCTTGGACTCTTGACTATGTTTCTTACACAACTTCTAACTCCAGAGGAAATGAAATACCGTTTCTGGGAAGTGCCAGTAATAAACATATACATGCAACGCAGAAAAACAAGAAAAACCTAGTGTACAGCCTGTCAGCTGTCCAATTCCTGCTCTCATGAAACAGGCAGAAAACTTCCCGGCCCGGCCTCTCACTGAGGAAAGTATAAGTCTCACTTTCCAGCAACGCAGATTCAGTGATCGCTTTCCTAGCCTCTGACTTCGGTCACGGACAAAAATAGGTATTTCGCACATGGGTTTCTGAGGAGCAAGTTCTGCATTTGAATATACTAGATGCCCACTTTAAGCTATTTGTCTAGCAAAGTTTCTTAATTAATCTCCCCATGTAAAAAACAGGAATAAATAAAGGGCTCTGTGATAATTAATGAACTGAGGGTTGCTCAATGAAAAACAAGATCTTAAAGTTTGGTTTAAACACTGCTTCACAAGAAGGTGAAATGCTTTAGCTTCAGCTAAGACAGAACACACCAAAAAAAACCTCAACTCCTGGCTGTCTTTAGTCTGTCTCAAGGTAGAGGTTTAGGTCAAACCAGAAGTTTAACACAGGCCTGCAAGAGGCTCAGAACTTGCCTTAATTTGCAGATCAAGTTGATTTATAGTTTACAAGAACTTTTGGATTGCTGTTATTTGTACATCAGCCACCACACTGCTTCGAATAGCCTGTAAGAATAAATAAAATCTGAAGGTGACTGTATGATTTGCTATACAAGTATAAATGTGCACATATATATATATGATATTAATAGAACCAATGCCAAGTGATATTCGTTAATGACTACCCTAAAGTACTATACAGTGTCCATGTGGGATGAAACCACGTGAGAAGATTCTACAGGAATGATACACCAGAAGAAGAACTTTTTTTTTTTTAAACAGTATTACTTACAAAGATGTTTTGGGGTGTGTCCTGGTCTCAGATGGGATAGTTAATTTTCTTTCTAGTGGCTGCTGTGTTTCAGATTTGGTATGAAAGCAGCATCAATGCATATTGTTTTAGCTGTTGCCAGGTGATGTTTATATTAGTCAAGGACTTTTTTCAGCTTCCCATAGAAGCTGGCCAAAGGAATATTCCATACCATAGACATCATGCTCAGTATATAAATGGGGGTTTGCCCGGGGGGGAAAGGATCACTGCTTGGGACAGGCTGGGCAACCAGTTTGTGGCCTGGTGAGGCGACTTGTGTTGAATTACTTTATTTTGTATATTCTTTTACCGTTATTGTTAATTATTATTTTCCATTATTGTTCTGTTAAACTGTCTTTATCTCAACCCACTAGTTTTTTTTGCCCTTTCCCTTCCTTTTCTCCCTCATCTCCCCACCCTTCTGGGGGAGAAAGGGGAGAAGTGCGCAAGCAGCTGCATGGTCCTAGTTGCCATCTGGGGTTAAACCATAACAGGGTGAGACAAAAATTGTTTAATTGCTATATTAGAATCATTTCTTTATTAATATGACCAACTTGATCTATCTGTATCTTAGTTCCTTAAACCATATTTTGGTTTTTACTTCTACATATTAAAAAAAAATAATTAAATTACATTTTAAAAAAAAATCTCACCACCCCAACAATTCGATAAGTGCTTTACCCAGAAGAAACTAGGGCAGTTTAAGAGATGCAAAATATGCTGATGTATAATTAAGCAAGTTTAAGCTCCTCTGTAGTAACTGCCTGCTGTATGTGCTCTTATCACATACTAGGTGAAAGCATGATTGTATCTTTCATGCTGCAAAAAGTCCCCACGTAAATTACCTTGTGGTATTTGGTTCCTGTAGCCTTGCTCTGCATGCAAAGTGTCTAAGGCAGGGCTGAGTCATTTGCCTCTCATTGACAACCCTTCTCAGTGCAGGACCATGGACTCAGTTGCTTGTCATGTCACAAAATTTCAGTTTCCTCAAGACAAAATGTCATGTTTATTGTCTGCCTTGTGCTAGTTCTGCCATATTTTTAAGTTTTGGATGTAACAGTTTCTGAGGATGAGGCTAGGGAATAGCCCTGCGCTGGACCAAAGCCTCTTGCCATTTTGCCAGGGTGCTGAAATCTGTACCTAATTTCTGGCCTTTTCTGTCTTTGCAGAAATTCACCTGCTGCACTAGTGGAGGACCTGAGTCTCAGTGCCACTGACAGGTGGTGGGGCAGGAGAAAGGTGCCAGTGCAGGAGCATAGGACGAGAATACATGGCCAGCAGCCTGGGGTGGCACAGGGTGGAAGACTGGACCACTGAAAATGCAACGGACCTATTCTCCATGAGTTTTGAGCTCTCCTCTGAGCACAAAAGCCATTGATCCCATGGGACTCATTTAAGCCTCTTTCCTCCCTTCCACACTTCTCTGAGGCAGGATGGATGCATACTCCTCCTCCCCAGGTAAGACACAGCAGTAGTAAAAGAGTATTTTTACGGAAAAGGAGTGATCCTTGTGCCATGGGGACAAGGGGCACAGACAGTAGGAGAAGGCAGTGTCACCCCCAGACTACCCTGAGCGTCACTTTACTTGGAAAGCACAAAAGCCCCAGGAAAGGAGAAGGTCGAGAGGTCGTGTAGGAACAAGATGCAAAGCTATGCAAGTCTCGCAGCAACTTCTGTTCCTGCTGCTTGTGAGACTGTGGGATGCCCCTAGGCGTCATGGTATAAATTTCAGCTTCCTCACTGAGGAAGTGCTTGTACCACGTGTGTGCTCCATTACATGCCCGGGGAGTTTCTTGCTGCCTGTCAGGCTCTCTGAGTGCTGAAGGAGCTCGGAGGAACAGCCACAGGGGTGTGCACCCACCCGCTCGGCTGGGAGATAAACTCTGCAGGCAGGCAGTGCTCATGCCTCAGCATCTGTGCACAAACAGCAGCAGAATGAGGGTAGGAATCGCAGAATTAGGTGTTATTTCATAAGGTGCCAGCACCAAAGTTACGGTGGCACCATCAACAGCAGCCTCTCATGGTGCTGCCGTCCCATGCCATCCTGAGGCCACTGCAGCGCACAGGCACCAGCTGCTCCTTATGTCAGCACACAGGGCCATGGTCCTGCTGCCCAGGGATGGTGCCGAGGAAGTGTTGGACACCCTCAGGTCTCACACTCACCATCCCGGGGCTGGGCAGGGTGGTTCCTGCAGCGTCCTGGGGAGAACTGTGGGCTCCTGGCCACAGTGACCCCATGCCAAGCTGCAGCTCAGGGGCTCCTTTCCTCACAGGAACAGTGTGAGCAGTGCTAGGAGGTTGTTGGCACAGGATCAATAAAACCTGAGAAGCTGTTACTTAAAACTCCCCAGAAAATCCATATATCACATACACATACTCCTATGAGGAGCAGTGGCTGAGGGCTTTGGGTTTGTCGAGGAGGTGGCTGAGGAGCACGCGGAGAGGGAGGTGCTGAGCCCTTCTCCCGGGTATCCAGTGATAGGATGTGTGGGAATGTCTCAAAGCTGCACCAGGGGAGGTTTAGACCAGGGAAGCGTTTGGGAAGCGTTTCTTTACCAAGAGGGTGTCGAACACCGAACAGGCTGCCCAGAGAGGTGGTGGGTGCCCCAAGCCCGGCAGTGTTTAAGAGGTACTTGGACAATGCCCTTAACAACACGCTTTAGCTTTTGGTCAGCCCAGAATTGCTGGCAGCTGGACTGGGGGATCCTTGTAGGATCCTTCCAAAGGAATTTTTTCTATTTTACTCCCTTCCACCCCGCCCCGCGCCGCTGCCGGCCCCTCTCAGCGGAGCGGGCCGGGCCGCGCTCTGCGGCGCCACCTGCTGGCGGGCCCCGCGCCGCAGCCGGGGGAGTCTGACCCGCTCTCGGCCTTTCCTCGCCGTCTGTCCGTGTTTTCAGTAACGGCGCCTACGAGTGAGGGCACAGGCGGCCGGCAGCGGGAGGGGGACAGCGCGGCCTCAGCCCGGGGACCCCGACACGGGTGGCAGCGGCGGCGCCAGCAGGGCCTGCGGCAGTTCAGGGATATCGGTGTCAGTCCCTGGTGAGGGACAGGGATGAGGTGCCCCCGTGGTGGCAGCATCAGGGTGGGTCGGCGGTGGGCCTTGGCTAGCAGAGCTGGAGGGTGTGCACCACTGAACCTGAAGCTGGCGGTACTGTCTCTGGGGTCCCATCCTTCCCCAGTGGTTTGGGGCATGTTGTTTGATGTTCAGCTCAGCTGTCCTCAGAAGCCATAGAACGCATCCTGGAAAACATTCTGGCTCAGTTCACACACAGGACTTGCCACCCAGTGATCCAGTTGGACACCTTGGTGGCCCTTAAACCAAAGGGATTACTCAAGAGTACCCTGGGCTTAGCAAAATGAGGCCAATTCTGGCTGTCTGGCCCACTGAGCTGTGAGGCTGGCTTGTGTAAGCCGAAGTAGGAATTGGGAGGTAACTCATAAAAGAGGTCACAGAGACCAGAAGTGACAGGACCCTCAGAGAACAACACAAACCCCACAGCCAAACACCCTGCAGACAGCAACACCATCTAACTAGTTCCTGCTGACTAGAAAAACCAAAAGAACATGGGATAGACAGTTTCTTGGTGGTGTTCACCTCAGACTAATGGCTAAAAAGCAATACCTGCAGCACTGCAAGCAGAAGCACAAATGAGGGTTTTATCCTTGGGCTGTGGTTGCTTGAGCACTGACCGAGGAACCCATGTGCTGCAAAGCCATGAGCGATACAAATAACTCTTGTGCAAACCAGTGACTTCACCCAGTGCCTAGACATTTGTGAACAGTTCCTGCTAGCTTTTTAGTGAGCTCAGCTGGGTTTGCTTTAGGTGAAAATGCTACCATCTGCTACAATTATATAATTAACCTTGATAGTTCAGGCTTAATGATGCTCATTAACGTTAACTGTTTTTATTGGCTGAGTGCTGTGACCAGTTTTGCATGGAATGGCAAAGGCAACTCCAAAGGCTATAGTCTGAAGTATAATTAGCAATATGTGAGTGTTACACAGAGGCATGGGTGAGGGAAGGCTGAGGATGAGGTGGGAGCTTCATTTTATTCTGTGCTAAGGCCAGAAGGCAATGAGCAGAAGAGGTCTGTTACATCTGGGTCACTAATAATAATTAGCTACAGAGGTGTGGCAGCAAATTTGGAATATATGTGTGTCAGGACATCACAAAATCCCTGTCATCCACTGTTGGCTGTGTGACTTGCATTTCCTCAGTCACACCTCCTGACACCAATTCCCAATATTTCTTCATTTATTCTGTAATTAGTTAATGAGTGTATTTTTGCTGCAGGCCTTTCTCAAACAGTTCAAAAAAAAAAAAAAAAGGCAAAAAAAAATTTGATTGAAGAAAATACCCAAGGTCAAAAACTATGTGGCTTAATTAATCTGTGTGTGTAAGACTCCTAAAAGATTAGGTTGTGATGCCATAAAACTACGTAGCCACTGGTCATACTGCATTTGAGTTAACTGCAGCCATGCTCTGTCTAGATTTGTCCATGAGGAATGTGTGTTGTCCTCCCATCGCTTCCCATGAGCTACCGCACACTCTCCAAAAGGTCAGACTCAACCGCTGAAATAAACACAGAAATAATCTGCATCACAACACGAGGTATGTTACAACCTTCCATAACCCAACAATTTATTTAAACTTACATCACAATGAGAATCTATTAATAAAATACATCAGTTCACACCAGTCTGCATTGCCATGTTTTTAAGGGTAAGCATCTTTCTTCACTTTATATTAAAACTTTATAGAGGTAAAAACTACTGCATTGTACCCGCAGTTCTTGAAATCTAGTGTAACATTAGGCAGGTTACAGAGGAACTTTCAGAGCTAATTACACTTCAGTTAACCTCACATTTTTGGCACATCTGAATGCTTTTTATTGTCATCTTTACATAAAATAATTCTATAGCAAGTCAGAGAATCATTGACATAAAGCGTCACTATCCAATGGCAAGTGCTGCCTAAAAGCATACAAAAATTGCATCATTTGGTTACAAAATAGATTTTCGTAGTTTTTTTATCCCAACGCTTAACATTGAAGTGCCATGGCAGAAAAGGGCCGGGAGCAGGGCCAGCCTTGCTGCGTTGTTGCTGGTCCCTTTGCTTAAATCAATCCCAGAGTGATGTGTTAACAAGATGCTGAAGGCTTGCGCCTTGCCAGTCAAGGTCATTCCTTGTAAAGCACCCTCCAGCAGGTGCCAGGCCATAAGTAAATGTCACCTTCTCACACGCAGTGCTGCTTAAGGGACAAAGCAAACTCAGTTCATGAGGGGCCGCATTTCTGCAGGCCTTGGCAGTTCAGTGGCTACCAATCGTATGGCAGAGCACATGGAGGGCTTGTAAGCCACTGCTCAGTCTGGATTTCTTCTGCCCAGCACCATCAGCTGCTTCTTTAGAAATTAAAGTGTTCCAAGCAGGAATGAAACATTAATGGTAGTGGTGTGCCAGGCACGTATTTGCACAAGTGTCTGCAGTTACTTGCACAAATTTTTAAAATCTGTAGGTTGTGGGTTCAGGTGATTTTTGTTGTACACCACAAACTCCAGCTGCTATGAGCTTCTGATGTTATATTCAAAATAAAATGCAGCCCAAAGTACTTGCAACCAGGGCTAGTTTTTCCCGGGCTCTTCAGCTGCACTGTTTCAATCAGAGCTTGGCACATTAACTAGCAACAGTTTTATGTGTCACTGATTGCCGGCTCCACATACTGATACTTATTTTGTGAGATGTCTGTTATATTGGTTATGTCCCTTCTGCTCAAGTTGCTCTGGTGGTAACAAAGAAATATGAATGAACTGCTGCAGTTAAGGAGTGATTGGCGTAGCAGAAAAATGCTAAGCGTGTTAGAGCTGTTGGGTTGCATGATGGCTTAGATGGTCACTTTTCTGTAATGGGAAATAAACATTTATACTGGTCATGGTAGGGTTGTGTTCTGTGCATCTTTCCAAAGCCCCAGTCAAATAAAAGCCCCATTTACTTGATTCAACTTTCCTACTCATCCTTTGCTGAAGGCCCTGATCTGAAATCTTTTTGGTGAGACCAGTGAGCGTCCCTAAAAGGAGCTTACAGCTGCTGGGAATCGTCTCTGACCTTACCTCTCTTAGAGAAAGAGAAATTGAAGAAAAGACCATAATACTTGCTACATTAGGGAAAGATAGAAATTATACTAATAATGAAACAGTTGTTGATGGCCATGTTTGAAACTTACAATAAGAGAAATTTCAAGGTATCCATGGTAGTCTTTGCTCGTACTCACTGACCCTGAAAGGCAGCCCTGCCAAAAACCCTCCAAAAATCTAACTCACTCCCAGAGTCAATTTTTGCCTCACATTCACAGTGAGAATTTATCCCTGCATTGATTTCCATTTCCTATTCAGCATTTGCTCCGAACACAGTGAAAGTTAGCGGCAGTCCTTCGGGAGACACAAGCGCAGGATCTGAAGCAGCGCGGCTGGAGAAGCTTTGGCTGGACAGGTCAATCTGCAGCAAACGCGAGACCAGGGCGGGCTGGAGCTGTGGTGTCTCTCCGTGTGCAGAGAAGAGAGTGCTGCTAGAGTGGACAAACGTCGGCTGAACACCTTCACGTGGATATAGTGCAACTTCTGCTCGTTTCAAAAACTGTAGAAAAATTAGCCAACTGCTCGGGACCAGAGCGAGGATGAACAGCAGCTACAGCCCAGCTTACACCCATGGCTGAAGCGGGAGTAAAAGCCGTTACGCTGCAGGTACGTTGTGGCACCTGCAGTGTTTTCATGCTCTTTACAACCTTTGCAAGTTAAAGTGTCAAGGCGTGACAAATTATGTAGCAGTGCATTCCTTATATTTCATATACAAAAAAGGGCTCAAGGCTGGGAGCAAGAAGGCACAAACTTGGGACATAACATAGCTGAGGAGTTTACACAAAAGTACTATGTCATTTATTAGGCATCACTTAGCACTTCACATTTTGCCCCCAAATTTCCCAAAGTAACATATATTTCCCCACTTTCTTTCCCTTCGTCCCCTTCTTTTGGATAAAGCTGCCTGTGCTCTATAGATACAGTTGCTGAAGAATATAATGTGAACACAGATAAATACAACATACACAGCAAAAAAATGTATTATAGTATTACAATAGTCAAATAATGCAGTTAGCCTCAAGCGACGGCAGTGCCTACGTGCTATAGGGAACCAGTTCAAGAACAGCAAGCAGAGCCACTGTACAGGAACAAAACGGCGTTGGCAGTGTTAGGCAGAGCAAGGGACCCAGGGGGAGGCTTCCTCGGTTGCCTGAGCAGGCGATGGTCGTGGGGATCCGCTCTCTCGGGAGACCCACCCAGAGCCTCGGAGGTTTCTTCAGCCCGTATCAGTTCCGTGGCAGGTCCTTGGAACACCTTTACATTTGTTCATTGTGCATACACATAAAGTCACCCCCCCACATTTCTCCTGTTAGGCTATGTTTTCTTTATATATATTTTTTTAACTTTTAACTTTTTAATTTTTTTTTTCTTACAACTGTTAAAAAAGTTTCATGGTAAAAATAACTCACTATATGATACATATACCCAAAGTGGTGTGATACTTTATATAATAAAAGATGAAAATAGTCACTTTCCATAATAAAAATAAGTTCTATTTTTTGTTTATTTTACAATATACTTAATAATTCTTTTCTTCTTCTTCACTCTGCAAGTAAATAGGTCCCGTTTTGATAGCGCTTCTGAGTCGATTAAAGTGGCAAGAGACTGGAGAATGGCTTATAAGCATTTTGAGCAGCCGCATTCCACATGTCTCTCCAGTTCTTCCGTGAAGGTGGAGCCATCCATGCACTGGAAGAAGTATTTCCGCCTTTTGCTCCGGAGAGGAACGCAGCACTGCCCGTTGCCGCAGCCGCCGCGGCATTCCAGGCGGGGTACTTTGGAGGCAGTGGCACACGACGTGTACCCCTGCTGCTTACGGACTACTTCTCGAATTATCTCTCCTTGGCAGAGATTCTCTGGTAAGACAACAGAGATGTAAAAGAAAAAAAAAAACAAAACGTGATAACTATTTTGCCAGACGTTCCCCAAACATCAGCCCTGTACATGTAATGACATTCAAGGCAAACAGATGGCACGAGCAGGACCTTAATCTTTTACTGCTTTGTACCTGCCATCAAAACAGAGCTTGTGTTACACAAATGTGTAATATCCGGCGCAAGGCAGAGGCCAAGCAGGCCTGCTGGCTTTGATCAGCAGTTCTGGAAGTGCTTTAATGAATGCTGAGTGTTGAATCCTGCAACACTCCTGCAAAATACGAGTGAGTTTTACTTCTCGGGGTCAAAGGTCATCCTGCTCCACATGACACGAGCAGTCTGGGATACCTGAAAATGTCTGTGCTGTTCTGCAGCCACTTTACAGCAGCCTGTGCGTGTGGATAATTTGGAAAGTCTGTGGTTCAGTCACAGGAAAGGCACAACCTAAATCAAAATAATACAAGCCAGCCCCTTCCTTCTGTGCAGGAACAAAAGAAGGCAGAAGGGATGAAGATCGAACTCACTGAGTCTCCAGTGAGTCTTTTCAGGTCAGGGCAGAGGAGATTTCCCAGTAGGAAAGTCCAGCCTGATCTGTGGGATTCCCCAGGAAACCCACCCAGCTGCATCAGAGGGAGCAAGATGAGAATCTTTACTGCCTCTCCAGATGAGCAGTGCCTCCTGCCTGCCAGTTCCTGCTCCTGTCATCTACAAAAGCTCTTGGTGTGCAGGGCAAGACCTCCTTTCCCAGCACTGCAATTAACTGATCACTGTTGGCTGAGGGTAAACCTCACAACAACCTCTCCTTTCAACATCCCGCCAGAATCCTGGGAGTGGAAATCCTTAAGGATGTAGGAGACACAGAATAAAACCCTTTGCTGCAGATGTCCCCCTTCCCACATGTTTGGATAGTAGCTTCCTAGCTGCTGTGTGGTTCTTTACTCCTCCCTGTATTGCTCCGCGAGGCTGACTTAGCTTTATTTTCTACTATTTGCCTTTTACCCCCAAATACAAGTCACACGGAAGAGAGCTAAAAAAAGGGTGTAAACCAGAAAAGCAGCAGAGCCGCGTCCTGGGCCCTGCAGCCGAGCGTACCTCTGTCACAATGTTCTCCGCTATAGTTAGGATCGCATTCGCAGTAGGGTTCCCCATGCTCGGAAATTTTACACTGCCCATGGTTGCATTTCAAAATCCTGCAGGGATTTGAGGAATTGTTCTTCTTGTCACAGTACATGCCTGTGTAGCCCTCCATGCACTTACAGGTGTAAGCAACATTGGCCACCATGCATTTACCATGCAGGCACCTGGAGAAAGAGAAGCATTTAGAGCTGGCCTGTCTTAGACATGAAAGTTCCTTTTCCCAGGGATGTTTGGTTTTGGCATTTCTGCCCATTTAATTCCAGGGTACTAATCCAAAACCAGCAGTTCAACGTCAGAACACTCTAAAGAAACTGTGAGTTTTCAGTGAATACTGGATAATGTTCAGAGAATACATTTAGAATTTGTGATCCTAAGTGATCTCTTTGAGAAATGTTAGGCTCCTCTGTGAGCACGGACCAACGCTTGGCATCCACACAAGGCGGCTCACACTTACAGCATCAGCGTGTAGAACTAAGTGCCAACAACCAAGCTGCATGCCCAGGCTTCCTCAGCAGAATTACTCTACAAATAATATCAGGTGATGAAAAACGGCGTGATAAATGAAGGTGCTTGTGGAAAAGCTATGCACAGACATATCTAGAGGCAGCTGTAGTTGAAGGGTTCCCCGGCCCATGTGGTTTGCAGCGAGCTTTGGTATTTCTGAGGAATACCACAGGGAGAGGTGTTGATCCTCTGATCCAGAGATGGTTCTCTGACACCATCCCCACTTCTGAGACAGGGATAGACTTGGAATAGGCAGAGGACAGGGAAGAAAGCAACACTGTCCAGCCAAGGACAAACTGCTCAGGCCTTATATACCTTTGCTGTATCAGGTCCTACTTGACATATTTATTTATTTTCTTTCTGTTACCTTAAAATTTATGTTTATGTTGAAAGCTTAAACATTTAATTTTTAAGCTTTGAACTAAAAAGTGCAAATAACTAAATAGCTTTGAACTAAAAAGCTTTACATTCAGGTTAAGACATGCAAAATACTGTAATAAAGGGCGTCACAGTTTATATAAACGGGTATTTTCTGCCCCACAACCAAAGACGTACATGGATAGTAACTCCTGTTATCATCTACTACCTGTTCTTTACAATTGCATTTCTTCGCTCAGACTAATCTGTGAGTGTTGGAGCAGACATCTGCCAGTAGGGCACTATCCCCCTGGACACAAAGGGCTTGGCTTTAAGGACACAACTCCAAAGGGCTGAAGTGATTTAATGAAAGGTAGGATGGTATGTGAGCATTAAAAATACACACAACTACTTTCCTTTGCAAGGACGCTACAGTCAGGATTGCATCACCCTCCTTACTTTATGAGAGAAACAATCCCTCATCACATAAACATCTGGAACTCCCCTATTTTCCTCTGTCCAACCACAACAGCTTCATGTTGATGTTGGAAATTCAAGGAAACATTTGGGCTTCTGAGCGTTCCTTCACTTGGGTCTACGTAGCTTTGGTCTGTAAACTGTCAGGTGCTTCTCAACACCTTCCAGGGTTCAGTACTTTGCAGAATGAGACCCAGAAGCAAGTTTAAAACGGTACCTCCGCCAAGTAAAATTTCTGCCCTTAAGAGAGCGATTTTTCACTGTGTCAATTTACCTGCCAAAAGTATGTGCTGGTGGAAAGCCCCTTTCCACAGACAGTGCAACCAAAGTAGCTTCTAAACCAAAAGTACTTCCATCTGCTTATGAGGCAGCACTGAGCTCTGCAGCCTGCTGCTCTGCGCTGGACTGCTTCCTCGTCTACTTGCCATAAGTAAGCCATTCCTCCCGCGTTTCTGATGGAGATGTGGTTATCGAGCCTTTGAACTGTGAACGCTTTACATTCATGCTCCCTTCGCATGCAACGCCATGCTTTCCTTTAAACTCAGACCTTAAAGGGCTGTTTCGGACTATTTGGGAAATCTAAAACTGTTCACAGTGGAGTGCGTAATGGGCTTCAGGAGGTTACTCTGAATACTGGGTCCAGTGCTGCTGTGAGCATATCCCTCAAATGCGTACCTCCCACTCACAGGTAGCTCTGCTCTGGCTGAGTGCAGGCACTCACCGCCGCGGAGATAACCCATACCCATTAACAGGAGTGTGCGTATTCCAACGTGCAGAGTCACGGCAGAACGTACAACACGCAGTGTTAACACCTTATAGCTCCTCCAGGACAAACAGCTAATTTGGAGAGTGAGCAACGTCAGAACAAGGAGTGGAAATTGAGAGTTGCCATGGATGCTGACTGACAACTGCCAACAATTTCATGTGGGAACCCAGCACCTCCAGAAATAGTCAGATGTGGTTTACAAGATGAAACGTGAAATATGCATTAGCTGTAAAGCTTCCACCCTCCCATCAGCATTCGCTTGAGCTTACTTGTGGTTAAGACACGGGTCTCCAATTTCCTGGTCACACAGGGGGCCTGTCCAGCCTGGGTGACATTCACAAATCACACTTGTTTTCTCTAGGGACCGGCAAATACCGTGCTTGCAGATGTTACAGGATTTGCAGCCAGGAAGGACTCCCAGTGACTGCTGTGGTAAATCCTTGAAATCCTGCAGCTCGTTATTGATGCGGACATCGTGAATACATCCATGAAAACCATTTGGTGTCTTATCTGCACCCTGGCGCAGCGAAGATAATCCAGTAGAGGTCGGGATCCCTTCAGATAAAAACAAAAAGAGAAGGTTTACCCACAGTTACAATGACGGTACATAAATTATAATTGCTAATGTTTCTTTTGTCAGAGCCTCTTATAATCCTTAAAGAATTAATTTGCATAGGACCTTTGTAAGGTAGCACAGTCTCATTGTCCTCATTCTGGAAATGGAAAGAAACAAAAATAAAATCATTTGTCCAAGCTTACATAAGAAGTATATGACAAAAAAGAAAAAAAGAGCCCATTTTTCTTTAGTTGATGGCGATGTGTTCTTGTCCTTCGATAACGCTCCTTCTGTCTGTAGTTTAATAGCAATTATCCTTCTGAAAGGCTTAAGACTGTCTTTGCTCACCAGCAGATAGCTCCCACCTCTGGGAGACAGCCAGGGAGTTGGGCATTACTCAATCCCAGCATTGAGATGGGGAGTGGTAAGAGTGCACCCCACTGAACCCAGCGCAGTGAAGAGCACTTCAGAAGACCAGGCCAAGTCTTTGTGGCAAGTACCCTCCATCTTGTTCAATTGCTTGGAAGAGATCATGCGCTCAGATGGCCAGCAGATTCTTGTGGATGCTGTGTTACACCCTCCCCACCGACATCCGCTTGGGCTGTGCAGCTGCATTAGCATAGGCAAGTGCCTCCATTTTCAACTGCGTACGGCCTCTGAATTTGCTATCATTAAGTAACTCCACCGCTAAAGAGGGTCTTAAAACAAAACCAGCACCTTTGTTTAACCATGCGTTAGGAGGCAAGTTGCGAGACCAGGTGATGTACTCGGAGAGATGGACAAAATTCTGGGCACGTGAGGGCTCAGGTCTGTCTTAAGGCTCAGTGTAGGTTTAGAACAATTGCTCTGGGGTAATTTAATCAATTAATTTAACTAAACAGCCTGAAGTGGAAGGGCAGCTGGCATCCATGGGAATGCTACATGCAGAGAGGTGGCACGTGCAGAACAGTGAGGGTTTAGAATGAGGCAAGAAGAATTTTAATGGGCAATAAAAAAAGTCTCCACTGAGCTCATGGCTTCTGGTATCTAACAGTCCTTCACTTCAGGTCTCAGATTTGTCCTGTGAATGCATTTTTGTAGGTACCTTTTGAAAATTAGTATTGATCCACAGTGCTTATCCATTAACAAAACTTTTCCATGTGATTACTTCCCAAGTTCCCTGTGTATAAATCGCTGTGGGGTTGGTATCTTTTATGCTGTGCTAGAGGGAGAAATCGTGACGGCCTCACCAGCAGATTATCTTTGATGCATAATGCTCTTTAATAGCCTGTGACATTCTTAGCAGGAGCCAATTATAAAAGTTCAGCTCTGTATAAAGCAAGATAAGCCAGTTTGCTGATTTACAAGGGCAATATTCAGTGTTCTTTTAGAAAAGTGTTATTAAAGGGAATTATTTACAAAAGGCTTGACCAGCACCAAGTGGAATTGGTAAGAATTTCTACTATTGGCTTCAATGATCTGGTTAGAAAAAGCCCAAAGACTTTCTGCGTCTATTACTGTTCTGCTGACTTTTGTATTTAGAATAGGCTGAGTAAAAATTCAAGAACTTCATGTCACCGAAACGGAGAGATTTCAACATTCAGTCGAGAATAGAGCTGGGGGAGTTCTGGCAAAAACAAACCAATTGGGCAGAGCACAGCCTTTGTTCTGTCTCTCATCCCCAGACACTTAATCAGTAGGATACTCATTATTCTGGGCATCTGCTCCCCACCCCACTTGGCGCCTCCTTGCCCCAAAATCTAGTACTGAATGGGGGGAAAAAAAACTTCTCAACTGAAGGTTGGTCAGTTCTTGTATCTTTCTAATACTGAAGCTCTGGCTTCAGTTTCCAATGAGAAAACTATTAGCCAAGAAGTTCTTAGTCAGCTTGTGTGTTAATATGGCTTGGATGTGTTAATCTTTTTTTCCCCTCCCAATTTTTAGCCCTCTATAGAATTTCCATCAGAAATACAGCTCATTTTATGGTATATTTAAACCTATTGACTATTGATTTGCTTTTTTGCAGTGACTGTTTGTGGTACTTCCATTGTATTCTTCAACCATGACATCCTGGTGCCAGCCAGTACCGAAAGCTTTAGAAATGACAAAGTGTTTGCTCTTGCCACGGCTGCGTAACACAGAAACTGCCTGTGCTGTGCTGAGGTTAACCTCCCCGGGCTGGTGTGCGAGCTCGTGCTGGCCCTGCGGCGGGCTGCTAGTGGGCTGTGGAGCATGAAGCAGAACAGCAGAGGTGTGGTTTCTGGGCTCTCTGTCCAGGGAAGCAACCTCTGGCAGAGGGAAAGCCAAACTACTGGTTTATCCACTGCCCAGAGAGTCCTCTCCATAGGATGGAAGATTATTTGCTTCTGAGAAGATTTGTTAAAATCTCAAAAGACCAGAGCAACTCACTGTACCTCCAATGTAGAGGGGGGTGTTGAGGCTGGCAGAAGACTGCTTCTGGAGTTTTCCTAGACTCTTGGGAGCCCCCTTGTCCACCACCAGGTTCAGAGTTTGATTCAGCATCACAAGTTCCACGCTGTGAAACTGCCCGTCATTCACTGTTTCCACACTAAAAGAAAAAAAGAGAATTAGAAGATGACGTTAACAACGAACTACCTCTGTGACATGCTGTCTCCTGGAATCACACCTTGCAAGGCACAGCTCCCATTCCACGCTCCTTTACAGTCACCGTGCTCTCGATATTTCTTCTAGATGAGGCTCCAAGGTACAAATTTAAACATTGCTGATGGCTTTGCAGGCAGTGCCTACACGTATATAACACTTAAGAGGACACCTAATCAGGATAGCAGCTACTGTAGTTGTGTTTCCCAGGGCAGAAAAGCAAGGGTGTAGGTACACAATATATTTGCTTTGGTGACAAAACTACCTAAAATCCTCCATTCTGTGCTTTCAGCCCCAGCCTGCTGCCCCTCTGTCACACTGCTTGTTGCCCACGTTGCAAGCTGGATCACTGAAATGATTTCTTTGTGTATGGTTACTTTAAACTCAAATTATTTCACAGGGACAGGGAAGGACTGCAGTTTGGGGCAAGAGACAGCAGGGGCCTCTGAAACCAGTATTTCCTCACAGCACAAGTATCCTGTAACTACGTGCTGAGGCATGAGGACGGGCCGAGTGCCTTAGTGCCAGAGAAGGAATTCAGGAGGTTTTGCCTTAGAAATGACTGGGGTACTTTGTTTGATACATACAGTCCTACCTGAACGCAAGGAAAACCGACAAATTGCTACTCCTCTTTGAGAAACATTTAGGTGTAGACTGAGGCTTGAGAATAAGCCAGCCTGAATTTTGGGGGTGCAGGGAGCAGGCAGCCACCTGAGCAGACAACATATTAAAGGCACCATGTATTTATTGCTTAGGTGTTTTGAACACTGATTTTTCAAATGCACGAAGCCTGTAGCGAGTCAGGCAACTCAACAGCTCTTGGCTAGTCTGCACCACGTACAATCTTCACCTTCGTCTTCAGTTCAGTCTCCCACAACTTAAAAGATGCAGTGGTACACTTCAATTTGCGTCACACTGTCATTTTTTATTTTCAGGGCAGATTCAGCTCTCAGGCCTTTATGCTGCATGTTGAAATTCCCTAAAACAACTCGATGCTTTCTTGCACTCGTAAAAGCAGGAGGGGCAAGGGTGGGATTACCTGCTCTTCAGCAAAGAGGGTTTCAAATTAGGCTGGTAGTTATAGACGTGATGGGACTTTTCCACTGCTGTAGATATAATTAAATGGTGCAGCCTCTGTTCCACACGCACGCAAACACCAGCGCATAATGAGAATCTAATAGCAGTAGCGGTTACAGCTGAAATTAAACTGTGGGCCATGTGAACTGCCCACATGCACAGTGCTGCCAACACATTTTAAGCGTGGCTTGCGAGCACCCTTTTCCAAATTCCTCCCGGCAGGCTCGTTAGCTGGGTGGTGGTTCTGTTACATACGGATAAAGACAGAAAACACCAACTGTGGGATTTAGGCATCCTGAGATACTGCTTAGCCAACAATCTGGATTTGGGATTGCTGCACAAGTGGTAAATACCATATTAAAATGTAAAAGGTTAGTTTTAAGAATGGGTTTCTGCTCATCCAAATGGCCCATGAGCTCAGCATCCTCTCTCAGGAAGTTACAGTCATAGGTCAGACTGTTTCAGGTGTTTTGTAAAGCTGCAGCGTAGACCTCTCTCTCTGAGCTATTTACCCAGCCCTTCTTTACTACCAGTGCAGAGGAACGAGCACACTTAAGGAGTGACTCATCTCTAAGAATGAATCACTTCTAGATGTATCCACCTTAACCTAGATGACATGATGCCCATCTTTAGTGCCCAGTCCTGCATAACTGACATGTAAGGGTGTTGTGGCACGGAAACAGGACCTCAACTTCAGAAACAAATCACATGACTTGGAAATTACCTCCCAGGAGAAGTTTCATTTTTATAGTGTCTTACAGTAGACCTGACATGACCGATTATACAAGAGCAATGCCAGGCAGCAAGTGAGCACTGTGGGCGTTTCTGGGGATGTGCTTGTTTAAGAAAAGTGTGCTTAAAACTGAGCTAACACGCCTCTACTGTGCTGCTGTCCCTACAGGTTTTTGGGATGAAGCACGAACACGGATGCCTTTAAAAGCTGCCATAATATTACACGAGTTGTAAGATGACAGCAGTGCCTGAGCACCTTTACTGCGTGGCTTTACGTGAACATGAGGTAAGTTAGTTCTGCCACAGAGCAGCTCCTGGGAAAGCTCTGCCGGCTGAACCTTGGCCTTGACCTGCAGGAAAGCAGCTGGGCTGCAGTTGCTGCCCATCCTTCGGATGGCCAGAGAGCCCTGGGGAGCCAGGTCTCGAGAACCTGGAGCTGCTGGTACTGTTTGAAGTGGGTTTTTTAAAAAAACCAAAGGTTTGACATTGTACAAAAATGCAGATCCAGTTGATCGAGTAGACAGTCTGGCTCAAAGTACAGTTATATCAGGGCCACTGCAAGGGCAGTGAGTTGCGTGGGCCGGGATGAGAAGCTGAAGACTTCTGCTAGACACATTGCCGAAGGTGATGGAGTGCGTGCACCTCAGAATAACAAGCCTGTCATCACTGTCCCCAAGTCCCCTGTATTGGGGCCCACACCTCTAGCAGACTACTTTATGGATTGACAACTCAAATAAGTTTGAAAACAGCTGGTCCAAACTTTCTGTTTAGATATTGTTGAATTCTGCTAAGTATCTGCCACGTTACAAGAACCAGCTGTGTTACGGCAACGCGCCGACTGGGTGATCCTGTGTACTCCCCGATATCTCGCTGTTGTGTCGCAATGCTTGATTCATACGGGTAAAGCACTTAGACTTCCAGCTGAAAGGTGCGAGATAAATGGAAATGCATATTTGTAATTGTTAGCTTATGCAGAAGTGCCAATGAAAGGAAGAAGTACAGCCAAAGCCCTTCGGCTCTGACAGCCCAGCAGTGAGGAGGTGGGATGGATGGCTGTACGACAGGGAACCCTTCCCTGGTGGGATCAATATCTGAAGCTAACGCACAAAACTACATCGTTATCTGAAGAAGGCCAAGCTAGACCATTTGTCAGAGGACAACATTATCACGTCTGGCAGGGCTGGCTCTTCCCCGGGCCAGGATTTCACAGGCATTAATCACCTACTCCTCCACAGCGTGTGCTTTTTCCAGATTATGCCTTGACTAACAGGCAAACAAAAGTCTGTGTGTCCTGGCGATGGAAGCAGCCACCCCACGTGGTGCTCACGCCTTTCAGCTTACCCAGGGCTGGTATTTTTACTGGAAAGGCAGAAAGTACCCTGTCTGTACGTACACGTGGATGAACATTAACCAGTTCTGACTCTTGCTTTTTAACTCTGAATTTAAATAATCTGTGCCTGGAAACAAAGTACTTTACAGCCACCACCCAACCCTGCAGTTTTGTAAAGCAGATAAAGTCAAATCAGGAAAAGCACTCATTTGCTCTTTGAGAAGAGGCAAACATATGATAGGGAAACTGAATGTGGACAGCCAGGATGGCAGAAAATCCCCAGACAGGAGATACTTGTGTTAAAGCACTTATTGCTGTTGCTGACAGAAAGACGTTAAGATGCCTTTGGATTTTTGAGAGAGATGGAGACAACATTGGGGGAGAAACCAGTGGTGAGAGAAATGTTGCACGAACTCTCCTCGGAGCCTCTTATGTACTGGGCCTTTAGGAGACTCAGCAATCGTCTGAGACAGTTGGAGACAGTGGCTTGGCTGGAGATGAAGGGAGGAAAGCCACAGACGCTGAACAGCGCATCACAACGCAGCTCGCAGCACAAACTTGCTGTGCTCGGCTCTTTTTCAGGGGGCCTCTTCCTGACCCAGCTCTCTGCAAGGGTTTTATTAAAATCTTAATTGAATTCTCATTGGGGATCAGGTGGTCTTACAGAGCTCTTCCTTCTGAAACAGCCCGCGGTGTGTAAATACCTGCCTGGCACTGGGGGCGGGCGGTGTTTCCTCACCGCCGCCCGTCCGGTCCTCGCCGGGCGGGCACCGGCGGCCGCGGGACCGGGAGGGACCCGGCGGAGCGGAGGCGGCGGAGCCCCGCGGCAGAGGCGGCGCTCGGGCAGCAGAGGGCGGTGCAGCATCGCGGAGGGGCCGGTGCCCGGAGCCGGGGGGGTCCTTACGGCTCCGCTCCCCGCCCGGCCCCGCGCAGGACAGCGAGCGGAGGGGCTTCCGCGGGCAGAGACGGCAGGTTTGTCTTGGCTCGCTGCTCCGAATTTATTCACTGAAAGAGACCTCGCCGTGCCACACACCTGACAGCCGACTTGACGTGACCCAGCTCCTTCCCTTTTGGAAAGGTTTTCAAGCTTTACGGTTAAATCAAAATAATATGTCTGAGCAAAGCACGGGAGAGGGGAAAGGAAATGCAGGAAGAAGCCCAAGGGGTGATAGATTTGAGCCAAATGCTTTTCTTGAGGGCACTAACAAACCAAGTCCTGGCTTTGGAGATTTTTTCCAAAGTATTAAAAAAGACAGTTAGGAATTTTTAGCCAACTTCCAACTGCAATGTTCTGGGCCACCACCATTGGACATTATATAGTTTACAATATATTCTTGTTGAAAAATGGAATTATGTTTGAAGTGTAAACATTTGAAGTGTAAGCAAGGATTTTCAGGAATTTAATAATTAAACTTGCTAAAAAGTAAGCAGTAAAAGGAACCACAAGATCAGTTTTATATAAAACTAAAATGTTCTTCAGGACCCAGAAGTTTCTTCTCTTATTGCAATAAGGGCAATAAGGACGTGAGGTCCCATCTCATCAGACACTCCATTGACTCTGCTCCCAGTCTCTACAGGACCTTCACGTGAGTCTTGAAACAAACTTCATGCTGAGAAACCAGTTCAGTTCCCTTCCAAATGTAATCGTTTCTGGTGCCTTAAAGTACGTCTCCTGAGGGAGAGGAGGTAACGCACAGCCAGATGCTGAGGGCCAGCAGGAGGATTTCTCTGGATCAGGGGTGCAGTGAGCAGATCCCAGCTGGAGCTGCCTGCGGTGCCCTGCTTGTCCAGCAAAGGGGACACACATGCTGCTCCCCAACCAGCAGCACCCCTCACCTTTCTGTTCTCCATTACGCTTGTCTTCTCATAGCACAGGTTATATGTCTTGCGCAATCCATTACAGTGCTTTCATCAAGGTTATCCTGACCTTTCATTACCCTCACCAAGAGCTGGCCATGGCATCTGATCAGATTTGGCCAAAAAACCCACCCCAAAACCAAACCAGGAAAATACTAGGCATATGGGAAGAGCCCAGCTTCTAAAGCTCATGAGAAGGCCCTGGGTCCAGCATCTTCTGTTCCCTCTGTGCCCAGGTGCGAAGCTCGGAGCTGCCCTCACAGGGAATGGAGAGCTCTACAGAAGAGTCATTAAAATTTCATATCACAGGGAACTCTGTCAGAGCAATTCCAGCAAGATGAGCCAACGGACCCATTGCACAGGGCACTGCACACCTCTGCCAAGGACTGAGACTCCAGAACACACAGAAACGAAGGGAAAGAGATGTGTATTAAATATAAAACCCCCAGGAATATACAAAATAACTGACTTCCACTCTCATTTTTGATCTATTTCTCTTCTCCCTCCTATATTTTCTTTCCCCTCTACTCCAGCCCCAAGCGCACACACATGATAAACATTGACTCCCCTTGCTCTAATACCCATGAAAGATTTAGAGCCGAGCCACTGTACATAAGCCGTGAACAGAAATGCATTAAAGGATTAAAGCATTCAATTTGAACTTGTAAAATTTGGGCTTTGGGGTTATTTTTTTCACTGACATGTACTGTACCTTCAATGTAGAGAGCAGGGAACAGCAGGGCAGAGAAGTCAAAAACAAAAATAGCTTTAAGTATCACAGCAAACCATGTCACTGAGGAAATGTATAACCATCAATTATGCAAATGAGGACATCAATTCATTAGCTACAGTCTCCAGATTTTCCTGACCTCTGTCTTAATGGGTACATGCCTCATTTGAAGCGCAGAACAAAGCAAACACAAGGATAGTAAGTGACTGGGGAGTGAAGGCCACGGGGAACACTGAACTTAGATGATCTTTGAAAACATTGGAAGTAGAAGGGACTAACCAGAAATACGTGTCCAGAAGAGCCTACCTAAGGAGCTTACAGCACGTCGGAGGAGCAGGCACCGGAGGGGAGGTGTCAAACTCAAGAAACACAAGGTGAGAGCTGCAGGGAACCGCACTGAGATGTTGGCAATTTGGGAGCTGTGAAACTCGTACCATGCCAGGCTGACTTCAGGTATCAGTGGTGGTGGTTTTTCACCTTTCCAAGCTACAGTTATCTCCAGCCCTTAGTTCCAGTTATAATCAGTCCTTCGCCTAAAATAGATTTAAATGTTTCCATGGCAACAAACGCAAAATCATAATTGGAGTAGTGTTTGTGCTACCTCTACAATAACACATCTCTTCAAGCACTGTCATCTTCAGAAGCCAAATAAAAACCACATGTTGAGAAAAAAGTATGAAAAATGCTAATGAAACACAAGGCTAGGGAAATTGGAGGTGAAAGAGATATATTAAAGCATTCAAGTTCACTTTCAGCTTAAAATATACTCTCTTTTGTTATATTCAGTCCTGTTTTACATGACTTGAGCGTTAGGTCTCCTGGGCTGAGAGCACTCAACATTAAGATTTTTTTTCCTTGATACCTCCATTTTCATTTGCTTGGTTTTATACCTTTTCTCCTACTTACAACTCTGTAGACCACCCAAATAAACCATCTTTCCCTTCTTGGTGTTTACAGCCCTTAAACACTGGCAGCTGATTACCGTATCTCCCTTAATGATCGTTTGGCCAGGCTATGCATATCTAATTTCCAGTCATAATTCAGTTCCTGCAGCACCCCTGCCAACAGCGAGAGTTATTGTATTACAGACCTGCTAAGGGAAAAGCAAGGACCTTTTTTATACCCCTGCAAGATGCAATTAACACAATCCTGACCCCTTTCCCTAGATTATTCATACAAGGGTCAGATTCATGGCCAGGGTAAGCACTCCTTGTTTGCAGGGAATTCTCACAGCGTCCCTGACCTGGGCAAAAGGTCTGAGACCTCCCTCCAGCCCCACCACTGGGGAGCTGAAGCCTGCACCGGTCTCCTACAGCATCACAATGTCTCTGCAGAGCTGAGCACTTCGTTCTGCTAACTGAGAATTTGTTAAATGCAAGTGTAATGGCAGTAAAAACAGCTCTTCAAGTGTGAGGCCTCTCCCACATGACAGATCACGCTGTTGCTGCCTTCCCATCTTACTCCACCAGGACCAGTTTGCACATCACGGCACACAGCGTATCGCGGTGCAATGAGCTACTGCATCTCGGTGCCTTTACTGTAACATGCATCATATAAAATAACAAACCCAGTAAATACAGAGTGTAAAAATAATCCCATATAGATTCTGCAATGCTACTGGGACTCATTAGATCAGTTATTCTTAAAAAAAATGACACTGCAAACAGCACAGGGGAAGGCAGGCCCTGGCCCAGCAGCAGGGCCCGTGAGAGCGCTGCATGCCACGACCCCCCCAGTGAAGAGGTGGCGCTGGGCATGTACGGTTGGTTGTGGGACACACACCAGGATGTGCACCGGCACAGCCCCCTGCCCCACCAGGACACGGAACAAACCAGGATGCTTGGGTTTATGTTTTAGTGCCGGTATCAAACACGATTGAAACCAGCTCTGCTATTCAACTGGAGATCAAATCCCGGGTTCTGATGAGGAAACCCATCAGGTGTCTTCCCAGAGTCATTTCATCAGGGGCAATACTTTACACCATCTATCCCTTTTTCAGCTCTGGAAAATATGATGGTGTTTGCCATTTAGCAGCAGGGACCAGGGCCATTACAGAATACAATTAAAAGTGTTTCTGATTAGAATGACAGACAGAACGATGCGTTTAGCTGAAATTGGAGGCTAAGCCCCAAGGAAAAGAAAAAGCTGTGGCTATTTAGAAACCTGATACGTGGTCAGGAAATGAAATTGTTTCCACCTCATCTGTGGCAACATACCTGCAGTTGGATATCTCTGCTTCCACAAAAATAAACAAAAGCCACTGCTCTTTGACAAGCGGCGTAGCCGCTGCCATACCCACCTTTTCCAGCAGCACTGGGCATGCTGGCAAACGCCGAGCTGTGGGTCACGTTTCTATACTGGGAAGAAGCAGTGAAGTAACTGTGCACAGAACCACGCCGCACCTCTGTGATCACCCCCAGCGCCAGTTCTGCGTGCGCTTCTTCCAACAGAGACCGTATCGATTGAATCCAGAGCCTGGCACTTGGTATAAATGGGATATAAATCTACCGCACATGGTACACATCTAAACTTTCTGTTAGTCATCATGTTTACAAGAAATTTACAGGGAAAAAAAAATAAACATGTTATATTAGCTTGCTACATTCTATTGCAAGGCAAAAACCTCACAATTCAAGACATGAGCCAGTCATTAGTGCATAGGAAGCTTATAAAGTCATTTTGACTATGATTAGGTTTATTCCATCATTGTCTGTTATAAGAATACTTCAACCTTCCTCTGAATCAGTATTAACCAACTTTGGCAATATAATACTGGACTAATGACCTGTGCTATATATAGCAAGAAAATGCCTTTTAAAATACCTTTCTCTTAGTTACTCACTGGGAAGAGAGTTCAGCACAAGAGTGTGTTTCCAACATGCAGAAACCAAACTCACTGTTCAGAAGGTGAGCTAACAAACATCGGCACTAATTGACGAGGGCTCAGGAGTTGCCAGGACCACTGTCACGGTTTCACTGATGCTCTCATTAGAAGAAACATGTTACGGACCGACTAATGACTAAAACAGGTTATCTGCTGGGGTGGACGAAATAGTTCTTGTTTCACAATTACTTTCGGTTTGGTTGGACAGTTTCAAGGCTTGAAATGAACCGGCTAAAACTCAATCCAGCTACTGACTTTAACAAACAGGGGAAAACCTTCATTTATAATGTGGGTTTCTGCATTTTCAGCAGCAATTTTCTTTCGATGATAGAGCTGTATTATTTTTAGTTATACTCGAATCACTGTAGGGAGCAACTTTTGGCTTCACCATTCATTTTTACATAAACCCAAGGCTACTTTGAACATGAAAACCTGCAAGTACTTGCAAGGTGCTGAGCTTCTTACAGACCTCACCAAGTTTCCAAGAGCAAACATCTTCCTTCTTGATGCTCTGAAAATACTTTTGAATGGTCAACACTCTCCACTGCGAAGTAAAATGTCGTAACTGTGAAGGATTTGCTTTCCATCCTCAGGCATAATCCTCTGAAGTGTCTAATACGGTCAGGAGAGAGAGGAGCTGCATGGGGCCAGAAGCTGTGAAGTTAGAGGCTAAGTAGAGGCTGAACTCAGGGCATTTTAACACATTGATTAATTCTGGGTGTGTTCCCCTCCCACCACTTTTGTTTAGTTATGAACTATCCCTATCTCATCACCTCTCATTTCTTCTTGGGGTTAATACTGGCATCTTGCTGACTTCATCACATTTTTATTATTATTCTCTGCTGAAAGAAAACAGCCTTATAGTATTTCCATATAATATAATATAATATAATATAATATAATATAATATAATATAATATAATATGTGCTGCAGTCCTCTGTTTTGCATAGCTCTTCGTGAAAGGCTGCTGATCAACAAAGCAATGGACACAGCGTATCTGCTCCAGCTTCCCTCCTGTCCCCCTGTCCCCTTCAGCTGGGAGAGCTGCCAGGGGGTACAGGTGGAGCTGTGCAGAGGACAGGTATGCAGTGACTAAAGTCACAAGGTACAGCCAACTTATTGTTGTTTAGAAAAACAACATCAAATCAATTTGCTTAACAAAATACACAGAGTACTGACAATTTGCTTATATGTTGTCCATACATGAAAGCCAGCACAGTCTGCTTAAAAAGTGATTTGGGAGGAGAGGAGTATCTCCTGCCACCTATTTGAAGTTGATTTGGGTCTGCAGCACTATTCTGATTTTTTTAAGAAACACCAGCGATGGTGTAGTAGGCCACATTCCTAAATAAAAGCATGCAAATAATATCTCTGTTTGACTTCAAGTGGTCATAACACAAGTTAATTCAAAGAGTTGGTTAAAACCCTTTGGGGCAGAGGAGCAGCTACTGAGTTTATTGTCTTCTCGGATTGTGGAATAAGTTTTCCAAAATTCAATGGCGAGTGCTAAGGGGAAGACAAAGCCAAGCGTGCCCCTGCCTCAACCACAGGTCTTTGGGCAAGCCAGCAGCTCGTGGAGGCTGCCAGAACCTGTGTGTACTGGGGCAGCCCAGCCTCTGTTGACAGGGGACATCTGAGGGCAACCTAGACTGATAGCCCCAGATTTTGGGCCTTGAAGAAGGTCACCTTGGACTCAGAGAATGTAACTTCTATTTCTTCACCACCACAGGGCAAGTGTTCCTAACTTCCCCGACCTGGTACACAGACACATCGACTTGCTTTGTGAAAGGTTTTGCCTTCTGATAAAACATCTCGCTGACACACCCTACACACACGTGTAAGGTTAGAAATAAAGCTGTGGGTCTGCGGCACAGTGATCCTGGCTAGTCAGCTACTACACTGAGGAGAATGAGCTGGGTGGAGGCGAGGAGAGAGGAGAGATGAGAAACTGTCCTTCTTGCAAGAGATACTGAAGAGATTTACAAAGAAAAAGAATTAATTCCGCTTAACAAGATTTTGTCTGCTAAGTCCTCAGGCAGCCTGAAGGACAAAACTCCACCCTTCTTAAGCTTCCTTTCAGCAGAAGTTTCTGAATTTCATGAAAACAAATATTTGATTCTGAACCTAGTGATAAAAGTTAGATGCCATTTTAAGGTCTTGGCCTTACATTTTCACTGTACCTACCACACAAAAATCCAAGAAAAACTTGGGAAGTGTGATGTTTGTAGTTTGACAAGAACTCACATGCTTGTCCTTTTTGTCCCATTCAAATATGCCAAAGCCCTTTATAAAGGCAAAAAATAATTCATCTGTCCTTTGCCTTGGCTCATGCAAGATGTATAAGTACATTCAAATTTTACAACTTCTGCTGTGCAGGTCAGAGATTAATACTGGTTTCTTTCATTATATTTCATGCAAAAGCCCTAAGGAGTACCTGAAAAAATAAGTGTGTGTGACAGAGAGAATAAAATGAATTGCAAATATACAGAATTATTAAGAGCTCAGTGATATCTCACAAAATCTTTGAAAACCAGTCTATTTAGAGACCATCCAGAAGTATCGAACAGGAATCCTACCAGGGACGGGCACAGCACAGGCTGCACACCATGAAGGTATTAGGCAGAAAAGGACCCGTCATGCAGTGAGCTCTGCAAAGAAACTTTTGGTAAAAACTGGGTTTGACAAGCTCTAATAATGATGATAAGAATATTTAATGCTTTCACTCCTCCAGCAATTCCTCCCTAGAAGGCAGTTACTGAATGGTGAAGCCTCCCAGGCTTTTTTGCAGATAAGCAATTGCAGCTACAGAAAGGTGATTACACCTCCTGTATCTTTGGAAAGTGTGGAAGCTCTTCCATCACCAAAGCAGCTGTTCAACCTCAGCACCAGAAGTGCAGAGAAGTCTATGAAATCTGAGTAGAGGGCCCAAAGTACTACCAAGTTTAGTTCTTTGGAGCGGCGTGGCCAGGGACCTGTTCATAGAATCGTTTAATAGTTTGGGCTGGAAGAGACCTTTAAAGGCCATCCAGTCCAACCCTCCTCTAACAGGCAGGGACATCTCCAACCAGATCAGGTTGCTCAGAGCCCCGTCCAACCTGACCTTGAATATTTCCAGGCATGGGGCATCTACCATGTCTTTGGGCAACCTGTTCCAGAGCTTCACCACCCTCAACGCAAAAAAATTCTTCCTTATATCTAGTCTAAATCTCCTGTGTTTCAGTTTAAAACCAGTGCCCCTTTTCCTATCGCGACAGGCCCTGCTCTTGGACAAGTGCTGGTGGCCACTTGGGCTGCTCCCTGGGCTCCAGCCTCCATGGGCAGAAGCTGAGCAACCTGGAATGAAACGGGGAGTTTGCAGATGCTGCTTTAACCACAAGGACATCCATCTATGCTATGTAAGAATTAACCAGACCAAAAGACCTGCATGATACAATCTATAAAAAATATATTTAATGATGCAGCATTTTTGAAAACAGATTATGCGAGGATACTTTTAAAAGGAATTGTAATGCAATTTGAGTGTAGGCACTGCAGAAAGACAAACAGAATTAATTCTTATGTTTTCCTAACTGCCTCCTTTTCCTCCGCTGCCAGGAAGCCTGCATGAAAACATACGATTTTACACCAATGACGTCTGCATCTTGCTCTTTACCAGATATGACAGTCTATATGCAACATGGCAGTCTAGGAACTCTGGAGGGAATTACATCAGCAGTTTGTGTCAAACGTCTATTTTCCATTTCTATTAGGAAGGATTAATCTAGCAATCCAAATGAATATGACTGTGTAGTAGCATAAAAGCCATCAGAGAAAAAAATTACCAGTAAGGTCTCATCTCTGGTTCAAGGAACAGACATAAGAAAAAATACTGAAAATAGGAAGCTATCCCTGTAGAATACAGTTAAACAGATAGCAGTATCAATAGCTGAATGCTGAAAGTACAGAATTACATGCTATTTGTTAATTCACACTTCCAACAATTGGAGCATGGTGGTAAATAAAAGCAGCATGTTCCTCATCAGTTGGTATCTTTAAATTAAGGCAGATTATCTGTGTAAATGATTTACTTTATTTCAAGAACTCACTGTTGGCTCAGTGCTAAGTACTGTCATGGCGTGGAAGAGTAACTCTCACCACTGCAGAAACCAGGAGGTTAATAAAGCACTCAGAAAGAGATTTCCATTCTCATTTGTGCATCTATAGAATAATTAAATAGAATAAAAGAAAAAACAAATAGGAATCCTACTTCAAAAATGGATCTTCTATAAGATGTTTACTATGATGCCCAGGAAGCCGTTATCCTGCAGCTTACAGCAAGGAGTTCCAATAACAGACAGTCAGCTTTTCTTTCAAAAGGGCGAGTTCAGTCATTGCATATTCATGCATTAACTTGTATTTTTTTCTAACCTGATGATAAATGACAATGTACTTTAGGTAGTCGTTTCCATCGGGCATTTGCTGACCTTTATCTGACTGGAAGGAAAGAGAAGTCCAATGTCAACTTTAACCTTTCTATCCAAACGGACCACAGGAGTGAATACGTGTAAAGCAAATCTGAATGTACAGCGAGTTAATCTAGGGCTTTTCCAGACTAACTTGGTACCGCAGTTCTACTGAAATCCTAGGGCAGTTTTGCAGAGTGAAGCCATGGCAGAAGACGCCACACCAGTCAGGTCAGAGAACTGGTCTGGTTCCAGCCTTCCCCCTGGCTGCACGCTAAGGGGCTGGGGGGGGAGTTTTGCAATGGTACACATCGCGTGTGTCACCCTTCCAGCACCCTTCGGCTAAATCCTACCCAAAACTGCCACTAAGTACGCCTTACTCACTGCTGGCTTCCAGACCTGTCTGACAGCAGGTTTTATCTTATCCCTACAGAATATTACCTGTATTAGCCAAGTGCTTTGCTAATTTTCCTGTTTTTAAGTACTACTAATAAATCTTATCAAGGAGACTTCTGAAGAATTACAGATGAATGTGGTGTGCCAATGACTTCCCACATCCCATCATGGGAGTACCTGAAATAGCCAGTAAAACATCTCCGTTACAACACAGAACCAGGTCAATTATAGATTTCCTGCAGCTGTAGCTGGCACAGTTCCCACCAGGCAGCATTTTAAGGCCTCCTCCTCTTTTGGCAGACTCTTGTGAGGGAAAACAAGAGCCAGAGCACTGCTCATCTCTTCCGAGAAGTGGACCCCTTTGGAGGATAGCAGTGTCTGAAATTGCCCATGAAAATTAATCTAATAGTCTTTCAACAGAGCTTCTCAAAGGCAAACAGTCCACTTTTCCTGAGATTGAGATTTAAATGAGACATCTAAACAAGACAGCAAGGAGTAGGAACAGAGAAAGCAAACTGTTTTGCCAATGGTGTGGCTCAGTTTGGACTGTTACAGGTTCTCCTAGTAACCTTCTTTTTAGTGAAAAATGAAAAAATGTAGAAGTTGCAGAAAAGAGTTTACCAAATTCTTAAGGTTTAGGTAAAATGCATGACACTGAATCAGCTGTTTATGCCATCAAAATGCAAATTAGGAGACAATGCAATTAACAGTACAGATAAACTCATGGGAGCCAGTACCAGGTATTAAAGGACTTTAATGTCCCTGGAGAAAGTCTCTAAAACATCGAGAAGGTATTAGCGACACAACTTAGAAATTATGGCCAATGCCTGGATAATGGAAATGATTGACCATGGTCCAAGTTACTACAGGACATGCGGGATTTCCCATTATTTGGTGTTTTCCTGTCAAAACTCTGTGCCAAGCTGGAAGTGATGTCTTAGCCAGACAGAGCTTACGCCTTAGCTAAATGTCAAACAGGATCTATAGGGAGGTCAAACCAGATCCACTCACACCTTCTACCCTTAAATCCTATGACTGTAAGGAGAGAAGCAGGTTTCCTCCCCCTTCCTCAACCCTTAAGAAAAACAAGTCTTTTAAGCTATTTAGAGGCCCTTTTTGACATTCTTTAGCTGCAGTTTTTCTCAATCAACCTAATCTTTTCCCATCAAGCTCCATGCTAATCCCATTTTGCTCCACTCCTTAAACTAATAAAAGATTAGAGTGACATTTCAGAAAGGGCACCGTATTAAGCAGCTTCTTTCCCATCTCAACAGATCACACAGAACAAAATGTAGTGAACAGGGCATTAATCTTATGGTAATGAGGTGTCAGTCTGAATGGAGACCTCCTCCTTGATCAATATGAAGGGCGCAGGAATAATGAGGACACCGCCGCCTGCCATCTCTGGCAAATTTGCCAGAAGGCAGCAGATCCATAAATTGTTGTTGTGATGGTGGCAACAGCTCTTGTCGCCACAACACTCTGCCCTTGACAACAGAGAGCAAGCATCCACACCGATCTGTCACCCCCCTGCGCTGCCCACACAAAATGAGCTTTTCCCTATGTTCTAATTAGGGGCGTAAAACTGTTTAACAACTTCAGCCTGGCTCTAACATGAAATCAATTAGGATTAGAAGCCACACAGAGAGAAATATTTCACACCTACCCAGCCGGTGAAAAATCACTAACAACCTACTTTCTCCATTCCTACAGTGGACATGTCATTGCTCTTCCTGATGACACCCCTGCATTGGTATTATGCAATTTGTTTTTACACAGAAGGAATTTTCTCATTTTCTTAAACAAGGCATCATTCCCCTTCAAGAAAGCTCTGCACAGCTACCATGCTCCTGGAAAACTCAACTTTTATCAAGTGCTGAGAAAACTTTCCAGAAAAAGGGCAAGGCCTGTCCTGGCTAGTGACACTTGGTGGCATCCCTTCACTTGCTCTAATAGGATGCTCTTCCCTAAAGAGCGAGATGGGCAGGGAAATCCAGCTCTTCCACATGCACAATGCCATGAAACTACCCTGAACCTGAAAGGGCTCCATGTGGTCACAATTCCATGTTTATAGAGAACAAACTGCAGCAACAGGGCTTAAAAATCATCAGAAGGGAGTTGAGCCGGGCAGAGGGGTGCTAAAGGAACAGTGGAAGACACGAGCAGCACAACTCTCTTCCCCAGGGAAATGCCTCTGTGCATGGGTTTCACTTTTACACTTGCTTTTTTTTTTGTGACTAATGAATGAAACTTGAGGGTTGGGTGTCCCCAAAAGTTAAGTGTCTGAAGGTCAAATTGCCCTACAGTTTACCTTGGTAATTTGTGGTTATTCATAGTTTGTATAGTTACTACTGGTATAGGTAGAAGTTCTTCTAAAAACATTCACCCTGTAGAGGAATTCAGCCCTTCTCCTCCTATTTGACAGTCTAATCCTGCAGTTGCACAGTCCCTGTTATGTCTTGGTACAGTAAATTAATGCTAAATATCAACATCAAAGGAACTGATTATTTGGAACTATTTCAAGGACAACATCCACCATAAGTTGAATCTTTACAGAAGATGAGAAAACACAACGACTGCTCTTTTTCTGCAATCACAGTAGAACACAGCGTCACCGGTATTGCCAGTAAATGCCAATTTTTAACCATACAGCCTTTAGCTAAGTCTTCATTCTGATTTTCTTATCTAATTACACACGTAAAAGATATACAATGAAGTGAAATAAAAGGTCCTTCTCCCACGCACATTTCTTGGAAAAATCCTACCTCTCCATCTTTTTTTGGAAATCAACTGTCTCGGTAAAGCTCAGCTATTTACCTGTACACTGTGGTAGGTGGGGAATTCAGCGTGTCGTAGATGAGCCTCACATGTCCCTGGTACAGCTCCAGAGCCAAAGGGTCATTGTCTCCTTTGTATAATAAGATGCCATTGTCCTTGTCCGTTGCTACCTGTGAACCATTAATAACCAGGTAAACTTGCTTGAGAATGATTAAAAAATAAATAAACCTATTAAAAATCATACCCCAAATCACATATGCAGTTTAAATATGATTTATTAAATCATATAGATAAGCAACGATGAGAGAAAGAGCCATGAGCCCCAAAAAGGTCTTGGTGACATCAGGTGGGCTCATACACAAACAGGTCAGCCTCCCACTAAGGGATGGCTCTCTTGTTTCAAACGAGAACTAGTTTGGCAGGAGGTGGAAGCTGCAATTTATTTGCACCCTGTCAATAGACTGTTGCTGTATTTTTGGCGACACATGAATTTATTTCTCAGCTACTACCCCAGCTTGAAGTGGAGGTTTAGAAAATCAACTCTGGCATTAGAAGGAGTGTGTCACAATTACAAGCAAACAAATTTCAGCAGGCGCCGATCTGTTCACAGACTTTCTATGAACACAAAGAAGGCAAAAGGAGCCTGTCCCCACGTCGAGGATAACCAGGAGTTATTCACTCAATCCCAGTTATTAGCTGCTCATGCTGAGTTCAGATGGGACATTCAGAGAGGCAGGAAGAACAGAGTAGCCCTCGTCCCTCCAGCTTTGATGTACATCAAGGCAAAAAAAATAACCTGGAACACTGAATCAAAAAACAGAGACTCCACTTTCCCAGTCTCCAGCTCTCAAATATCCCTATAGTACAGAAGAAAAAGAAAAACTTACAATAAAACAGAAGGACAAAATGGGATTTTTGGATACAACCTGCCTGTTATTTTCACAGTACATATTTCCTGAGATTTATTGCTTATTTTATATATAATGGCTGTTAAATGCCAAAACTAAACAGTAAATTTATAAATCTGTTTGCATTTTATATCTATTTAAATACTATCCCTTTGCCCTTAATTTTTTTTCTCTTGAGCACTTTATAATAGCATTTCCTCTATCTGTTCTTAATAATCAATGTTGTACTCTAATTTTAATTCGCTGGTGGTTAATTACTGGATGCAAGAATAATATTCAGCCTGGGAAACAAGAAGCGAGAACATCATCTGCATGTGCCTTCTGTAATAATCAGTTTTATTCTGCAAGCTACGGCTGAGGTAACAGGATTTGTACACTTAAGAAGCCGATGTCCAGATTTTCAGCTTTGAAATTGACCTATGGTATTTGGAGCCTTTAAGAAGCCATATTTTAGAATGCCCATATTTTAGAATCTCTTGCGATATTAAATAAATGAGTACTTTGAGGGAAAAACTAGAGTTTCAAATATACACGAATCAGCTTCATTTTCATATGAACTGCATATTCAAGGTATTAAAGAAAAGATAAATATTAATTTCCAACTGTGGAATACAATCTCTCCAAATTGAGAAAATAAATGCAATAAAATAAGCATGCAGGGATTATTTAT
>JAOXNO010000052.1:34129387-34148030 GCA_028565335.1 Limnodromus scolopaceus | reverse complement strand
GCCCAAATCTCTGTGTTGGCCTTGTACATGGTGATGTGGGTATGGCAAACAGAAATCTGTTCCACAGGAATAAGCACGAGGTGGGGGAAAAACACCGCTGGGGATTTCCAAGGTCCAAAGCACAGTGCTGCGCTGGGCTCTTGCCGCTGCCAAGGGAGTGCGCCCTGCAGGGACCGTCCCGCTCCAGCCCTGGTGTCACTCGGGGTTGGCTGTGCTCATGTACACACACACACACAGACAGTTCCTTCTCAGCCGGAACCACTTCTTGGTACCTTGCAGGATAAATTGTATTTTAACGCTTTACTAATTGCATTGCCCTAAACTTCGTTTATCCACCACAAGGACAGAGTGATGTTTTAGAGCCAGCTTCTCCACGCCCATCCCACCGCTACCTCTCTGCTCTAAGGGCAGGGACCCATGGATAACAGGGACCCCTTACCTCCCCTCGCTGCCTGGGTGACACTCAGTCCTGGAAGGGGGCACAGTCATAGGCTGCTCATATATCAGCAAAGGGTTTGGCCGGGAGGGAGCAAACCACTCCCCGTCAGCCCGTGGTGAAAATCCTCTACCAGAGGAGCATAATGGTGCATAGGGACAAGCAAATCTATTCATTTAGACAAACATATCTCAAAAGCGTAATCCAGCAGGCAGTACTGCTGGCAATCAATAAACCCCATTTACTTTGCTCCAAGGAGTATTTGGAGGAGATGTAGAGGGTCAGCAGAGCGGGCAGCAGTGGAAATGGGAGCACGGCAGGCAGTACAGCGTGGGGGAGTCATGGCGTATGGGAAATGGTTGTCTTTGCTCAGTCTGATACGTTTCTCAAAGTAAATTTGTTCTTGGGAACATTTCTTTGTGAACACACCTAAACTATGAATTAGTTATAAAGGAAGAGACTCTCCCTTCCCAAGTGAGACCCTTTGCTGCAGCTTCTGGGGAGCGTGAGGGCACAGCACCACCCAGCCAGGGATGGCTTGGATTCCCCTTTCCGAGAAAACAAGGTAATAATAAAAAAATAGCAACAACCTCCTGGGGTGATAGATACAGAGAAAGCAATTCTCACCAATTTGAGGTAGTTACTGTAGTAGCTGCCTATCAGCACAGCAGTCAGACCCAGCCAGAGCTGATGAGCCGAGGACACGTTGGTGCCATGTCCCCATTGCTCTAAAGTGGCCTGTCCGATTGGAGCACTCTCCTGTTCAAAGCCTGGTTTCATTAAGTGTGGGATCTCTCTCTCCAGTACAGGGCTCTGCTACTGGCTGGCAAACACGTCAGGAGGGCCAGCAATGGGATCAAACTAGGGTCAACCCAGAGATGGTCTTCACCCCTGGCCTGATGTCAGGTGTAATTTGTTTTCCAGAGGTGACTGGCAGAAAGGAGCTCTGCTAACCCTGCCCATTAGCTTTGTTCTACCCAATGCCAATCATTTTGTTTTGTCTGTGAGCAACAACCAGCTAGCAGAAGGAAAGTCAGTGTATATAATTCTAATTTCATGGAAGTTAAAAAAAAAATAAAATAAAAAAACCATGTGACCCGCAGCAGCCTCCACTAACAGAAAGCACATGGTCCAAGAAGCCACTGTGTCTGTGCTTGGTGCTGCTCTGAAAGATTTCCTGAGCTCCCAGTACAGCTCATGCACAGCCCTTCCTTGCTGTGAAACCCCTCCAGTGGGTGGCTTCACAAATGCAGCTGTCCTGCTACCGGCATCTAGAGATCGCATTAGCAACAGTGTCTGTCAAGGCCTTTTCTTCTTTATTTTAAAATAGCTTTTAAAAAATATTTTTAGAAATGGTTAATACTATTTATTTCCCCAGCAGCGGAATGTGGAGCATGGCCCGACTTGCATAGCTTGGCCAAGTCCATTCTGGCTGGTACGATCTCATTTCTTTAAATAATCACCGCTGAGTTTCTTGCGGCAAACCGCCCCGGTGGGGAACTCTGACGCAGCGACACGACGGAGGAGCGGCGCTTTCCATCAAGCTCAGCGGCCTTAACGTGCGCTTCACCACCAGAGCGACAGTGATCAGGACAACACCACCGTGAGGCTGATTGCTGGAGGGAAGGTTTGATACGTTTGGTTTTATCCAATGGGGTTCACAAATCCCCAAAAATGTTTTCATCTACAGGGGGTAAAGGAATGTTATTTTGGGAAGAAAACACTGAAAACTTTTCAGGAAGAAAGTGTATTATGCAATTGCAAAAGGCTGCTGGGCGATAGTGCATGTTGGTACTATGGCTTTTGGGGACTGCCACCAGAGGCGTGGCACTGTGCATATGATGCCCTACATTGTTAAGAATTCACCAAAGTGCCATTTGTACAACCGTGCAAGAATGTAGGTTGTAACATCCTTATTAATGTGTGACTCCAAGTGGCTCTGACGTACAGTATAGTGACAACCATAAAATTGTTATAGGCCTGTGCATTTATTACAACAGCGTAAGCTCCAGATAACTGGGAGGTCACTCTGCAGACTCACTGCTGGGAAATGATTCTTGATACTTAGCCAAAAAACTTTATTAATCATCATCTTAGGTCTCCTAGTTACCTTTGTCAGACCACCCCTCGAGTTCTCTTCTTTTCATTAACACTTGCAGCCTTCAAATACTTGCAAAGTTATCTCCTTGCCGCACAGCCCAGCGCCTGAGGCACGCTCCATGAGCAGTTGAGGCTGTATCCCTGAACATCAGAAGGCTGAACTCTGTCAATCACTACCTTTGCAATTGCAATCTTAAGAGGTGAAAAAAATGAAATCAGAACCCCCTTCGGAGCAGCAGGCCTTTAAACTACAAAAGGCTGCAGTCATGGAAAGAATAATGAGCAGATCATGTTCCGTTAGCAGAATTTTAATCCAGGTATCAAACAAGATCAGGGACTATTCTGCATGGACAACACAAGGGGCTTCAGCTTGCTCTCTGCCTTGGCAGAGGGAGCCTGTTAGTGCCCACTGCGATGTTTATCTCCTAAAAGACCCTTGCTCCCTTGCATCTTGCACAGGAAATTTAGGGAGGTGGCATGGAGTAGTGCAAAAAAAAAAAGAAAGTGAGCAGAAGACCTCAAGTTAATCCTGGCTCTGCTGTTGACAGGCAGCCGGATTACTTTGCTTGCCCAAGTCTACCTTGGGCTATGAAGTGCTGTCTAAGCTAGTAACTGAGTTTTGGAGCTTTGTGTGAAAAGATGTTTCCTCTTAGGAGGACTTTTAGTGGAATTAAACACTCTTATTTGAGCAGGGGAGCAGGCTGGGACGTTCCAGGTTCTGCTCTTAAGTCCCTGGTGTGACATCAGCCAACCTGGGACCCTGCCCAAATTGCCAGTAGAGCTGTGTGGTACACAGAAACCCAGGCCAGTCTCCCACCCACCCCTGCTGTTCCATTCAACTGTGTCACAACTCAAAACATCTCTGCCAAAGACTGCCTTCCTGGAAAAAACCCTCACATTCATCACTACCTAGTACTGACATGCCTTAAAAATCAGGAGAGCTGCAGCAGAAGCCTCCTAGTCACTACCATCTGATGACAGGCTCGAGTTACTCCAGATATGGCTTTGCAATCCCATTTCTCAACTCTAACAATTAGATAACATTGAGCATTTACAATTCCACTGTGGGACAGCCACTTGTTATCCTTGTCAGTCACCAATTTGCAAGATCCCTAAGGCCATCAAAGGGATTGAAGCAGAGACTGAAACACAGAGAAAAGGGTATGAATCTGAAATGTAGAGGATATCTGATATCCTGTAAATAACAAGCCTGATTCTGTGAAACCACGGGCTGACATCATGTTATATATCAATGCCTATTCAGGGAAGCCTGTCTGCTTTGCAATAAAAATGTGTGTGGAGAGGGGAAAAAACCCCCCAAACCAGCAAGGATGAAAGCAAGAAGAATGAAAACAGTTGCAGATACAAAGTAGAGAAAATGATTTATAAGTGTTCATGCAATTTCTGCTTTGTCAAGACTGATCTTTTCAGGTACTCCTTCTTTGTCTCATGTGTGTATTTCAAACACGAAAAGGTTTAGCTGGAAGGAAGCCAGTATCCAGCCTCAGGTAATGATTAGTGAATCCATTTGGAGCAGCACACTTATCTCTGACAGACAGTGAGATTTCCAGGAGTCAGATATATTGGCAGCTGTCAGAATCAGAGACTGGAAATTTACAGCCCAAATCGTACTGAGCCCATCCACCCATGGGCACAGAGACACTGGCACAAAATCTTCAGACTCGTGTTCTCTTGCAGCCAGGTCTGGGGGTTCACATGCGTAATTTTATTATCCTTTGCTCACTGTCGTGTGTGAAGAGTTTATCTCCATATAATTTATGTGAGTACATTACCTGGTGTTTTACCAGGCAGACAAACTAACACAGCACTGCACAAAAGGCAAATCGCTGTTTTCAAAGCAAGAATCGTCAATCCCCTGTATTCAGTTAACTCGTTAAGACCTACTTCGGCTACAAGATTCGAAGCAGTGAGCAATCCATTCTCATAGGAATGACAGGTCGATACCGTATCTAGAGGCTGATCAGCTCTGAGGATGAAAGCAATTAAAAAAGTGCCCCAACACTATGTACAGAAGACAGTCGGGAGGAGGAGCTGACTCTCACGTACCTGAAGCCCTGAGGACAGACGCAGGTGTAGCCATTGACTGCATCGACGCAGACAGCTCCATGGCGACATTTATGGCCCACACAGTCATCATCATCTATTTCGCAGTGTTTTCCGCTGTAACCGGGCAAGCACTCACATCTGAAATACAAGAAGACGGCTGTTAATAGCTCGTTTCAACATCCACAACAATAGCACACACAGGCAGCCGAGCACCAATCTGATTAGAGACGGAAAGGTGTTAGCAATTATTCTTGGAAACATCAAGCACAATTCCTGCCATCAGAAACGCACAAGTCCCTCCTGTCTGTCTGCAGCTGAGGTTCCGCGCTCTGCCTGAACTGAAGCCGAGCTGCTCCTCCTCGGCCAAGTCTGTGGAGAAGGGAGATCATATAGTGGTCTCCCCGTTATGCTGAAGACGGCAACATCTCCCCTAACCTCACAGACTCAAAGGGCAATATTCTGGAAGGGCAGCTGCTGTGACGTCTCAGGCTGTGACTGTGCCAATGGCTGCACACTGCTGCGTGTCTGAGGTTGGCCCTGTGCAGCCACACAGAGCACAGTAAGGTTCCACCTTCCAAATGGAAGCAATCTGCAAGCAAGCCATAAAACTCAGCAAATTTAAAGAAAATGACCATCAGTTTTGAGACCAGCACCTGTTTGTCATTCATTTGCGAGGCACAGCAAATGTTACTGCAGCTACGGAAAGTTGCCTCTGAAGCCCGTCCTTTCCCATGGTGGCTCAGGTGAAGCACATACCTGCTGCTATGGGGTTGGAGCAACACAATGGGACGCACCCAAACCTGCAGACATTGCCTTTTTATCTTATTTTATTTTATACAGTCCTCAAGTTTGCTGTATGAAGGCTGCATCAGCATTTCTATTGTAAGCCTTGCAGAAGTTTACAACCTGACAATAGAAAATGCATCCCAAAGTCTCTGACTTGGAGCAGATCTTTTGGGATTGTGAACAGCCCCTTTTTGCATCTATAGTATAGACAATGTTTAGTCATGAACACACTTTAGTCCATAAAACACATTTTACTCCTCCCAGCTGGATGTTACTGCACATCTGGAAAACAAAAGGCATATCACTTAAACCAAAACAAGGGAAGAGCTACAGTTAAGTTCAGCAATAAAAGAGGCCTGTGCTCTCACTTGAGCCCCTTGTTTGGACCCAGTGTGCTTGCCACCGAGAGCTGGAAGAGGAGAGACATCAAAAAGTTGAGGGAGGCAGCATCAGGAGAGAAACTACTGTTCCCCCAACCTACTCTGCTGGCCTCCTCCTCCCTGCCAGCAGCCTGGGGGGGTAAGAGAAGGAGGTGGCTCCTTGTGGAAAACCTCTTCAGAGGGACTGGACACATGGGAGCTGATGAGGAAAGATATTTCCCCTTTCCCAGCAGCAGCCCTTGTGCTGAGTTTGGTTCTGAGATTCAGTGTGTCTTGCCCCTGGCTGCTCCCCAGCTCATGAGGGCAAGGCAGTGACTTGGTAGAAACTTCCCAGAGAGCAGGTCCTGTGTTTGCCAATGACCAGTGAATGGCTGCCACAGAATCAGCACTTCAGCAATCACCTAGCTCAGCACTGAGGAGAATGTGACCTTCAGTCTCCGTTTCAAAACGTGGCTTGTGACTGGTTAAAAAGGGAGGAAATAGGGCAAAGCCTATTAACCTGCAGGCGGTAGGATGGACAACATTATGTAGATGCATGTACTTTCTTTCTCCACCCTCCCTACAGGAGAAGGCCCCCATCACGACCCTCCGCAGCCGGAGGATGGTGGATGTTCCAGCTCTGCACGCCTGCGTTGCTTTTTTACACCGTGGTGGCTCAGGGAATACTGTGATTAACACAACGGAGATGACAAAACAGAGCAAAGTGTTCCTTCCCCAAACCATAAGAAGTGGGCAACATTTTTTGGCAACATTTTAGCCACACCTGCAAGCAAATAATGTCAATCAAAAGACTTTGTGGGGGGAATTGGCAACATTTAGTTCTGTTGCTTTTTATTGATCCCTGCAGTCCTAATATAAAGTGATGTAATAATGAACGATGTGCAGTTCCTTATTCAGGGCTGCCATGCATCAATTTTATGATGTGTATTGGCTATCTCAGTAATGACAGAACCACCACTTTTCTCTGCAGGGCTGCATTAAATCAGCATTTTAAGCTGTCAGGTAATAATTCCAAGCTTTAGAATAATAAAATATATTTATACCATATTCCAACATCAATACAGTGAATGGAAAAACATGCTCCTTTCCTGAAGTTGTTTTTTTTAGAAGTAATTTCATGGTGTTAAATGGTATTCTTTTTTGTTGATTTTTGTTTTGTTTTCTGGCATACAGAAAGCTACTCTTCTTCTACAGTAACAGCACAATAAAGATGTGGAGGCTGGAAGTGAGGAAAGCCACCTGCGATTTTAGCTTAGAAAGCAAAGAGCTCTGTGCAGCCAAGCACACACTGGAATAGTCCTGTTTCCTTCCAAGCTTGGCTTTCCCTTCAGAAACACGGAATTCCTTTTGGGTCAATCATCGCTTAGTGTGTCACATCCAGGCTGAAGCTACCAAAAATGCATGCCTGGAGCGTAGCAGGTGAGAGACTCAGCCATGGCAGCGCCTCACCCAGCCTCCTCCTACAAACCCAAGGTCTCCCCCACCAGAGAATGATGGCTCCATCCCTATCCCACACAGTACCAGTGTGACTGAGTGTCACAAGTGTCAGCAAGTGACTATCAGTAAAAGTGTGATGCATTAAAGGAGAAGACAAAGAAACTTCCATATTCAAATCCTGGTAAGGGAGTAATTTACACAATTAGATCAGTTATCTCATTTCCCAGTGACCATCTGACACCAGTACAATTGAAATTTTGTTTTCTGCTACAGCCTTGTAGTGATGGCAACATTCCCAGTATCAGAGAGAGCCTAAAAACATGTCTAGTGGTATTTAAAATGTTGGCCTATCCGAGGGGATTTGCATCTGCGTGCACTCAAATGTCTATTGTATAAAAGCCGTGAATCATGGCTTCTATTGCAGGGCCAGAATGGAATTTCCCTCCCCATATCGATAAATAACTTGGCTTCCTATTTTTTTCCTGTCTTTGTCATCTTTTCCTCTCTCTGCAGAGTTTCAGAATGACTAGAGCTGAAGGCTGGACAGACAGACAGATGACTGGTGTCCTTGCTGCCATTCCACTGGAGTGTCCTACTCCCCTGCCCAGAGCACAAAGCTGACAAGTGGATGGTCAGCGCAGGAACAAGCCTGAATCTTGCCATTAACATTCCCTGCCCCTGTAAGCGGAGCAGAGGATGGGTGCACGAGCCTGACTCATTCTCACGTGGCATCACACCGCACCACTACGTGCTAAATGTATGGCCCATCACAGCTCAGGAGATCAAACTGCTCCAGGGACCAGCAACAGCACAGCACCAGAGATGGTTGTTTTCAGCGAGATCCAGCAACAACCACACATGACTGCAAAAGCCGCTGTGGGCTCTCAGGCCACTTCTGAATGGTCTGGTGCAACTGAAGTATGAAAGAAAAAGCAATACTTGGACAAATCTACGTTCAAGGCTAGGAAAGCTCCTTCATCTCTCAAGTCTGAGCTGCTAGAAAGCACAATGAGACAGAAACAGTAAAGAAACTCTGGATTTTTGTGTAGCGTTCTATGAATAGTGGGAAGAATAACGCAATAAACAGTAGTTGCAAGTAGTTATTTGGGCTTCCTGCAAGAGCTAATGCCCTCATTGTGAAGAATGCTTTTCTAGCAAACAAGCAAGAAAAAGTGTCTTATTTAGTCAAATTATTTGGGTGGCAGGTATGAAAATGCTTCCAGTAAGGGTAAAACCATTCAGGACCACAGCTGTCTCCATCCCTTCATACATCGAAGGTAATTTGAGTTACGAGCCTTTGCCTCGTAATGTGATGTAGCTACTGGATTAGCTGAATGATGGATTAACTAGGAATGAAAGCTGGAAAGAACACCAGGGAGTATTTATGTACCTGCACACACCTCCTTATCCAGTCCCTGTGCATCATTTCAGGAACTGTCCTAATCATTTAATAGTTTCATCTTCCTCAAAAGTTGGAAACATTTCTGTCTGGAGGTTTTTTACCCAAAAGAGAGGCTTGAGTTGTACAGACAGACTGTCTAGCGCAGATTCAGCTGCCCTTGATACAGCCAGCATCTCTAAAATTTTGGTTTGCTTCCTTTTAACTATCCTGAAATGTTCTGTGTATTAGTTTCCACTATTCTCACATGCTGGTTGATTCACAAAACACAATCTGACCCCAAACTGCAAGTTACCAGGAAGACTGAAGAGTGCTATCATCTCTGCCCTGTGACGTGCCGGGTGAGGGTGTCCCTTGCCAACACCCTAGCCCTCCCTCGCAGGAGGGAAACGGTGAGCCCCCAGGATTGCACTGTCTGGGAAAACAGCCTTAGAGGAAAGTGCAGAATGCAGCTCACACTGCACTGAGCTCTCCTGAATTTGTCTTCCTCTCTTACTTCTTTGATTCAAAGATCTTTGCTTGACAAGCTTTCCACAGAGCTTGACTTTTCAACTGTCTCTATTTGCTAAATGTCTCTGAAATTCCCTCTTCAGACAAGTGATGAACACTGCTACTATGCACCTCTCAAAACACCCCAACCTCCAAATCTCCAGATGTTTTACTGCCATTTGAAACATAAGGCTTTCTTTTGCCCCCATGAAACAGTGAGTGTCATTCCCAATACACAAACATAAACACAGGAGACTTCACAAAACCTAACATGAGCTGAGTGAGGATCACCTCTACAGCCAACGGAAGAAGGTCGCTCCTGAGTGAGAGCCATCCTGTTCTGCTGCCCAGGTGAAGAAACGTGGGGAGAGAAGTCCTGCTGTGGTCAAGGCTGGCCTGTGCCAGTGCACCCCAAGACCACCAGCTATTCTAGAAGACAACAGCTAAAGTGGGAATACAACAAAAAACTCCTGAGCTGCTGCTTTCTGCTCTGGCCACAAGTTTATCTCTTCCTTCTCACTAGTTATGGGGACTGGCTTTTAAACCCCAAGCCAGCACGGGCTGAGGAGGGCTGAGTTACATCTGCTAAGGCTCCTGTTAAGCTGCTTGAATTGATGGATGCCCTAAGGAACACATAAGGAAACTGTCCTTAGTTCCTGATGCAGGCTAAGATACTCTGCAGTAACTGTTCCAGAAGTACTCCTTTTGCCATGCTTTATTCCAGAACGATTTCTCTGCTCTGGGGGTACATCCATTCCTTTCAAGGAAACCACAGAACGCTAGAAAAGTATGTACGCTTGTATTAAAACGTGACATGGTCTGATGTATATAGTATAGTATTTGCATTAATTTGGATTATTTTTACCAGTTGCCAGTTCAACCCCAGTCAAGCCAATGGATGGATCTGCCCAGTGTGTGGAGACCAACATACACACAAGCTTACCTGGTTCCTTTGTCAAGGGGAAGACATTTGGACTCATGTTGGCACGGATTTAGATCAGGAACACAGTGGTTAATCACCTCATCACACAGTTCACCTGAGGCAAAAAAAAAGCAATAAAGCTGTAACACAACTTGGACAACCCTGAAGCAGCAAAAACCACGATGTCCAGGGATGGCAAATCTCCCTAAATGGAGACAGCTCAGCAGTGCAGTGGGAAGTGACAATACTTCGTGTGAGGGCACGTGTGACTTCATTAAATTGGGCTCGTTTGATCTATAGTGACAGTACTGTTTCTATCACATGAATGTGAAAGGCTGGTATAAAAAGCACTGACATATAAACTCCACTTGGAGAGAGCCTAAGGATCAAATGTGCAGTTCCTGACCCAGAACCTCTTATATCAAAGCAAGAGAGTGACACAAAAGAGCAGTTGCTCGTTAGACCATAACATTTTCACACTGAACATATTTTAGCCGTAGTTAATACTCTGCCAAAGAAGCTGATTGGACATCATTCTGGAAAAGAACAACAACCCACAAAACCTCCCCCCCAAAACCTCTGCGACTCTCAATAATAGGAACCAGCTTTAGGCCTGCATGCAATTATAAAACATTCGCTATTTATAAGAAAAGTACTAGCTCTATTGTGCTCACAGGAGATGATGTTTTTTCAGAAAAAAATCCTTCACATGTAAGCTCAGCTCAGCTGTTTCTAGGTATGGTGTGTTACATGCCACGCACCTCCCTGGATTTGTATAAATTTTAATAATTAATAGTTCTAGAATGTTTAAACCCAAATAGTTTATTTAAATACCACCCCTTCTCTGAGTCCTAAATTATTAGGTCACACTTCAGTACCCCAGGATTTGAGATGCAGCCAAAGACCACAGAAATCTTTGCCTTCCCAAGAAACCAAAAGAACCCTACCCCACACCTCCCAAAGCCTTGCAGGAAAAGCAAAGGTCAGGTACTCTCAACACGGAAACCCCCAAAAGCTACAGTCCCAAAGTCTCCCATCAGCTACATCAGAAGGCCACATCTGTAGGGTTTTAAGGTTATGCATATTTTGTGTGCCTATACATGATACATACCATCACATGAGCCACAAGCCATGTGGATAGTGTGGGAAAAAGTATAACGTGGGAGGCACCGGTGGGCTGGCAAAGTTTTAGCAGGGTTTTCATGAGGCTGCAGCTCCACCTGTCTTGGGAGAAACTCTATTTTCAAAAATCCTTACATTTCTAACTGTAGCGGCTACAGAGGAACACTTGAAAACACAAGCCAAGCAAACCACAAAGTTCAGATAGAAAATGCCAATCCGCACCGTTCTTTATCAGTCTGGTGATCTGGCAGGGATGACCGAGTGCACAATTTTGAGGATGACTCTGGTGGTGACAGGTATGGTTTAAGTTGTTAACACCCCCAGCTCACTCCTCCAAGTTATTTCTCCCAAATCTCCAGCCTCCCTACAGTACAAGCTACATAGCTCTTTATTTGACTCTTCATATTAGAATGGAAGTATAACATGTATTTGCAAAAATCACTCTCTTTTTTGTATGTTTCAAATACAGAACATCTAATGTATCCGCTTTTGAGAGTTGTCAAGCCTAAATGAGAAAGCATAGCAAGAACACAAGCCCTGGAGGCATGAGAGAGGGTACTGCCAGCATAAATCCTATATTCCTGTGACACACATACCCTCATGACTTTTAGTGGGCTGGGTTTGGCAATACTGGAGAAGCCTGGCATGGCAACCTGCAGTGGACAGTTTATTGTTCATAGTATCAGTTACAAGACAACCACTCCCATTTGAAGCCAAGGAATCCCAGGAAACCATCACTATTAAATAATAGCAAGTCTTTTTACAGCCCTGGACAAATCTTGGGCAAACGTAGTGAATGCATCCCGCTCAGGAAGGGGGAGATGCCAATGAAATTGAATGCTGAAAATCCATGGGAACCAAGGACACAGATCATTCACTGGACTTGAGGTTTGCCATTGTACATTGTTACTCCTCAAAAGCATCTAGACATGTTCAAGTCTTACAGACACAAACACAGCTGTCATTGGGGACATCTATTCACACATTTTTGAGGTGGCAGAGCTGGAGATAAACCTGCTTACTAAGCAATCCCCAAATCCGCAGCCCACCAACCCTCCCAAACACTAAGAAGCAAAGAGGCTCCCTTGCCTTTGGGCAGACATGAACACAAGCGGGTCAGAACTTGCTACAATGCCTGGACAACTGCCAGTTCGTCATCTTGGTATGCCTCATCTCCCTTGGGTGTTACGAATCTTATGTGAAAATAAACACGAAAAAAAAAGCAACTGGCTGGTGAGATTAAAAGAAGTCAATGACCTAAAGCTGGAAATATCTTTGGAAGGCTACTTAATAAATGAAAACAGCGTGGATAGATGCCTTCAACTATCTTTTCACTAAAAATGGTCAATACATACTTTTGAAGTTTCTATTTTTTTTGCTTGTTTTGAAGAAAAGGAAACAGTCTTTAAAAAATAAGAACAGTTTCATAAACTCTCAAAGGAAATCATAATTCTTCTTAAAGTATTCTTCTCAACAGTCTTGACAAGTGCTCTGAGATCCAGTAAAAATCTCCCCAAATGTCAAATATTATGACTCACTGTGTCATTCTGAAGGCACCACTATCAAAATGTAGGAGAATTCTAGGCTAGGTACCAAACATAGCATCCAAAAAAATTTATCATTTTTCATGCAAAACTTGGAACATTTACGGATCCTTCCTGTTATTTTTCCCATCTATCACTCATTAGGGAGTTCACTTGGGAATGCCTTGCAACTAGAGAAGCCTCATCTCAGGAAGAAAATTCTTCTTGATACGTTATTTCAGGCTCCACCAATGTTCACTAGATGTTGCAGAAAGCATGCCAGGGAAATAAAACACTTTCTGAAAAGCAAAACCCAAGGCACCAGCTACACAAAGACTTTCTCATATTTTATTCACTCAAAAAATATCTGGGCCAAAAAAATCTGCCCTCAGACCTGAGAGTGCAATGTTCATTGGCCGCTTTAATGTCAGTATCAGAGGAAAAATCTGATCCTCTTTTTTTTGGAGTGACACAGGGCTGCTTCTCTGTGCAGCAATTAAAGGTCTAGTCCAAATTTCTCATTGGATAGCTATGTGAACCTAAAACCAAACTGGACATTAATCTTAGGCCAACTGCTAGCAGCACTGATTTCTCTTTGTGGAAGATATTTGATCATGCTAAAACAACAGAAAACTTCAGTGTAATGCTTTCCCAAATGTAGAAAACAATCCAACCTCCCCATTTTTCTCTCCTGTGTATTCTCAAATCAGAGCTCCAATTTAGATACACAAGGGTTTCTCAAGTGCTTATATAAAAGACAGGAAAACAACAACTGTATTTCTTTTCTAATGAGTTCAGCAATTTTTTTTTTATCCCAAATACTCTTTTTTTGTTTCATCAAGGCACACTCACTCTCTCTCATTGAAATCAAAGAGAACAGATCAACATGCAATGCACCCCAGTGAGGAACAAATTAAGACTATGTCAGATGTACAAGAGGAGAACCACTTATGCCATCAGATTTTACTTTTCATAGTAGCTGGAGGTATTAGGTCAATAATGTTCTGTGTCTGTAAAACTGAGGTGTGACAGGGAGAGGGTACCTACATAAAGATAGGCACATCCTCAGCTGTGTGGGCACTGCATTTCATACTTCTTAAGGCCGGTGGTAACGTGCTGGGAGTTAGTGCTTGTTTGGGAGAAGCAAGCACCAGACAGATGAAAGAAGCTGTCTGATCTGCCACAAAAAATGCAACTTTCAGGTTAGAACAAAGTTGTACTGACAGGTGGAACACTAACAGGTGGATTGCCCATTGCTGCTGTCTCATACATTAAAAAATTTTTAAAAATGAAAAAAAAAGAGAGAGAGAAAAAAAAAATCGCAAACCAATATAAAAGGTATTTTGCCCCTTGAAACTACTTCCCTTGGCCTTCCTACTCATTGATTTTCCATAAAACACAGCAAAACATTTTTTTTTTGTCTCATGCAACATTTTCCTGGTCTTAATTTTTCAGCAAAATCATGAATTTCATGGAGCTTTCCACATTCACTTTTCACAGGACTCACTGCTTATGAAGAGCTGCCAAGAAACATGCTTAGGCTTTTCTGTAGCCTTCCACATGTCTCAGAACGAAGCCAAAACAACAATAGAGCAATAAAGATGACTTTTACACACAGTTTAATAATCATCTTTCTTTTTTCCGTTCTGTGCTGTCATGAGAGCTATTTATTTCATGCCACATTAGACTTTTAAAACCAGGATCCAAGTTACGCTATTTCTCCTTAATCGGTAAAAGAGAGATTGGATGCAATAATAGTATTTTACTTCGTCCTCTTATTCAGAGTATCCATGAAATAATTGATAAAACAACATAGAAAATATTGTCATCCTTAATGTGAGAGAAGCTTTTGTAAGGCCTGGAAGACTGAACGCAAAAATGCTGTCAAGAATTTCACAATATTACTTGAGAAAAGGAAAGTGCTTACAGTGAAGAAAGGATAAAGAAAGCCTGGCCTTTATCCACAGCGCAAACTTTTACAGGCTGCAGAGGGAGAAGTTGTGTATTTGAGTGGGTAAAGAGTATGTTGCAATTTTCCAAACTTTGCCAGGTAAGTCAGAACGGAACTCTTCTCTTTACTGCTAATAAAGAACACTGTACTGTTTTTCTCATAAGAGATTACTCATTTTATATCTAATAACTTGTATCGGAAGAAATGTTTTTTGTATTGTGTTTTCCCCCCTCTCTCTTTTCAGTTATTAAAATGAAGTCAGTGCCAACTGGAAATTTCAGGAGAACACAGAACCTAAAAATTGTTGAGTGGAACAGACATAGGATGTTCCTCCAATATTAGTAGGGATGTTGCCGAGAAACTAATTCAGTCTGGAATGCTGCTAAGTTTGATGAAAAAGATCTGAGGCTCATCTTAGAAAATAAAAAAATTATTTTTTCACTTCCAAACTGTTTTAATTGCAATGAAGAAAAGAGAAACTCTGTCAAAATCCTTCCACAGCAAATGCACTCGGCTGCCATGCTGGGTACTGAAAACATTAAAGAAATTACCTGGAATGCACTGTAGAAGAATTCTCTCTCTGGATTATTAATGAAGTTTGCTCTTGCTTATTGAGTACGGCCCACAATACTTAGCAGGCAAAGAACTAAAAGTTACTTTATGCTTTTTATTCTGTGTTAATGCTTTAAAAACTCATATCTGAGTTTTCATATATCAGGTTTTGGCATCTTAAGTGGGAATTTGAAGTCAGACTCTACATTGAGATTACCAAAGTAGCTTGTTTTTTCAGAATTAAGGAGCAATTATCTCTAATCTTGAGGTTAAACAAAGGGATAACTGATTAAACAACAAGATCAGGGTAGAGAAATAATGTTCCTGTCACTATTTCTGAATCTTAAACAAGGAATATGTTCCAGCTCTGTTCACTGCCAAAGTACGAAAAATTATATTCAACATCATAAATGCCACAACAACAGTACATACCCTAAAACATTAACTAAACCAGACAATTTTCAGTGCTCTTACAAGGTGGTAACCTGCATATAGCCTTATCCCTCAGAACCACTGCGTCTGCAAGAGATCCTAATTTTGCTGGACCCCCAATGTTTTTGAGCTGTATTACTTCATATGGATGCTTTCCAACTATATGATTTGTCTGGAATCTATTAGGGACCAGTTTAGGTATTCACACGATCTAGTGTAGCCAGTCACATCTGAGATGCCATACATTTTCTGAGACGTCATCTCAGGGCTGGCATAGAGGACACCAGACACACTGTAGATTCATGCCAATCTGAATGGAGGATGGCCAATGGGGGTTGTGGTCTGTTCATAACACTTTGTCTCTGGCACTCCTTCCTCCTCACACTGCTATCCTGCTCCAGCCTGGGCTCCCTCCCATGGGATATAGTCCTCCATGAACTTCTCCAATGTGAGTCCTTCCCGCAGGCTGCAGTTCTTCAAGAACTGTTCCAGCATGGGCCCTCTCCATGGGATACAGTCCTTCAGCAACACAATGAAGGGACACAGTTCCTTCCAGAAAATCTGGTCCTACATGGGCTCTTCTCCACGGGGTGCAGCTCCTGCCAAGAGCCTGCTCCTTGCACGGGCTCTCCATGGGCTGCAGCTTCTTTCAGGGCATATCCACCTGCTCTGGCATGGGGTCCTCCACAGGCTGCACTCCGGATATCTGCTCTGACGTGGGGCCCCCTTCATGGGCTGCAGGGGGACCAACCTCCTTCACTGTGATCTTCTCCATGAGCTGCAGGAAAATTTCTGCTCCAGCACCTGGAGTACCTCTTCCCTCTTCTTCTTCACTGACCTTGAGGTCTGCATAGTTGATTCTCTCTTATGTTTTCATCAGCAGTTGGGGTCAGATTTGGGCAGTGGCAGGTCTGACAGGGAAGTAGCTCCTGATCTCTTCTCACAAAAGCCACCCCTACAGTCCCTCTCCTCCCCTGCTACCAAAACCTTGCCACATAAACCCAATATGGTCTTTGAACCAACAGAGGCTTCTGAAGAATACTTTATATGCAGAAAGATTTACTTATTTCCTACCGGCAGTTCTAACATGGCCATCACTGTGGTGTCCAAGTGCTGAACACACTGACTATCCACAGGCAGACTCTGTCTCTCCCAGCTTTATTAACTATGCAGTTATGCACCACCTGCCAGTAAGCAGGCAAGTAATGCGCTTGTGGTTAACTTCTAATCCTCTGATGTGTTTCTTCAGAGGTTGGATTTAATGAACCATGAATGCCATTTGAGGATGACAGTCACTCCACCCATCCTTTAAGACAGTAGTAGCTGAGATTCCATTTTCTTAGGGATACACTGCGGTCCTGATGAACAACGAGAAATTCTCCAGTGTATCCGGTTCCCCAAACATGACACATTACATTTTACAAACGGGAATATGACCAGAGGAAATCCTGGAGCTGAGAGCTCCAGCATGACAGGACACCCATACTGAGACTGAAGACAGGCTGCAGCACTGTGCTATTTCCTTCTTCAGCCCCAGTACAACGAGATAAGAGAGTCCAATCTGATAGCAGTGACATGTGGGTCTCTCTTACTAAAACAGGGCTGGAAATGGGCTTAGGCTCTTGAATAAAGCTAAAAACTTCCAGCTCTTCCAGCACTTCTCATTCATGATCATACAAGTGGGAAATGTGGGTGCCTTTTTATTTTTTGCACAGAAAGCAAACACACTTCACATTTGCCAAGTAACTAAACTGAGAAACTTCCATGTAAGGCAGAACTCCTTCAAATAAAAGGAAGAAAACACACCAAGCTTTGACCACAATTTTCTGTTTGTCTCGAGGAAATTATGGCTAAAGTTCCAGAATTTTAAAAGAGGCTGATAGTTAAATACTTGTTTAAACCTGCAGTGTTTATTGGGCAGTCCATATCCTTGTGGAACCACAAGGCTGAACCACGCTACCTAAAACCTTCCTGTTCCTCTATCAAACACGTAGTTAAAAACTCGAAAGGGGCAAATAACAACCTACAGTTCAATGATCCTCCTCAGCTTCATTCAGCTGTCATGGTGCCCATCTCAGGATTGCTGCGAATCAGCCTCATGATGGTTAGCTATGGGAAACGGGTTGGAGAGGTCTAGCGAAGAGTGTCAGCCACAAGTCACCACGCTATTTCTTTCTTCCAGAGTTGTTTGGCTTGACTTAGTGCTTGGCTTTGGCCAGGAAACGTTACCACAATCAGATACGCCAGAGAAAGGGAACATAATCACTAACCAGTGAATAGTGTTCTGTCTAAAAGTAGCACAACTGCAAAAATCTCAGATACCATCTACCACAGGACACCACAAGGTCCCCTAAGGTAAAATAGATCTTAGCCTTCTCTTCCAAACACATAAAACCAGAAATAGTTTCTAGCTTTTTTGAGTGAGAGTCTTTTTTCTTTTTGCTGTGACACAAACTGTTTGCAGCTTTTTCCCAGGGAAACAAACTATTTTAAAACACTTGCTCCCCCCTCTCCCCACCATGGGATGCCATGTATTTTAGAAAAGACCTATTTTCAGTAGTAGAAGCCACTAATTTTTTTTTGTTTGTTTAGGTTTCAGAACAAAGAGGTGTGGCTATTTGCTGAGGCTTTTTAGGATCTTTAGCAAAAACTGAAATATTTCCTGATTTTTTTCTGCGTAAGCTACACATTTCTGCTTCTGGTTAAATCAAATAGATGGGAAGAAGCAAAAGTCACAGCAAACAAGCAAAACTAAATAAACTAGGAGGTAAAGCATAAAGCCATTCAAAGTACCTAGTACATGTTCGATACGGCCCATTTAGTCCTTTATGTTTGGACACCTGTTCAAGGGAGAGCATAGAGGACAGTGAGAGTGAGGAGAGGATCTCTTTTCAGAGGTAGGAAGTTCTATATTTGGATCTAGAGCTTTAAGCAAAACAGTGAGGGCCCTCAAGAAGGTCTAGACTATGACCATAGAATCATAGAATGGTTAGAGTTGGAAGGGACCTTAAAGATCATCCAGTTCCAACCCCCCTGCCATGGACAGG
>JAOXNO010000052.1:34098014-34129314 GCA_028565335.1 Limnodromus scolopaceus | reverse complement strand
AAGAGAAATAGTTTATTAATTTTGTCCTACATCTCTAAACCACAAAGCCAGGGAGACAGCAGAAGGTTTATATCGATAGCTGGAGATAGGTCATGTTAAAGACAAAAAACAGAAAAATACAAAAAGGAAAAGAACCAGGGTGACTGATCTAATTCATAGCTTCCTCTTTCAATGTTCCCATATAGGTTTCTTTTTGAAGAGGAGGAAAACCTACAAGACTGTAAGGAGGAGCTGTAATCCATGGAGGGGTCCCACCAGGTTGTAAAGCAGCCCACAGACTGCTCAGGCTTCAGGGCTGGCTGGACTCTGGGTATATGATTATCCTGGAGCAAATACATGTTTATAATTTAGCTTCAGGATTAAACTAAGCAGGTGAGGAGAGGAAAAATAAGATATCAGCTGGCAATAAAAGCAATCAGAACCCTGCTACACAGCGTTAGTATTGGTTTGGCTATGTAAATACAGGCAACAAACATTGAAAATGTTGATTTTTAGAATGGGGAGGAAACCTGGTGGTGCAGGTAAGGGCTTGAACTTCTTTTATGGCAATCAGCTATCTGCTTACCCTCCCTCTCAGTTTTGTCTTCTTTAACTTATTTTTACATGCTTCATAGAATCCATTTGTATTTGCACATTGTTTCAAAGTTATTAGATGGAAAGGAAGTAGGAAGGAGGTTACTCTGCGAGTGTGGGGTTTTGGTGTGGCTTTTTTTTTTTTTAGTGTAAGTGAAATGGGACTGGAGTGTGGGAAATTCCTTCTCTCAGCACTCACTTAACAAATTGGCTATTTTTCATCCACTTTGAGTGGAGGAAAAGACTGTCAAAAAATTTTAAAAGAAAACGCTGCAAAAAGTTATTAATCGAAGAAAGATCTTTGGACTTCACTATTCCAACCAATGAAAGCACAATTTATGCATCATTATTTGGGATATTGTTTCCTAAAAAGGCTACAACAAGTAAAATGAGACAGACAGAAGATAAAGTAGGAAAATACTAAGGTACGGAACAAAAAACAATCCCTGGATACTACAACTTTGTCAATAGGCAACATTTCCAACACATGCATTTCTAATTTGCATTTCATTTAGGAACACAAGATTTACAATCATGATTTAACCATTAATCAACTAAACCAAGGCAGATCCTAAATATTTCTTACAGAATAACACGCATACATGCTCTTGAATCTTCTTCCTGCCTGTATTCAGACTATTCTTTGCATTACAACATACATTTATTTCACACATGCAGTGTTTACTCTAATATCATTGCACTCTTACCAGCATTATGGCATCCAAGACCACAAGAGTGATGAGGGACTCAGCCTATCTACTTCGCAGTGCTCCCAGAGCCTGCCTGCCTCTACAGTTGAGAAAAGAAGGAATCTGCAATAGCTGAGCTGGGCAGCTATAACCAACAGTCTGAATGTTACTCAAAACATCACAGATTATCACTACAGAAACATCTAGTCTGATCTCCAGTGCAAGACAGACCACTCTGGAATTAACTTCTGTTTTAACTACAGCATCTGCTGAGAAATCCAGTTTGTATCTAGGATAAACAACTCTTATTTAATTACATTGATAGAAATGTATGGTCTGGATTTGTTCAGCCACAAAGGCCAGCCAATGAACCTTCCAAAGAAATTTCTATTCTCCATACAAGTGTTCGTGAACAGAAGAAGAGGGCAAAAAAATACTTGCTCTGTTTGCCTACTCTTATGAAGCCAAATAATTTTTTTCTTGAGATCTACAAGATGTATTCTCAATCCCCTAATGTTTTTCATGTTTCATCTCTAATCTTCTTTCTCATCTCTCAACTTGCTCCTTGAATTGTGAACAACACTAAATATAACATTTGGGCACAACACAAAGAAATATTACCCACATTTTCTGTCCTACTAGATACACCCCGTCTATGGATATCACTGGTCTTTCAGGCAAAGTATCACATTGAGACCTCACTGTCCCCCAGACTACTTTACAGAAAAAGTGTTTCCCTGGGAAGTACCCACCACCATCCATTCTTTGTTTATATAAATATAGGTAAAATCCATGTACTTGGCAACTCTGAAGCACACGCAGTTTGCTACAACGTTTAGCATAGTCAGCACCTCAGAGGGAGGCAGGTAGCTCAGTGTGCAATTCTGAGCATGGGAATAAGTACTCCTGACTCCTCCAGTGACCCGCTTTCTCTCTGAAATGTTAGCATTCACTATTCTTACTATATTCAACACAATATCAAAGTCACCTGCACCTACATTTCCTTTTTTTTTTATAGATACTGCCATAGTAGCTTCAGGGATTGCTTCAGTGTAAAAAGGTTTATTTAAAGACAATATACACAGAGATGCCCTGGATGTCACAGGAGACAAGTCAAACTCTTTGGTCAATAGATACCTCTCTTTTCAGGTCAGACACACAAATCCTCTCAAAGTGCTTCTTCATGACATGCTTACGTGCATCCAAGGCATTTCCTCAGCTGCTGTTCATTCAATGAAGCAGCTTCAGACGATGTCCACTTTTTTGTGTTTGGATTTAACTCTTAGAGGACCCTCAAAGCCATGGCTCAGATTTGCTTGGCTTGCATGTAACTTTTGTTTGGCTGATGGCTTCAATTCTTCCAGCCATTTTATGCGGTTCCTTTCTGCTCTGAGAGGGCCAGGTGTACCTCTGAGGGATATTTCAGCCCAGCCAGCTGCACTGCAGTGAGTCCTTCCAGGTGACTGATCAGGTTTGATGAGATATCCCCCTCCAAAATGGAGGTAAAGCAGGTTAAAGCAATTATTTTATCACAGTTTACTAAACTCTTCCTAATTTTAAGCAACATGAACTATTGTAACCCTTCAGATTTCTAATTTAAGCAACGCCCCTATTGTTGCAATCTTTTTCACTTATGATTCATATGATATTTTCCAGAAGTCTTTCCTGCTCTTCTTCAAAAATTCAGTTTGTCTCAACTGAATAGCTCTGTAGTCAAAGCCAATGCCTGCACCGTGATAGCAAAGACTTATTGCGCGGTATATACAATTGTGTGTATCTTACATTGCAAGACTGGGAGGTGGGGGGGGCTTGTCTAGGATTTGACAAACTCCTGCCAATAAGGTTAAGCACAACACAGACAATATTCAGATTAAAAAAAAAAAAAAAGCTGGAAGTTGATTAAAATGATGTCAAAACTGATTCTGAAGTATCATATCATATGAGTTCTCTGGCCCCTATCCAGACTGCCATTTGAGAAGAAATCCCAAACTTGTTCTTTCCTATCTTTATTCTCTGCAAAACCCAAGATAATCTGCAATGTGCCTGTGAAAAGGAAAGCATATTTGCATATATACTGGGTTCAGTTCCTTACTAGATATGTCTTTTCTTGGCTAGAAAAATATATTTCCTCTTGTAAATGTAAAGACTCCACCTCCTTGTATAAAGTTTTGTTTGAAACCACCCAAGCACAGCTCACATAAATAGCGCACGAGTAAGCACAATGGGCTCAACATCCTCTAAGCAAAACTCTTTACTCTGCTAAGCTGAAGCTTTTCAGTTTTTGGCAGAAAGATCATTTTAGAACTCCAATAAATGTACATTCAAGTCATAAGGCTTTTCTCAGCTAAAGATTTACATGGGCCTCCTTTGTGTCAGCCACAAAAGTATTTTAAGAGTTTGGAAATTCTAGAAGCTTTCCTCCTGCCTTACTCAGCCACTCAAGCTTGATCCTCATTAAATCCCCTGACATGTAATATATTCCAGTGTACAAGAAGCCCTTCATTACTTCTCCATGCTTAGAAGGTAATAAACCCATTTCAAAGGATGGAAGTAGGAACTATTGCAGGTGTTTCCTTACCACTCCATGCTGAGCCAGGAAGGTCGTGCTAACGCAGTTTGAATGAGTCAAGGCTATGCTCCAGTAATGACTTGAGAAAAAGCATTTTTAGATTCCAGTAAGGAGGGTTTCTGCTCTTGCAGAAGGCTTAGGAAGGAATTTATCTGAAATGCAGGATGGGCGCTGGAGATACTAATTCCATATCTAACTCAGTTACCAGCTTCTGTCACCATGGACTTAGCAGGTGACTGCAGGTCTGCCGAGATGGGCTTACTGCCACAGGTCTACTCTGAAGACTACAACGGAGCCTGCAGTATCTTACACAGCCTTTGCCTCTCCACTTGTGAAATGGAGATAATGAACTTCAACAGCACATCGTCAGGCTCATTTTATTTAATAAATGTGGACCTCTGAGGTCTCAGGTGAAAGCCATGCCCCAAAAGCTATTTTCCTACCATACTTTAAACAGGAACTATTTTTATTTTCCAAGATTCAGAACAGATGTATATCAGACTGAGCTCAGTACTGGGAATATTTCTGAAATACATTTACAGAATGTGCGTGCAGAAGCACAAATTTCTCTGACACCTTAAACTTCACTGTCTTTTTAATGTATTTTCAATGAAGCATCAGTATTTTGACTCAGAAAAATAGCCATGTTTGTGAGCGTGTGTACTGCAGTACTGGTAGAACTAACACCTTTCCAGTAAGACACCCAGGTTGCTTTAAAACGGGACCAGATTCTTGGTTAATTATACACTCATGGACAAAGTAAACGTGCATTTGGACCCTCCCCTTCAGGCACTGAAGGGACTCCTCATGGATTCCTGTTCTTCTTTGTTTGTGGCCCTTTCTTACCCGTGTAATTAGGAGGGCAGAGACAGACATAGTTGTTGATCCCATCCACGCATGTAGAGTTATTCTCGCAGTCGTTATCTTCGCAGTCATCTGGGTTTATTTCACACCTCTCCCCCTCATACCCAAGGACACAAGAACAGCTTTGGAGAAAGAAAAAAATGAATAGAAGTTAGCATGGATCTGAAGGGGCAGGAGGTTTAAGTTATAAAACTGAAAAAAAACCATATAAAAGTGAGTTGCTGGAGCCAAGTTCACTGTTGTGAAGTACAGAGCACTTTAACCCTATGTGTTTGGTGAGGGATGCAGTCTGATGGTTCATGGGGTCATGTAATTATTTACATGAGACATAAAAGCACCAGCAGGCGACAGCCTCTGTCATGCTTCCCTTTGCTTTCTTTGTGGATAACCCTAGCCCTGAATTGAAGTAAGCAACTCCAAGGCAGGAGAGTAAACACTCATCTCAATATTCAAATCCTTGGCTTCTCTGCTAATGATTTTGTGAGTATGTGGATACTTGCCTACTGAGGACTGCACAGTGATATGGCGACTTGGCAGCTTGTAGATAGCTCACTGTCTTTAAAGAACAACGGCTTGAATTGAGTTTACAGACATGAACATTTTCTTCTCATTACCACTTTGTCACTTGTCCAAACAAGAAATGTTTGGAAATGACTGCTTTTACAAGTGCAGTAAGGTTCCAGTACTTCTACAGCTCCTCCAGCATCTATTTGTAGAAGAGCTGATGATGTCTAGATAATTCAACTAAAACACAAACAAACAATGGCAGAGCTAGGAATTGTTCTGTGAGGATGTGGACACTATTGAAGAATAATTGCACTAAATATTTTTTCTCACAAGACTGTGATGTATGGTCCCTAGAGGGAGTGTAAGAAACTAAGTAGCTGAAGAATGACTTTAATTTTTTTTTTCAATCTCAGTTTCCTCTCTGGATCTAGAAGTTATGGTTGCTAAGAGAACCTTTATATTTTAAACTAGCTGTAAGTGATGAAGACATGGACGCCACAATTTCCTAAAAGAGAGTCTAAAAACATGTGTTAAGTGCTCCAGTCATTTCAGTGGCTTCTAAGAAGCCAGCAATGATATTTGGAGTTGTCAGTATTGCCGTTCACTAGTCACAGAAAGCGTGTGTGTGGAAGGGAAGTTGTGTTTTCTCAAATTCCAGTCCAAGCTACACATTCACTCAGCTGTTCATTTCCTTTCCCATGCAAGTTCTGGTGGCAGAAAAAGGAACTGAACAACTGTAAAGCTCTACTGATTGATGAGGATGAAAACCAGAAAGCACCAGAGCAGTCACTAATTGCCATCCACTGCTTTCTGAAACCAAGAGAATTTCCAATACAGAGGTAGCTGCAGGCTACTTTTTTTCAGCTCGGATAGACAAAGTGGACACGTGGTGGTTTTCCTCCTGTATGTAGTCTCATGGGGTTGAGACAGAGAATGCCCTGGAGAAATAGGAGATCTTCAGAATCTGTGAAGAAAACTGCAGCACTTTTGGGCCAGTTGCTCTCAGCATGACATCTGCTTCTCCAGCCCATGTGTGCCACAGACTGAGCGGAGTGCAGAGACTCTCAAGGGAGGGATGATGCAGAGCTTTGTATCCACCTTCAGTACATCCTAGGTTGGACACCAAGGATAAGGTTACATTCTTAATGACATGGGCAACCTCAGAAACTAAAGAAATAGCAAATAGGAAGAAAAAAGGGTAGGGAATGTGTCTTGAGCAACCACAAGAGTATGATCTTCTAGGTGGGTACAGAACAGGCATATAGATCACATGCCAACAGTCATCTTCACTCAGTTCTGCAGGGACCATTCACAGGTCATGAGAGTTAGAAAACCTTCACCATGAATAACCAAAACCAAACTGCTCAAATAAATCCAATTTAGGACACAATAAATCAATAAGAAATAGTTTCTTTTCCTGTCTCAAGCTCATTATTGCTAATAAAATATGTCCTCTTGCTGACCCTGCAATGATCCAGGGGATCACAGGAGGCAGATAAGTAAGAAGAGCTGGCACACGATCTTTTGTGGCAATGCAAGTGTCAGGGAGGGGGTTAAAGACATCTAATTAAATACAGTGGCACATTCATCATGTCTCCCTTTTTGATTACAAAACCCCATTTTCAGGGGCTTATAACTCAGCCATAAAAATATGTTCCAGGCTGCAACTTGGCATCCAAGGTCTCAGTTTGGGAGCACAAATTTTTCTCTCCATTTAAAGAAAAGCAACAAGAGTGGCTTTGTGCTGGTTATTTTTATGGGAAAATAACACCATTTTCCTTCCACAAAAGGATTGGGACAGCTTGGATGTATGCAATTAAAAATGACATTATTAAATACTATCACAGTAATGGTTCAACTCAGTAGAGTTACCATTAGTAACAATACATATGGGATTGTTAACATACAATTGCTTAGTATTAGGACACATTCCATACTGAAGGAAATGTCAGCATAATTGATGACATTTGGCTACTGGTCCCTATGTATTATAGGGAGTCTTTACATTATTGCTTACGTATGATTCTTTATTTTGATTTGCATTCAAATGTGCTAAATATGAGGACCGAAATTAAATGATAAAACACACAATTTGGGACCCGGATTGAACCATTTGTTGAAAGAGCTGCAGTTTAGGACTGTTTGTATGTATTTTCCCAGAAAAAAGCTTAGAAGAAAAATGAAGTTTGCAGAGTGACTGGAAGGTCATCAAACTTGGGTTCCAGCTGACCGAGAGAGAAAATTAATTCCAGAGACAACGATGAAAACTTTGTACTGACTAAATAGCGAAGCAGTGGGAGATAGTATTTCATCTGGACCTCAGAAACAATGGAGCCATGCAGGAAAGAGTTATTTTCTAAGATGCTGTGATTGCATAAAGGTTGAAATTCCCTATTCCTCCAGTTTAGGGATTTTCTGTTAGTTAGTTAGATTTCTGCTTTCCTAAAAATAAAGATCCAAATAAAACCCCAAAACATCATTATCCTCATAAAGGTGCAAGGGAACACAGAACTTAATGACAACATTTTGGGGGTAAACATTTGGAGCCGAAGTATATCGGTGATTTTATAAGTTTATTACATTCAAATTATTTTCCCCCAAAATTGTAATGAAAGAGTTTAGCATCTGCTTATTAATGTAGGCAAACATACAGTGTATCACATTTCAAAAAAATCAGCTTTTACATAGAGATAGTAATTCTTTCAGGAATAGTAAAGGTTTTTGGTAAAGGAGCTTTTTACAGCTACATCCCAATGGAGTAGCCTGTAAGTCTGGAAGTGCAACGTTTTCCCTTGAACTAAGCAGAATTAACACTAGGGAGTTAATGAGTTCCAGGATTTTACAGTTATGAGGGAACTTAAAGTTTGTTAAAAATGCTAAAGAAAATGCTCTAGAAAACAGAGGACTTTGTTTCCCAACACCATAGGTTATCAAAGATCAGCTGGGTGCCCGTGGCTAACTGACATGGGGCTGACAGCTCTGCCTCCTCTGTCAAAGCCTCACTTAAAGACATGCTAAATGACCAGGACATGTCTGATGGACCATTTTATTCTATCAGTCTCAATAAGCACATTTGTGGCAACCTTTTGTCAAAGAAGACATAGATTAGATTAGAATGAGCCATTCAAAGGGAGGAAGAATTTAATGTTTCTAATCCCCTGGGCCGCACAATGCCACTTAACTATTCTTCAATACAAAAGTCATCCCTACCTGAAAAAAGAGAGTGTGAAAATTACTCAGAATTGAAAAAGGGCAAGAACAAATGATGCCAAGGAGGACTGAAGAACTCCAGCTGAACCTTTGCCCTTCGGCTGCCCCACCAGGACTTGCTATTACAACAAATCCGAGCGGCTCAGTCCCCCGCTGCTGCGAGCCGTTGTGGGTACCAGGCACAGCGGGCCGGTCAGGCTGGAATCTCAGTCATAACTATGAATTTCCTGCCTTTGCCTGGGGAACATCACCACCTTAGCATTATTTAAAAGGTAATTTTCTTGTCTAAGGCTACAGAAACTTGAGAGTTAAACTGCTTGGCATTTCATAGGGAGAGAGCTTTGGCTTAAGTTTCCTTTTTATAAGAGTAAAGATTTGACAAGTTTGGCAGCAGAGCTTGTGTATGAATATATTTCCCTAGGGAAGAGAATATACAGAAGATATAATTTCTTTTACAGGCCACACAACAGAAAAATCCAAGGAGGCCTCTCATGAAAATGTTTTTGACATCCACTTCCTCACAGCATATAATCTAAGGCAACGTTTTCCATCTTGATGAATACAATTTATATGCACGTAACTCTGACTGCTGCCATCCACTGGAGAGGAGATTTCCCACCAAGAAAACCCAGGCCAACCAAATTAAATTTCTAAATGTTTCTTTATCTTTCTCTTCACTGGCTGTTCCATCCCCACCCCACATTTCTCCGAGAGATGCTAAAGCCCCACGCTCCAGTTCTCCAGAGTAGCTGAGGCTATGGACTGACTGAATTAAAAACATGGAGAGAAAATAGAGCAATTCATAAACTGAACATTCAATTTTATGAAGCAAGATTTTGATGAGATATGGTTTTATGTGTCTTTTATTAGACCAACTGAAACTATATAAATAACTATAAAAGCAGAAATCTTCCCTAAAAAGCCTCATATGTTGTCAAGCAACAAAACCACCCCTGCAGTTTTGTAAAGGATCTCAAAAACTATGTTCATTTGGAACTGAAGCAAAGCCTCTGAAATTGTATAATTCTTCATGAGAAAAATTCAGCAGTAGCTTTTATTTCTGGTCATTCAAAACGTTTTACTTTCTACCCTAGAACAAAACTAAAATGCTAAAGAAAAACCTGATCCAAAATATAAACCAAACCCTTTCATTCCAGTATTATGGATATTATAAAATGTTTTACTGGCACATTTTTAACATCAGCTTCATTTTTGAAAAATAAGTACTGAGTGACAGAAAACAGATATTCTAATATGGTACAATTTTACTCTGGCAGAAGCTGGAAAAAGCTGTCTAAGAGGGTGACCAGAAGGGAATGCAAACCGAAGACCACCTGACAGTGTCCCTTCATCCCCATCAACCTGCCCCTTTCCACTGTAATATCATCAACATCCTTCTTTGTCCAGCATGTGCTGGATTTCTTTCTCTAAGAGGAGAATTCTTGAGGGTAGGCAGGCACAGAGACAGAGAGAAGCTTTGGGGTGTTTCTTCCATTTTCTGCTTCCCCACTCATCCCACCCACAGGGCAAAATGGAAGCTCTTTGGAGCCTCATTACCAAAGAAATGAGGGATTTGGGGAGTCAAAAAGAAGCCACAATGCTTTTCTGGAAATACAAAAGGCATCCTACCATTAGTAGGGCAACAGAAGTGGGGTACTAACCTCCCACTGCACCTAAAATCCTGTCACTGACCCAAAACTTTCACCTGGACCTTCCTATTTTGAAAAAAATCCTACTTTCTGACATGAGATGATATGGGTTTGCTGACTTAGTTAACAGTTAACCTCAGTTGGAAGAGTCTTAATCACAACTGAAACCAAATTGGAATCGCACTGAAAAAATGTTCTAGTTTGCCTCCCTGCTTACACCATTTATAAACCTTGCAATTCAGTGTCTCCCTCCAGCTGTCACAATAGGAAGCTATATATAGGAGAAGACAAAGCAGCGGCCTCAGTAACGTATAAAAGCTTTTAGGAGTGAGGCTTTCATATCTGCAATTGAAACAACAGCTTGCTGCACTTTTGTACATATTTTGTGCAAGAAATAGCATAAATACTGAGGACCAAATCTATGATAATTTCAGCAGTTCTTTTCTAAAAAAAATATTTTCTATCAACTGTAACGACAACTAGTGAGTAAAGCCTCAAACCTGTATTTTCTTAGCTGTAAAGTAGCCCCTGTAGTAGCACAAATCTCCCAGTTACCTCATGGAAATTTCTGGACTTCTCTTGGAGTATTTCCACCTATGCTACATCTTACTTATGTGGGAGAACTGAAATCCATAATGTTCAGCTGTAAAGGTTATTCTCTTATAGGCACAATGCTCAAGATGTGGCAATCTCTCCATGTTTTTTAATTGTTTCTTTAAAGCCTGTTTGTCTACAAGATTCTGCAGTATGAAAACATTTTGCATCTGGTTGTCAAGCAACAGACACTTGCTTTACAAATACAAAAAAGGGTATGTGTGAGTTTGAAATGCCCCAAGGAAAATTACCATACAGATAACACAATGCAGATCAGGGAGACCACTCAAAATAGCTCTTAAGTGTATTTTCCAGTATGAGAAAGTTAAGGCAGCCACTTTCAGAGGAAACAATATGTCACCAGTGAAACCAGATTCATTTTTTTATTGGGCGAATAGAAGCATCACATGCAGCAGCTTTTATAAGTAGCCATTATAGTTCATTAATGCAAAGTAGAAACACATTTAATTTTATCATCTCATTTTAAATGAACTTTGTGTTACTACCTGAATCCATCTTTATTTGCCTCGGTGAGGTGGCAGGTCCCTCCATTCTGACACGGATTTTGAATGCAAGAATTAATGGGCACGCTGCAGTCTCGACCCTATTTGGAAAATTCAAAAGAAACACCGTTAGTAAGACTCATGTAATCTGAATCAATGCCTCCTGCTCCATCATCCTCCGTGTGGCACCATTTAGAGGAGGTCTGTGGTCTTCAGACGCATCACATCACTTAAATGTTCTTTATTGATGGTCAGCTATATTTATTACTTAAAAGAGAATCTGGCAGGGATGTTCTGATCAATGGAACTGGTGGGTATCTTGGAATCATTTCAGTTTCAGGATTTTAGTTAACTCTTTCTTTTGACTGTTTTAAGGAAACAGCTGGTTTCATCATTACTCTAACATGCTTTAATCTCTAATGCTAGTTACAATGAAAAGAATTAATCCAGCCCGAAGGTAAGCAGAAGGCCACACACAGTCAGCACAAGACCACATGGAGTCAGCACTCATTCGACCGCGTTTACCAAGTGCTCAGTTAAGCCCTGCAACAGTACACCGTACTCATTACTGCCCATCGTCAAAACCTAAGGGGGGAAATTCATTTTTATTGTTGGAGCGGAGTTTAAATTTCTGCACAGAACAGACCAAATTCTGTTTGAGATACCATCGTTCACTAAAGTTCCCTTCTTAAAGATTGCCCTAAAATATACATTAGTTCCAACTGAACTTCAATAGCTTGAATAACCTTTGCTGTTATCAACTGAATTTTATTGGCTCTTCAAGACATAGACATATATCTCTGAACATTATAGTCTGCTGATTAGAACAAGGTATTTGTAAAATTGGCCAATACATCAAAATGTTTGGTCTTGCTTTTCAATTACACACACAGTAGGGTGGAATAAAGACACCTGAAAGCCTCAATACTCAAGGGATCTGTACAATCACAAGCGGTTCAAGAGATCTCTCTACTCTTTCTACCGAAGGTCCCATTAGCAGTGGCCCTCTGCCAGCTGATCTACTGGAAAGCTGATACATGAGTGCAATCAAGATGAGAAAAAATCTCAGGAAATACACGAATTCCATCAAGGTTTCTGGGGTGGGGTTTTTTTTGCCTTGGTTTAAAAACCATTATTTACATTTTATTTTAGAGGAATAACAATGCTATATCTATTGGTAAGTTTCTAAAGGAAGAAGGCAGATGCCGGCCTGCGACATTGGTCCGTAACAGCTCTAACTTTTGTGTATTAGTATTGAACACTACCCTGCCATGGCCAGCTTTCCCTGCTGACAACGCCCATCAGAAGTCATTCCCTTCTCCACCGAATTTGCAACAGCTTCCAACCCTTTTCAGACTTTACCTACACTGTTCCTACTGGAACAGTTGACGCTCAGGTAGTTTCTCTAGTCTCATTTTTTTTATGATGGCCACATCAAAATGAAGCATCCTGATGCTTCAGCCATATACTGCACAAGACAGCATCAACTGTTGGGTTTTTTTCCACCTCGCTTTGAGACTTTGCTGTTCTCACTTACTTAAGATATACCATCACATTAGAATTAAGAATGGACTTTGAGAAGCCTGACACTGTACTTGCCAGATACCTGATGATGATCTGCTTGCCTGAGGATGAATACACTGGGGTTAGAAAAGGCATAGAAAAGGACTACCAAAATGTTCAAGGAGATGGAGCAACTACTTTAGAAGAAGATACTATAAAGACTAGGACTCTTCAGTCTGCAGAAAAGAGAACTGATAGGGCTGATATGATTGAGGTTTACAAAATGATGGAGGTGGTGAATACAGAGTTTGTCACATACTGAATCTCTCAGCAGTAGAGGGACACGTACTGACATTAGAGGATGAGCTTAATACAGATAAAAAGAAAATACTTCTTCCAAAGTATGAGCTTCTGGGATGTTTTTGCCACAGGAGGTTTTGAAGTCAAGATAGTATAAAAGCCATCAGACAAATTCCCATGCAATAGATACAAACTGGATATGACATCCCTAAATGGATGATGGTGGGTGCTGGGAGAACTGGAGGGAAGTGGTGGCCAGGTGTGTGTACTCTCCTCAAACTGCTGCGCCCATGAGAGACAGAACGCTGCAGTAAATGCACAACAGGCTCATTACAGCGTTTCTCATGTTCTTATGTCAAAGTTGTTTGAAAGGTTTATTTAGATCTCAACAAGGAAAACATTCCATACCTTTTTTTCGAAAGAACCTAGCTGCTCACTAAACCAAGACTACACATTTTTTTACGTTATAAGGGAGCAGATCTCTCATGAAAACCGCACCAGGATGGTTTGATCAATTTGTCCATGGCTGCATATCTGTTTGGGAAATCCTGCTCTTGTGCAAAGAACAAATAGGCTGGTCACATCTTTCTAACCCTTGTTCATCGTTGCCCACCCCTCTCTCTTACACCCTACATTGATCACAAGTTCATGCTCATCTCCTGACCGCTGTGCCCATTTCCAGCAATGTGCCCAGCTGGGAGGTGACAAGCCAGCAGGTGAAGGACTGTGAAAGCTCAAGCTCCATTCATGTTTTAACTACTGTATGAATAATAGTAGCAATCTTAATTTCTCTCTGGTGTGCTTATATGGAAATTGGTGCAGCCTCAATTAAGCCTAACCAAGGCATTAAAAAAAAACCCAACAGCTTATTAGTGTGAACTTTTCCACAGAGTTGATTTGATCAGATCCGCCCACTCCTGGCACCAGGCTCTCCCATTCATGTGTTATACAGTTCAGTCTTCCAAATGCTGCTGAAACCTTCAGTATTTTGTCAGGCAGGACATACTGCCATCGTACTGTGAGAAGAACTGAGACACAGTAATTATCCTTTTTTCCAGCACCACAGAGGAGCTGTGTTACAGAAATGGAAGACAAAGCTCTATTTCTTAAGGCTCTGTCCCCAGCACTCCCCAGAGAGAGGAGAAGCAGCTTCGCATTTTAAAATTTGTGCAACCACAAGGAAACAGGGACATCCTTTTCCTCGGTTGAATCAAAAGAGAAACATTTCCCAAGAAGAGCAGAAAGACCCGGCCAACCCCCTGCCTCTCTGCGAGCTCATTCCCCCAACACAGCAGTGCAGGCAGCATGAGAAGACCTCACCCAAGGCCTGGCAGAGAGGGTTTCTGCTTCATCCTTGCTGTGCTTGCCAAACAGCCTGTCCTTCTCCATTTGAAATCCCGAGCCCCCAAATGTCTCAGGGAAGAACTGGGAACGTGCCGAGGGAAGCTCACGCAGGTTTTATTTTGGCACCATGTGGTCGGCAGCACTTCATGGATGTGAGCCGTGCAGCACTTACATTAATCCGCTGCCACCCTTCTGCAACACGGCCTGCGTTTGTCCATCTGTGTTTACCACGTTACCCTAGCGAAGCTGGAAGATGCCATTTTTTATATTTCTAAGATCACAAATACTTTTCCTGTGGCCTTGAAGAATCGGCTATTATATAGACACTTCACAAACACCGGTTATTTCTGTTTCCTATGAACCCTTCATCCATCCCTGTATCACTAAAGCATTAAACCCTTTACAGTGAAGCACAGCAAGAAGCAAAGCAGAAACCACGGCGTCTGTTTTTCCGAAGGTTTTTGTCACAGTTGAACACTGTGTAAAACAGTCCCATCACGTCTACTGTAATTACTCAGATTATTTTGAATGTTCTTGTAAAAATTTAATAAAGATAAATGTTAAAATGAGAGCGAGACATTTTCAGTCTCTCTCACTGGCACATGAAATTTCTCATGACTTCGTCTCAGCTCTCATTTCTGTACTGAACATGGCTGAATTATTGGCTTCTTGGGCCTCAGGCACCATGGAAACTGATTACTATGTGCTGCTGAATCAGACTTAATTACAACACTAAGTTGCTATGTGGCTTTAGGAGAACTAGAGTCTCTCTGACTCAGTTTTTTTACTCATTGTAATAAATGGGCAAACAGCACTTAATCCTTCTCTGAGGACTATCTTCTCTGAGTTGACTTTATCAATAGCACACTGAGAGCCCACAAAACAACTACAATTTCTCTAGCACAGAAGACTATGAGAAACAAAGAATTCTGAGAGAAGCTGCAGAAAGTATTGGTACTAATAAATCTACAGCAAAGCAGATTTTATTTCTGTCTAAGACTGTCACTACCCAGAAGAGCCTACAAGACATTCTGGAAACATCTTTCAAATGAATAATACAATTCTCTAGTCTCAATTTACTGTAAGAATCTTCTTCCTGGAAAAATGGAATTGCTGTCACCACTAAAACTAATTTATCTGTGAGTTGGGAAAAAAACTCTTGGAATTACATTCCCTGAAAATCACTACAAAGGAGAATATTGTACATTTGCTTCAAGACTAAAGAGCCTTTTAATGAAGTCTGAATCAGAAAAAGAGGTGCAGACCTTGTTTCAAGGGCAGGCAAGGAGATCTGACTACATTGGCAATTCAGAGAAAGAGGATGAAGGTCCCACTGCATGCAATATTTTCTTTCTAGAGCTTTTTTAAGCTGCAATAATTTTTTGTCTAGCCTGATAGGAAAGCAACAGATCCAAAACACTTTCACATAATTTATCTCATTTTCTGTAGGAGAGGAAAGGATTAGGTGTTGAAAAATGAAATTTCTGCAACTAATCAGAAGACATATATGTCCAGCGTCCAGCTGCCTTTTTAAATCTGAAATACCTCAGCTGGTCCAGATTTTATCTGGGCTGCTCCAGCTCAATATTTCAGTAAATGAGAACAGAAACGATCCACCATACTTAGAAAGTGTCAATTCTTCATTTTGTACTCAACAGTAATTAACCGCACTGGGCATTAGAGTATATACAAGCTGTTCCTCAGTCAGAGTGTGCCAAATTCTAGCCTTTATAAGTGTCCAATACTGGAAAACATTACATCATGATTAGTAGAACACCCAAGAACAAGTAGCAAAAACTAATAGGGATCTCAGCAGGAAGAACAAAGGATAATACGATAAAAACCACTCATTTGCTTTGACACTGTTTCAACCACTGCCATGATTTTTTTTTTTAATTAATTTTCACAAATGAGTATTGTTTATGGAGACTGAGAACCTCATTCAAGACTGCATGGCAGAGATTTGATCTCTGTCCATTTTAATGTGATCTTTCACCCATTTCTAATGGCAGTGGGCACAGATAAGACGTGGCAGCAAGGAGCTCACCACAGGCACAAGGTAGAAACCTCCCAGTGTAGAAAACTATCCCTGCTGACTGCAGCAGAAACACGATCCAGCCAGCGATGAAGACACCTGCGGATAGGCAGAAGTCTATCCTACTTCAATGCTTTGTGAATAGAGACCTCCTTCCAGACAATTACAGCCTTGTTCAATGACTCCAGTGTTTTAAAGCACGCTGGAAAAATGTGCCATACAAAAGAAATACCAAAGTTTATTTGAGTTGTTAACAGTATACAATGTGTTCATAGCAAATTTTATTTAGATGGTGTATGTAGAGAACAGATGGTAGCATTCGTGTGTTTAGTAAAAATACTAGACAAAGACAAATAGAGTTGATAGAGACTTTAAATTAAGAACTAGCAAATTTTCATAAACAACTTAATTATCAAGCTCTAAATACAGCTAAGGCTTTTTAGGGAAGTCAGACAAAATTACCTGCTACAAAGATTCTGTATTGCAAACCTAGTACTTTTACAACAGTGGACGCAAAGCATCCACCCCATCTCTCAGTCTCACAAATGTTAATACACTGGCCTTATGGGTGTCCTGGTCAGAAGTTAGTAAACAATCATGACATTAAGAGAAAAGGCTAAGAAAACCTTCCATTTTATGGAAAATTCACAGAAAGATAAACCAAGAAGTACATTGTGTTCTCCCAGTGTGTATTCAGGAATGTTACTCAGACTTACAAATATTTGCCAGCTTTAAAACTTTAACCTCCTAATATTGTGAAATTGAGAAAAAATGGATGCTTACAGCCACTATGTATAGCTTTGCTCTGCTTCCACAGAGCTTGGGAAGTACTTTATCAAATGCAGTTTTCTGAACAATTCTGATGTAAGCTGATTGTTTGAGTGTTAAAACTCCACCTGCATTGTGCCAGCGGGACTCGTTCATCTCTTCAGACCTGCAAAGGTCTAGTAGCAGAGTGAAGGGCTGAACGTGGTGTGCAAACAAGTCATGATTCCTGATGAATCATATAAAAGAACAAGACAAGATGGGATGAGAGGAGGAAAAAACATCCAAAAATAATAGAAGACACTCAGCACAGAAAGAGAATTCAGTTTAAATTCTTGAATGGACATCATAAACTGATGCTACAATCTTTTACCTAGTGGCATGATTACCAGTGTCTTCTTTACCATTTGAAGTCTTTATGCCCCTGTTATAAATAGTCACGATTGGATAGTAAATTGAAATATTCCCTGGGCAGGAAGGGAAAGAAATGTCTCACAAAGTTTTATCACATAACCCTCAATTCCACAAGAAAATTAAGCAAGGAAATAAGATGAGGTATTCAGCAGTCTCCTTGTAATAAACACATTTAAAAGCCATAAATACAAAGGAGAAACGAGAAGAATTAGGCATAATTGACCAAGGAAACACAGTGCCATGAATTCAGCTACACAGCAAATACACCAAGTTAGAAGTTTGGTAGGAAATGTTCTCTCAAGTTCTATTCACAATTGTGTATTTCAGAGCCTTTCATGGCAAAGAAACCCAGAATTTGCAATAATGAGACTGTGAAAAGTTTTACGTGTACCACAAATCTTAAAGCAAGTTATAAAAGTCAGCATGGCATCTTATGCTAATTGCAGCATGAAGGACTTGATGGACACCCTCAGTGATCACTGTAAACACAGCTACTTGGCTTTCTGAAGAGAACACTTAGTTACAAAATAACTAGAGATGTTACAAATTGAGTGAAGAACAAAACTAACTTTAAAACATAAAATTAATCTAAATCCTTTTGCAGTAAGGGCTAAACAAAACAGCATTGGGACTTACTCTACTGTTAATTTAGAAATGGAACCATTTGAATCTGATTTCCTAATTGATAACTGACATTAAGATAAATGTAAGACAGCTTACACACTCATCTCTATATACAGTACTCTGAAGTTCTTCACTAGATCTTCAGTGATACTATTTCCTTGATTATGCTCTTTCTGGCCATGGACATAATGGCTAAGCCAGAGTCTGGAAAAGATGTAGATGACGCTCCCTGGCAAGGTCAAACAACGACAAGAGCTGGCAGGGTGTATGTTAGATCCATCTGCTTAGGCATATATACAAATTATTTGGCAAGGCATGGGAAATATCACAGCAATTTTGGATCAGATTGCTTTTAGATTGCCAGGTGGAAGTTGAAAGATTTTTATCATCTGTTGTTCAGAAAAAGCTGTGACTCCTTCTTCTGAACGCAGACCTTGCTCCAGACATCCAGGCCTTGGATGCCTCTGGCTTAGGGTGCTCACAGCGGTGATGAACTACTTCTCTTTAGTCATCTAAAGTCATTACCCCAATGGGGTAATAAAAATATACCTTCTGAGGACTGCTGTTTACAAGCCAATTAGTTTAACACGAGAAAGTAATTTCACCGGTTTCTGCTTTTGAAAGAAGTTTTAGAGTAAATTTGAATTTACCTAGACAATTCTGCTTTCTTTTTTTAGTCCAGTATAGTTGTTTATACAGCTGTACTTACATTGCCACAATAATACAACAAAAAGTGGCCCCTGCTTACAAACATCAAGATAAATACCATTTGCTAAATAGCATAGAAGCTAGATTATGAAGATACACTGATAATTGGTTTTGTTGCTGCCATCACCCACCATTTGGCTGATTTAACTCCCTCTGAAAACTTTCATGGTGTTAATGTCTGAAGTAAAAATACAGATAATAGTTATTTATACCCCACCCTCTTCAGCACTATATAGTTATCTCCTATGCCAGTCTAGCTTCATCTGGCACCTGATTAAACAATAATTGAGCATGGCAGCAGCACTTCTTAGTGACTTCCTTGTCCTTGTTAATAAATCACAATTGTGAATTTATAGCAAATTAGGCAAACTCTGCTCTCTTAAGCCTCATTTTATTTAAATCAAAAAGATTTATGATTCTCCAGGGTATAATACACCTTCCATTACCTCTCTAGCTAGTAATCAAGGATATGCCTGTCAAAGTCAAAGTGCAAGGATTCATCATATTACTTTTTAAAAACTCTGGTTCTTCTCCTATGAATATGAAATTTAATTCTCAGTGGACATCTGAGGTTTATTTTGCAATTATATTCATTACCACGTAAATCCTGATTGTCCTTATTCTCCTTACACAAGCACTTTGGGCTTCAATGGTCTTTTGGGCTTTTAATCAATAACAGAAGAAATGTCATTAATCTGTCACAGAGCCGATTCACATAGCACCTATCTGAAGTGAGTCCAGAGGTGCCAAACTGGACAGGCCAGGTGCTATTGAGCTTCCAAGGTTACCTGATCAACTGGCTGATGCAGATCGCTGTGTGAATGTTTTGGGGGATGTAGAAGAAAAGTAGAGACACTGAAAAGCGTTGATTTTGCGCAGGGTTACCTCTGTACATAAAATCCAACCCAAAATACTTGATGTAAAAAAGAACATTGAATATTCATATGTAGTCTCTAATTCAACCAGTATTAATGAATGAGAACAATGTTTTCAGTACCCTCAAAACACTTAAGGGCCTATTTATTTTAAAATACATGTTACATAGACAACAAAACTTTCCCTCTCAGGCTATCAAAAGTCATTGGCTCTTTTTAAAATGTGAACACTGTAGAAAAAGTTATAAAGACTTTTGGACATTTGTATAGAAAACTTAATTCCTATTAATAAGAAATAAGAGAAAATGTAACTGTTGAATTGTTGTGTTTTGTACTTGTTGCTCAAGGCAATTAACCTGTGCCTAATACTTAAGCTAGTGAATGCAGGCTGCATGGGAGTGAAGGGACACATTACATGCAGGAACCCAGTGAAACCTAACAAGAGGCAGGGTTTATGTGATTACAAAAAATCTCTCCAAAGAACTCTCTAGATTTCTGAAACAAACAGAGCTAAAGATGCTGGAAGAGTCACAGTCCATTTGAAGAAACTTTTGCTGGTGTATCCTTGTCTTGTTAAGGATGCAGTGTTTTAGCGTGGAAAAGCTCTGTACTGATAAAAGGTCTCACGCTGAAATACACATTATATCAGCAAAAAATGTCAGTATAATCTGTTTTGCTTGTGGAAGCTGTGTAAAGCTCCCCTTGCAAGGCTTGCCAGTCCCGAGATACCAGCAACCCCTTCTGGCATAAACCGAGGCTGTCAGCTGATAGTTGGTTGAACCGTGACAGGTAACCCAGGCAGCAGCAATGTTTTCAGAAGCAGACATGCAAAAAAAACTTTCTTAGATTGCTGAAGAAATCAAACATGCCCCCTGTGATAATGAGCAAGAGCACAACATTTATTTCAGAGGCACTCAGAAGTACGAGGAGGGGACCCTGGGGAGTCATGGAGACAGGAGGCTGCCCTGGACTGGTTCAGGGTTGGAGTGCAGAGAGCTTTGGTACAACTTTACCTGCAGTGTACAGGCACTTACCCCTTCACAGTAATTCACTAACTCTCAAGCTAGTCTGGCATTATATCATTTCTATTAACAGGAGAGAGTTTACTCTCGCATGATAAAGAAAGTTTTCTTTTCAGCTTAGCCTGCTTACTGCAACTTCACCAATTCCATTATCCCCAAAGGAAAGGGGAAAATAAGGCAATTAACCTCCTAGGACAACCTCTGTTCATGTTCTTGGACAATAAAAGAAACCCAAAAGTCATGTTGTCAAGCTCAGTCAGTGCCAAAAAAGCCTCAAGGATAATAGATGACAGAAAATCACAAGAAAATCTAACAATAAGGATATTCAGCTGTGACCAACAATTCAACTGATTCAATTATGTGGAAATGGTGGGATGCAGAAAATTAAGAGCTGGTTAAAAAGAACTTGATTAAGCAGAGTTATAGCAACCAGCAATCACCTGAAAGACAGACAAACCACAAAGGAAGAAAAATTATTATTTAGCGTAATAGGACCAGGCAAACATATGAACAAGAGCTTGAAATTCAGACTAAGCGCCAATAAAAACTTCTCCTTTACCCTGGGAAAAGAAAGATTGGAAGCCTGGTCTCTTAAGGCATTTAGAACTAGACCAGAAAAACAGCAGTAAAAACAAAGCTGGGGGGGGGGAATAATCCACACTGACAAAAGAAAGAACATGATGGTGCCCACCCGTGGGTATGGCTTACTATTCACCTGAACCGCTCAGCAGCTACTCCTGATGCAGCGCTGAACAAACACAGCAAATGCCTGAAGCTGCTCAACATCTGCTTTCTCGCTGCCCTAACAAAAATGGAAATACTTTTTCGGAGTTGGCTTTATTGTTAAGAGCCCTCATTAGGGCACACCACAATACATTACGACGGTTCTTACAGGGCTTGCGGTGGGTGTACGCATGCCTCACCACCTTCAGCCAGCAACTGTGGCGGTAATCCCTCCTTAAGCCTTTCATTTTTATGCTCTTCTAGATGTAAATCTCCATTTTCTTTCGGCCTACTATAACAGAAAGGGCAAAAAGAAAGAAGCACAAGTCTAACTGATGCACAGTAAGATTTATGGAATAAGAACACGCAGGAAACATACTGTGATTTCTGCATTTTTTTTCTGCCCTAGGAGCATTATCTGAAACTATAACCACCTACTGCTGACACTGGTGTTTGCCTTAAAAATCCATACACAAATATAGGTCTACTCATTTTACGTGGCCACCCATTACCTCTCATCCCTAAAGGCCTTCTGCTTTATTTTACTAAGAGTGGAAAACGCTTCTTCAACATTTATTAATAAGTATTTTAAGTATGGTTAAAATAAACAAAGAGAAAATAGAACACCCCAGATCACACAAACACACGCTCCAGGAGGATTTATCAGAATGAAAGTTCAAGGCAGAATCACCTCACACAAACAGTATTTTGCTGCACTGATTTCTTCGTATGAAAACTTGGCATTGAGTTTACATTCCTCCGTCTGTCCCCCTAACCCTGACACTGGGAGAGGAAAGAGGCCAAGACAGACTAACGTGTGAAGGCAGAAACATTTGTTCTCCTTTCTCACGTGGATGAGGGCAGGCTGCTTTAAAGGGTTTCTTCCAACTTCTCTTCCTTTTGCAATTCCAACTCAGGGATTTATTTGTGCACTGACTGATGTATATGGGGACTTACATGCATATGTTAATAGATCCAAAGAAACAAAAGCACAGAGTTACATTTCCAAACAGTATTAGCCTGACAAACCAGGCATGGACTCTCACACAGCTGGCATGCATCAGCATATATACACTCATCCCATACATTCATATAACCCCACCCAAATCAGCATAACTAAGTAAGAAACTGGCCCACTGGAATAAACTTGCACTGTCTCAGCTTTGAGCTGTAAGAGCCGGCTCTGTGCATGAGCTAACACTACCATATCTACATTTTAAGTTCAGTTCTATGTTGAATACTCCTAAACCAGCCATTATTCTAGGACTCTGACAGATTAGTCACGTAATGCTACGGAAATACATCTGCACCGCAACATGCAAATACAGCAAACTTCATTTGCCCGTGCTCCAAGCAAACGCGAGGCCATGTGCACCCCTGTGAGTGAATGTGCCAGTCAGCACAGCAAAGTCCACACGAATGGTCCAGGGTCTGTTCTGATAAAACCTCCTTATTAGCTCTGTGCTGAGCAGTCACAGCTTCCGCTCCGCTACATCCACCCGCTCCAGTGCTGGCACATTAGTTATAGCTTTGCACAACATGTGACAGACACAAATCCCCCATATCCCAGAGACACTTTGTTCTGAGATTCTCAATTTCTAACCCTGTTTTCAGGGACGAAAACCTGGCGCAGGGGGTGGGGAGGAGGAAGAGCCAAATTCCTAGCAGAACTTTGGAGCCAGCTTCCTCACTAAATATCATTCTGGCTTCACTCTAATGCCTCCCACCACAAGAGTCTGGCTGCAAAGAATACTGTCTCTCCAAACCCCAAGAGCTTTACCCAGGATTTTTCCAATTGTATCTGTCATTCTGGTTGACTGGTGAAATTGCTTGAACCCTCGAGATAGAGCAGTGCTGCTAGAAAGTCAGGACACTGGCTGAACTCAACAGGGAGGTGAACGGAGTTAGATAAAATTTATTGAGCAACTCTACCGCAGACACACACCGGGATCTGTTGCCTGAAGTGTGGGACGTGCTATACTAACTTTACCTATCTTCACTTTCCGTTTCAGACAGCTTTCGGTGACAGCAGAACCCAGGGGTGACAAACATCCTGCACCCTAACAGCTCAGGCTCCCATTTGTCTGAGCAATCCAAGAGGCTGTGGTGATGCCTAGGCAGGTACTGAATTTCATATTCCAGGCTGTCAGTGTTCTTTCATTTCAGACCAAACATAGATGTATTTTAAACTCTCCCCAGTGCTACAAATATAACTGTGTTTGGAAGAAAGACAATTATCCTCCTTCATTTGTTGTTACCTCAGTTTAAAAAAAAAAAAAGTTTGAAAGACACAAAAATCAGCCAAAAAATCCAAAAGGGCGTTTGCAGAATACAGCAATGGCAAAATACACCGTGTGCTGGTTTCACTAACCTTAGTTTTTACTACAGCTACTCAAGTAAATCCTCTCTCAATGGCTTATTGATTGCAAGTTTGATTATTCTCTTGAATTCTAACACGCGTCGACTTGATTTTACAATATCAATGGGAATACATAAAAGCCACACACTCTGCAGGATAAATGAATTAGTACGGTGCCGTTATCTATTTACCAGCCACCAGCTGCACTCACACACACTTGCACTGCAGGTGGCCAGCAGCATTTAAAGCAGAAGAAAGCTTCATTTCTCGACTTGTAATCATACTTCACAATCTAAACCACACACATTATTTAAATAATCCTTCAAAGAATGCTATGGAGAAGAGAAAAAAAAAAAATCACTGGATAATTACACCTATGTCTGTGTTGAACATGAAAACACAAGTTTCATAACATTAATAGACATTTCCTGCCAGCTCTGGTGGCACCCTGGAGCTCAGGCTTGTGCAGCCTGCCAGTCGCCATAGGTGGCACTCTCACACCATCTCCCACTGTCTTTGGGGCTTCATCCCTAAAGAACAACCAAAAAACCCACTGTTTCAACCATGGTTTATCTATAGCAAACACATTCCTCACCCATTTTGAGGAAAGAGCAGCAGCAGAGATAGGTATCAGCACACAGCCTTCCCCACTCCTAAGTGAGCAATCTATACTTCTGTCATCAAACACAACTGCCCGGGCCACTGGCCTCTCAGCTCAGGTGGTCCATGAGCTATCTCACTTTTAAGTTTCCTCAAACCCATCACGGGCAGCCTTACACATTGCTAAAAGCACCGTAAGGTATGCGCTCAACAGCAAAAACAGTTTTGTGATTATGAAATCTGAGAGATTGAGCCATCATCAATGGGACAGTGAAAAATAAAACTACAGGCTTTTGCAAGTGGTACATAACTTATATTACTTATAAGTAGTACAGTTAACTGGTAAAAGTTCCTGATTCCATCAGGCACCAGCCTGGCAACTGGCAACTTAGGTGGCTTTCTCTTAGCCACAAAGAGTTGGCTGTGGTTTTTTTTTTTCTGAAGGCTATAATGAGCATAGAAACCCCAGAAAGTGGTCTGTTACTGTATGTCCCTTTCCAGGGAACGTTATAAAGGCATCAGCTCATTTGAATGCACTTACATTTGAAAAAAGGGTGGGTTTTTCACTTTATTGATGCACTCTTCCACACAGGATTTTTTCAAAAACTACATCAAACAAGGAAAAACAAACGCTGAGAGGGCAGATTTCGGGCAATTTATCAAGGTCTGGGAAATAGCTTCCAGATGGATAGAGCTGTTTGGTGCTGGCTGGTGAGAAGGAAGCAAGGTATTGTTATTGAATTAGCATGAATCTCTGGTGGAGAACTGCATGGTAGATAGAGGGCTCCTTTCATATGGTTTGCATTTGGACCTGTCAAATTTCATTTTTATTCAAAAACCTGTGGTAAAGACACACAGTTCTTTTTCGCTTATTAGATTTCCACCAATTCTCCCTGTACTGTTATCCAGGCAGTATTTCTAAACTCTGCTCTAAGTGCCATGCCTAGGTCTGTTTGCTCTTTGCCATGCTTGGATGAGAGCCTGGTGCTTACAAGCACACAAGTGGTTTTTAGTTTTATATTTACACACTGAATGTCACCTGAGAATGTGTGAGAAAGAAGAAATGCTGGATGCTCTATGAGATGTTTAAACTGAGTCGCTTCAAGAGTTTATTAAAATCTTTCTATGTAAAACTATGCATACTGAGGTCTAATGTACACTAGAAAGAGATTGCTAATGTAACTACAAGATTATTCTTGATTATCCTTGTTAATAAATCCTCCCTTTGTAAATATGTCTTCTAGCAGTATAAATGCACCTATACTAGTGCATTGGCTGCATTTGCTAATGCAGAAACACTATAAAAGAAAAAGAAAAAAAATAAGGAAAAATAAAAAGATGCTCGTAACAAACACATTTCTGCTTTGAACTACCTGGATATCTGTTCCACAATAGGTGCCTTACAGAGTAAGACATACACAAAGATTTATGTATTTTCCTGCTAATTTTGAAAGTTTTCACTTTTCAAGTTATCCTCACGGTCACCTAGCCCCATCTAAAGAATTCAACCTAGTTAATGTTAAACGTCAAATTACAATGACTGCTCTAGTAACCTGAGGAGATAAATGGCCACAGTTTCCCTTATTTCAAAGACAAATCGATCGTTACCAAGTAGTTAGTTTCAGCTGAATGAACTTTTGGCAGTGTGGTCTTTTAAGATCCTAGAAAGGTTGCTGCTTGATACACCAACGGGTAGAAGGATTTTTAATGAGAGGAAATCTCCAATGTCTTTTTCAATTATTTAGGAATATTGTTGTTATTCTTGAGTACTAAGTGGGTATTTCACCACTGGGGTGAAATAGGAGAAATAAAGCTTTATATCTTCTCTTTTCAAATGTTTCAGGGATCTAGCACAATTACTCAATTACCATCTGGGATGCATCCTAGGCAAACAGAGTGGGGAAATGGTGATATCATCAGAACTAATTCCTAAATCCTACCTGGAATGCAAAACATGGATACTTGTGCTTACTTCCCACCTGTATGTCTGGTTTTGCCCTTCTTTATTTTCTCCTATAGTTCTTATTACTCATGTGTTTTATGAGCATCTGCTTCAACTGACCAAGACGGTAAGAAATATCCAACGAGGCAAATAAAATCACAGTCTACAGAATGCAACCTACTTCTCTGGCCTTAACAACCGATTCCCCCCCAGGCTGTGAACAGATCACATGCCTCATTTATTACTTATACTTAAGCCTTCAGCTACTGACTACTGAGCTAGGTTTGCAGTTATATCAACTCTGAAACAAAGTCTTGGTAGCCTTAAGCTCTCATGATGCAGTGTTAACAATGGAAGTTATATATCACTACTGAAGAAATGGCATTCCTCAATGACACAATTTTCTGATGTGTTACAAAGAGAGTGACACCGCATGCTCACCGTGCTTGGCATCTACAGGATTTCACCTCTGCAGATCACTCTACGGACATCAGTGCTCAGAAGTCAGAGAAAGCTGAGCTAATGGTTGTCTCTAACCAGTTATCACCTTTCTGCTAATCAGTCTGAGATGGCTGTAAGCTAGCAAGTATCAAGATTCTGTCATCGTGGACTAAACTGGCCCTTAATTCTCATCTGAACTGCCTCCTGGCAGCCTATGAAATGGTTATCTTATTACTGGTAAAAGAAAAGAAATGAAAAGGAAGACAGAATTCAACTTGCCATTTCATATGGATGTTTACATCACAGAATTGGAGAATGTCCAATGTTGGAAGCAACCTCTGGAGATTGCCTAGTCCAACCACCCTGCTCAAAGTCAGGTCAACTACAGCAAGTTGCTCAGGCTGATCTGTATAGTCACAGCACAGAGAGAAACGCCTCTCCTATTGCACAGGATAAAATTTGTAGTGGGGCATAGTTGGAACATTACACAATCTCTTTGAGTAAGGGATCTTTTGAGCTCAGTTGCCTGTAAAATTGACTTCTCGTGGTACAGCTATTAAGAAAACAGAAGGAAGACTTTATTGCTTTTCATCAAGTTCATTTGTAGTCATACCTTGAAGCCAAAAGGGCAAGTGCATTGATAAAACTCCACTGGATCATTGCTGCATGTCCCATTGTTCTTACACGGATTGGAGAGGCAGGGGTTACACTTAGACACGACACTGATATCTACCGGCTCTGGAAAGGCAAAACACACTGTATTATTAGAGAACAGGATTACAAAATTAATACTTCCCATACTCACACACATACATTTTTTCCTAATGCAGTATTTACTCTGCGTTGGCACAAATGTACATGCTGTGTGTGCAACTTCACACAACAGCATGGGATTCCCAGGGATTAGAGAGATTTTAAGTACTTAAATCAAATACAAGTCTCAATGATGCCTATATTCTCCTGGACATGCAAACATCAGCTCTGAAAAAACATGTTGGGGATCTCCAGAGAGTGGGCTTATACATATATATGGCTTTCAGCAATTTTTCCTTCACTCAGTGCTGGAAATTCTGCAATAGGAACCCCCAGGGAACTATAACATGACATTTCTATGGCTGGTAACAAGAATGAAAGTGCAGATGCAACAGCAGAAATGAAAAACATACATAAGAAAGATTTAGTTAGAGGCTTATGGGAATATTTAGGTGCAAAGTGTTCTACCATCCTTAATTTTACCAGAGTTCCAAACTTATTTTCTTCCTCTTCTGCCCAGAAGAATGATTATCAACATTCAGAAACCTCAGTAAAATTCAACAATGACAAATATGCAAAGATGTAAATGTATGTAGGTAAATATACATACATACGTATTTAAACCATTTAATAAACACGTTTTTTAACAGAACACTTCCAGAGGAGTAGTGATGTCTGCGGGTGAGCAGGAAAGTTAACACAGACCAGAACAATAATAAGTACATTTGGGGTACCACATCAATCAATACTTTATTATTGAGAATTTACAGAAAGCTAATTTAGACAGATTTACAGTTAAATAAATGGTAGTTTTGAAGTGGCTAAATATCAACTATTAATGAGTTAATGGCTTTTACATGTAAAAAATAAAACCTAACACTTTAAAAGGTCAGATAGATTAGCAGATAAAATATATCAGGCAGTAAAGATCCTAAAATAATAGTATTTCATTTTTAAGGAAATAAAGCTAAAAATAATTTAAAATTGGTCCTGTGTAATCAGAAGTGGGTACAGAGCCTCTGTGCACGATAGCAATAAATTGTGAAACAACCTGAAAGTGAAGAAAGGAAGCTTATATTTGATGTTAGAGAGAAGATGGAGCTGTAGAAATCTACCAAAACTAGGGATGAAAAAAATCCCTTCCAGTAAAGGACTTGCTCTGGACGGTCCTGTATGAGATATAAACCTTCATCATTAACTTTGAATACTTGCACAGCACCAACAGGAGAAGAACATGACAGAAATGGGTACCAAGGAGTCCCAGCTGCAAAGTACCTGCAATGTAAAGGGCTGCTGACTGCAGAGTGCAACATGCAATAATGAAGAAAAAATACACAAGTAACTAATCCAAAAAATGAAATAAAAGACTGTTGTCATCCTCTTCTATCTTTGCATTTATGTCTAGCAAAATGCCAGACACGTTTTTAACTTGGAGTTAGGACAGCAAGAGGAAATAACATCTGAATTTCTGGCACTGACAGGGAGTGGAGTGTGACATACTTGAGCTACTTTTGCCTTGAAGGTAGAATATACGAAGAATATATGAAGGTATCTCCTCGGAGATGCTTTTCTAGATTTAGAGGTCACTAAGCCAGAATTTGTTCTATTATTTATTTATTTCATAATACACATGCGTACATTTTCCATTTATTCCTACAGCATAGATCAAAGTTAATCAATGTAGGAGCTAATAGGAACAGTGTTAGTTCCTAGCAGTTAAGTAGTTCATTAGTTTGCCCTTGTGGATTTGATTTATAAATCCATATAGCAAAATGCCCTCAGCCCAGCACATTCCTTTCCTCTACTGCATAACTAGGAGGGCAATTTAATAAAAAGCAGAGCTGAGTTTGCATGACTTGCACATTACACACTTTTATTTCTTGGCTCTGCTGAGACATAACCTTCTGCTCAGTCACAGGCAAAAAACATTAATTTTAACAAAAATGAGTTAAACTACTTCTTTTAATGTAAAAGTTACTGGAGGTCACAGAGGACATCTATGCACTACCTTTATCCAAGCATCTAGGCTAGGACTGAATTGATCCAGGCAGAACCACAGACACATCCTTGGACGTTCTGCGTCCTGTTGCTTTACCATAAAAGAGCATCACTGATATCCAGACAGAATAGCACAAAGCTTTGGATCTCAAACATGCAGGTGCAAAATGGGTTCAGGTAGACTACCAAATGATAGATTGTTTTTCAAAATATATGTATTGTGATGAGAAAAGGTGAATTTTGCTAGGGCCAGGCACTTCTTGGAGTATACTGCCACTCATCCAGATCAAGCAGTTCCTGCTTGTCCAAAGATCACCTTCGAATCAACACTTTTTTCTCCTTTCCTATTCAGATAAAGCGAGCCAAGGTAACAGCTGGGATAGTAGAAAGCCCACCAGCTTTCTGGTGGGCAAACTAATATTTACACTAAAAAGATACAGGTGTTCTTCATAGTCTAGACTGCAGGTTTACTTATCTCTTGCCTAAGAGTTGCCTGCTTAGTTTTGAGAGAAAGTGAGTGTAACTATTGATACATCAGGGTTTACGAATGAAGGAGTCACCTAGCTTCTCTTTCTGGATTAATTTTCAGACCCTGTTTATTATGTAAATATGATAATTTTCTTTGTTTCACTTCATGTGAACAGGTTCGTTATTTGGTATTTTTAGTATTTAGGGTATATTTGTACTTCACATTTGAGAGACTTTTATACTGTCTGTAGTTCTGTAATTATAGTCAAGACTTCTGATAGTTTGGAGACTGACATTTCAAGGTAATTAAACTATAAGGTTACAGTTATTAAAAATATATTTGAAAGGAAATAAAATTTAGCTTGGGCTTGGGAGCCTGTGTTCTAAACCCAGCTCAACACCATGATTTGTTTGTTCAGCAGTTTAATCCCAGCTGCTATAAAACCGTGCTGCCAAGCAGTACTGTAAATGTGCATGGCACTCTGAGACATAAAAACAGGCTTTATGCCCTCATTTCCATTTCTAAGAGAGGCTACTGACCCATCTTTTCCACTATAAATGTAGCTATATCTTCTCATACTTGCTAGTAACCTAAGCGAACCTCCAAACCTTTTTTTACAGTAAGAACATACAGGTATAGCCTAATCTACATAGAGTGATAAGCTACTTACTTAGTGTGCTCCTTATGATTTGTTGAACTGTTCTCTAACACAGCATACTCCTATCGTTGACTACCCCTAATCCTTATTAGCTGCACCACAACCCTCTCCTGAATCAACTCAGACATGAAACATTTTCCATAATCAACATTTTCTGATACAGAGTTAATGAGGACAATTTGCAAATCTTCAAATGAAAATGTGCTTTTGGAAATACTTGTTTTTGAGAAGAGTTCTCAGTTTCTCAGTTTTTAAGTAAACATACATAATAACTACTGCTCTATATTTTTAAAATAACCCTGATTTTACCAAAGTTTTCTGGGGTAGGTAGAAGGCCAAAACCAATTTATTTGCTCTATTTTATGTTCTAACAACATCCTATATGCTAGCTTATATATTATATAATCTGCTGCGAGTAACAGGAATCCTAACTCTTCTGAGGTTTGCTGGTTTTCCTTCCAGTGGTGCAGTCAACTGCACTTTGTGCAACTTCACTGAATTTCACTGAATTTTTAGAGTTGGAAGGGACCACAGAGATCATCTAATCCAACTCCCCTGCTGAAGCAGGATTGCCCAGAGCTAGAGCATGTTACTCAGGACGGCATCCAG
>JAOXNO010000052.1:34057634-34090942 GCA_028565335.1 Limnodromus scolopaceus | reverse complement strand
TATGGTGTAGGGGAGAACTTTGTAGAGTAGGGTTGATGGTTGGACTCGATGATCCCAAGGGTCTCTTCCAACCTGAACAATTCAATGATTCTATGATTCTATACATGATGCCTTACAATTCTTATGAATTCTACCTTTACGTACTGCCTTACAGCAGCACACACACAGCAAGGAAAGCCAAGCCTGCCAAGGGAAGATACACCTTGTCCTGTGTCCCATGAGGCTGGGCTGTGCCACGGGGCTGTGAACTTTGTGAGCGTAAGCAACGTTACCACCGTCACCTTTCACTGCTCTCATTGCAGCTGCAGTTTCGATCTTATTTATTGTACTGCAGTTTTCCTACAGAACACAAACCCACAAAAACTACAGCAGAGTTACCCTGCTGGCAACTCTCTCCAGTTCTTGACACCAGTGTACCAAAACCTTCCGCTTCAGACATCCTCATTCTGAAATTTTCATTTAAGCATACCTAGGTTTTTGGCTACTACTACTAATACTTGGTATATATAAGGATGGATCTCCAAGCAATTAATCCAAACAGGAACAGGAAGGATACGAGCTCCCACACAGTAACTCCAGATAAAGCACGCTCACTAATTCTATACAGAATGATCAACTGACTGAGGCAGATCCCACAGCCACTAAATAAAGAGTATTTTTGTCAGTATGAGGATGCAAGATCAGGTCTGGTCAACAACTTGTCATCAAAAGGTTCCCTCCTTCAATGAAATTAGCATAGTTAAATAAACAGGCACTCATAATAAGCTTATATTATGATCTTTTAAAGGAGTTAGAGATGTGTAAGACAATTATCTGAGCAGACAGGAGAACTTATATTTATCTTCCTGTCACATCAGTTGTGTTTATTCTGTGAAGGGGTGCATTTTATTTCCTAGATGTCTTGGAAACTTCTTCCAAGAGAAGCTGAAGCATGATAAAGCCATTTATCTGTAAGAAGGTAAAACGATCCAGAATATAAACCCATTTGGAATGAATGGCTTGACTACATATCTCAAACATTGAGGTACATTTCATGGATGCAAATGCCTGCATTCTAATGAGAAAATCATGTCAGCAATATCATCACCCACACAGCTAAAAGGAAATAAAAAATGCTAAAAAACTTAAACCCCACAATAACAAACTGATAATGCAGCAGTGCAATAAAATCTTTTTCCTCTTGGACCAACAACAGGAATATACCAGAAGTCCTTATAAGCAAATGGTCAGATAAAATCTTAAACATTTGGGCAGTTAAAGCACGTACATTGATGTCTCTGTTCTCCTTCAAAAGCGCAACTTCTAGGTATCCTCTTGTCTAAACACTGGTAAACAGTAGGGGTATGAATTTAAGGTGATGGGGATCTCAGAGCACAGAGTAACAAAACATTTTTGAAATAAAAACTTTCTTCTACATGTAACCTCCCTGACTTATTGCTTAGTCTTCAGGTAAGGAAATGAACTAAACATATCCTTTTGGTATCCTTTTTTATTTTTACTACCTGTTCCCAAGTTCTCCCTCCCAGCCCATTGTTTCCTATTATTAGGTTACTACAGACACAAAGGGGATGCTTTTTCAATTAGCAATGATCTATCCTGTAAAGACAGAACTGTGGCTACAAGCTTGGCTGAGCTACAAAGCCACATCCCATGGAGGGCAAACACTTGGACTGAACCCTGAAGGATACCAAACCCCCAGGAACCAGCACAACTCGGGTGTCAGAGGGAGGAGGGAGCCACAGTGTCACTGCTCAATGCTCGTAACAGCAGTGCCTTTTACAGATTTATGGGATACGTACACAGAGTCATTCTACTATGCAAAAAAAACCCCAAACAAACAAAGCCAAATAATATCTCTGTTAGGTCAGTTCAGTGCAGCATCCAGCAATGAAAGTATATTGCCAAAATTGGTTCCAGTTGTGCCTGAAGAGTATTTGTGGTAGCTTTATCAGCACACTATGTTTCTGTGAGCTTTGAACTGCAATAAATATAATAATATAACATGGAAATTTTTTTAGTGATCAGAGAAAGTATTTTTATTTCTGGACTTCGCCTCTTAATTAATTCAGGCCAAATTTCAGAAGTTATAACATTGTCACACAATAATATTTAAAATAATCAGTTCAGGTCTACCACAGAGTTCGAATATTTGTAATTACTTTGTCTCACTCACAGCTTTTTTAGAAGCATTTTGCTTCTAAAAAACCTAGCTTTGGACCAAAAAAAAACCAAACCAAAACCAGAATTTTTCACTGCAATAACTTTGGTGTAAAAAAAATTCTTAAGACTCTATGTTGAAATTGTTCCCAGCACACTTTGGCTGCCATTACAGAGAAGCCACGTGAAAACTGAAGATTAAAAGCCTGATTGTGTAAATACTGATAAATATGCAGGCTTAAACATAAACATGTTGACTCTGCAGTTTTCTCAATTGGGTTTGTGCTGAAAAGTGTGGGAGGACAGAACCAGATATCTGTCAAAGATCAACTTCACCATACATCTATGATTACTCTCATTTTCAAATACATGTTTACTTTATTTACTATAGAGAGACAAAAAGTAAAGAAAATATACGGAATTTGGAAGACACAGAAGCCTGTATGAGAAGGGTCTGCTACCTTCAAAGCCATGCAGAGCTGAAGGTAATGAGATGTCTATATTCTTTTTATTAAAAAAAAATATATGTGGAAATTGTTTTGCTGATGTTTTCTATTTTAAATCCCCCTGGGAATATGGATAATAAATAACTGACAATAACAGATTTCACACTGTCACTCGGAAGCCATTTTCTCACTGGAGAATTGATTTTTAATAACAACATAGATGACATGTGGCAAAAGTTGTAGCTGATACCAGAGTTTTGTGGGCCATAATAAATCAAATCAATCTGGAGGCTTCCAAATGCATGGAGCAGAGGCAGAGATTTCCATTTAGGCTTCATTTCACTCGTGCTGCTCTGTGCAAGACAGGGAGGGCTTCGCCCTTGGAGGAGGAAGGTATGTTTTCATTTTGATTAGTAGATCATTTAAAAAAGCCAAAACATTACAGTTGTTACTAAAATATTGCCCTTTGTTTCTGTCCATACCTGGCCTGCAAAAATAGGAGTGAAAAGACAAATTGTAGGTATTGGAAAGAGTGAGGCACATGGTATATCTACACTGCAATTCAGGATAAAGAGCCCCAAACTAGCTTTAATCAAGCGAGCTTGCACATCAGCAGCAGGCCAGAAGACAGCTCCATATGGAATAATTTATTTGGCCATGAAACAGAATGTATTCCTCTGTGGCTGAATTTCAGGATTCATGTAACAGCTCAAATGTGACCATCCTAGTGTGCTAGAAATCAGAGTCCCAAGCCAAACTTAAAACAACAAATCCAAATCACGTATCTTTCTTGTTTTTAATAATGAAAACTGGGAATCTAAAGCTGTCTTCTAAGTTAAGAGGTTGAAACCTAGATCTCTATTTTACCACTCGGCCAAAGAGCATTGCTTTATTGCTTCCACAGTTGTAGTACTGCCAACGTCAACACCTTAATTCCACACTTACGGAGTCAGTGCACAGCAACCACTGCTCTTTAAATTCACAGAAACTTCTGCATGTGAATGACATCTAACTTTTTTAAAAAATACAAAATAGTAATGTGAAGTTTCAAAGCACTCAGGACACTTTCTTCAATTCATTGTCCTGAGCTTTCAGCGTTCAAAGTTGTTTCTCCTTCAGCATGCTGAATAATCTCATCACAGATAAGCTATTTAGTTTATTTGCTTTCAGCTCCTGTGCAAGTAATGATGAGCCACTTGTGTTGCTGGGCCGTGGGGAGGAAGGTGGCTTCTCTGCCTTGTCCCCACAGCTGCTCATGGTGTCTCGTGTCCACACAAACAACTGAGCAAACCCAACTCAGGGTTTGTTTCTGATGGGACAGATGGAGAGCGAGAGACAGTAAATATGAGGCTGAAACAGGAGTCAGTCTAGCAGATGCCTAGAAAAGCTTGGGGGGGGGTGTCGTTTGCTGCAAGGAACAGGCCCACAGCCCACACTCCGAGACGATGGAAAGAAGATGACTTTCAGAAGGATTGTAAACAAATTGTTCAATCCAGAAAGCTGCTGAAAGCAGCTACACTGGGACGCAAGAGTGCAGAAAAGGATCTCCAAAGAAAGAATCCACACATAGACATCTCTGAGTGTGTCACCAGTCACCATGAGGTGAAATTTTATTCGTAACTTAAAGACATCTGAGACAGGCATCTCAGCCTTACTGGCACCCAGCCACTGGCTTGACTTACTCATTGTTCTAGCGTGGGGACTTCAAACTTACTTCCCTTCAGATTGCATTCTTTCATGTATAAATTTGCCTGCAGAAATCTGAATAAATAGAGAATATTCTAAAAATGCACAAGTTTTCAGTAAATGCACTGCTGCTGAAGCATCCAACGGAAACTTACACTCGAAAATAAGATCACGTTTTTCCAGGCAAAGAGCAAAGTCCTCTCCTGTGGGGGACCCAAACATTGTTCAACTAGAAGAGACAGACTCTAGGCAGTCTCTTGGAGGTTTGTTTTCATGATAGCTCTTGTCCCTGAACTATCAGAGGAAAGTCATTCACCCTGCAAATATGTAATTGCTTCTTTTCAAAGTTTAGCATTCACCTGCTCTAGTCATTACCTGACATATTGCACCTGAGTACAAGTACACTGAAGCTAATTGTGTGAAAATATTTATGACTACTGGATCAAGTGAAAGCCATCTGCTCATTAAAAACCTCCCTGCCATCAACAGCATTCTAATAAGGTGCCGCTCAGCTGTGGGGAAGAAGTGGTACTTACAGCACTCGGAGAGACCTGAGCCCATTGAACGCGTGGATGGGGATGCACCGAAGTCTATTGTAACTCAAGATGCTGGGAGAATGAGAGAAAAGAGTTACAACACTGGATTGTCCTTGATTGTTTCACTTCTAATTGAACCACAAAGGAGGACAGAACCACACATGCTTAAGTAATGAGACAGGTACTAATTGTTCAATGTCTAAGACAGTGTCTGAAAAGCAATTAAAACAGTTATCAAAACTTTGGACTACTTACAGTGTTGATAACTGAGTCATGTTGCTGAAGGTGTAATTGGCCAACACGCTTATGCTGTTGTTGCTCAAATCACTGAAGAAAAACACAGAGAAAATATCATTTATTTATATGAATTGAGAAATAAGTCTGTTTAAAGATAACACATCTGCACCAAGAAAAAGCAAAGCACGTCAGACTCCCCTAAAAAGCTTCAGACTCAGAAATATTAAGGCATATTTCCAGCATATAACATTGAAAAAAAAATGAGTGAATACAAGCAAAATTTTTGAAGAAGGACAAATTAATAGATGACACACGCATGGGTGTACCAACTTGCTTTGCAATTTTTAACAAGCATAGCATTTCCATATGCTCTTCACATTGACAGTTACTAGAACAAAATTTCATTTTTTCATTTTAAAAAGTCTTTTAGGCTCAAACAGAACATTCTGTTTTGTTGTTGCTCTCCTTTGAAAAAATATGTTAGAGATGTTCCCAAATAAAATACTGTTTTAAAACAGAGGATTCCAGATTTCCCTCCATGTTGTTTTTGTCTGAGGTTGTTCTGCCCATTTGACTTGAGTATCTACGGCTGATTCAAACAGCATTTGGAATTTCCTGATAAATAGTTCAGCCAAGAAATTTCACTCCTGTGTATTTCAGGGAGCAATTTACTGAAAGAAGTCTAGTTGTGTCTCTGTGTATGACTGTTCATAGCAGAAACAGCTACGCAAATTTTCATTGCCTTAGCATTATAAATACTTCCTCACCTAGAAGAAATTAATGCCGTCTCCTCTGTTAATGACCTTTACAGCTTTGCTCAGATAAATCTGCCAAGTGAAACTGTAGCAGCCTGCGTGAGAGTTTAGTCCCCTTGCAAAGGCTGGTGCTCTCAGTCACCTCACTCTTTCTCCACTACTTTATGAACGCTTATTGGCAACAGTGGCCACTGTGAAATTCTTTTCTAATTCAAATTACAGATTGTGGGTTTTTTTCCCCCCCAAATATTAGTTATTTATATTCTACCTACAACATAGTGCAAAAGAATCATGTAATTTTCTTGACATTGAAACCCTGTGTTTCTTACATGAGTGTCAGGTGTTTGAAGGTGGAGAGCCCCTTTGGCACAGCAGTCAGATGGTTTCCTTCCAGGTATCTGAAAAAGAAGTCAGATTTGACAATTACACAAACACGTTAACAAGAACTCCTGTCACTCAATCTGCACCCTGAATGAGGAAAACATAAAGTCAGTCACTAAGGAAACTATCTTTGTTTCATGGCTTTGAAACCATGTTTCTCCTTTATAACTGAATTATCTGACATGCAAAGCATTACAGTAGTAGCTTTTTTTTTTTAAGATTTGGAATCAAATAAAGGATCTTTGGCCCAGAGTAAACAGAAACGACCATTTCATTCTTCTATGACAGCAACTGAGGAAGGGGAGGAAAGCTGCACGGCTTGTGCCCTGAAGTTAAAGTTACCTTTCACAAGTTTCTATAAGAATGCTGAGTGCTGACTGACCCTGTATGGAAAGTTTTTGTCTTGTTCATGTAAGTTCCTTGGACAGTCAGAACTGGAAGAGGAGCTGCACTTCAAGGTCTCTGCATAGCAAAAAGTCTCACTTACTCCAGCGTAAACACAAATGTCCGTCACTTTGATGCCACAGCCATTACAGCAATTCCTACTATGGCATATACACTCCCCTTTCCTTTTCAAAGTACGCTGGTACAGGATTGAACTTGGTACAAATTGAAGACCAAAGACCAAGTTCCCTTTGAATATTGGCCCCTCCTACAAGCATTAAGCAGATTTAATAAAACAGCTCATGTTTCCAGGATGGAAGTTTGACATACCACTGAATGTGTCTCTATTCAGACACATGCACAGTAGGGCTAAAACCTTTTGGGATAATCCTACGTCCTCATTTTCCTGGAATATAGTGCCTGTACTTTGCAGACCAGATGCCACTGAAGAAAGATGAACATTCTGTAGCCAAGGGAAAAACTCTGAACAAATATAAAACTTTCCAAACGTTTGCCCAGAAGAGCGCATGGGTACTCGAGACCCCCCACAGCTGACCTGTGGCAGCAATGGGATGTGGGGCTTTTCCTGTTTATTACAAAATAATAGAGGCCGAGCTGGACTTCTTTTCCTTAACCTTGGCTTTTGGGTGAAACTGCATCCCTGGGAGATACCAAGGTAATAAGGCTCCAATGGAAGTTGGCCCCTGTGGTGCCATGACACTATCAAGCTGATCCTCCCAACATCTGCCAGAAGCCGTATCCAACTGGGAAAAAAATCCAACCTTCTCAGAAAGTACTGTGTAGTAGGAAGGCATTTCTCCCTCCAGAGGTGAGGATAAAAGACGAGATTGTATTTCCCTTCCTCACAAGATACTTTGGGGAATTTTTTTCTAAGGTAGACATGAGGCAATGCAATGGATATGGTATATTTTGAAAGATAATCAAATGTAGCCAGGAAATGCAGCCCACAGACACCAGAACACTTAATGTGCTGATTCTGCTGCTGAAAATACAATCCGATAATCATGTTAAGATTTTTTATCCCACACATACAATTTCCTTTTCTTTGGCAACAGACCTCCCTATTCTGCATTTACTATAGCAAACAACAATAATAATAGATTATTACTGTGCTGTATGTTCCCTCTCTACATTAACTGTAACAACAGAGATATTTATGTAAACTAAATCCAAGAAAATTTTCCCACAAAATTTATTTTTACATCATTTAAAAATAAAATCTATAAACACTAACAGAATTTTTGCATAATACGTTTTACAGCTGTCACATTTTATTCCCCTCTATCCCCTTCTATTTCAGCATAATGCCCTCTCACCATTTTCTGCTGCTTTAGCTCTCTTTTCAACCAAACTACTACAACTAAACTACCCCAGTCTCATGGTTATCCATTCCGCCTGCACACAGGATCCCATCAAGGCAGAGTTAGGTGGAGCTGACATACCTCCTGCTAGGATTAGGCTGGACAAGCAGGACTACAGGCTTTTGCATTTTTAACCAAAAGCAAAATCCTTTCCCAATGAAGAAAACCCAATTGAACAAATTAATCTCTCCATTCACAACACTCACAAGCAGCGAGTGACTGTGTTGCACAGTACACAGTTAGCCCTTGCAAAGTAGTGACAGCTGCTCTGTTGGATGCAGATTATCACAAACCAGAGTATGGGTTAGTTATGCCACATTTACACCTCCCATGGAAACTCATATTCAGCAAGTGTAAAGTCACTTGCCGTATTTTGACTACATTTCGTATAAATTATTTTGAAAATGGAGTTCCTTGGAGAATTCACACCATAAATTGTTATGTAGAAGATCCTCAGAATCCAACCACATATGTTACTATTTAAACTGGGCAAATCATGCCTCATTTCCCCAGTCATGGCCTGCTATGGACGCAGCAAGCCGCTGGGAGTCTGCGCCTTCTCTTTCATCCCAGAAAGTCACAAATCTTAAACTCATGCATGAGGGTAAGTTAAGGTTCCAGTCTTTATTTCAAACGCAAAATCCAAAGGATTTCCAAAGGAAATCAAAAGCAGGTCACATATAATGTATTCGGAAGCTTTATATGATTTTTCTTTAGGAAAGGAGACTCAACTCTTGCAATGTGTTGAAATCTTCAGAAATATATTTTGAGGATATCCTCTTGTTGATCCCAATATAAAACAGCCTGCAATTTGAACAAACTGACGATGGCTGGCCAAGGTTTTCCCCTCCTGCTTTGCTTTCCAGTGCAATCAGAAGTCGAGGGTGCACATTTTAATCCAGTGCTTCATTATTCAGAATAACATAGACATGCACACCCCTGGAGTTAAACTCCTACAGAAGATCTGCTTTGAACAGCGTTGGATTTGCACCGCAAGCAATTTGATGGCTACAGAAATGTGCTAGCAGAAAGCAGCAGTACTTATACCAGTGGTATAATTTACGAACAAACACAATTTTACACTGAAAAACTGTTGATAATATTCTTTTCATGCATGTGTAAAAACAATTCACCACTGTTAAACCTTTCACCACACTACACAAAGAATGGCAGTATTTACTAAGCAAAAGGCATTCATTTTGAAAGCATGTTTAAGTGCAATGAATTTGAAATAACCAGAGCTTTTAGGGCATAAGAGCACACCAAGAATCAGGAGGATCTGAGATGCAACACGTGAAGAAGCTGATTGCTGCAGGAGAGCTGCTGCCCACCATGGGCCAAGCCTCCATCAGAGCAGGGAGGGGATGCCGGGGGGCGCAGCTCTGCACCTCGCCAGGGTGAAGATGGTGTATGGGGGCTGAGAGGGGCAGAAACTGGATATATGAATAACAGAATTACTCCTGAGGGTGAAGGGACAGAGCCCAGTTACAAAACTGTGCATATTTATGTAGACAAATATATAAATAAAAACTATGGATGAAGCTACAGACCCTCTGCCCAAACAAAGCAAAACAAGCCATAACAGAATGATGCGGAGGGAAGATTGTATTTTTAATTGTTTTCAATCCTTAGCCAAAGGAAGAAGATGCATGTGGCATCTGGTCTGCAAAGAAATTCTGGCATGAATGAAAACAATGTATGTCTAATTTTAATGCTCAGAGTCAAGATATTAATATACAGACAGTCAGAGTCAAGAGTGGGTGTCAGCTGCCTTAATATAGACACACTGACTAGTATCCAAACCAACCTCATTTGCTTCCTAACGTCTCTAGACTTTCTAGTTTAAATACCAGATTGGAAATTGTTTTTTACCCCATGAAGGCTGCTGAGAATCCTGAAGTCTCAATAATGACTTGTAACCAACAAGCAATTAGGAGAGCAAGAACTGAAAAAAACCCAAATCCGTGTGTTCATGTTCCCATAAAGTGCCACCAACTACCCACCAGGAAAGGCTTCTTCTAAAGCACGACCGAGTGCTGGGGACAGGTAACTTAGGGCAGGGTGGCTGGTGCCACGGGCCATGGCCATGCCTCCCTCCGTGCCTGCACCGACCGCGCCGGCACTCGGAGCCCAGTGCCTGCTGCAGCCCCGGGGCTCATCCAGCACCTTCCACGCACACTAGCATCGCCTATAAAAAATTTAAAACTATGCATAAAAGATGACAGCTGTTCTTTTTCCAACTTGTCTATTTTTATACTGAAACCACTTGGATTGGAGGTGATATAACCAGCACAAGGTGCCAAAGCATCATGTAACGATTTGAATCACTTGGAACCTTTTTTGTAGTGAAATGTCTATTCAGCCATAAAGTCAAGCTCACAGCAGCAATCTGTGCTGAGAGAAGAAACTGGAGAGAGAAATCAGTTCTCAGGCAGTAATTGAAAAGGCACAAAGCTTTTCCTTTAATTTCTTTAAATTTTTCATACAGAATGTTACATTATAAAAAAAGATGATACTTGACAATTTTACGCAGCTCTAAAATTAAGTTACAGTCTAAACTTTTTAATGCAGATACCCAATATCCTAAAGTTTTGAGGCAAGTGGTCTAGGAAATTGGACTGTGAAAGATGAAACATCCGCAAAGCATGAATTTTAAGAGCTTCAATTACAGTTTCTTGAGAAGAAACAAAATTCAAGTATGGATCTAGGCACAATCTGGATCTTGAACTTTTGGAAGTTTTGGCAAGTTGGGACCCTGGATTTTGCTGCATTTTTCTGTCAGACCAGAACCTACTGGTCTGATACACAGAAACATGACTGTGCTTGAGAGAAAAGCAAAGGCTCTGAAGTTAAACTTAACTCTGCTGGTGCTAAAGTCACCTTGCTGATATGTACTCAAACTTCATCAGTCACTGAAACATTATTTGATAGCACTGATACTATTTACTTTTTCTAAACTATCAGATTTGAAATGCAGATTTAAATTCTCTATTTCAGCTGTAACTAAAATACCCTTCTACAGAACTGCCCATTCTCTCAATGGGAGAGTTTTCCTCTGCAGTGAATTAAGCAGACTGTAAAACCTTTTGTGACTCAGGACCATGGAAGCCTAAGCTTTGATCTAAATTGTTTCTCTCCTTTATTATCAAAGGAAAATTCGCTGAAGTCTGTATTAAGGGTCAGTGTATAAAATAGTGCAGATTGCCAGACAGGCAAAAGCATTTGCATTCTCAAGCAGACTATTTTCATCAGATACCTCACTTCAGAGTTATCCCTTTGATCAACAGCAATACAGGCATAGCGAAAAATGGCGCTAAATTGTTACAATATCCTACATGTATCATAACGAACTCCTTCGAGCATATTTATTGTAACAATTTACATGGTTTCAGCCACTATTTTAGTCACAAGACATGAGAAATCATAAGTGCCTTGGAAGATGGAAAGGAGGGCAGAGATTGGTGGTAAATACCTCCAAGTAGATGTAGCAGCAAATGTATGAGAAGCAACTGTCAAAATCATCTTGGCAACTGGAGATTCAGCTGAATAAAGGTGTTGTGCTAAGGCTGAGGCAGCCAACTAGAGGTGGGGAATAAAGAGCTACAAGACAGTTCAGTGGGATCCCTCTGCTAGTAAGGGGTCAGCCACTTGTGAAAACTCCCGTGCCAAGGACTGAACGAGCTCGCAGGCTAAGTGAACCTAACAGCCAGAACAACAAAAACAACTAGGAGAGAGGAGGCTTGTGAGGAGAGAAAGAGAAATGGCAAAAGCAATGCAAATATTAATATGTATTAATGTAAATGGAAAGAAAAATAATCACTAACGATGCATGGATGCAGGTTTCTCTAACAATCCCATCAGTGCTATCACACAGCTCAGTGTCATGACAACATTTGGAGTCTGGAGATGACATAATTAGTACACATTTATTCTAAAATACACCATGCTCATTATGTTACAGCTTATGCACACGCCGTCCACATAATTGCCTCCAATGTTTTTCCCCAGTGCAAAATATTATTTGCTGTAGGTCCATAAAAGCAGCTGGATGCTGTCAGATAAGACTTTATTAGAAATGGACTATACTTCTGCGAAAAAAATTAAAAACTAGTGTTCACACACTGAGGTAATATGTAAAAGGAAAAAGAGCATGGGAAACTCAGTTCAAGCAGATTGGGGAGGGGGGGGAGGAGAGAAGGAAAGCCTAAAACTCTAAGCAGCAGCAAGGCTAAGTTCCAAACCAGCTCATTGCATGAACATTTTACTTCTGAACATCTGGAGTAGAAAACTGAGTACGTTCAAAAAAACCCAAGGCGTCTCTTCAGAGCAAGCAAGGAGTGGGAAAAATGTCGGCAGTACGTAAATATACAGCAAAGGAATTTGCAAGAAACAACATAATATTTCCCTATTCCCAGGAAGCTGAAAGAAGGCTCGCCCATGATGATGGGGTTTGTGAAGGAATCACTGGGAAATAGAAATTTCTTGCATCATCATCCATCCCTCTAAAAAGCCAGGAAACTTAGTGATCTTTTCAACTCTATTCTAGATGGAAGCCTTCCCTGCCAAGGTAATCCCTGCTCCCAAGGGTGGTACAAACCAAACACAGGGATGCCTCCTGTCTTTCCAAGCTCTCAATATCAAGAAGATAATGGTTTTCACATGTTTTGTCTTTACAGACATCCAAACCAGAAACTCAGGAAGAAAGCTGGAAGGAGGGAGCCTATGTCTCCAGTCCACTGTGTAATAAAACATTGCTGGGGATCTTTTTTGCCGAGCTTAGGTACAGCGAAATTTGACCCAGCAAAGGGTAACGTTTTCCCTATGTGCTTGTGGAAGAGGTATGTTCATTTTTGCACATTGCTATTTAACACCTGCTACAATGAAAGAATTCCTGTTTTAAGACTATTTTAAGACCTCTACAAGCATTTAAAAGAACTTCTGAGAAGGCTATATTCAGCCATAACAGACTGGTTTATCTAGACGCATGGCAGTTCTTTTTCTTAAATCATGCTGTATATAAACTCACTGCAGTTCAATAAAAAGCACTGCAGCTAACATGTCCTGTAAATGAACACATCAGTAATGGAAGTTTATAAATGTCAGGCTGGCACATTCATAAAAAATTCCACTAAAATGCTCCCCTGCATCATACCACAGCTCAGGCCTCCCACAGGAGGAGCTGTGGGCTGCCAGGACAAGAGGCTCTTTATGCCCTTGTCCTCAGTGACCGAGGGTTTGTTGTGGGAGTGCCTGGTGGGAGCATGGAGACCCCAGCACACTGCCCAGAGGCCTCCGACACGAGAGTGTGGACGGGGAGAAAGGCAGCATGGGTTGTGGTAACATGGGGGAAGGGGTTTCAACCTATATGACCCCTGGGACCACTGTACCAGTGAGGAAGGTGAAGACATTCCTGCCCTGGAGACTCCTGTGGCTCTCTCTGCAAAAGCCAGGACATCTTCTGCAGCAAGTAACTTGTGTGCTTTCTGTTTTCAGGTGCTAAATATCCACTGCTACCACGGAAAATACAGCTTTAAGATATGTCACCCTTAGGATGCAGTTCAAGGGACCTAGGACTGCCCCAGGGAAATGGGGGTATTTTGATGTGAGCATAAATAGATTGAACAAGATCAAGCTGTTTCACCTTGTGCCCAGAAAGCTACTGGGCACTGCCAAGGTCTGTCAAGTTTTACCTGTCCTCAGAATGAGTCAAGAGGTGGGGTTCCATAGGAGATTCTGTTGATCACAGCAGCAATGCCAATTCTCAAACACAGAACAATAAAAACACTTAAGTTCACACTAGCAACTTAGGACCTAAATGATACAGTCCCTTCCAGATTATTGCAACTTCTCTATCTCAATCTGGAAGCCAAAGAAAGGTGAGTAAGATTGGGTTTTTTAAAAAATTTATGTCATTCTTGTCACAGTTTCCACAAACACATGAAATTTTTAGCTTCAGTACCTGCAGCTCATCTTTTGGTACAGATACAAATAAGGAGCTCGGTTTATGTTGGTTGAGAGGAGAGTGAGATCAGGATTGAATTTTGAGACAGCTGGGACAGATTCAAGGTTATATTTGCAGAACATGAAATATTCAGAGCCAGCCAGTCCATGGCTGACTGTGTTCTGCTGACACATTTCTGGATTGAAAGCAGAAAGCCGAACTAGAGGCTTGCACAGCCAAGAGGCTCCTACTGAAGAAGACAGTCACGTAAACTCCTATGAACTCAAACTGCTCAGTTCCAGGCTATTGCCTCATTTGCCAAGAAATAGCTCAAGAAATATAGCAGTTTTTAAGAATGTGAGATTAATTTCACTCTTTTTGTGAACGTTATGTCGTCAGTGTATCAGATAGTATCAGTAAAACTCAATATGCAAAATTTAAACAAAAATTCCTCAGTGTGGCAGTGGAAATCAAAGAAACATCTGTGGTATCTTATTGTTGGCAAGTCACATTTGAACGCAATGAAACCTGAACAAGACCAGAGAGAAACCACCTAGCAGACTTTTTATCACTTGATGGCAGTATGTAAGGGAATACAGGCCAGGACTTGGCTTTTAATCCAAACCACTATTAACCATGCCCTGGCTAACAGTGTTCCAAGGATATATTCATTAGTGCAAAATTTCCATGTTAATTTGAGTTACCACATACACTTTCAGCACACTCCTCATTCAGCAACAAAGTCTTGTATTTGACTGTAACACTGGTAAAAACAGTGCAAACCCCATTCTCCCACTGGGAAGGGAGTAAAAAGATGTGTATCTCATTCATCAAGCTGCCTTGTTACGAAATAGTAAAAATAACAGTAGATACTTAAAACCAGCAGAATCAGATTTTAATTCGTTACAAAATTCACTGAATACACCAACTAACTCAACCAATTACTTTGACATAGAAATGTTGATGAGGCTGTCACAGGTTTCAGTAACGACTCACCTGGGATAGATTTGAATAAGGACCTAAAGGGGAAATGCTCGGTATTTCTATTGCCAACGGTTTAAGGCAAGCAGTTCCACCTGTGTATTTTCTTCCCATGTAAAGAACCAAAATCCAGTATAAAGTCATAGAGAGGGGTAGATGAAAAGACAAATAGGAAGATGGTTGTCAACTAGGATGAATTTACTTTACAATTCAATCTAATTATCTGTTATTTTGGCCATTTCATGAGGTTTGGAGAAAAGAATTCATTGTTTGTTTCCACCAGTGGCTTTCATTGTCTTTTTTTTTTTTTAGTCTCCTCAGAGGATAATTAGCTCACAGCTGCGTAAGTCAGGAACATATTTTCATCATCCTTTCAAACTGCCTGTTGTGAGCTTAGGCTTCTCAGAAGCACTACAGGATTATTTGATACTAATATATGCATTTGTTCCCTGCACACAGAATTAATGGGTACAAGGATAGATAAACTCTCTTCCCACTACAGAGCAATGTATTCAGTCAAGGGACAAATGAGTATAAAAATAACAGCCAAAACATATGGAAAGCACGAAAGCACAAACCAGCAGTCACTACAGTCAAAGGCAAAGCCCCCAAGGAACTACAAAGCCTCACTATGATGTAATTTCATGAACTTCTCACAAAAGGAGCTATGTAAAAGGTAACTTACAGCTCAGTCACGTCTTTGGGAATTCCTTTGGGCAATACCCGCAGCCCTTTGTTGCTGCAACGCACCACCAAGTCCACGCAGGTACACTGGGAAGGACAAGGAGGCGTAAGCAGGCAGCTGCTTTCATCGTTACCTGCGGAGGGAGAGGAATGGAACAAGAGGAAGTCAGCTTTGCAGCCCAAAGCCAGGCTTTGGTTACAAGAACCAAGGAGGGACATCCCTGAATCCACAGTGACCATAATATTTTAAAGTAGATCCAATGCTTTGGATCAGCCTCCATTCATACAGGTTCTTTAGGCAACATGAAAAACAGTTCAAAAACTGAATAGCATTATTTTTAAATAAATAATTTTTATCTAAGGAGTATCTTGTCTGTAATTTTGCAAATGACATTAAAATTAGTTGCGTGAATCCCAAATCCTCCCTCCACCCCTAATGTACTAGATGAAATGGAGAACTTGACCAGAACATTACCCTGAAATTCATCTAGACAGATGATATCCACTATCTACACTGATTTAGGAAGATATTTTTTTTTAAATTCAGCTTTTAGATGTTAATTTTTTTACTTTTTAAAGTCAGCCTGCCACTTCATTTATAATCTGAATTGTAAAACCTCATTGTTTTTGACAAGGATAACCAGGCAAACAACAAACTAAGCAGCATTCTTCCCACTGCTGGTGATCCATCTGTGCACACATAAAGATATCTAACTTTCTCCAAAAATGGTTTCAAAGGCCCATAAACAGCCGATTAAATCTTGTAATTTGAGAACAATAGGGTTTCTGCAGAAGAAACCAACTCTTTGAAGTTAAGAACATTAAAGCATGGATTTTCCCCAAGAGTAACAGGCTTTGCAAAACATAAGGCAAATCATGATGTATATGGCAGGAAACACTTAGTGGCACATTCTCCAGATGACAGTGAGAGGACACCCACAACTGTTGGTGAGTGCAGGCAGCCTGAGCCGACCAGCGCTGCAACCCAAGAGCACACAGCCAGCTGTCATTATGTGCTGCTTCTTTCTTTTTCTTTTTTAAACTGATGCAAGAACTAATTGAGACAGATCTGTTTCTTTTTTCTCTCTGCTGGATGTACCCAAGAGCATTGAGATGAAAGAATAAGACTGGAAGTCCTGATACAAGATAACAAAATTACCCGTAAATGTATGGGTAGAGAATCATTTGTATTCAGGGGGATGGAGAAGCACAACCAGCCAACAGAAGAACAGGGAAGAAATTTTTTCTTTTTCACCCCGACCAAGGTTAATGAGCTTAATGATTGGAAACAAAATTCAAAGTCTCATAAATCTGCAGAAAGAGCATGTTTCTTCAGAATATTCAATTTTCCCCTCCATTCTGTATTTTACACCCTGCCACCATCTACCTTCCATGCACCGCGGCTGTGTGACTGACTGTAGGATAAAGAAAGCTCCCAAGCCTGGAATGTAACTTTGAGGACCAGGATTTATTTTTTTTCTCCCAAACTAAATGCAAATTATTCTTTAATGACTAAACTTAGGTCCCTTGAGCTCTGAGCCCAAGCGCCTGGGCCTGTTGCCAGATACCTCGACCAGGACAGGAATTAATTTCTACTCTAAGTAGGAAACTTCTATCACTCTTATGGTCTCTTTAGAGGTATGACTAACTGCAGCTCCCGCATAGCTGGTCTTAACAGGAAATCACAGCCTACAAGCCAAATTAGCAGGGCACTCATCAGTCAGCTTTTCTTCGTATTGTCTTCTCTAAAATTTGCTTTATCAGAAGACAAAGAACTACCTGGAGAATGAAAGAAATGTCAGGATATTTTTTTAAAAAAAACCTACATGGACCCACTAAAGCATTAAGCATTACTGAGTCGTTTCACACCATATGAGGTTTTTTTTATTTCCCTGTATTCATACCTCTTATTAGTGAAACTGAACAGTATCCAAAACTAAAAGACTTCCCAAGCAAGCACCATTCCCACTGGGTTCCGAGTGTTAAGTAAGTGTATGAATAAGGAAGTGAAAGGAAGGGCCAGGATTATACTAGGATTATACAAAGCAGAGCATTTGTCTATAATGAATTCATTCTTATATTTAGGTGTAGATAGTAGAAACTCAGAAACTGGAAATCAAGAATAAAAATAAACTCCAAATAGGGAACAATGATCTTCAGCTCTAGATGGCTGTCTTCCTCATCACTAAACTGAAATGTCTCCCATGCAGTGTTACTTGATAGGAAGGGAAGGTCTCACAGAGGTGCCAACATTAGCATAAATGCCAAATCAAATTGGATTTTCTTACCATCACAGGTGAAGTCCTGGACATCTACATCTTGGATTGGAATATCCTTTAAGAAAAAGGGTTTCAAGCAGCGTGGATTTCCACTGACAATTCTCTTCTTCCTCAACCATTTTCCCAGCCAGGCCAAATGGCAGTTACAGTTAAAGGAGTTAGCCAGCAAATTACTGAAATGGAACAAGACATAACGTGAGCACACAGAAATACTGAAATGGCTACAGAGAGATGATGGGTTCCAAGTTCAAACTCTTTCTTGTCATCTGTTTCCGTGAGATCCTTCTATGTTCTACAGATCAGGGAAGTTCTATGCAGGTTTTATACTAAAATTAGGGTCATAATTAAAATATATATATATGTTTATAAACCAAAATACTCACTGCTACAACTATTATTTAGACATACTTACATCACTACCAGGGCTGTATTTATAGCGGATTTTAATCCAAGCTACAGCTCACACCCAAGTCTAAACTCACCTCACACACTGCAGCCACGTATGCTTGATCGTCAATGCCACTACTTTGGGTAACACCACGGAGAAGTTTAGCACTGCCAGCCCTTAGCACAGACACACACGTGCCACTCCCTGTGTGTACGGCCAAGCTGGCTTAGCACACTGCTCCTTGCCCCAGTATGCTCATCCTTTCCACTCGTCTGTGTTATGGCCTATACAAACCAGTGCCAGGCGGGAGCCACTGGCAACCTGAATCTGGGCTTCCTACTGAAACAGTAAGGAAAGTACTCTGGATGTGCATTTATACATATATAAAGCAGCACTGTCAGCTCAAGTCACTTCTCATGAAGCTTTCTAAGGACAGTATCCCTGTAGTGAAAAGCAGCTGTTCTAGTGTCTAGTGCCTTGTGAACTCTGAGGTCTGCATCAAATCTTGCTACAGCTCCTGAAATATCTTTCAAATACAGTTGCAGTCTCGCTGCGGTACTGTGGTGTGCAGTACCCAAAGCAACCATTGGACAGCCCCCACGAGAGGAACGGATTCTTCACATAGCTTGGGTTAGCAGTGTTTAAAAGTGGAAAGCCCTAGCCATTCCATTGTCAAGCCATAAAACCAGATGTATAGCAATTCCTCAGTGGAGCACCTGTAACATAGATAGTCAGTACAGAAAAGATATTATTAATTTCTATTTCTTAATAGGTTGCGATCCTTTGAATGAAAGAGTTATTTGAAGCATCTCTCTAAGCTAACTAGAATTAGTGCTGAGAATCTTGGAAAAAAAACCTTCTTTCTGGAGTTCTGTACTGAAACACCTTCTGGAGTCCTGTACTGAAACACCTATCCATAATTTGTGTGTAAGCTTTTCTATGACTAGGCTTCAGATGAAGGAGAGGCTGATATCCCTGGTGAAAAAAGGCGGCTGAGTATCCTATGTACAAAGAGAGGGAGAATCAATAGCCTTAGTCTGAGGTTGCCTCATCAAAGAAAAATGAGCTGTCAGATCCCTATGTATGGAAAATGAAGTATCTAAAGTAACACTAATGGAATTCTCACATTGTATGTGAGAATGTGCCCAAGAGTTATTATTTTGGTAGTACAGAAAAAAAAAAAGATAATGAAATTTCTCTAAAGCATAGGATATCATAAAGACAAAAAATTTTAAGGACTTAAAGAAATAGGCAGTTCAAATGCAGGTGTAGTAGCTGAAGACGTTGTAAGTCTTCCCTTGCAACATACTTCTACAAACCTAAACATGTAGTCAAAATTACATCAGGTTTTCAGCCAAGGAATTCCTTTAGAAAACAATAGCACTGAAGACAAAAACATATGGCACAGTTGAGGTGTGGCAGCAAGAAAACAAACCCAAACCAATTCCTAATTTATATATAGGTTCTAGGCCAACATCGCATACCCACAATATGATTTACAGCTGCTCTCTGGATTGTATAAAAGCATACTTCAGTCACTGCGTTAGCCTGGAGCTCTGGGTCTGTACATCTAGCACGGACTATTGTACATTGTGTAGAGGGAGAAATGGGGGGAGGACAAAACTATGTTCAATAATAAAAATACTCAACCTACTTCATGCTGACTAGAATTCAAAGGCAAGGCTACCTTGCTGTACAAAGGCGAGAAAACAAACATAGGAGCTTTCAGACAGAATGCACTGGAAGCATGACTCTAATTCTAGTTACTTTCCTTCTGAATTGTTTTCCACTTTCTTTAATCCATAATGGGACCACATGCAGGATGCCGTGTATATTTTCCATACTGACATACTTTGGCATGAACAGAGTGTTTAAACCAAATGTTTAAACCTCCAATGCTAAGTGAACCAATGCTTCAAAGGCCATTTGTTCCACTGATGGAAGAGAGTGAGATCATATTCACAGAACAACTTCCGTGACACAAATCCTTAGAATTAAATAATCCACAATTGGAAACAAACAGCAGGTGTATATAACCAGGTTTCTGGAAAACCAGCCGCTCAGAATGTAAAGAACATTTTGCACATCTAGAGAGCATCTTACTGAGACACATGAAAAACTTTCAGAAACATTCGAACGTTCTATCTACAAAATGCTCCCATCAAAATAGTAATTATCCCTTTCTACAGAGGAGAGGTTGCTTTGACTTAATCTATTGCTGCTCAGTAGCCGAGCAGCAGTAACTATCCACAAACCCTCACTTTCTCCTTGGCAAACACAAGTTAACATAAGACCTAAAATTTATTAAATCCTTGGATTAAAATCTGGATGATGCTTTTCTTTGCAACTATGAAAAAAAATAGTTGTTACATATAAAATTAATAAACAAACAAATCCACTGTTTTGAAATTCAAATATTTCTGGGTAAAAAAGGGTAAATTTATCTTGTCACACATTACACATGTCCTCCTGCCACTTCAGCAACACCTAAATTTTGTCTTTTGTCCAGCTGCAGAGCAGTAATTTTATGCTTTAACATAGTATGAAGTTCATACATGTCCCCACACACATGCTCTTTCCATGGCAAGACCACGATGCAACTTTTGGGAAAAAAAGTATCATCAAGGCTTTCTATGAAGTGTCTCGTGGGACAAGAGATCCCCTGCCTCACTTGAAAAGCAACTGAAAGTCTGGAAGGGCCAATTATTTGCAAAAGTTTTATTCTGGAATCTGGCTATTCAAGCGGTGTTCTCAAATCAGAAGCAGTAATGTTGGGCAGACAAATTGTTATAAAAATTCATAATTAGCAATCAGAGTTCCTACATGTAAGATAGTGATTTAACCACTCAACAGAAACAAAGCAATCAAGCTTTTAGCAAAGATGTTGTACTAACATGAAATTCAGAAGTGTTTACTCAAGGACATAGACATATTTATAAAATCAAGGGGGAATAGAAGTCTTGAGGAATGAAATATGCATATCCTACTACAAGTGCCTTCTAAAAATTGCAAAGAACCCACATAATATTAACTATTTAAATGGATTCCAGTGACCTGTTAGAAAAACATGCTGAAGCGCATCTGGATATTGTTGAAATTAGATTGAAAATATATCCTGGAATTCAGGTTAAGTTTATACTAGAACAGTTGCAAGTCATTCTGATGAACCAGTTATCATTCTGGCATTACCTCCATGCAGCTATTTTAATAATAATTAAAGGAAAATCAGTTCTGCTTGTTTGTCCATTTAACTATGTAAGGACTGAAAGAACTCTCTGTATGCAGACATGCAAGCACACTTCAAATTAGGAGGCTACAGTACCTAGTTTGACTAGTAACAAATAAAAAATTGCTATTTTTTTACCAATAACTTACGAAATAGATCTTATTCCTCTATTGAAAACCGTTAGTCAGGGCATTATTTTCAGAGCTGTCCATGTTTTGATAATATCGAGGCTGACTCAAAGAGTAATAACAAAAGGAGCAATATTTTTTAGTGCTGTAAATATGCCAAGATAAAAATGGAAATGTTAAACTTTGCATGAATTTCTGGCTCACATTAATAGATACAAAAATAGGTCATTACAATACTCGATTAACTCACAAAGCGTGGGTTGAACAGGAAAAGCAGTCATACTATCTGTCTTCAGTAGTGTTGTCATCTAATTAATCCACCTACAATGGAGTAGCGCTAGGAAATGAACACATCCGAATTTTGCATTTATATGTGAAATATGACTATGGCCTTAAATGAATGTCTAAAGAAGTCAAAAGCACACCTTCTCCTGTCTATGCATCAAGCTCAGAGTGAAAACTTGTCAAAGAACAACTTTTTCATCAAGACACAGCAAGGAACCTGCCACAACCAACATGATTATAAGTCAGTGCCAAAGTAATGCATTCTAATTAGCAGCAGCTTTAATTGCTGCTGCTAGAAATTGTAATAATCTTTATCCACCGCTGAAAAAAAGAAGAAAATGGGCTATCTTTTAACAAAACATGACAGAGACGCCTCTATGCAGACAAGGCAGGGACTTTATAGGCGGATGCAGAGAGTCACAGCTATTAAGGGACGCACAGAAGTCAGCACGGGGACAAGGGTGCGAGAAGTTGGCAGGCAGCGCTTGCCACCCAGCGAGAACAAGCTTGCAGCAAGTACCACTCACTTTGACCAGTGACTTGAAAACAGTCAATAAAAATAATCTGGTTGTGTTTCTCTCTTTGTCCATCAATTTCAAGGAGGCTTTTGGGACTACAGAAAGTAAATGGAAGAAAAAGACTGGGTTCTTTATGCTGCATGGAGCTAATGCCAAAATGATAACTGATCGCTGGCGAAAAGTTGTAACAACAAAATGAAAGTGTGAGCAACAAAACAGCTGAGATTCAACACTTCTTTCGTCCCCCAAACTTGGTGGAGAATGCTTTCCAAACCCAAAATGCAATAGCACTAATAGTTTATTTTGACTGGACAATTAGGATGTATTTTTAGGGCAGTGTGAAGGGAATTAAGGAGACAACTTCCATTAACAGCAACCTCAGCGTCCCCATTCACAGCTGGAAACAAAGAGCAGACTTTCTTTCCATATTTATCAGTCTGTACTTTATTAAAATGGACACACTACAAAAAGCATGTAAACATATTTAAGAAGCAAGGGAAATACTTCAAAGAAGGCTTGAGAAATATAAAAGAATTATCAGAAAAACTTAGGTTGGGATTTTCAAACTCACGTTCAGTAGGACTTGAGTATTTTGTCCTCTTATGCTCTTCTGAAAATCTAAGCATTAGCTAATAGATTTATTCTGACACTTAACTAATTTAACTGAAATCCAAGAAAGCTGTTCTTACAAACTTAGACTCTACTGAAACTAAAGCAGCTTCAGGGAGCTAAAGTGTATGATAAACTATGTGCTTCTGAATCTGCAGAGACTGTTTTACATGAACTTCTACTGTGCACTGCACTAGGCTATGACATGGCAAAACACAGTCATCCTGACAAGGCTGGAAACCGCAACGTTTTTTCAGCCACTCCAACTGAAGCAATTAAAATGTTTTTCTAAACCACACCTTGAATCGTCCAAATCTGTGATTTCAGTAGGATGGGGTTTTCTTTCCCTAAATGAGGTTTTCCATATAAGAACAACAAGTAGTTTGATTCTGAACTCAAAACATTGTCTTCTTAAAAGGAAAGCATGAAATAACAGCATCATGACGTGTTTGTACCGTAAGGAGATAACTTACATTGTAGACAAAGAGACCAATGTGCTGAAGGCTCCGGGGGTGATGGTGCTGATATGATTGTCATACAGAGAAAGAAGCCTCACTGAGCTCAGTCCAGCGAAGGTGTCATTGTTTATACAGCTGATAGAGTTGCTCCTCAGCATCCTGCAAGGATTAAAACAGGGAATCAGGAACTACTGGGACGGAGTATAATTTCAGGATAGGAGGTACTTTATTTAGAGCATCAACAAATGCTTTGGCAACCTCTGTACTCTATTTTTATTGATTGCTGAATTATAATACAGCTATAAGAGGGCTAGATTCATGGACACATTGTCTCATGAATTTAAAATGCATTTATTCCTCACAACATTAGAGGCTGATGGGAGCTCCACATTTGAAAGTAGTATGTAATTGAAATTGTGACTAGTGGTAAACTTGAAATAAAAACTAAAGTCATCATCTAATAAATATCTGAGAGTACGTAAAGATGTATTTCAGAGATCAATTGAGAAAGACTGCCAGAAATGTGCAACCATAACAATCCTACCTATATTACTTCTACTCCTATCATGGATATTTTCTGTAATCTACACTGCAAAAGTATGGAAGGAAACAGCACTCTCAGCAGAAATCAAGGAATAGCTTAGGAAAGATTTCCAGACCTAACACAAACTCTGAAATGTCATTATAATCATTAATTGACAAGATGGAAAGCAGTAAGCATCCAATAAAATGGTCTTTGCTCAGTGCTTGTACCCGATGAATCAGTGCTGTGTTTTGGAAGATACATCTCTCTGAGTTGTTATGGTAACAATGAACTCGATGATAAAGCCCAATTAATCTGAAAGACCATAGTATCTTGTTTCACTCCATAGCAAAAAAAGCTCTCATGTATTTGTTATACTGCATGCCAATCAACATCTGGGTCTGTAAACATCACTACACTAGTGATGTTCCTACTTAGGTGAAAAATTATTCAGTAATTAAAGCATACTACCAGAAATCCACAAAATATATGCAGCTCATGCTGCTGTTCCAGTGCATTGATCCTCCAAACTGAGGAAGGTTAATTCCTTGGTATCAAATTTGTGCAGTGAACAATGAGAATTCAGACTCCCTTAGAAGTCTGGACTTAAATCTCAGATTGGTACCTGCCAGTTGGGCGTTTAGATGTTCCATCAACTTTGGTGTTTTTCAACTTGAAAAACATCACTTGATATGGCTGCGATGAGATTTATAATGTAATCACAAACACTCAGTATTTAAGACCTGAACATTTTGCATCACTGCTCTCTATGTACAGGCACTACAGTCTCACTAGTTTTGGCATTGCAACTGGGGTGAAACTCTGTCACAGGGCACAGAGACACACACCTCACATGTGGAGCACTAAGCTGCTGGAAAGCCAGGTCAAGACCACAAGCTTTAAAATGAATAGGGTAGTAAATATGAGAAGTAAGGCCCTTAGAGGCTTAGTAGCAGCGGGAAACGTTTTCTGAACTCTGCATGTAAAGTATCAGGCAGCAGTACTGCAAGATGGGATCACCAAATTTGATTACCAATATATCTTGCACAGCAATTTATTGCATTTCTTTTAAAAACTGGACCTTGAACCTGTGCAACATGGCCTCTTTGTAAAAGATACCAATACTAATTCTCAAAGAAAGTTAATTAATGGATAGAAATATATGTCCAGTGAGCCAAAATCTTTGGTTTTGTACCATGGTTCACCATGTGCTGTGTGCCCTTCCTGAAGGAAAATTATACTTACAGATCCTCATCTCATGCTGTGTATATTTAGACTGTTTTACCAGCCAGGGGGAAATGTAGGTCAGGTCAGCAGGATAGCTTGAAAGTTAAGCATCTTTTTATTAAAAAATGCTGAATTTTGTTTAGGAGCAGTGCCACAGGCTGCTTTACAGTATAAAAATTAATTTAGTATCTATGGACAGTATTTTCAAATCCCTTAGTAAAGTGCATGCATTAAAGAACAGATGGCTGTAGCCACAGAAAAAAAACACATTAAAGGAACAGCAAAAGAACTTCGTCATTACAGGCCAAAGTCCCTGAAGAGAAACTTGGACTTCTTTTTACATTTCAGTAACGACTGAAGTAACTGAGCTACGACACTTTGCAACTTGAGAAGTATTTGCTGCTAATGAATAAATTGCAGATTTTAAATTGCATTTTGATTCCTAGAGTCTATTTACTGACAGCATCCACCTAGTAAAGTGCTTTTTTTCTACAGGAGGGAAGAATATGGAAGAGAGCCATTTTTCAGGTAAAGATCACACATATCATCTTGCCCGAGTCTTTGCTGTCACCAGAAGCCTAGTCCCTGACTACTTCTTGGGATGGTGAATGGGGTGGATTAAATCTTGTCTGTGATCCTTCTTCCAATATTACATTTAACATGAAAATAAATTAGTGTTAGGTACTATGAGTTTATGTGTGTTAGCTCTCAGAAATAAATTACAAAGGTTGTCTGAGTACAAAAGTGATACCAAACTGATTTCTTAGGCATTTGGGCTCTATGTCTCCTTCACATTCTCCCCAAACACAATCACATTGATAGTACACCCACACATAATTTTTATGGTACTTGGTGTGGACAAGAAAGAGCATGCTGTGGCTACTCCAAAGCCATGCCTGTGCTGCAGGCATGCTACTACATGCTACAGTAGTATGTACTGTACTACTACATGCTCCAAAGCCATGCCTGTGCTACAGGCATGCTACTACACCTGGTGCCAGCTGCCTTCTGTCAGCAGGACCTCCAACAGTTTGGTTATCCTTGCCTTAGAGTTCCTTAGCTATACCTGTTCTCTGGCAGCAATAACTCGTGTCTTTCTTCTCTCCCTACCTACTGATTTCATATAGCTTATAAGATATTAAAAATACTGTAGGGTCCCAGCCTACTCAGAGGTTTGGTTGAAGCAGACCAACAATTCCAATTTGGGCGGAGGCAAAGTGGGAGGATGGACTAGTAGATAGCAAACATGTTCCTACATGCCTTGTTTCTATAGGAAGTAGCAAAATAATAAAAGTATTCAAAGATTAAAAGTGCCCAAATTTGACCCATGGCAGATTCACCATCACGGTACTCCTGAAACTCTTGAAAATATGTTTTTTCACAGAAATAGCGGATGAATCTCAAACCTACCCATGACTAGAAATATATTGAAGACTTCATGAAAGCAATAGAAGACCCAGCCTTAAAGTTTGTTGTCTAGTAACAGGTATTTTAGCAGGCATTGCTGAACTTGAGCGCTCGCACCCAGATTAGAGAGTAACAGAGAAAGCCAGGTCTTTGCACTTACAATGTCTTTAGCCCTGTGAGGCCTCTAAACATTCGTCCGTGCACTGATTCCAGTTGATTCTCTGTCAGAATCAGTTCCTGCACTCCTGAAGCTCCATCAAATGTGCCTTCTCGGATCTCCTTGATCTTATTGTTGCTTAGATTTCTGGACGGACACAATCAGACACAATAAGAAAATTATTAGTGTTTTATTCAAAACATGAGTCTTCACGCTGGAAGGAGGAAGAAGAATATGTGCCTTTTAGTGGTTGTCTAGGGAGACATTCATTCAGCAAGGAGAGCATAAAGAAGTCCAAAAGTATACTTACTATACTTACAAATAGCTCCCCTTCAATTACCAAAATCATAATTATATCAGCTATATCAAGAGTATTTAAATTAGTGGAATTACCAGCTCTTAGATCTCATGTTGTTCTTGCTTATAAGGGTCTCAGGGATAAAATAAGTGGGCGGTTCTGACATCTGATTTACATCCATGAAGTTATGGACCATGCTTGGGCCTGGGTGCTCATCTGACAAAAATCACTTAATGGTACTACCATCAAAATAGGTACGACACACTGAAATATGGACCCCTTTTACTTAGAGTACCAGGACCTTTACTCTTCTTAAACTCAATACTGGAGTAGCATATAAAACTGCGTGATCACATGTATCTGATACAAATTTTAATACATGCACTCCTGAACTCCCAGGCACTTAAATTTAACACCACCACTCAAAACGAAAGGAGTATCACTTAACTCTCAATTCACAGCTACTGCAACATACAGGATTATTTTCTAAATTTTTACTCTACCTATACAGTCTCAAGATGTTTGCTTAGAGATCAACATTGGAAAACTTGAATCTACAAAGTCAAATGAAGTTCTGATGAAATGCAAAATTAATCTTTTGAACATTTCATACTTGTGAAAAAGCTCTGAATAGAAGGCTAGAAATAGAAAAATAGAAACAATACTTCTAAATAGAAAATTTCTGAGTGATAACATGCCATTAGAGATGCATAAAAATAAATTACATTTAATTTAAAACATTTATATAAAAGGCCTTAAGCACATTAAAACCTTGGACCTCAGCCTTTCAAGGATCTCCTGTGATGCCCCATGATGAATAATCCCATTTGTTTATGTTTATGACAGGAAACACTATTCTTTGTTTTACTGTCTAACAAAAAAGAGAAAGTAAAGGATATGCTCTTTCTCCCAAGCAGATGCCAAATTCCAGCACTATTACTCATACTGAATAGTGCATTATTCCAGGAATGATCCCAGTATACAAGCAGCATGAGTAATAGTTTCAAAATCCAATTCCAGGTGATATAAAACAAATGACAAGGTATCGGATTAACACCTGGACTACTCTGCTCTGAAGAACAGGCAATCTTGTTGGGATAAAAGTTGACAGAAGACATGGCAACAGGACAGCCTGGCCTCAGACAGAAATAATGTGGGTCTTGCTCTTTGCAAAAGTCATCACTTAATAAAAAAAAAAAAGAAAAAAAAAGATTGAGTCTTGGAGATATGTTTCATGTGGGAAACTTGAGTATGCTGGTTTATGTCTGCTGAACAACTGTCAGATAGTGGGCCCTACAGCATGTGGCCCATCACCTCTTGTGCATTCTGTGATCAGAAAGAATAGGAGTATGCCAGCAATCAGCCAAAAATAACATAAAAACACATAGAAATACTTACATACGGATTTTGCTTTCCAGAAGTTTAGTACTTTGTGCTAACACTCACATGAAGAGTTTATGTTCAGTGTCAAAGCAAGTCAAGGAAGAATATTCTGACATATGCATTTAATTTTGGGGCTCAGCTATTTCTCTAGTGGAAATGTTTATAGCTCAGCATCGCTTTTGAAGGCTGGCATAAATAAATGCTCCCAATGATCCCTTTCCTGGTAAAGATCATGCCCCAATGCATATTTGCACAAAAATAAATGAATAAATAAGTAAATGTCTGTGGTGGGAAAGGAGAGTGAATTACTATAATACATTAAGACTTTGATTTTCAATTCACAGATTGCAAACTGACCTATACTTGCAGTCACAAAGTTTTATTAGTTAGTTTTTACCATCTAAAATATAGTTAGCCGCATATATTAAAACATGGGTCTAATTTTAATAGAGGATTAGATACTCAAGGCAGAAAAGAGCAAATATTGGAGAAAAAGGCTGGCCATAATTTGCAAAGGAACTGGCACCTTTATGCAATCCAAACCATCTGAATTTTAATTGCTGCCAAAGAAGTTCTGTAGAGAAGGAACTTCACTCAATTGAGTTAATGCCTGATCATTTCAACAACGTAAAATTATCCAGAAATATGCTAGCAGTTTCAGAAGAAGCCAATTATATATACCTTTCCTGTGCAAAAGATTTGAAAATCCAAGATCAAATGCTACGGTGCTATCAAAGTTGCAAGGCAGAGAAGAGAGAAGCTTTACAATAATAAATAGGTAAAGACGACACTGCCCTGCAATCCCACTTGGAGCATTGTCAAAGCAGATGTTCTGCCAACCTGGATTTCTTTATTTGTCTTCCTGAATTAAAGCTTTCCATATCCGAATGTAACAAAAAAATGGTAGATGACAGGAAAAAAAAAGTATCTTCCCTACAGTCTGACCTACTAGAATAATAAACATGAGAAATTACATACTTCTCAGTCCAGAATTACCAGAAAAAATAATCAGCTGATACAAACCTCGAAAAATGAAAGCAGTGAAACTTTTGCCTGCCCTGCAACTCAGAGAGCTCTACTCCGTCCTTCCCAGCACTGAAAGAATCTTTCATGTATGATAATAGCACCTGACAAGGAATTATTTTTTTATGAGAAAAAAAACTTCTGACAGACTTTACAGCAAACTCTCATTATAGAAAAGCCCCATCCTCTTGCAACGCTCAGCTTCTGTAAGGAATTATTCTTTAAATACTGGAAGACAGTGGAAAAGAAAATGAGTCTTGAGTATTTCCCAAGATACCTATGTCCTCTGGCAGGACCCAAATGGGAACCTATAGGCAACCCAGTCACTCAAGAAAGGTTATTGTTGCCATAAGGACTTCCTGATATACCCTGACGATAACGTTTAATCCCATTTCCAGACTTTTATTTTAGGCAAGAGGTCAAAAGAATCTTTCAGAAAGCCTGGGTTTACTTTATGTGGGGCTGTGAATACGAAATGAACAGATTAAGAAGCTATCAAGGTGACATTGTTTGCACAGCTCAATTTTCAGTCAGATTTCACTCAGTTTATGGCTCAAGTTTATAATAATATTATTTCTGTTGATCTTATAACTTCAGCACAGAACAAGCTGGATTCTATTCAGACTTCACACAGCCATTCATCCTGCTGTACCTGGCTGGGGCAATTTCAACATTCCAGCACGCTCTTCATCGCTGTGTTACCAACACAGAGTCCAACTGCAAAGGCTCTGCTGGGTCTCACCTTGAACCTCACAGTTTTATCATCCAAACAGCCTGTTCTGAGCAGGGGTTTCCCAAGAATATTTCTGCCAGTTGGTGACATGTTTAGAATTTTTAAGTATATGTTAGGAGGAAAACCCCAATGCTGTGGCACTCTTCTGGAGGGTGCCAAGAAGGTTTTACAGCTTTTATCAACAGTCTGGCTGGCTTCTACAGAGTGAGTTGTTCTCAGAAGCAGGATGGCACTGAAAGTCTTAAATACTACAGATAGACAGTGAACTACACCCAGTGATACTGGTATAATTCATTCAGCAGAGCAGACTGATGGCCTCACTGGAAGAAAAGGGAGGCACACGATGAGCCCAAATGCCATGTGCCACAACACTCTCTACAATATCATTTCCAGTTCTTTTCTGTGTAACAAGTGACAGATGACTGCCACCTCAATTGCCATAGCAAAATTTACACTTAGGGGAAAGAACAACAGGTAAAAGCTCTTTCTAACGACAAAAACTACTTTTAACTCCCCAAGAAACTTGAGATTCTGTTTTTGAAACTGACTTCTAGTCTGCAAGCTTTATCATGATTCAATTCTATTTTGCTTGTAAAATGTGTTAAATCCTGGGCTTACATTCCATACAATTCAGTATAGAAGAAATATTTACAGACAAATTAAGCCTCCAATTATATACTAGAGGTGGGGTTGGCAGTACCAGCCATTGCCAAGACAGCCCAACACTTCCTATTATAAGACTACACTTTATGTTCAATTTGTAACTTTGGCAATATTTAACAGAATGAACTGTTAGATGTCCCTTTCAGGTTTTGAGTTAAATATTTTTTTATTGCTCTTGTTCTCCGAGAGAAGAGGTCAGTCCCCTTTCTCCCCAGCAGTGCATTAAATACAGCAGTTCACCTTTTTATTTTGAATGTGAGCTCATTGCCAATTTTTTTCACTGCAGAAACACCTGCTGGGACCTCAGTGGGAATGTCCAGTCCCACTGATTTCCCATAGGCACCAGGGAATGAGCAGGCTCTTGAGCTGACATCTAGGAGCTGCAGCCTTTCCCTGTGGGTCAGCATCCCATTTCAGCAAGCAAGTGTATCTCCATGCTCCCAATGAGTTAGGTACCCAGGGGATTTTAAAACTTGAACCTGTCTGCCATGGCCAGAAGATCCCTCCAGGCTCTCACTGCCGTGGCCATCCCTGGGCACTGGAGGATTTTTTCACTGATTAACAACTTGAGTTAAGTCCCAGGAAGTTGTGGGGTCCCCAGTGTTTGCCTCATGCTGAATTTGGTAGTTGCTGCAAGCAAAGAACTGTTCCCTTCCACAAAAGTCAAAACCTTACCTCTGTGAAAGATAGTGTCATCCCCCACCTCTGCGTGATGCAAGACCTTGCCGTGTTGATCGAGAAGATCTCCCACTGGCAACATACTCCTCTGGGAAAGGCAGAAGCTTCCAGCTCCCGGGGCTAGAGGGCAGCAGGTCCTGCCTACTTTCTATCTCACAGGGACAGGATACCCCCAAAAACCCAAGTCACAGAGCTGCTCCCACTCTTACAGAGTTCAAAAAGCCCCCTTGTATTTCTCCTGTACTTTACGCAGATTCAAATTGCTCTTTTCTAACCACCCTGCAAAATATTAGTAACACAGTTCTACATCAATCTTTTTATTCTACTGTAAAAATATGGATTAAAATTCAGGTTATGAAAATAGCATTATGTATATGGGATTTTGCAGCTAATTATTTAAGTTGATTTATTTATAGATATATTTTTTAAAGGCATATGCAGACATGTTAACCTTTTAAAAACCAGCAGGGTAATCTTAGCAATTTAATTCCTAAATAAAATGTGGCATAACTTTGCATTATGGATCCGTGACCTTTAAATTTTTGTATCAAGAATTCACTTTTGTTTTGTATTAAAATGTATTAAATCCTGGGCTGACGCATCATGCAATAAGATTCAGCTTAGGAGGAATATTTACAGACAGATTCCACCCAAAAAGCTAATTATATGTTAGAGGTGGGGTTGGCAGTACCACCTATTGCAAATGTGATCTGAGACTTCCCATTTATTTCTTTAATGCTTACTTTATAACACGGACAAGATTTAAAAGAACGAACTGTCAGATGCCCTTTTCATGTTTAGAGGTAGGTTCTTTTTATTTATGTTTCTCTTTTTTTTTTTAAACAAAAGAAGTTTACCTATTTCACAAAACAAAGCTAACCAAAATACAATTTTTCTCGTATCTCAAAACTCTGATAGATGTTTTTGTGAAAAGCCCAAGGCACTCAAATAAATTCTCCTTTCAGATTTGTTTATTGGTAACTACCATGTAAGTGTTCTATTCAAAGGATACATCTTCTCTGTTAAAATCTGTTAGGATTTGGCTAAATTCTTAGTCTTTAACAAAGAGATTTAAAATTCCTGCCACAGTCCAAGGAGACTGCAAGATGTATTTTTTTTGAAAATCTGTGTTTTAGGAGTTAATTTTCCAGATATTTTTTCACTTCAGATTCTTCTTCAGATGACATCTTCCAGTGTCTCTCAAGACAGCACAGGACAATGAGCTACAGTCCATGCAAAGTTTGGGACTGGGCACGTTTCTCCATCCAAGTATCTGCCAATCCCAGGCAGTGTTAAGAAGTAATGTCCTTGGCTGGATAGAGAGGGGGCCCCAGAGAGATCTGCGAAGGCTATAAAAACACCTCAAGGCAATGCAGTGGAGTAACTGCGTGGGAGGGCTGGGAAGGGAGCCTGAGTGAGAAGAGCAGGAGTTTTGTCAGGGGCTAGAGAGAGGCAGAGAGAAAAGGGACAGGACGCTGGCCTTACACTGAGGCAAAACATGGTGAGAATAGAAACCGCACAGAATCAGGAGATGAGGAATCTAGCAAGGGATTGGGACAAGAACCCAACCAAATATTATTATGTGAATATATAATTAAAGACTAGTCTCACGTACACACACTGGAGCAACCCTGATACGTCAATGCCAAATCTATGAGTACTTCCCTTTGGATTCCTATTAGAATCATAGAATCGTCTAGGTTGGAAGAGACCCTTGGGATCATCGAGTCCAACCATCTACCCTACTCTACAAAG
>JAOXNO010000052.1:34029737-34057534 GCA_028565335.1 Limnodromus scolopaceus | reverse complement strand
CCCTGGGCAGCCTATTCCAATGCCCGATCACTCTTTCTGTGAAAAATTCTTTCCTAATGTTCAGTCTAAACCTACCCAAGAAAACCAAGAGACTCTGATAAGCCACAACACACATATAGATGTGGACAACTGATGGAGCTTGAGTGCCTAAAGAACAAATGTGAGCGTACACCTAGAATGCAAGTAAAATCTGAATCCTCCTTAAGGTGAAATTTACAGACCACCTCAGAGTGTTTATGTTATAAACCAATGCTACACTTAAGCATAAGGTAAGATGAGGAGGCACCAAGATGAAATACCCATCAAGAGGAAGGAAGAGCTAATTTCTTTCTCTCTGGAATTATGTTGGAGCTTTACTAGCCACAGTGGAACTGCGGTACTCTTCGTTTCTTCACAAATTTCCTTGACATGGATCTGTCACTAGCCTTAAACTGAAGTGAAGGACAGTCAGAGGGCAATCATTCAAATACCCATTAAGATATCCAGCTTGCAGATATTCAGATTAATTTCAGAAGAAAGAGAATTACAAAGATTAAATAAAGAGAAAAAGGGAAAAAAGGTGATTTAGGTTGATAGTCTGCCACTGCAAAGCTCTAAACTGCTTTCTTAAGCCTAGGAAGCAATGCAATTTCTAGACAGACTCCTCCACATGCTGTTTTCCTTTAACACTTGAACAGACAAGGAATACGATGAGACAAAGTCAATATTGCCAATCAAATAACAGTAAAATTTCTAGTCCCTTCTACACACTTAAAAATGGGATTTTGATCAATATTCTTCCTCATGAATTTAATAGCAGCAGTAAGACTTAATGAAAAGCATGTACACCCATTCCTGGCACACACACAGAGCTGCTGCATTAGGACCATTAGCAGCAACATTCCCATCCACTGGTATTTCCCTACATTTCCCCTCTTGCAGGATGGCGAGAGGCCTAGTATTAGCAGAAGGATACTTCCTAAAGGCCAAATAACAACACAGAAGGAAAGGGGTATTTGCTTGTTTGCTTTTTCCTGTTAACCCCTTCTCTTCACAAAATGCAGCTACCAGAATTAGAAAAAAGAAGACAAATCTAGCTTTTTAAGGATCAAGCTACTGAGTAAGGTTTGGTTGAAATGTTGCTCCGCTTATATGAAAAAACACCCTTTTCAGAAAATCTGTTTATTAAAATTGAGATACTTCTTTACAACATCAGGTCGAACAAAAGAAATTAGTTCAACTACAAAGGTTACCTAAAGAGTCTCTGCTTGGAGGCTGCTACTAAAAATCCAGATGAGAGACACTTTTTATGAGGTGTAGGGACAACTGCTCTTTGCCGTCCGTTTAACCTGCACCTGTACACCTCAGTTCTCATCACCGACCAAGAACAGAGCAGAAAGATCTTTTGTTTCAGAGGAAACCCTGCTAAAAAACATCTCACAACTGTTTCATGCTGCATTTATGCATAGCAATACAGCCCTGTGGCGGCATCCTTCCCACCTGAGTGACTGATGGGAACAGGAAGAACTGCACCATGACTTGCCTACTTGTATGTTTTAAATAAAATGAAAGAAATTATTCCAGCTATCACAACTCTCCAATATTCAAAATACACATCCTGAAGGTTTGATGAGGACATTTACTATCTATTTATACAGACAACAGGACACTTCAACAACGTCAACAACTTTTTCTAATTGCAGTGTAGCTACAACTTATGGATCATTCATAAAATAGGAAGCTACTGTATATGATAAATTCCCCAGGTCTGGTGGCCTGTACTTGCACAAATACAACCCCCACTCCCATGCATCTGAAACTCTTGCATAAATAAAACTGACACAAGAATCCCAATACAGTTGTCTCCAATGCCCCCGAGATCCTACATGGATTCAAATGGCTGGGAAGCTCCACATGGCAGAAGCCATGTGAAATGAAAGCAGAATGAAAAGCCTGGTTGGCTGGTTGGGCTTCCCTAAATTACCCTGACTCTAGCAACAAAATCTTACTAAAAGTAAACAGTTAGATGAGACATTAGCAATGGGGCCACAGGGTTAAAACTTTAAATAACTTCAGAAAGATCAATTTAGAAGACTCTCAGGAGGTATCTAACATATTATTCTCTTTCCAAAACACAGCTCTTATTAAATATATACATTTTACAGTGCCAGGACTCAGGCTGTTAACAGAATTATACAGATATATTTGAATGACTGATCTCTAAATTAGCTAATTGATTCTCCTCTGTAAAGCAATAATGATCAAAAGAAGCTGCCATCATCTATATCTTGTAATATTATTGACTATTTGAAACAATCACACTAGTTGGAGTCATGCAATACATTCAAAAGACAAAACTAAAATGCTAAACTTTGTAAGCATACATCTGAATAAATTCTAGGACAGAATTCCCTTCAGTTTCCATGAGTCAAAGACTTTAAGAAATATAGCCTAAAGAATACTGAAATGTCAGCCTGGGGATCTTCGTCTGTCACTGGTTTAACTGGATCTGTCCATCTAACAGGCAACTCATTCAGTTTCCTGAAATTCACTTTTACAAAGTGATGCCTGCTACTGCAGTACTAAACTATAGAAAAATCATGCCTTCCTCCTTCCTTATAACCCAAGGCAGCACATATTCTAACAAGCAACTGACTCAAACTTACATTTTCCTGAGGTTGGGCAATTTCTTGAAGAGTCCGATGGCTTCCAAAACAGAAATATCATTGTCATTCAAACGCCTGATAGGAACAAAAAAAAGAGACATTTAATATTTCACAGATGTCTAGCAGCTATAGCTGTGACATACAGGGCTGCCACACAGAGAACTATGACCTTTTTTAAGCAAGACACTATCTGCCATCTCGCCCAGACTCCTAGAGTGAAAAGAGTTTAGCTTTGAAGGAAAGTGAACAAAGAAAAGTATCTATAGTCAAAGCTTAGGATGCCTTTAAGAGTGGAACGCCAAAGGACAGTGTCAGAATCCTGGCTTCTTCCAATGCACAGGATAAGGGATAATTAACCTCAGCCATTAGACAGCCTTGTTTGTGGGACTAAACCTCCCTCACGCATTCTGCTACAGCATTTGGAGATGGGGTCCGTGTAAACAGAAGGGATCTGATTTCTGCTCAAAGTCTACAGGTCTTCAAAATTAACGCAAAGCCCACTATCTCGGCAGGCTTGGGATGCAAACTTCTTTCCCTGATTACATGTAGCTCCATTTTTCTATGTAGAGACACTGCTGGATGTCTCTCTCGTATTTTTCTATCTTAACTTCAGATCAACAATTTTTATGGGGGTTTAAATTTAATGTGTTAAGTACAATAAATAGAATATTAACATAAAAAGAGAATTGTCTTTGAGGGGGCTACTAATATAGCAAAATAACCAGATTGTTCAGTTATTAAGTAATAAACGTGTTTTCTCATAATCTCTTCAGCAGTGTATCATGTTTAGAATTCTGAAGAATCTCTAAAAGCAATTAAATTTCATAATATCACTTACAGCTTAACAATACATTTTAGTGAGAGCCATTTCACCCAAGTAGCAGGCACTGCTGAGATGGAATGAGTTCCTGCGCACAGATTTAACTCAAAAGGGTTAATCTATTTCTTAAATAAAAATGGCCAGATGCAAAGACAAAGGACTCAAAGGTAGAATGGAAAGGACCCATACTGCCTGGGCCACATAACAGGTCAACACTTCAAGAAGACACGCACAGGCAGCTGATGCTCAGGGCCGTGGCTCCTTTCTCATTCCCACCGTTGGCATCAATGCTAAGGAAATAAGAGAACTGTGGTGCTCCTTTGAAATAAAATTAACTTCCCCTTTTTCACACAGGGAGTAAAGTAGAAGGAGACTTGAATTGGTCTGAGCCATTTTACAGCCTTTAAAGACTAGGAAAACCAACACGCCCTGCTGAGCACATCCTGGAGAGCCAGCACTTACAGATCAGTAGTATATTCAGGAAGGTGACTGGGTAACCGGGTGAGTTTTTGGTTAGAGCAGTCTACAATTGTTCCCTCGCAGCGACACTTCTCAGGACAGACAAGATCCATGAAACACTTCCCAGTGAATTTACTTCTGTAATCCTCTGACCCTGCAATAAAAGGAAAATATATTAAGGCAAATAGTTCCTGATAACTGCAGCAACCAGAGATTTTGTGGAATCTTCTCTACACCGCCTCCTGTAAGCTCCCAGCTCCTGCACACGATTTTAATACTTGCCAAAGATTTTTGTTCAGCAATTTATCAAATTACTCCCAAGACTAGCGACTGTTTTTCCCCTGTTCCTTTGATAGATTAATTCTTTGTCTAACAAGCCTACCTGTTAAGGTATTTTTGAAGCATGTCTAATTAGCTGCTGGGACTTTGCTTCAAATGAGCTCCAGCAAAGTCACTTTTTCCCATTTGGAACTTAGTCTGCCAACAAGGAAAAGGGATCTCATGAAAGCAGGAGCTCTCTTGGTGCGTTCAAATGACAAAGGATTTTTAAAGATGTCATTAAAAAGCCCAAAATTTTTAGACCTCAGCTACTGGAGTTATTTTTTAGACCAATCTTTTATGAGAGAACCTTGTCAACTTTCCAACAATTAGATACCTTTATTAACTATGTTAAACAAACAGCAAAGGAAAGTAATAGCAGTTTAAATCATTTTCATTTTAATTAAGGAAGGGGTAGACCATACTTAGCGAGAAGCACTCCCCAATGTACCATTATATCATGATTGCCAGACCTCTTTGACTAGGTTTTTGACCCGTTCTAATGAAATGCTTTTGCAATTAGACTCACTGAACAAATCTGTCCTTTTCAAATTTGTTTTTTTCTCTTTTAATAACAGCAGGTTGGAAACTTGATCTCTGTGTTTCAAGGAACCAGGAATATTAATAAATGTGTATGTAAGCAAAGTGTTGCCAAGCCCCCACCGTGCAATACTGACCCACTCACTTCATATTTCATAATGGAAGCACCAGGATTGTCTCAGGAACCTTGTGTAATGCCCACTGATCATAACTACCAAGAAGTATTTTTTAAACTTTGCCAGAGTTTTAAAAGCCAGTTGCAAGGCTTTCTCAGGAATGACCTGAGCAAGTTCAGTTTTTTGGAATATGAAAACATCAATAAAAACTTAAACCTGAGCTGAAATTTGTTTTTTAGTGACTTCATGATGTTCATCACCTGCTTCCCCTTCCCAGACTGATAAATACACCACTGCTCAGTTTATGACCACGTAATATTTTCTGTAAGAAAAAAGAAATCACCTAAACCCACTATTGTTTTAATTTATGTTACACACTACCTCCACAGCGTGATGCAGTGAAAGCAAGCAATTCTGCAGGCAATCCAACATTTTGATTCCACAGACACACTTTGGTTTAGTTTTGTAATTCCAAACTAGATTATGAGAAACATCACATGCAACTTTGTACATTACCACTTCTGTGGTGCTAAATACTTTACAGGTTATCAAGCTTATTGTAAATTATACATCTAAAGTGAAACCTGGCTACTCTTTTTCAGTTTGACAGCATAGCACTTAAAGTATTAGGGCCACTGAGCACTTTCAAATGTTATAAACATACCTTCTCCACATCACCATCATTTAACTCTTTTACTTTCCAAAAAACCACATCTCATTTCCAGTCCTAAAGATTCCAGGCTTGGTAGTCTGGCTAAAATATCAAGTGATGAACATGTTACGGCTAGATTACAAGAACATACAGCTATTCTTTGTTAGGTCTATAAGACAGTATGCCTGGTTGTTTATGATTCCTTGAAAATAATGCCAAAGACAAACAGTTATCAGAGTTTATTAGAACTGCTACAATACAGTACACCTTGAAAAACCCATCAAATTGTTTCTTGGAAATCCACAAATTAACCCTTGAAGAAGCTCTTCCAATTTTCATTGTAAAAGCTCTTTGAAAGAATAATCACAAATGTCATTAAGTTACACAGTGTAAAAATTTATTAAGTATAATTTTTAGCCTACTGATGGATATACGATTCATCTTCCTATGGGAAAAAAGAAGCGTGGGAAAGTAAGTGGAAAGCTTTATGAAGGAGAAAAAGGAGTATTATAACAGTAGAGGGTGAAAATCACTTTTTGGTTTTCTCTCAAGTTTTCTGGCAAAGTAAATAAAGAATACTGACCACATTTTGACTTAGTGGTCTCACTCTCTTGATGGCATAAAACTTTCCACACGGCATCAGCTATAACAAGTTGATCTTGCCTGGGCATCAGTCCATTGCCTCCACGCTTGAAGGAGGGGAAAGCCCTCTCAGCTCAGCAGGAAAGGAAGGGAGCATACATCACCTTCACGCTTTTCTTTCTTTTTCTCTCTTTTTTTCCCCTTTTCCTTTTTTTTTAATTCTAAATGAGTTTAAATAAGAGTTACCCAGGTAAGCACTGAGTCAAAAGTAATCAATAGCATGTATATGATCAGCAAGTACTCAGTCATCTGTTAGACTGTGAGACGGCAGGAATCACCTGCCAAAGACTAGATAAAATTTACTATTTGACCTGAGCCTTGAGATCACTTGGACAGGTGGCTGCTCGATGAAGATATTCCCATCTGGGATACTAATGTGATACTCAGCCATCTGCTTGCAGAACTATTTAAGTGTGTATATCCATCTCTACACACGGGGCTTTATTAGTGCACTTCTGCAGGGCTCTGAGTGAACATGACGGGATTCAGGAAGTAGAATTAACCATCACATACATGTAGTACTTCTTGCACACTATAAAAGCACCTGTGGAAAGCCATGGAAAAGAGATGCAGGACAGGCACAGAAGAAACACTTGGCTTCAGCTTACTATTCCAGACCTGCCATTTGGTCATTTTATTATACCTGAAAGTCTGTGTGCACTGTGGCTGAGAACTCTGTGAAGCTTGGCTGAATGTAAAACATGGCCTAGGAGATTCTAGTTATTTCCAAAACTAAAAGGAATTAAGTTTGCTGTAAAATAAGTAGCCAAGGCGACAGCAAGGCCTGTGTTTAACTGAGGGCAACTGCATTTATCTGAATTGCCAGTTACTCTGATAACATTGTCATTTCACAACCTATGTGACGCCACTAACAGGTACAAGGGCATTGCAATTCTTCAGTATCATTAAACAAACACACATGCCATTCTACAAAACAGCAGTATTGAGATGAAGAAATACCACATTTCCAAGTGCTCAAAAATTTTAGGTGCCTTTTTAATACCCGCATGGAGAAATTAAGCAACAGAGACAAATACCTTTTTGTCCTATTCTTTTTTTTTTAAGCATTGTTTAGCAAACCTGATTTCAGTTTTTAAAAGTTAGCTTTGCCCAAAGGACTTAAAAGGAGTGCTGGATGATCTGTCCTGGAAAAAATCAAGCTGTCTCAACAGGGGCTTGAATACTGACCTGATACATTCATTCTAGAAAAGACGAATCCAGCTGCCTCAAATTTGGCACCAAAAATGTGATCACAAAGATCACTTGGTCTAAAACTTGGACAAAACCCCCAGGAATCCCGACAGTCACTTCTTCATGTAACTGCTAGATACAATTCTCATAGGTTTTCCGGAAAAAAAAGGAGGTACATTGTTCATCTTAATTTCACATCAGCAGTATTAATTCATATCAGTAGTTACAGCTAAAATTTAAGCATCTCAGGTGTCCTCCTTCTGATGGCTCCAGAACAGATAAGTAACAAATGTGCAAGAGGAGGCAGTATTTCCATATAAGAAAAATTCTGTAAGAGGCTCTTAAAGTCCTTTATAAATAGGTGTAATATCTCTGCTTTACACAGTGGGGGAAGTTAGGCAGAAGCACATTAAAGATCTTATCTAAGCTGTCTAAGCTAAAATGGCCCATTTGGGTATCCTGACTCAGCTTTGTGCTACGTAACTATTGGATAATACTGTTTTCATACAGGCCATGTTAACCATGTCATTTCAAGACACAAAAGATAAAGCTTTGCAGACTCTTCTGCAGTTCTTTTGCAGTGTAATTCTTCATAAAGAAATGCCAACACATTAGCATTGCTCAGATCAGGTCCAAAGTCATGTTAAGTAGCAGACGGCTTGTTACAGAAACAGCATCCAAAGTGTACCTCAAGTAGAAGGACTCACTGGACAGCTCAAATAGAGAGACGTAGCTTACATTATTTATAAGGTAAGAAGACAAAAATGATTTTTCATCTCTGTAGGTATGGCTGGAATCACCCTTGAATCATATTAATCAACAGGATGCCTAACTTCTTCATTGTAAGAGCAATTAAACAGATTAATTACTTAGAAATGGTTATTCTGCATGCAAGCCCTCTGGAAAGTCTGTCGCAAACATCACTAGGGCTCTCCCCTGCAGCGCCCGGAGTCTGGTTAAGCAACACTTCACCTTTTTCATTTTTTCCTGTGAGAAAAGGGGAATCTCTCACCTTTTGATGCTTCTGAAAACAGCAGAAGTATCCCAGCATGCCATGCGGCAGGGAGTATGCAGCCTTCCATGGTGCTTGACAGAACCATGTTCAATTTGTATTGTTCTACCACATGGTTAGATCAAGCACAAAGGAAAACCCCATGGACAGCCAGAGTCAGAGTTAGGCAGCGCCAAAGAGAGAAGAGCGTTGAGAGGAAGCAGCATGGAGAAGCACAAGCTGAAGGTTCACGGAGAGCTGCTCTCCACTCCACCCATGCAAAAAGGTGCTGGATACAAGAGGTCATCCTTTATGCTACAACTGCAGGAACACTCTGGAGCACAATTGGGGTTAGTTGTACGAGAACAGAGCCCCGGCGAACTCAGAGACAGAACTAATATGATAGAAAATACTACCAAAGGACTGCAAACAGCTCCTTCCAGGAAGGATGTGCATCTTCCACCACATACTGAATGCTCAGTCTACCCTTCTCTTTATAAGCTACTTACTCTCTCCTGGTGTCACCTTTCAATATAAATGCCATTTTGGTTTTCTCCATTTATTTAAATGCAATCTTAGAAATACTGCAGCTCATATTAATAACAGTAGATTCTGAGCTGATGGTCAAGCTGTGGCATTAAAAGCTCCCCAAGCTCCCTTTGAGCCTGATTTCAGCTCCCAGTGGCCTTTCATGCTGGTGGCACTTACACTGACAATCTGTAGTTACCACTGCTTTGCTTTTTTTCTTTTAATTTCAACTGCAGTTTACAGCAAGGTAGCACACACGTGCTACTTCAGACAGATTAAGGCAAACAGGAGTATTTTGTTATTATGTTTCTTGGCATAACATTTTTTGGGTTTTGTATATCATTTGCTGACAGAAGCATTCTCTCTCTTTGCAACATCCTGGATTATTTCAAACAACTTTACTTCTTGTAACTCATTCCTGCAACTTTGAGGTATCAAGTAGGCCATTCAGTTTTGGCTTGACTGCTCCCACTGAAATAAAACTCCCATTGACTTTAATGTCTGCAGAGCTATGCCAGTGGAGAGTGCTTTTGAAAGTCACATCTTAAATGTTCTTGCAGGCTTCAGGAATGAGAGAGGAAGTGGCTGTGCTCTGCAACTGCTCAGAATCTTCTGCTGGACTTCAGTGAAGGTCAATGCTTGTGCTTTTCAAATAAATACAACTTTCCTTAGTAAAGGGTTTGCATTGCCCAAAGAACAAAGTCAGCATTGAGCAGATTATTCATTGCCTACATGGAGAACAATCAAGCACTTGAGCAGATATGACAGATAATACAGCAAGGGGCTCTGCTTCACCACTGAGTTATGAACGAGCATTATTACGCAGAAAGTCAACACACAATTACTTGGGAACTCTAGAAAATAAGTACAACGTTAACTTAGTCACCTCATACTGCAGGTTTGAATACAGCAATGAAAATAAAACAATTTGATTTACTGTCTATCTTTACAATCTAAGAGAGAAACTAAAGCAGCTTTTTAAGGGAATCTGACACAATAAACCTTCAATCCCCACAAGCTGCCAAACTAGCCCGAGTCCTGACATAAAAATTAAATTATTAATTTTCTTTCGTGACTCATGCAACACGGCACAAAGAGGCATTAATTTTCTTCCATGATTCATTCAAAGTATGCATAACCTGGAATCCACACCTCATTTATTTACAAATTATATCTATAACTAGCATTCCTGCCAATAATTTTGTATGGCTCCAGCAAAGAAGGATACAGAGTTCAGTATCTCTGTTCCTACACTGGTTTAATAATGCAGCAATCCTGGCATGGGCTCTTCAAAGAAATTCATCCACAGTACTCTGTTAAAAAATGAGAAGTAACAGTTCATATCTTTCAAAGACTTTTATATTATATACTGATTTTCAGTATTATGTGGAATATCTGTAATAAACTCAGTAATTTCAGTGTCAATGAATTCTTTCAGTTCTACTGGAAACAAATGCAGTCAGAGCCCTGCAAGCATCTTCCTGAGAAACCCCTAGAGAATATTTTGAACAAGTCTCTATTCCTCTGCTGCACTAATTAAACATCGCTTACAATAACTGCCTCAGCTAATCATCAACTACAATGAACAAGAGGTATCAGCACACAAAGAAAAGTCTGCCAAAACACTAATTTATGTCCCCAGAATACATGAGAGGCAAAATACTCCACAGGCACATTCTGGCCTTTCTGCTTGTTGCAGACTATAGCATAAAACAAGCAGGAACGTACCCACTTCCTCCTCTATTTTTTTTTTCTTTTTCTGAAAAATGGAATAGAAAATAAACAGGAAAGCATGCTAATTTGTAAATTAATTTTTTTTTTTTAAATTTCCGTAAGCCTTTGGATGTACATAAGAACATTTCGCATCAGTGTTTGCAAAAAAAAAATACTGAAAAAAGAATGATCATATCTGGAGATATTTGCCAGTTTTCATAAAAAACCCCACCCTTTAGATATACTCTACATCCAAGCCGCATTGGATGGCTTGCTCTTACTGCTCTTCACCTCCTGTAATCTAAGATCTGTTTATCAGTCAATGAATCTGCAGTTTGCTAAGGATTTGTATGTAGGACCCTATTTTTAACTGTCCCATCAAGCTGTAACACCTCAGGAGGCAGCTGCAGTCTCAGAATAGTCAGATGAAAATTTATTGTCCAACAGCAAGCTCAAACTTTCTTGCATTGGTTTTAGCTGACTTGCTCTCTTCATGCCAATGCCTCTCCAATTATTTTCTTTATCTTATTCAAGTGACCGCTATACCCATAAAAAAGTGCTAACTTTGCATCTCTGGTAAGCGTTGCTCAGCTGAATCTCAACACACGCAATGGCAATGTGAGAGAAGAGAACAAACTTCATCCCACCTTAGTTTTCAAGTTGCAAGAGTAATCACTCAGCTTTCTGCCATTGCTAATGAAGACACTTCCAGAGGACAACTCAGATCTCAAGTGAGGAATCTATATAGCTCTGTACACTGCCTACGTGGGGAATCTAGCACAACTATGTTGTTTACGTGCCTAAGTGATATGGATGCATCTGTGACTCAATATTCATTCTCCCTCTTTTCATTGCCTCGTTACTATAATTGCAAATAAGGATGTTGGCTGGTGACAAAGCAGTTCAGATGTTTAAGATTTTTGAAGACTACTTCAACTTAAAAATAAAATGAGGCACAGGCTTAAAACAAACTTTTTAACAGCAACACATTGATTTCCTTTCTTATTAAGAACCACAGTCTCTGCCAAACAGACCCACCTGCTCTATGCTAAGCTTCTGCTTCCTTGAGTTAAATGGTTTCCATTCTGCCCACTTTTCCCCTACTGCAGTGCAGGAAACCTTTGCCAGAGTGTTCATCATGAGCTAATGAAGGGTTACAGTAACGGACACAAATATTAACATAAAGATCTGAATTGCTAGTAAAGATTTACAGAAAACAGAGGGCTATAGTCAGTGTACAGTACAGTCAAATTACTTTTACAACACGAACATTTCTACAGTACAAGGGAATTTAGCTCCATTACTATTAGTCATCGCAGTTGCGTTGTGTTCTCTAATGACTTCAACTTCAGAAGAACTTCATGCGAACCAAAGCTCAAATATACAGTTACAGTGCGCGCTGAAGACTTCAGGTTCACAATTATGAATTCAGTCTAGGGTTTAATCTGCAGGTGATTTGTTGCTGTTAACAACCTTCCATTCAGATAAAATTATTCTTAAGCACAACAAATGCATATCCTCACCTTTGCTATATTCAGAGAGTTTCTGAAGGTACTTTTGCTGGGTCTTTCAGGGGAAAAAAAAAAGGTAGAACACACAACATTTAACTGAATAAAAACAAAATAAAGCACACAGAAAAAGCCCCACATAAAGAAATCTGAATGCAGTTATCTTCCAGTTGTCCAGATCATGGGCAATATTTCATATGCCTTTCCCTCACTCTGCTCAAGTAAAAGCCCTGGTGAGAAAAAGTGCTGGAACTTGGCCTCAGACCAGGTTTACCACAAACGTCACCAGGCCTAGAGCATGCTGTGCAGAGCTGCCAATCCCCACCACTGTCACTCCAGCATGGACAAACCCACAAGCCATCAGGGCTTGGTGCCTGCTCAGGATCTGAGCTTCTAAGGCTGAAACAACACAGAGAAGAGAGAAGGAAATTTCAGGTGATCACATGTAATAGGAACTCTTGTTCCAAAGTAGACAGATAACCCAAGAAAGGTGAATAGATACGAAGGCAGAGACTGGAAAAGACACATACAGATTTAGGAGGAAAACTGCAATAAGAAGAGGTTTTAACAAATGCCTTTAAAAATTATGGGTGAACAAACAGCAACTACATTGCTATCTAATGACACTAGCCCTAAACGTGCAATCTCTGGATCCACATATACCACAGAGGCTGACTTTGATTTGGGTTGGGTTAACAAGGAGCAGTGTCCAAAAAGGAGAGAATTGTGCTGGCAGATGGTTCATTGTTCTCCTCCGCCTATTCCCAGAGCTTTTGATTTGTACAGCACTCTCTGGAACTGAAGTAACTAATTAAAATCAAGTTATATACAATGTATGCCCCAATGCAAGAGGAAGCAGGAGGACAGGTTTAATTAATAGTATTTCAAATAGTAAAATTATGTCTAAGATACTTATTTCTAAGAATTAGAAGATGAAAAGCTTTTGTGATGTGATGCTCATAGATACACACAGGCTCTGATCATTATCAGAAATGGTTTGTGGTGGTACGGAAGGTGGAACTTTCCCTGTTTCTGAAATACACAACATACTAAAAAATGCAAACACATCACCGGGAAAAAAAGATACACAGTTGAATACAAGGGCAGCTCTCTGCAAAAGCTATTTCATACGCAGTGTCACACAGCAACCAAGGATCCTGCCAACTCTTGAAGTGACAATAAGCTACCACAGAGACAACACAATCTGCTCATAGATTCATTTCTCTTCCTCCTAAAGCCCAGTGCTGCTTCAGAAAACAAAACTGCCATGTAGAGAACTTAATCAAATGCTACTGGGCAGAAGATTTTTGTTAATTTTCCCCCCCCCTATTCCTACTAAAAATGGGAGCCTCCAGTGACCTAAGGCTGGCAAGTACCATTAGATCCTTAGGTGGTCACAGTGGGCAGATGCAGCCAAAAAGAAAAGGATCATCAGAATTTTACTGTTGTCACTGAAAATGATAGTATTTGCCCTTTCTAAACAGAAGAAAGAGAGAACTAGTCACAGCCTGTCCCTCTAATTTCTCTTTCAAGAAAAACCTTTTTTAGTCTCGGATTCTACAGCTGTGGGGAGAGACTCGAGCAAGGGGGAGGTTTATTTTTTTTTGGCGCATTGCTTTAAATGGAAGGCAGAAAAACATGAGAAATGGTATGTATTGCAATCTGAGGCTTAAACGTATTTGATAGTATATTCAACAGCTTTGCCTGTCTCTCAGCCCCAGGCAAAAACATGCCCCTTTCCCTGCTGTTCCTTCATTTCATGCTATGATGCTTCCAATTCTCCTTTAAAAAAGAATTATGTACATTATCTACCTGTTGCACAGAATCTCCTTGCTATGGCCACTCATAACCTTTGCAGATGTTGCTCCATCACTATCAGTAAAAACTTGAGTCACTTGGTTGAGGGAGGAAACAGCATCTGGGAAAAGTGCCTCCATAGAGAGTTAAAAAAAGAAGGTAAGTTCTTCTCGCTAAATTCCATTTAAAGGGATGGTGGGGATGGAATAAAAACTGAAGGAACTAAGTTTCCTAGATTTTATTTTTATTTTTTACTATGCTGCTTTGGTTTTGTCTTCACGGTTTCATTGAATTGATAAATACAGTTCTACTTAGTCCATCTGCATCTCTGAACATGTGCTCTTGACATTACCTTCTTGATGTTCCTCTACCATTTCAGACTGATGACAGTCCCCTTCATGATACTTTGTAGAATCCAAATGAGTGTGGAAACCAGACAGATTGCTTCAGGACAACCTCAGAATTTTATGACTTCAGAACTGGTCGTTTCCCTGATATCAAAATATTAAGCTCACCTAAGTTTACCTACTCATGGGTGTTATCCTGACACTGGCTGAGTACCTCTGCTCCCACTGTGCTCACACTTTCTGTGCATCCTCATGCCTTCTCAAGAGTCAAAGACCAGGTCAGGATAAAATCCCTCACATTGCTTCCTTGATCAACCCCTCATACTCACCGTGTTTTCCCCCACAAAACCATCTTTCTGACTGTTGACATGTACTAAATGTATTAAACAAACTAAATGAAAATGTCAGGATCCTGAAACAAGAACCATTTGAGAAGAGAGATGCACATCTACAAAAGGATTTAAAATAAAAATTCTTTTCTCATACTATGAGCAAAAGATGTAAAAACTAGACAGGGAGAATCCAGCAGCCAGCAAGGACACCGACAAGTTACTAAGCACTGCCATCCCAGTGGGATTGTGCAGGCTCATCCCTGGATAACACAAAGCACTGCTCAACAGTCTGACTTTGAATGATGAAGATTCATACCTCATGGACTTTTCTGCACAGAGACGTGCTGCATTAAATCCTGGGATGAAGCATATTCCTCAAAATGAAAACATGGAAAATTCCTGCTAAAAGCCAAGTCTGAAACAGCCGTGATTCAAAGGGACAACTTGAGCAGAACAGGTGCCAAGGATGTCTGTTCTCTGGATTGATTTACAAACTAAGAGTCTTCTAAACTATTAGACGTTCCCACTGTCTCATGCGAGCAGACAGTGAGTCGAGTTCAATGTATCTCATCGCCATCTGGAAACCCTACAGGCAGTGATACCTTCTCTACTGAGCTTTTGAATAGAATTAGTTTTCATCCAGCTGAAATCTTTGTTCTGAAGCTGTACAATCCCTGCTCTCCTCCTTCGTAAGTCAGGTTTATGCCTTTTCCATGTGGTTTTGATATACTCATAGAACTAGAGACCAAGGAAAAAACAGGCTAATGCCTCAACGAAAGGACCTCCAAGATAAGAACTCACACAAAATATTATTCTCAACACCACCAGGTACTGTGTTCTGCATTGTTGCTCTTCTTAGCTATGACCTTTCATAAATGATATCAGGTGGTGTTTGCCTTATCCAATAGCCTGTACCATTGTTCAAGGCATGAACACACATACGTAACATTAATTTCTCTACTCTACTAACAAAAGCAGAAGAAAATAACAATGGCAAATTGGGCACAAATTTAAACTGATCTGTTTCTACAGTCTACTTTCCTTTCTAAATTATATTTGTGCATTTTCATTTCCACTTTCTTTAAATATGAATATTACTAATTATCTTGTTACTGTGATGGACACAATCCAAAAACCTAGATAAAAGTATGTCATAATTTCAGTTCTGGTTATAAATTTTGTGGCTTGAGTCACGAGTGGTTGAAGACTTTAACAAGCGTGCCCAAGAAAACCTGATTGCAAATGAAGTTATCATTTTATTTTCCTCATAAAGAGAAGGTTTAGCTCAGCACATTGCTCGCAGAGATACACAAAGCACAACGGATTGTTTTGGGCTGCTGCCATTCAGTTTCATGCTGCATCCCCATCTAGAGTCATTAATCTTTTACCACCAGGAACACAATTAATCAGGATTTCGTTGTTGTTGTTTTGGTTTTTTTTTTCAGAGGAAAAAGACAAAAACCATGGTAATTTTTATAGAAAACCCTGCAAGGTACTCTACCAGCAACAGTCATTTTTCTTCTCAGCACACACTAACAGATTTGCTCACTGAAACCTGCTTGTTTTTGCAGTATACAAAAATGCAGTAATCTAAAATACATCTAACGAATAGAGAAAACACATGAAGAAGCAGTCTGCGTAGTTGTGCTGTATAAGGCAATAAATGTCCTTTTACTAACAGATGGACCATAAATAAAGAACGGATACGGTTGAGAAAAAGATGTTTATGTTACTTCAGAGGTTATTTTCAGGTGGAAACATTTTTCCATCTAGCTCACAACAAAAAATCTTTGCCTAAACTACGATGAAAGTTTTGATTCAAAACTTAGTAAAACCATTAATCTTACCAACTCCGATGGCTATTTTAGTTGAATTAGTGCATGTTACTTGTGGATATATAAAAAAAAAATCTATGCAAGTATGTGAATCGATGCCATCCCCTCACCCCCCGCTTCACTCACATCTTAGGTCAGAAATGTCTGCTGTATAAAAAACTCAGTCCTACTGTTCTCAGCCTTTTAGGTCTGAGAACTTACTGGAGCTCAGCTCTCATTAAGGTCAATAAGAGTTCTGCTTGAATGCAAATGATGATCCAGCCACCTTCCACCCCTTCAAAATAAGACATTTGCCACACGGATTCATATACATCTTCATTGTTTTCCTTAGACATTTTATAACATCTTAATTCTTTAAAATTAAATATCACTAGCTTTTCTGTTTTTTCTTTTCTTTGTTTTAAAGAGACACACAGAAGGCAGCTACAGACTGCCCCCCTCTTTTTCCATTTTCCTTTTTTTTTTCTTTTTTTTTAATCCATAAGGTAATTGGCTTTCTGGAGAACTAACTGAATTTTCCAAATTTAATTTTAAAAGATGCTCCATAATATCCATTATAGCAAACACTGTCCTGCAGATTCGATTAGTAGGCTCTCTGGACCTGCTTATTTCTGAATTGAAAGTGCAGTACAGCCTGGATAAATGAATTACCTGAGCAGCGGAACTTCTTGCTCTTGATCTGGCTGATTCGTTTGTTGGCAAGGCGACGCGGATTGCTGCATCGAGCGCCGCTGGTTTCTATCGGATTATCCTGCAGGTAATCAGCCAGCCACTTCAAATGGCAGTCGCACACAAATGGATTCTGAGCTAAATGTCTGCGAGAAGGATGGGATGTTTAATCAGAAGTGACCTGTGACACTGTACTCCATCACTGTTTTTCACAAATGCAAACCTGAAGAGTAGAGTAATTGAATAAGCTTCCAAAAACCCAGGCCTGGCGGAAACCACACAGAGCTGCACATGAATGGGAGAATTCTGTGAGCTATCACATTTCATAGCTCATTAAGCTGCTGCAAGTCCTTTCACAGAGGAAACAAAAATTAAGACAGCAAAGCCTGCTTTAAAGGACACACACCTCCTGTCTACAAAGTCCAGTGTTTTCTCCTGAGAGCTTGATACGCCACCTTTTGAGAGAAATGCACCTTTTTAGATGCACATGACCTGAAGATCGTTTTGTATCCTGGTTTAAAAAAAAAGCTCAGTTTCCTCGGGATCAAAATGTGAACTGGTAAAGCGTCTTGGATCTGCGGGCAAAGCCAGAAGTGATCCAGAGGTCCTTTCTCAAGACTGAAAGTGATATTTGCATATACTCATCATGTGTAATAGTATTCCCCTTATATGTATTTTTTCCTGGATGAATTTTTTATTTTTGAGAGTGAACTGTTTATGCAAGGTAGAACTATCTATCCTTCACTAGAATTTGCACAACACACTTCCCACGCAATAGGAAATAGGTATTATAGCACTGATTTTAACTGGATATTTAGACATTGTTAATAGAAATCTGCTGGAGGATCTTAGAAAGAAACAGCATTTCTTTGCTGCTATTACGATTCATTCTGCTTTACAAAGTTGAGCACTGTATCAGGAGAGTTTGTCAGGTCTGTCTCAGTGCCTGATTCTGATCTCAGTTAACTTGCACCAGTCCTTCTAACTTCCCAAGGAGCAGGACACAGCTCTCAAATAACTGCAAAGACAGTTTGAAAAAAAGACAGATGTTTAACTTTGGTTTGGACAGAGGTGTAAAGTTGTAACTTCACAAGAACTCTGCTCTGTTACTGTGGTTTTTTCCACCTGTAGAAACTTCATTTCTTTTCTGTTTGCAGTTATATTTATGAACTGTCACTTAACAGAGTAAGTATAAAATACAACAGGGCAAGGGCTGTCAAGGAGTGGGAAGCGAAATCGTACATAGCAGAAAGTGCCTGAAGAAACTGCAGATTACTGTCGTAGTTGAGCCATTCCTGATGTGAAAGGACCAAACAAGCATATAGAGACAGGATATGGGATTGATTTTGTAGCTCTAGAAAATAGGCAGAAAATGGCAATCACTTGGACTACTAAAAGTGGGAGAATGAATCAAAACATTTAATGAAAAAGTGTCTTGGTGCGGAGCAACAAGTCCATTCTAAGCCACTAGGAGTGCCAATAAAACCCCATGGAAACCAAGGAGAAGTTTTCATAACTTAGGGGACGTTTACCTGTTGTTTAACTTGACAAATCTTACATAGCTCTGTAAATGAACCTTCTCTGTCACCCTTGTTTACATATCTATGTACATACATAGCATGGTGCAGCAGAAGAAAGCATGGTAGAGGTGGGGAGGCAGGATAGGGGGGGTAGGGGCATCTGTACATGATTATTTTAATGTCTTAATGGTTTGCAGCAATACATACTGGCCAGATATCTGCTGGGAATTAAGGTTGTGCTTATGGCTGCCTGAGGAGGTAGCAGGCACCCTGCTGCTAGAAATCATCCCTATTTTTATACGAATTAAAACATTTGCAAAACTAATTTGGCCAATGCATTTCCAGTATTAAAATACATACGTGCATGTGTGTACATACATTTCCAGTACTATAGTATTTGTATGTATATGCATATTTAATATGCATACATATTCCAGTATATGTGTATACATATACTTACATACTACATAAACACTCAGAGCCTTATATTTATGTCTGCATACACGAATATATATGAACACACATATACAATATTGGGTGAGGGAGTTCTTCCTTGTTTTTCATTTGTATCAGGCTGCCAACTCCAGCTCTGAAAGAGTACTATTTACCTTACTATCTTACTACTCAAAGCTTTAGGATGAAACCTTCTGTAAAATATCAAGTCATTTTTACACTTTTATTTCCAATTTTCTGATCCTTCTTCTCCTAATGCCTCCAACTCAAAGACTCTCAGAAAATGTTTAGTGGATTTTCATAATGGATCAAGTAATACAACGTATCTCTTCCCTTAAGTGGAATGTCAGCTGAAATATCATTTCAGAAGTCACAAACTGTACAGTAGGACTCAGATCCAGTAAGGACAGATGCCAACTCACTAGTTCATTAAAAACTGTTAGGCAATGCTTTTAATAGAATCTGCTGTTCATGTATCATACAGAGTGAAATTTAAGTATTATCTTCCCAACAAACAGTATGAATGAATTACTCTGGAAGCTTAATGCACTTATGACATTTATGTCACTACTGGCAGGCTACATGGATAGCTGGCTGTGCTGTATTTATGCAACACTTCTTTTTCTTGCTCCTTTTATTTCTGACAGAAAAGGAGAAGCTACCACCTTGGGGTCTCTTCCAAATTGTCTTAATGTCAGACATTTTGCCTTTGCAAAGACAGACAACATCTTTGGTGGGAAAAAGAGAGAGCTGTCATTTATGATACGCCTGCATACTCACAGAGTCTGGATCGATCGGAGAGGTGCAAAGAGCCCCTTGCTGATGGTCTGCAGTTTGTTGTCATAAAGAGATAGCAGTTTGAGATTATGCAGACCTTGGAACGTGTTTACCCTCAGGCAGTTGATCTTATTGGCATTGAGAAGCCTGAAAACAGAGGAAAGGTTTATAATACATTAATCTTGTAATAATCAAATAAAGATAGACTGAACTTTGGGGTTAAATCTGAAAAAACATTAGCCCAGCCACCATAGCTAACCCACATTTAAAGGTCTTCATTTGCCTGTTACATTAAAAAGGTGAAAAAAACCAGTCAAAATTAGTGATATCATAGCTGGGGAATACACAGACATATACCAGCACTAGCTATCTTAAAATACTTAAAAGATTTTTTTTTTTTATTCCCAGTTCCCTCCACCCTCAATTTGTTCAAAATTCTACACAAATATATAAAGAAGCCTTCAGCTTAATATACATAGAAATAGCAAATACTCCCCATCTTGCTATTCCATGCACACATTCATACACAAAGTCTACAATGAGAAGAATCCTTTTTTTTCCATTTTCTATACCAACAGCTGTCTTCAGTCTAACTGCAATTCTGGAAGTCTGACATCTTTTGATAAGCACTGCAGGGTTAGTTTGATCATGGAAGGAAAGAAAACATGATTCTCCTCAGAGACAAGAAGAGAGAACCGTAAGGTCTGGACTAAAACTTACTGAAAGGCAAGCTCACATCATACCTAAGGACAGTAAAGCAGTGCACCAGGTTGGTCAGAGCAGTTGTGCCATCTCCATTATTGGAGGTGATGATATTAATGGTAATTAAGAAGGCCATGAGCAACCTGCTCTGACCTAATAAGGTGGCTCTGCTTTGAGCAAGGGTTCTCCAGTCTCATTAGCTAGTGATCACCTGAGTTCCCTTCCAACCTCCATTGTCCTACAGTTCTAGGAACCTACTCCATTCCAGTTACACCAGATTCCTGTGCAGTTGTGGAAAAGCAGCACAAAGGCAATTTACATCCCTTTTTAAAATATATATTTTGCATAGCTACACAGCAGCCAGTTGGCAGAACTAATCAGTTCAGCCAGAAAATCTCGGGCAGTACTTGTTTAGGTTCTCTTAGATTATCTAGCCAGAGTTCTGTCATGTTGGGATTGTATGTGCTTGTTATACAAGCTGGATCTCCTCCCTCTGAGACATCCAAACACGAGAACACTCAAACTGTCATTGTCATCTGCATATGTGGTATTTTAGAAGAAGTCTTAGAAGAAAAATAGGCAGGAAACGACCTATTCTTCTTACAAAAAAGCCAAAATCCACCTCTTTTCACTACTATCAGCCTGAGAAAAATGGTAGGCTGCAAGAAATACATACTGTTAACTCAGTCCTCTTGGTCACAAAATGCTTGCTACTTTGTCAATGAGTTTGAAGGGCTTAATATTGCAACATTGTGGCTCCACATTGAGTGTGAATGGAACACAAATGTGTTTATAGGTAAAAAGGAAAAGACATCCTCTATTCCTCAGCAAGAAAATACACCATCTTAAACACACCTCTCACAGCAGAGGGAGCTTCCATCTTCCACAAACTGCACATACACCACTACAGATAACAGGGCAACCTATCAGGGAAGAACAGCCTGCTTCTTAGCTGCACATAATGCTTTTCTTTTGCTCCAAAAAACAACTTCAGAAGATGCTTCCTCTGCATAGCACCCTGCTTTGTTCCATGACAGAAGTTTGGTACCTTAGTTACACACAGGAAGAAAACCAAAAGCAAGAATGTACTTCAATTTATTTTGCTAGATGCTATTTTTATTTCTAATATTATAGTAATTTATGTTGCAAGCAGTACTTGTAACAAAACATAAAGCAAAAATGAAAATAATCTCAGTAATAAGAGAATTTACAACTGAACTACAGTTGTATTTGTATACGTGGACAACCAGCATGTCTTTTTGTGATGCTTGAGAAGTGCACACACAGCAGAGCTGTGCTGTGCAGGTGCTATTCACTCCTCCGTGAAGAGTGGGCTTGAAGTCCAACCATCATTGATCCCACTTCATAAACCCTCAGAGCAAAGCTGACCCACAACTGCAGTGAATACACAGGATTTGAATTAATTCTCCGATTAGTTTCAACAGAACATGAATAAACCCAATGCTGGAAATTAGAATTAACAATATGACAAGTTTTCCTGGCATGAAATTTTGAATGACTAGACTCACAGTGGTATAATCTGTGACATTTCTGTAAGAGCCAGATACCAAAAATGAGAGAAACCGATCCCATACATAGCCACAAACACAGAGACACTCACTGTCCTTTATGCATCAGAGAAAGTAATTTGGAACAGGAAAGTACTTGCGTAGACTGTTAAGAAGTGGGGATTCAGGTACTACACAGCTTTTCCAAGGTGACACCACCTATTCTGTACATCATCTGTGCAATGTACATGCAGTACCTAAATCTAAAGGGGACAGATAGTGTGCTCAAGAGTAATACGGATATGGCCATACTCTGTGGCTCATGAGATAAATAAATGTCCTATTTCTGAACAGAATCAGGGAGAAAGGTGGGGGGAAAGTGAAAAACTGTGAGAAAGTAGAATAAATCATCCCAAAATTTTTTTCCTCCTACTTACTGTGATTTAGAGGATGACTTCTGGCAAGCAGCATTCCTCTCAAAACTCTCAGTTATTTTAAAATACCCCCTCTATGGATATTCCCCTATATAAATTCTGATTCTTTGCTTAATCTTTTTTCACTATCACAGCCCCCCTAATGGCATCCAATTATTAATTAGGTATACAAGGCTGGCCTCATATGGTGTTAGAAGTGGTTATAATAATTTATTTTTAAACACAATGAGAAAAACATACTGTAGGGAGCAGAAACACTGATCTTCCTTAAACAGTGAACCACTCTGCACAACATACTAAGGGTTCCTTTTATTGGACTCACACCAAAAGAAGGGACAATATTAAGAGTTGACTCTTACTTTAGCAAGAATTATGTGGTTTTATTCTGCACCAATTTATGGTGAAAGTAAATTCCACTAATTTTCCTATTCTGTTATCAGCTTGATTGGATGAGATTTACACACGGCTTCCAGATGTGGTGCAGCATTCAAAAGGAGGTTAAAAATTCAAGTAGAAATAAAACCGCCTGCTACCCGGAGGGATGATGGATTATTAACTCGAGTCTCCATTTTCATCCCTCTGGATATGTTAAAAACATGAAGAAATCTCTTGCAAGCCTAGGACCACCACAGAATACAGGAGAATGGTTAAAGATCTTGTGGTTTACACACCACTGAAAGCAATGAGCTGAGCAGAGCAGTATTACAATTCCATGAACCCATTTCCTGAAAAAGTGAATTTGTCCACACACATTGAAATAATAACGTTTCAGCTAAGCCCTTTGAACGAATGTGTATTGAATTGGCACTGTAATTGTATCAGATGCTCATAAGCACCATCTGCATAATTAAGATGGTCCCATAATTGAATTATATGCCCAAGCACAGTTTCAAGTGATTAACATTTAAATAACATTTTGAACTCCAAACTCAAAATGATTGAAAAAAGTGTTTTTTAAGAGCAAATGGGGATGTCTATATGGCTTTTACCCTTAGCAGTGTTTATATTTTCAGCACAGCGAGGTCAAGTAATCAAACTATCAGCAAATAACTACATAACTTGGAGAATGAAACAGCAGCCTAGCAACCTTAGCACATGCTGGAGACTGATGGTTGATTTCTGTTGCTACAGGATGGACCAGAAATCATCCTACGTACATTAATGAGCCAAAGGAAAGTGTCAGAGAGAAAAGCTGCACAGAGCCACTGGAAAACTTCTCTTTCTTTTTCACTAGCTTTCTGTTTTGACAGTGACAACAACATGATGAGAACAAAAATGTTCAGCATCCCATGAACTGGCTGGCACATCCCACATGCCAGACTCCACTACGGAAAATGAGAACTCACCAGAAAAAGGCAGATGTAAAATGCACAGAAGAGTCATATGGAAGAGAAGAACTGGGTAACAGTTTTGCATGGATAACGGCAGAATACAAATTGAATATACGTGACTTCTACAGAATATCAATAGTCAAAGGTTTCACCTACATTCAAAGGTGCTACAGGGCAGCAAAGAAAGGACTGTCGGCAAAAAGCATCCCTTAGGATATACAATATATGTTATACAAAGCCAAAAAATTTTTTTGGCATTTTCTCTTGAAGTTTATAGGGAATCAAGTGTCATCTTTGATTTAACACTACTTCTTACAGGATAACAGCTGAAGTGTCAATATGGAAGTATCTAGTCAAGTACTCTATCATCCCAGCAGTCAAAGACAAGCAATGTCTAATGACAGAATTGTGTGTGCCCCTGCTTACTTATTGACAAAATAATTACATTAGGTTCAAGCAATGTTTTTAAATGGCCTGAAGCGTAGGGGAGCAATCTGATTGCCTCTCACTGTGTCAAGATATTTAGACATCTACTAAAATTTACATTTTCTAATGTGATGACTGACCACTGAGGAGTCTGTCAGTGCTTCAACTGATAATAACCAGTGTGAAATCATCATCATGCTTGCTTGAACCAGGTTCAAGTGTTTCTCGGTGTTCAGGAAACTGGATGATGGTGATGACAAATTTATTCAATGTAAATTAAAACGGAAAAGTCACGAGCTGGTAGTAAGTCAAGATGGAAGCTCTGAGCACAGTCTGACAGTCCTGTTTTGGAGAAATTTTAAAGGCTTCCCTTCATTTCTGATCCAAAAGAGTGCAACTCCAGCTGAATACCATCCATAAAACAATTCTGAGGTACTCATGTTACTACCTGGAGAATTATAAGCACGTATTGTCGTAGCATCTGGACTTCTGTTACTCATAATTCAATATTGCCTGACGCCTGTACAAAAGGTCACAGCTGATTTTAGAAAACCACATGATAATTCAGATGCACAATAGAATAAACAGATTTTCTCAACTTCCTGGGCTATCAGGAAGTTAATTTCTTGTGCAATAATAACTAGGAGAGTTTCTGTGAGGTGAGCCCAGCTTGGAGCACTGGCGTCAGAAGAGCTAATGAATTACACGCTGACGTAGGAACTGGCGGTTGTTTTGGGAAGCTGCATGTAGGCTGGTTACAGAAGTGACACAGAAGAGGCAGATGCTGTTGCAGTCTTTCATTAGTGCCTGACTCTAATTGTATTTCTGTGTCTGGCAGATGCTGCTCCCTCACTTTAACAGCAGTTATTGAGTTTAGTAATATTATCACAATAGCAGCCTAAATGGAGAAATCTGAAGGAAAAAAAAAAGCTTGAGGCAAATGGGTTGAAAGCAATTCTAAAGCTATTACATAGGTCTGTGCAGAGTACTCTGCCCTGGACTAGAAGGACGAGGGTTACATAGTATCTCTGCTGTAGCCAGAAGTATTTTCAGTAATCAAGAGAAAAGTTCATATGTCATTTTGCTAAGAATTTAAAATCACATAACCCAGAAATGACATAGGTCGCATAGGACCTCCAGAGATCATCTGGTCTCAACCCCACTCAAAGCATGATCCATTTATAGTTATTTAATGCAGATACTCGCTTTAGATGAGAAAAAATTATTTCATCAGATGCTGGATAATTCAGAATGGCAGGAAGCTCGACAGGTTTCTTGTCCTATTAGACTGTCCAGAACAGGGTGAGCTATAAGGTCAGACCAGGTTGCTCTGGAGTTTTATTCAGTCTGGTCTTTAAAATCTTCAAGGACAGAGAACACACACACTTTGGGCAGCCTGCTCCACTGCTTCATTCACTGCTGAGAAAATGTTTCCCCTTACATCTAGTCAGAAGGTCTCTTTTTTTTTTTAATGCCCATTGTCTCTTCTCCATGAGAAAAATGAACTCCATGGAACAATAAGATTTTATACATCACTTAAAGCTCAGATGATTGCTACTTCTGAGGGGAGGAGGAGAGACCACTGCTAGAAAAGACTTGGAAATGGAAAACTGTAATTTCTTTATTCTGACATTTATATACTTGTTTGCATCACTGTTTAATGATACTTATGCATATAACAGTCTAATGTATACAATACAACATACTGGAACTGATGTACATTCTTCCAAGTAATTTTGTGCTTATTTTTTCTAAGTAGTTTGTACGGGTTTGTGCTTCACTGGATTTTCTTTGAGCTTTTAACAGGCTCCAAAAGTATACAATAAAGAATTGGTAGATCCTATGTTAAGCTCTTAGGCACTGGGATTCAATTTACAATTACAAATCAACAAAAGCACTTCAAACTTGGCAAATTTGCCATGGAGATATTTTCCAAGGAGCCTCATCAGAAGAGCTACAGGAATACCAAGCATCTCATATTCATCCAAGTAGAAACAGCATAAAAAGCAGGTTAAAAGGGAGAATCACTCAAAATTTGACTCATTGAATTTTGAGAAGACTGATAATAGCAGTTTCTAAAAGTACACACACGACTTGTCACTTCATATGAGTCTATTTAAAATAAAGGTCAGCTGAAATTGAAAATACTAGATTCTAGTTCCAAATTTAACCCAGGTTAGATGAGTGGATCTGGAAGTCTAATTTCTGAAGTTACTTTATCTGTCAATATGTCAAAGTCCAGGCACCAATATTGGTCTTTTCCAACTACAACGTTGAGTTTTCCTCAATGATCAGGCATTAGGGTGAAGAGAAGAAGGCTGCAAGCTTTTTGCTTTGTTTTATGAGACAGGAATAGAACAAACCTCTGATTTCAATATATATGTACCCTATGAGTATATCTACTGCTAGCAACACTGAAACAGAGTCCACTGTAGGGATTCTTTCTTGCCCAGCAAGCCATGGGGATCTCAACCATGAGATTAGCATCAACACGGCTGAGCACTTTTATGATTAGGAACTATGCAAAGTAAATTTCCACAAGGAAAAGGATTTCTTGAAATCTGAAACTGTCTTGTCAGACATTTGAAAAATGAGATTTCATCCCCCTATATTATTTTGCTATACAATCTCTTTCAACAGTAGAGATTTTATTATACCTTCTTGTTCCAGGCAACACAGCACTATGAAGCACACAGTGTATAACTGTAATAAAAAGGCTCCCAGAATGTTTGCTTTAATATGGTTGCAGAGAGGGAAGCGTATTACTTAGATACGAAAAATACTGGTTAACAAACTCGGTGCCCGTTATCCACAGCTGACTGACTTGAGCCACTTGCCTCACTGTTTGACTGCAGCCTGGCGCTGCACGTGTGCCCACTTGGGGGCAAGTGGAGTGACTGTCTGCTCTGTCTGTCACCGGGGCTGCTGAAAAAGGGCAAGCTGCGCAGTGTTATGCTGTGCCCCCTGAGCAGCGACTGGCAGACAGATTGGTAAACTCAAGGGCTGCTGAAAGAGCTTGCCCAGATTCCAGGAAAATTGAAAGACAGGTGGGAAGGACATTTGAATATATTCCAGTTTCTAGACAGACCAAGGTTAGTCTGAGGCCTCCCGGACCGGCGTTCAAACTGGCCACAGCTAATGGTTACTTGAAAACTCCCACCTTAACCTGAAACCTTTTCCATTCTTTTGACATTCAAATGCAAATCACACAAATGATAATTAATCAAACACTATCTCACAGCTTGGATGGATTGTTGCCCCAATGAAATGAAACTTTCCTTTTACTTTGAAAAAATAAAATAATCAGACTCCAGTTATCTCCTTCTTGAAAACAGTATAGTGCTCTCAAATCCAAAGTGACCTAAAACTCTCAGAAGACACAAGATCCAGCCTGCTGAAAAGAAGAATGTATGAGGACAGGGTACAGCAGCTTTCTAGCATCCTCCCTCCTGGCAAATGCAAACAGGATGTCCTGGTTTGAGGTAAAACAGAACTAATTTTCTGTTCAGTAATTTTACTTTTTCAGCTGGGCCTCTTCTAACT
>JAOXNO010000052.1:34018205-34029637 GCA_028565335.1 Limnodromus scolopaceus | reverse complement strand
TGCTGAAAAGAAGAATGTATGAGGACAGGGTACAGCAGCTTTCTAGCATCCTCCCTCCTGGCAAATGCAAACAGGATAAGGAAAATGACATGGTCCAAGAAAAGCTTCTGTTCCACAGAACAGATGTGTAGTTGGACTTCTAGAATAGAACAGTGTTTGCTGGTGTGTTGATTAAAATTGCATATTTAGGAAGACATAGGATTTGAGAAATCAGCAATTTAACAGAAATCCAATTGCCATTATTTATGTGGCGAATGTTAACTACTTAACATAGCTAATTATAACAAAGACTTCAGAAGCAACAGTTTAAATTAAACCAATAGAGTTTAAAAAAACCAAAACACAAAACCACCACCCACCCACCCCCACCCCCCAGCAACAAATCCTTATTATCAAACCATGCCTGGTTATTTTCTTGCCAAATATGATATAATATTGGCTTATTTGACAGAAATACAGAATTCTAATGCTAGCCAGGTGGTCTAAAACTCACTCTGAAATCTTCATTTCCCATACCCCAAAGACAGCTGGGGCAGCTTAAGATGCTGTCATGCCTGAACTGAGCATTACTTTACCCAGCCACAGTGTTTCTGACACCCGTGGTACTACTGTCTGCAGATGTAAGGCACTTGCACAAAACAATTCTGCCAGAATAAAAGTGGAATAATCTGGGCCTATATTGTGACAATATATTTAAACAGAAGGATAATGAGGCTTCTGAGAAACTCTGATGAGTCTTATCCAAAACCGTAAATAACAATGTTATCTGCTCTGCAATTTCACAGCAATTATTTTTTCCTTCTAAATACAATCTCAAAAAATTTATACAGGACCCACAATGACTCGGTTTTTCTGACTGTCCTGCTTTACCATAACACCAGTGTATTTTCAAACATGCTCCAGCTCAAGCTTAGGAAATTATACCGGCTACCAGGATACCTTAATCAGAGAGTTCTTATCCGTGTGTCTCCAGACTAATGAGAAGAAATCCAATCTAGAGCCTACTGAACACTAAATTAGGTCTAATCATAGGGCACTCTTCCAACTGTTCAACAGCAGGTCTAAAACCAACGAATGCCATTTATTTTTTTCAGTATCCATTAAAATACTACAATCAATCCCATAATAGCTGCTTCAAAGCCATGATCAGAAAAGTGTGCAGATATTTGTTTGTATTTAAAGCATGATCATTCAGTGCCCTCCTTGCCAAAAGCTGTTTTACATTCAAGCACTTTCAAGAAGACCCTGGAAGGCTTCAGAGGCACAATGCTCTGGGAATCCCATAATGGGGCAACCTACTCACATCTTCTCAGCTTGAGAATGTTTCAGTGGCTGAAGTACAACATGTTTCAAGGGTTCTCTGGCATATATATATTTGCCCCCTTAATAAAAAGGCATCACTTTAGCTAATTCAGACTGGAAAATCACTGCATATGGGCTTAAATACGTAATTTGTTGAAAGCCTGTGCTACATGCACATAAAGGCATTGAAACCTGCTTAATGCTTTACGCAAATGTTCTAGACCCATATTTTTATAGGATACCATGAGCCATGTGTTGAGTGATTACAATTTTTTTTTTTTTTCTACTGGGAAAGCACCTACCTGTGAAGTGTCCTGGGTTAGACAGAGCAACTATCACTTAAAACTTGTAACCATAAAATATTTGGAGGGGGAATATGATAAAGCTCAAATTTTTTAACATAGTTTCTTTCTCAGAGGTCGAAGTGGCAAGTTTTAGCTCTCCTTTTGCTTGAAGTGTCTTCATCGTACCGAGCACAACCTGAGTCTGACAATGACTAACGTGCCAGATATATCAACACGTACTGAGTCTCAACTTCTAAGCACTTTCATGCTGATTGTTCTCCCACATGGCAAACTAACCCCCCACCAAACACAAAGCCTTCTCTTACTGCACACGCTGCCATGAAGACACTGCAGTACTAGCAAACTTCTGAGGTATGGGACAGGAGAGAGAAAAAAGGGCTGCCAGAAAATATATGTGCAGAAGGTGAAGATAAAATAATTGGCTGTGTGCAGGAGATGACCAGCTTCCCACCATGGCAGCTCAAGGATTGTCATAACTAAACCATACGTGCTCTTCCTTGCCCTTCTCTAGCATAGGGTGGCCCACGTTTGCAATTAAGATCTTATGGATAAATTAACATCTGAGTAGTCCTTCACTTAACATGTAATTTCAACCATTTCATATTTTAGCTCCTTGGCTTTGCTCATGGATTTTTAATCTAAATCTATGCTTATTTTTATATAGATATAAGTGCAGCAATCATAGAGTGACATATTCAATAGTAATCATGAACTTTTGAATATTCATTACCGGTTATGTCAGGACAGTCAAAAAGGCTTAAAATAACATGTCTAAAAGCTTTTTCTTGCTTTACATTTTATATAATTTATTGTTTAGGGGTGGAGAGTTGTGTGTGATATAAACCAGAATTGATTAATTTATCATAGATCACCTTTTACTTTCTGAGTGCGTCATCCATCATGATAACCAGAACGTCAGAGATACATATTAAACTCACTTCACTTCCCCCTCTACTGACCGGCTGAAATAGTAGCTGATTTCCTTCTCTTTGAAGGAGTTACTGGTTCCCAATGTGATTATGGAGACAAGAGTGAGTGAAATTTGCAATTTCACATTTGGCTTAGGAAATTTTTTATGCTATGTATGCATATGCTATGCTATAAATTTTTTATGCTAATAAATACTGAAGAGTGTATGATATATGTATTACCCCTGATTGTGATGGTGTATTAAATCACACATGGCATAAAATACTCAAATACACAATATATTCTGAAACCATTTCTCTTGCAGCTAAGCCACATTTGGCATGATAAGAATACAGAACCAAGCAGGGCTTCACCAGTAAGAGCTTTCGTATTGCCACTTTGCTTGCATGTGCAGGTACTTGCAGCACAGGAGCCCTCAAGGATCTACATACTCAACCACAAACGCTAAATGTGTAAAAACAATCAGATGGCATCCCCAACCGCACATCAGCCGGTGACCAAATTTCCTTTCTTGGACTTCACTGAGTCTCTCATTTCCTCCCCACACTTAAATCCTCTGTGTTTATTACCCATTGTACACACTGTGCTACAAAACTGTTGGCACTTTCCTTTTTTTTCTTTTTTCAGCCCTTGCCTCCCTCTTGCCTGACACAGAAACAACAGACTAGCACGTCCCAGGGAGTTTTCAGTGGAAAAGGTGATTACATTAATGTCAGAAGCTGAAAAAACAGTAAATCTAGCCTGTAAATCTAGTCTGCAAAATAAAGAAGAGGAAGGGATCATACTCACAGCAGCTGCAGAGACACAAGATCATCAAAAAGGCCCTGGGGAATCTCTGTGATCTTGTTTCCATAGAGCACTCTGAAAGATTCAGGAAGACAAAATAAATCTTAAGTAACAGACCAGTTTAGTGTCCTCCCACATCTCTGCATTATCATCTTTATTGATCTTGTGCACCATGCCCAGGATCTGTGGGCATTTCATTTAACTACTGATCTCATTTTCTTTTCAGAGAGCACATGGTATTAAATGAGTCGTTATGATTCAGGGTTCGTCTGGTGTTGGAAAGCATTTTTAATGTAGAAACTGGACATCATCCAAAAACTGTATCTGAAATATTTTTCATTCTGTTGAGGGATTTTTTTTCCACCCTTTTAAGAAATATTTTAACCATTGAAAGGCACGTTGTCTGATGCAAAAACCTAGAATTCTGCTCAGCGATACTGAATTTAAAAGCCAGGGAACAAAAACTGGTTGTAGATAAAATTTCATATAACTGAATCTCTTAAGATATAATAATTGGCATGAAATGTGACACAGGCATCGTTGGATAAAATATTATGGCTTCACCAGCTGCTGTTACCATTTCGACTGGCTAATATAAAGAAATTGGAAATTGAGCCTTAACTGGAAATAGACATATATTTCAGAAACTCAAAAAAATTCAGGTGTTGTTTAGTTATAAAAATCAGTAAAGATTTAATAATACCAATGAGAATCACAGTATATATTTATTCAACCATAAATACATACAACCTGATATCCATGTTTCAGTTCTAATATTAAAAATATTTCCTTCTTTTTTAATGGAAAAATGCGCATATAGTATCCACAGAAATTGAACTAAAGGGAAAACCAGACAAAACCACTGTTATGCTAAGATGTGCCACCTAGGGATCAGAGCAAAATCACATATGACAGGAACACCTCAATTTCAGTCATGGCTAAAATATTTTCTCATGTCATTTCTGGAAGTTGATAACATTTGTCAAAACCAGAAAGTGAGTTAGGAGCTTATATGGGTCCTGGTAAAAGGGAAGAAGATTACCTTCCCTCTGAGCATTTTACAACTTACCTAAACAATTTAATAGACTTAAATTTTGGAAAAATAGTAAATATGTTATTTCTACGCTCCACATAAGACATAGTAAATGGTTATAAATCAGATCATGTCAAAACTTTGTTGCTTATGCGTCACGGAACTGGTTAATTCCCTAACTTTTTAATATATAAGAATATACTAGCAATTAATCAAACAGCCATGTGAGGCTTGGATGCTGGCTGAAATTTTAGTTTATACTGTCTTTCAACATTTAAAATATTATGGTGAGTTGCGCATACTGAAAAACAAACACTTAGCATGACAGACCATTTACAATACCCTCTGGCCTTCCCAGAGTATCACCACTTCAGCATACTCCATCAGTCATTGGATGTGGTAGAGTTCCTAGACCAGCTCATTTCTGAGCCTAAATAAAAAGAATCTAAACAAAATAACACCACTTAGATATGAAAATCTAAACTTGAAACTTCATTTTTCACTGCTTTTGTAGCTTAGCAGGAACTGAACCTCTACTCAAGAAACTAATGACCATCTAGCACTATACTTTCTCTAAACAAACGTAACATAGTTTCTCTTTATCTATTACAGAGTCAGGAGGTTGGCTTTTAATGTGCTGTTACAGTCAATGTTTTCTGTAAGGAATACTAGCACTACTAAATTTTTCTAATTGTTGCCTAGTTTCAGCTTCAGAAGGCACACATAATTTCCTGCTTCAACAAACTCTCATGCAAGGAACACAGATTTTTATACTCTACCCAAAACTAGACAGAAATGATGGTGCAACTTTTAAAAGTCAAGCAGGTCCGTTTAGATAGCAACTTCAAAATATGAGATAATATTCAAGTCACCAAATTTCATTGGGCTCTAAAACAACATCCAAATGGCCGACTCACAGACTTCTTTTTGAACAAACTAACTGGCATGAGCACCTGTATCAGGAAGCAAAAACAAAACCTCTGCAAATAAAATATTTATAAAAGGTTAAAATGTTAACTTAATGCCCACAGAATTCAGTATATCACCTGTATACAAAATTCAGATTATAAGCTCTGTGATGTTAGATGAACATCTTCCTTAGCTTTGAGAAGTAGCACGATCATCAGTGCTGACCAATAATGCATAATACTAGAGCATACAAGAGTTCCAAAGCTAAGGTTTACAAAATGCCCATGGAAAGAAGTAAAAAAAATCCCCACTCCAGACAAAGGGTTATTCTGGCTGCAGAAGTAAAAACAAATCTCAACACTCACACCCAGTGCAGTTATTAGTTATGGTACTTCTAAATGCAAATATCAAAGTAAGACTCTTCTAAAGTAATTTTTCATTTGCTTTAATTTAAGAGTCGGAAGGTCATAGCGCAGTGCTCCACTGAATTTGAAACCTTGGATGTGCTTATACATCTTCTTTATTATTTAGAGCAAAATAAAACTGATTAAAATAACTGATAAGATAAAACAAAGCTTCAATTTTTAGAAGCCATGAAAAGAAAGTAAGCATTTTCAAACCTAATTGGGCTTATGTGCATGTGGCACATTAACATTCGAACAAATTAACAGCTAAACAAAAGTCAGTATGAGAGCTCAGGCACTTGTCTCTAATTCATATTCATGTTCAGCACTGCACAGAGTCAAATTAGCTAATGCCATTGTCTGCCTGCCATGCCAGAGCTGAAGTCAAACCATCCTACAGAAAGAAGCAAAGAGGGAGGGAGGGGAGATGCGTAACACATTGCATCTCATTTCTTGAGTTCCTTATTTCCATTTACTCTAATAGAAAGCACAGAAACTTTTGCTTCTTTTTTTTCCTCTTTAAGAAAAAAGGAGGAAAGCCTACTCATGCCAATACGAATGTTGGTCAGGTTCTTGATCCAAGATGCTTTTGTTCTGAATGTACCAGCTGCTGCACTGCTAACAGTACTAGAAATGACTTAGCCTGCAGAAAAGACTGGCCAGGGAAGGTTCGCTCAACTATTGTAGCCGCTTTCCTCCGTCCTGTCACTCTGCCTGTTGCACTACCATGCACCACAATGTTTCCAGAATAGCAGCTTTGGGGAAAAAGCAAACCAAACAAAAAACCCTCCAAAAAAACCCCCCAAAATCCAACCAACAAACCACTCCAAAATGCCATATAAAAGCAAACTCAGTCAAGTCAATTCAAGAACTTCATTTAAATCTCCAGTGCTTTTACCAACAGAGATAAATTTTAGGAGATTTGCCTATGGCATGACAAGTTCTAAACATGTATGTTCACTTGCATCCCTCACTTATTTTGCAGGACATGTAGGTGTCTCGGTTAATGCACAATCTTGGCACAGGAATACAACCCTTCTTCTGTCACTCCCTGAAATCTTAGACCCCAAATATTTTTTATTAAAAATGCACTAACAAAGTTAATATGTAATAAAAATAAAATCGGTTCAGTAATTGCTGCCAGTAGACAGCAAATCAGTGAATCAAAACAACATTTATTAGAACACACAAAAAACCTACTAAAACTTTTATTGTGTGCTCATGATTGTTCATTTGCTTCTCAACTTTGCTGGGGACCAAGTTAGCCACAGGTCTGACAAATGCCATTCACTGTCAGGTGGAGAAGATATTACCCGAAACATGATGTACAGTTTGGAAGAAAGAGAAAAGTGAGTTATAGCTTAATTCTATAATCACAATGCTAATCTTAAAATGCTAAGCCAAAACCAACTGAGACACCAATAGGTATCCTTATTCTTACTGTTCCTTTCCTTCTCTTCTCACCACAGGTGGGAGTCTCTCTTACAACGATGGAGAAAACAGTCACAGAGACGTACAAACACATCAGACTTGCCAGTGCATGAATTCTATTCTTGTCTTTTCTGCAAGGCAGGTATATCTAATACCAGAACGACCAGCGGGAATGATCGCTCACTGTATTTTTAACTGAGGCAAACCTTCCCCAAATTTTTTGCAGGTGGCTTTCTAACATGAACAAGTTGCTATTACGCACAGGTGCAGCTGAGCCATCTGAGGGCTATATTCTCAGTGGCACACAGAGCCATCAGCTTGCCAGTTCACAGCTAAATGCTTTCCACATGGCCACAAACCACAAGCTGCAGTTCTTCAAAAGTACTTGCCAGATTGGCTCACAACTTGCAGCAGTTTTCAGGCTGCCATCAACCTTCCAAACAACGGGAAGGACAACATGCATAAAGCACAGACCCCTGGCTGCTCTGCAAGCATTGGAGGAGAAGGCTGGAAAAAGCACCCTATTCAGCTGAAGAGTTATTATGGATCTGCGATAAGAAATTATACAAATACATAAAAGTCATAATGAGGTGTTACGTCTCTTCAGCCTGATTCTGGCATATTTTAATATTCCCCCAAAATGTATCTATTGCAAGACACAATTAAATATTAAATTTCCGGTTAAACAATTAGTTGTTAGTACCAAACTTGAAGTTTTGCAGATTAATCCAACTGATATTCTAAGTAGTTAAAAATAAAAACTAAACAGTTAAAATAGTCACTGCATAGATTCATCTAAAGGCTTGGCATGTACTAGACAGAGAAAGCACTGGAAGCGCACATAGCAACAAGTATGTTATCTTAGGTGAGAATGCAAGTAAGCATGTGTCAGACCTTCAGCGGCAGGGTCACGAAACATAAAAGTCTCACTGATTCTTCACATTCCCTAGACATTCTGACCTCTTGAACAATGCTAAAATTAAGGAATTTGCAAAGACTTCACCAACACTTGGCCTTTCGTATGCATTGAAGTTCAGCCTACCACCCACCTCCTAAGGGTGTGAAACAGCAACTGCCATTCGTTGGCCTACCTTACCTGCACATGTAGTTGCTGTTTAGCTGCTTTGTTAAGTCAGATGACAGAATATAGATATTTTTCCCTGGGAGGTGACACAAAATTTTTGGGGGGTATGAAAGCCTAGCACAGAATCCCTTACTCTAGACCATATGGTTTCCAGCTAAGTGTTCCTTTATTTTGGCTTGGCTCAAACATTCTTACTGAAGTGTCAAATTTTGACTTTATGCAATGTCTTTTTCAGTCCTCAGAACGCTTTCAACTTTCCTTCACTGTGAAAACAATTCTTGCTAGGAAGAATTATATTTCCCAAGCTATGTACAATGGCACAGGCTCAATAAGAATTCAAGTTTTCAAAAGAGGAGGAATTGATAGGGGTAAAAATAGCAATAAATTTCTAATATCTGAAAGAAACTCAGACATGTAATTTTTTTTCCCTGCACTATTTCATATTTCTTCAGAACAAGTTAGGCTAAATAAATCACAGTAAAACTATCCAAAGCAATTTGTTACCTTAAAATAAGTTTGGCAGTTATTGCAATAGACAGTGTTTTATTGCAGATTTCAAGTCACCATGAATGACACCACATATATCATCGGTGAGGAGATGATGGTCTAAATGGGACTGGTATGTCAAAATCTAAGCTGTCTCTTGTCTTTGTGCCCAGGCTGATCTCAGCTTTTAAATTGTTCACTAGCCTAATTCAGTATATTAACAAAAGCAAAGGAATTCTCCCTCTGCAGTGGTCTAAAATTTATTCATTCAGTTTAACACACTGAAGGCTTAGACTATTTTGTCATATCTCATAAAATGTCCCCAGACAGTCTGGATATGGCCTTCCAAACCTACCTTCGTGGGAAGTTTACTGACCCCAAGAATAACATTTATCTTTGATACTATTAACAATAACCAAATGCTGACACAATCCTCTCATTGATATTAGACAGATTTTGAGTTGATTAAATGAAAAATTAATTTACTTCAGAAAGTGCATGCAGCAATCTTGAAACATGAAACTATTCATAATTTAGCCCCCATGTTCTGTGCTGAGTTAATAACTGCTCCAACTCCAGCAAAGTGCAATTCTAACTATGTAACACAGACACAATGTACTACAAATAAAACATTTCTCAAACTTTTGCTTAAAATTAAGATAACGCATCCTTTTGCAAACAACCTGTTTCACCACACTTCTCAATGCAAGGGTACTATTTGCTCTCATGTTTACATGGAGAGAAGTATTGGATGGCAAGACTAATTCCTCCAACACAAAAGCCATGGCTACCTTGTCACAGGTCAGTTACATCTGTGCGGCTTACTGTTTTTCTAGATTCAAATCATTCTAATTATTTGTTTCTCATCTTGGATATTTCATGTGGTCCCAAGTAACTGCAGTATCACTACATCTCATAGCCAAGCGCATGCACTCTTGTATCATCTCTTTGAGACAGAGCAATACTTCCAAATTCCAAGAGGAGAGACTTTGTTATAGACAAGCAGTTTATTTGTCCAACAGCTACCACTGAAATTATGCAACGTAACTTCTTCTTCCCAAATCCCACAGTAGCATCTTTAAGACTAAAGATATTTTTCTCAAGCCTTGACCCACAGCACCCTCCATTCTCCACAATGGCTTTACAGCAAGCTCTCCATAACTCTGTTCTCTCAAAACCAGAGGCTGGATCTTACGGTATCTTCAGTTTTGTCCGTAAACAGGTTTCAAGTTTGGTTCATACCAAAAATATGCTAAGAATCTATGCACTGGTGCCTAAATATTGAAAGAGAGCTTCAGACACTGTAACAGCATTAAATCCACAGAACACACAGCCCCAGAGCTGACCCGTGACTCACAGTGCCACCTGCATGTGACACAACAAGGGGAAAAGTCAGAAAACTCTGGGAAGAAAAAAATGTTCTTGAAGAATGACTCTGGTTCCTTAATTGTTGTCAGTACCGGAAAAAAAAAAAGAAGTTACGTACATGCTCAAATATTTCTAAGAAATAAAGAGCAGAAACTCCTTGTTCCACACAGTCATTATATGCATAGGGAGCTGAAAAATGGGCATGGAGAAAATGTATTTTTTTTCCTGTGTGTGGGGAATGGAGAAGTCTTGAGTCCTTACAAGAACAAGCTTGCCTTTCTTTTGCTAAATGCAGAGAAAACCTAGGTAGAAATGGCTTATTTAAAGCGTTAAGATTCTGTGACCTGTTTGACTCCCATAGGTGGATTTCTTGTTAAAAAATATATAGATTTAAAATTAAAACTTATGAGCTGCTAGCATATGTATCACTTTGCACTTTTAAAAGATTTAAGTTTTATACATTTTAGGGGAAACTGCTTCTGTAATAAACATTCCTGTGTTTTGAAAACACCATTTTTAATTCCATCTCTACATAGGCACAATAGGCAGAGTACTCTGAGAAACAGTTCTGCCTGGAAACACTAACCTAAGTTAACTTCAGAAGAAAGTAGAGTAGTAACCCACTATATATAGATAGGCCTCCATTAGCTAGCCAGGCTAACGATGTTGGCTGTCTTCCAGATAAGCACTTTCACTCTCTTAGGCCCATAGGGAGCACTGCAATTGCATGCAAGCAGGGAGTAAAGGCAGGAGCAGAAAATGGGAATAATGCAGGGGGGAAAAAGCAAGGATTTTAGGCAGTACAGCAGCACTTCATTTTTAATAGAAACAAAGTTGCTTACTTTTCTTTGTGCATTAATACTTTCCCCTCCTTTATTCTTGTTTTAACTCAGCTAGCTGAAAAGTCCAGCTGCTCTGTGCGCAGATTAAACCTCAATGGTCTCTCATTAAAATGGATGTCACCAATCACATCTGACTTACGTATATGAAAAATAGAAGTTACTCTCGGCTGAACTGAAGCATTGTATGCAGAGCAGTGCTTTCAGGGCACACAGCTGACTAAAGTTATTGGGGCCTCAGGCACCAAAGGGACTGAGTCACTTGTGACTGACTTGTGAGTCAGCCTGTTTAGGAGAATGGTTGAGAGTGTCCCTTGGGAGACAGTCCTGAAGGGCAAAGGTGCCCAAGAAGGCTGGTCATACTTCAAGGAGGAACTCTCAAAAGCGCAGGATAAAGCCATCCCCAGGTCCCGTAAAACAAACCAACAGGGAAGAAGGCCAGCCTGGCTAAATAGAGAGCTTTGTCTGGACCTCAGGGAGAAAAGGAAGGTCTACAGTCTCTGGAAAAGGGGGTTGGCTACTTACAAACAATATCAAGGTGTAGCAAAGGTATGC